>OZ002744.1:71453136-72653136 GCA_963924295.1 Dioctria rufipes | reverse complement strand
CCGCTCTATGGACCTCCTAAGGGGAAACACCCTGTATACAGACGCCTCCAAATTGCAACAAAACCCCGGAGTAGGCGTTTTCTGTTAGGGGTCTCATGTGGAAATTGCCATACAACTCGAAAGCCGAGTTGTTTTCCAGGCAGAAGTCAAGGCTATAAATGAAGCAGGAAAGCTTCTCCTTAACTTAGAAACTGAGGACAAGGAGATTGCAATCTGCTCGGATAGACAGGCAGCTATCAAAGCCTTGTCAAGACCCTTTACAAACTCCAAGTATGTAATGTAATACAAATTCACCCTGAACTCCTTTTATCGGGACATCAAGGTACTGGTGCTTTGGGTGCCAGGTCATAGTGACATTCGAAGAAATGAAAAATCGGACGAACTTGTTCGCCTTGGTGCAACCTCGGAAGCCTCCTCCTCTACAATTGGGATCGCCACAAATCACATTATTTCTAATATCTCGGCCATGGCCGACAGCCAACACAGTCACCTTTGGTTAGATCATCCCTCAGGTAGAACTACAAAGGAGCTGTGGGTGCACCTAACCCAAAAGAGACAAATAAACTACTGGGCACTCTCGTCTCAGCGGTCACCTACATAGCGTATGGCTTGTTGACCCTCTATGTAGGGGATGCGGAGAGGAGTTCGTGACAGTGACTCCCTTCCTTTGTCAGTCTCCAGATCTTTCGGTAAAGAGTTACAGATTCCTTAGCTCATATCTCCTGGACTAGCAGCATGAAGCTGGCAGGGAGGACTGAAGCCAATACTCAAATTTGTAATAGCGTCCGGTTGGGACCTATGAGCAATTACCCGTAAGTCTGGAGGGTGAACAATGGGTCTTTTAGGACCTATGTTCCAGACCCCTGTAAGGGGTACCAACCCCAATTTTCAATCTATCAATCGGAGTACCTGGTTTTCCTTGCTTCCGTCCTGGTTGCCTTGTGGTTTTCCTCTATGGTTCTTTTCTGATGTCTGCTCCTTGAGTGTTTTAGTTATATTTTTCGCGTAAAAAGTTTTGAAAAACAAATCGTTTTTATGTTTCCGTACACCAAAAACGATTAATCCAAGCAATTGCCTCCTGGAAAAAAAAGCAAAATCTCCTCCGCTTCATCTATCATGCAACAGTAGGGTATGTTTGCATGTGTAGTTAGATGTAGCTCCGAAATGGTATTTTAGGGACTTGTTTTAGTGTATGGTTAATCCGTTATTTTGAATAACATTTCGTGTGAAGTAATCATTTATTTTTCGGATTATTATTTTTAAACCTATTACAGTCTTTCATTTAATTAATTATTTTATGGAATCTGTAATATGATTTTGAACTTAATTTATTTACCTTAATTAACTCCTGTGATGAAATATTTATTAATATTATAGCTTAGTGAACGACTTTTATTATACGGATTTTAAGTGTGTAAACACTGATAACTACATACCTATATATCATTGGAATTTAAATTCATAATGTGTAATCAGCATTCTAAAATATCACAAAAATGTATCACAGTTAGGTACATTGCTCTCATTGTAAAAATTGCAGACAGTTAGACAAGAATAGCTTATCACAGTTTTTGTCTAAAATTCATATCGATAACATCACAGCTATCGGTTAAGTTTGGTACATATGTACATAGGTATCTTTGTAAAAATTTAATTGTTTAAATAAAGACAGAAAGTTGAAGAAGTTCATTTGTGGCTTAATTTATTTTTCTACTAAAGTGCAAAAGTCTTGTGCTATTTTCATTAGGTATATGAGGGACCATAAAATATACTTAAAAGCATGCGTTACACAGTTACCTAAATACTCTGATATCCCGTAGATTGGAAGATTATGTGAACTTTATGTGAAATCAGAAGAAGCTATGTTAAGCGATCCGTACTATGGTTCAGAAGAGGAGTAATATTTTTACAAAGCATCTATTGAAAAACATAGGTACCTACGTCTACAAAAAAAAAAAAAGCAAATTTTAAGTTGGATGAAGTCTTCCGATTGAATTAGATAGAATTACACATTTTAGACACTTTGCATAATATGTGGAGCTGGTTTTCTTTGCAAGGTCGGACTATCCTTGTTAAGTCCCAATTCTGGCCAGGTAAAAAAAGATAAGACAAGTTCGATTTTATTTTTTTCAATTTATCACCGAATAATTCTTAAACTAGGCAATTCATGTATTTAAACTACAAAATTTACTAAAACTAATTTTTTCCAATAAAATTTCAATTCTAATTTCATCAAAATTCACTTGAAATCGATTTTACTCTTATTTCTTCATTCAAAGATTCATTTGCTATTCAAAAAAAATCGTATGCTGATTTATTCGCAATTCATTCGTTGTAGTTAATTCAATCTATTTTGTGGGCCTCCAGTGGTGTTTAGGTAACTTATTTATGTGTAGGTAAATTAAAGCAGAATCGAAATAATTAGTAACAGAGAAAGTACTAATGAGCGCCAATTGTTCAAAAACAATAAGAAATTTTAATAAAAATGATTTATGTAAAAATTTTTTAAATAAATAACAGGTCAATGTTGCCCGTATGGTTTGGTTAAGCAAGGCGTAATTATTAGTTCATTTCTACCGATCCTGTCTTGATGACTGCTCAAATCACAAGTGATTTCCTGCTTCTAGTATTATGCTAATAATAGCTACAAAATTCATTGCGTAAATGGGACCTGCGCGTATGTTAGTGAATTTGGCTTTGAAGCTATGCTGCAGCATATGGTTGAAAGGAATGCGGTTGTCAACCTAGGCGCTATTGTCATTGGCAACAATTTCTTCTTAGGATAAAGTGGTAAGCTTGTGTCATTGTTCATTATATTTTATTTTAATTAGTGGTTTTTTTTGTGTTGTTGTTTGTTAAGAGTAGGTTTTGTCTTTGGTTAAGGTCTCAGGACATAAAACGAGCTTAGTGTTTACCATTTGGTTATCTATAATAATATGATAATATCTAGTTTACAAGTTTTGTTTTCATTATTATAATTTAAAGGTTATTCCGCGACGGAATAGTTATAGCGTTGGTTACCAGACATGCTCGTTCAATGGACTTCAAAATATAACCACAACTCAGTTAACCCTCCAAACAAAATTTACGTAATTTTTTTTGTACTAAATGTCATTACGTACCTGCACATGCACCTTATAGTTTTACGAATAAGCGGAATACCAGGATTACAACCAACTTTATTGACCTTCTTTCGTTGAGATTATCGCTCTGCTCTTAGCCATTTAAGTTAGAAATCAAATACAAAGTTTCAAATATACTATAGGCTGAATGAATCCCTTTTCCTTGTAGGGCAAATAGCGGAAAGATGGCGAGAAAGTTGCAGAGCAATGGAGAATGTGTTCCAGGATTCATAAAAGCGCAAATTCTCATAATATTTTAACAAGGAACAACAGAATTTAAAATATCTAATACCAATTGCTACATAAATGATAATCATAATGTGCTTAAAGAAATTAAGTAGAAATGTGACGCATAATATCTGAGCTACAAACCCCACTTATTACTAAGAAAATTGATTTTGGACTCATCCACTGGGTCTCACATTATAGTTCTATGGAGTGATCATGTTCACAGCATACGCAAAAACTCCCGTTTTTGTAAGGCAATATCCAAAATGGGTTGCCCGATTTAATACACATTGGAAATTTTATTAATTATTATTATTGATGAAATTTGATTGAAACACTAAACTTCCTTTTCTAGGTTGAATAATTATTTAATTTATAATTGCACAAACTGTATCCACGTTTGGACATATGTATATATATACAGCTAACTGATTTAAATTCGGATTACACAAAAAATTAAAAGGCCACACTGCTAGTTCTCTACCTTCTTCTACCAGCTCAACTAGAATGCTCAAGTATTTTTACGGTCAAACTGTTATCTCTTGCATCGTGTCGATCTAGAGCTCTCTTCAGTGATTCTAGCAGATTCGTTGTTGATAACAATAATTGCAAATGTATGCTCAGTGGCGTCGACCTTAAGTGCACAATTGATAGATTTGTGTATATTCATTGTATTTTAAGTTGCGGACTCAATAATAAAATAAATGTTCTGATCTGATTCCTTGCAATGCAAGTGATTATGCATGATCAGTGAACTTTGTGTCCAGCAACATGTAATCGAACAATGATTGTGCTATGGTCAGATTAAATACACTAAGTTGTAATAGAATCTGCAGAATCACTTAAATAAGAGCATTTAATTAATTTTATTCGTATTCGCAACAAAAGAGGATGGTAGAGAAAGGCTGATTCGGCAGCGTTTCACTTATAGATTTAAGTATAAAGGAACATTGCAATGATTTTAATAAATTTAGAAATTCATCTTAATTAAATTACCTATAAAGAAATTCACTGATACATTAGATTAGTATTTATAATATGCTCTTCATAAACATTACTTATATAACTAGATTAGTTTCTTAATTACGTTATCTGGGTATAAACAATTATTTTGTTTTTTTTTTTGAAAACGCCGTGCGCAAAATTTCATATATTTGAGTGAACGCTTTCTCGAGTTATCGTACGAACGGACAGGCAGACGGTTATACAGACACCTGGACAGACAAAAGGACAGACAGACAAATTCAAAATAATTTTTAATATTGTGCATGGGTCTCCAATCCATTTTCTTCTACCATCATTATCCCTATGCGTTACAAGCGGAATGACAAACTAATTATAACCTATGATTTCAGCATCTACAAAAGGAAGCAGTCCCCAACGAATAGAGGTGTGCATAACAATACTATCGTAATTACAGGAAGATAATTACCTACCATTAGTTTGATTTATTTCTATTATCCTGAGTTTTTGTTTGCGTACTTTTTAATTACTATAAAAAATAAAATTTCGTGGTTGGTTAGTGGTGGGCGAAGGTTTTCTTTTAGTTTATTTTTGATTTCGGGAAAACTGTGAATAATTCTCCATTCAATTAATTTTGCCATACAATACATAAAATACGAGTAGCTTTGAAGTGGTTGTCGCGGGTGTTTCTCTTTTATAGGTTTGGTAATCTAACCGTCCTTGCATAAAATAATACGTCGGCTCCTAACCGTTACTTTATCCTTATTGTCTAAAAACCTCTACCCGTTTCCTGAGCTTCCAATCATTTGCCATCACACATTTTAGTAATCTCAATAGTCTGAAGTATAGACACCCTTGAAAATCGCTTAAAAGTCATCATACACTACGGAATTATACAAACTTTAAGATTTTGGTTAATTTGCTAAAAAGAAGCAGTTCTCATACTCTTTTATAAGATAATAATTCTAACATGGGCAAAATTGAAGGAGACTTCTATCCTTTGGATCGACAGACCTGTTCGTGACACTTGGAAGGTGTCATGTTCTGTCAGATTCGCATTATCTCAAGTGACTTAAGTTCCCAAATTGATGTCTCTATCAGTAAGGATACATCGAATTCCAAGTGATAAGCTCAAGAGGGTAGAACCTTTTATAATTAATCGGACAACTTGTAATGAGATCCCTTGCCAACAGGTATCACAGTTTACATTGGTCACCGAAACAAAATCTTTTAAATTTCTTAAGAGGCTCTAAACATTTACTGCATGGGAGCTTTTACTTCTATCGGAAATGATGTCATATATAAGAATGGTTAAAGGATTTTCAACAAATTGTTCCCTCTTTTAGCTTTTATGGATTTCTATAATGGTTGCAAACCTTTCGAATCGTTTACACTTCCATCAGAAACGCTATAAATCTTCAGTTCACCGTGAAATCAAAGAATATTATTCATAAGCTTTGAATATCTGGCTAAGGGCCAAAATTCATAATCCCAATGAAATTATCTAATATTGATCACAGATCTGTGAACATTTGGTTTCTGGTTCAGCCTACATATTTCTGATGAAAGGCAATAAAGGAATAGAAGATTTTGGTGTGACTACTAATGTATTACGGCAACGGCTTTCAAGTATAACAATGGCTCAGTACCAACGATAATGGGTTGAGGATGGGAAAGTTTCTTAGGCCATATGCCAGAGTGGCACTCTACTCTACATATCTTTTGTACAAATTAACATATATTGTACATGACATGCCCCGCAATGATGTGTTAAGATGATGACGAGGGCTGATGTCGTCGCCGGGCTGTCCCTAATATAGATGAATATGTTCTTCCAGGCGAATTATTTAATACATAGTAGAAAATAGCTGGAACAAATGGAACCCATCTTTTAGCTCTTTAAACGCTTCGTCGAAAAGTTGTTCTTGTGTCAGATTTGTTATTTTATTTTTTCTGTTAGCCCCATCATGTCGGTCACAGTTAGTCGATGGTAGGTCCGTCGGCTAGTCATTCCTTTTAAATCCACTCATTCCAATCCAAACAGACTCGTCCTCGTCATCATCGTTTTCTGGGGGCAAACATGACTTTATTGTCCGCATGTTTGCACAATCCTTTCATGAAATTATCCCTTTCATCAAGTCCTTCTAGTGTCTACAGACCCCATAAAAGGATGGCAAACATTTTCAACGACATTTTATCATGAAAGGAATATTAGTAAAGCGCTGTACTGTAGTGAAGTGCACGATGCGGGGTATCGATTAAAAATTCATAACCAAGACTCGTTGCACTAATTTAGATCTCATCTGAAGATAAGACTACGAGATTTCCGAGACTTCTTATGTTGGGGAGAGGGCATATAGTAATGACACTAGAACATTTTTTGAGTGTAATTTAGTCTATCGTTGAGTTGATGTTAAATTGCAAACAACGGTGAACTTTACATAGACTTTTGAGAAGAATGTTAACCACACTCATCTCTGAAAGAATAAAGACCAGTTAATATAAGCGATTGAGGATGAAGGTTTTCAGAATGTGAGCCCTTGAGATAATTTAGAAATGATTGAAAATTTAAAAATTTCTTTAAAGGTAAATTTACTTGTTTCAATGCTACAAATATTTTAAGTTATTGGGAAAAATCCAATGAAAACAGTGGACATCGCATTGCACTTACATACATCATACATACTACTATATATAAGTATAAACAAAGATTAAGTATTTATTTTTCCCGCGGACGGGAATCGAACTTACACTTGTTAGAATCGGTCAATGATGGAGAAAGAAGAACTATAAGAACTTTTATTTTTAATGATTCTAAATCAAATTTATAAATACAAGAAGAAAAGACAACCGCCTCGTCTGGGGTTTGAAACCGGGACCTTCCACTTGCCGAGCGGCTGCTTTTACCACTGACCTAACGAGACAGATGATTTTCCCTCTTGCATTTATAAATTTGTAACTAGCCCAATTTCAAACCCCGGACGAGGCGGTTGTTTTTTCTTCTTGTATTTATAAATTTGATTTAGAATGATTAAAAATAAAAGTTCTTAAAGTTCTTCTTTCTCTATCAAAGATTAAGTGCCAGAAAGTGCCTTGATTTTTGCAGGTACACTTTTAGTAATAACGGCTCCTTGATGGCTACAAACCATGCTTATAACTATATAAGCGCCGAAATAACCTATTGCCGTAATTCCGTCCACAGCTTAGTACCAAGTGGTTAGCAGATTAATGTTTTATATTTTAGCATTACTGGTCCTTTATTTTCTTCACGGGAATATGTCGGAAAGGCAGCTTTTCAGTGAACCCGGTTCCCGTATCGTAAATTTTTAGTCTCAGGACTATCTAGTTGTATGTAAGCAATGGCGATTACTAATGACTTCGACGTAATTCAAGAAGGGTGAGAATGCAGCTGTCAACAGTAAGATATGTGTTCACCAAGTCACCTGGGTTAGTACGTCCGCTGAAGACCAAGAGGAAAATTATTTCATTTACGAAATATCATAGTAAATCAGGATAACTTGTTTTCAAATTTTGATCTGCGGAACGGTTGGAGGGGCTCCCTGTAAAGACTTATTTCCAAATATTTTACTAGTTCATAGCGCTGCAGAAGAGAAAGTGAATGAATTTTATGGAGATATAAGTAATTATAAATTGACGTGATTATTAATCAAATTTGTTTTGGTAGGAGGGGGGAATAGTAACGGTTTCCAAGATAACGTGGCTTCAACATATTTGGGTACGTTTTTATAGATTACCCTGTAATTTCTGAACCCTACATCCTATAATGATGATATAAACTTAAAAATTACCTATCGAACTCTGTACCGAAAATATAACCCTTTCTGCGTTTTTTGCACTTTTTATTAAGCATATCCAGCGAAAATTGTTAGAAAAAACATTTCCAAAATATAATTTCCTACTTTCTGGCACTTATTGAGCTTTTTCAGCAATATTCGCTAGATATGATTAAGAAACTCTTTATAAAACGTAGAAAGGGTTACATTTTCGGTACTGAGTGTGATAGGTCATTTTAAATCTGAAGCCTTGAGCTTATTAATTCCAGTATGAAAAAATTTGTATTGATGACGTATTTTTTGGTAAAAATAGTAGTTAAATAAAACAAAAAAACGAGTAAAAATTCCGAAAATTTAACTTTGTTTGTATATAGATCATTGGAGAGGTCCAACGATTACCTATCTATTAAAGTTTAAGTGATCATCATAGGGTGTACGGTTCAAACATTATATGGTGATCTATAAAAACATACCCAAATATCTGTAAGTCTCGTTATCTCGGAAACCGCTAGGATTCCCCTCCTTACACCCCTACAATTTCTTGCTCGTTACAGCATGAGCTATCTGTAGCCTTCGGATATTGCACTACTTACTGGGTACCCTGTATACCTCGGTAATTCATATACCAATCTAACCATGCCATTAAATGTGACTTTAGTTTTACACGCACTCACACTGGCATATTGGAGTTGAGATATTAATAAGGCTTTTTATCTATACACCAACACGATAAAGTAGTGTAAAGTAGAAACATGGATAAATATAGTTTTGCACAGGACACAGTTTTGCAACGGCACAATTTTGCAATTAAGTCTAGTTCCTTAGAGAAAAATGCGGAGCAATGACGTGGTGGTATATAACCTTTCGATTATTATTATATGGCAATTCATATATTTAGGCTTTATTGTTGGGTGCGACCATTTCCGATTTGGATGAAACTTTCATAGTTTAAATGAAATATTAAAGAAGCTCACTGATACGTTTTTCCCCATACCACGCCCCATCACCCGTTAGAGGAGTTAAAAATTTCGTGATTTTACTATGCAACGTCATAATCAATGTAATATACTTATTGTATATTTTTTGTTCCATTAGTTCATTCTTATGACTAGTTACAGTAAGGTTACAAGCTATGACACGACTGCTGCGAATGACGTTTATAGCGAGACTCAGACTGGCTGATACTACTAAACTGCTATACAGTATGCACCCACAATATAGTATATACGGGTGATTCAGATCAAGATACCTTCCGGTATACCACGCGATTCCTAGAGGTAAGCTGATCAAAATATTGATCCACACAATATTCCATTGTTTATCAAAAATTTTTGAAATTTTTCAGATATGAATGTCTTTCCATTATCCGAAACGATCAGCTTAGGTAAACCGCAGCGAACAAACTTTTCACGAAGTTTTTCTATAGTATTCTCATAATATTTCCTATGTCAATGCATTCGAGCCACTTGCTATGCGAATCTACCACTATGAGAAAAGAGTTATTGAAAATAGGACCCATGAAATCCACGTGTAATCTACTCCATGGCTCTTCCGACTATTTCCAATCTAGTAATTTCGCCTTTGCTGAATTATTTCTATTATGTAGTCAACTACCTCAAAACTTCACCATATTTTCCAAATTTTCATCAATCGAAGGCCACCAAAAATAACTTCGTGCTAACTCTTTTAGCTTTATAATTCCTAAATGAGTGCGATGCAACAGTTCCAGGACTCAGGTTCTCTGTGAGTTTGGAATAACCAACCTATAGCCCCAGAAAACACAACCAGATTCGACAGAGAATTCATTTCTCCTAATGAAATATGGATTTAACTCGGAATCGTTAGTTTGACTGAGCCTACCCTCGTTACAGTATTTAAGGACTTTTTGCCCTGATCATCTAACTGTGATAGAGTTTTCACTGATTCAAACTTTGCTGGCACATTAATCTAATTTTGTATGTATTTTCAATACACATTTTCTGATGTGCTGCTTTGTTCATCAGGGCGATCATGGGGCGTACGAGAGAAATAATCTTCTTATGTTAGTTAACATATTCTGTATCAAATTGATATCCCGATAACATTAGTGCATAGCGTTGGGGCTTATTTGCGGATATTTCTCGAATACCTCTCAAAAATTGAATTTAGCGGCTTATTATCGTAAACTTTCTACCGAAAATATATTGGCGATTATTTTTACCGCGTATGTTATAGCCAAGGCTTCTTTCTCTATATGAACATACCTCATTTCCGTCGGTGATAGTCTTCTAGATGCGAATGATATCTATACTACTATATTTATGTACTAAGGCAGCTCCCAAAACCGTGCGACTTGCATATACGATTAACCTCAAAGGAACAGACGGATCGTAGTGAGCTAGTACTTGCTTTACAGCTAAGAGTCTCTTTACTTCATTGAATGCCTTCTCCTGTCTTTAACCCCATTCAAATGCTGGGGTTGAAAGCAATTCATAAAGAGAAGATGCTTTAATAGCCAACTGCGGAACAAAACCTCGATAAAAGTTTATGACCCCAAGAATGATTGTAACTCCTTAATCGAGTTTGGGCGCGGTAGTTAACTAATGGCATACAAACGCTTTGGATCCATATGTAACCCGTCTGTATCTATTATGTGTCCTAAATAATTTATGGAATCAACAAAAAAGTCACATTTTTGTTTTTAAACTTTTAACCCGGCTTCTTTTAATTTCCTCAATACCCTCTCTAACGCCTCCAAATGCCTCCCTTTACCGATTCCCATAATTAAAACGTCGTCCATGAAAACAACTACCCGTTGCAGCATAACAATTTTTCTATTGTTTCTTGAAAAATCGCCGGTGACGATGATATTCCATATACTAGCCTGGTGTACCTAAATAATCCTTTTGTAGTTGAAATTGTTATCAAATCATTTGAATTTTCATCCAGTACGAGTTGCTGATATGCCATGGATAAATCTAATTTTGACAATTTCTGCCCCCCATGAAGTTTGAAAAATACTTCCTCAATTTTTGGGAGTGGATATTGGGGTATCAACAGCTGAGTATTCAACGTTATTTTGTAGTGTTCACTTATTCTAACGTCCCCACTTTTCTTTAAAATTTGGTACTATTGGGGTTGCCCACTCACTGTAGGTAACCATCTCCAGCAACCTTAACGCGGTCAATTTATCAATTTCATTTCCTACTTTATCGCGTATTGCGAAAGGCAATCTTCTTGGGCGAAAAATTTCAGCTTAGATAATTCTTTCAATTGTATCGAAAGTTTATTTTTGTTAAAGGTCCCTAAACTACCGTCGAAAATGTCCGCGTTTCGGTCTAAAATAGTAACTAATTCACGATTACGATTTACCAAAAATGTTAACTATTTTATTCCTACACCAAATTCATGCATCTAGTTACGGCCAAGCAAAGGAGGATCATCATGTTCTATAACATGCAGCTATAGCAACTTGCACTTATTTTTAAAATTTACTTTAAGCTTACATATTCCTTCTGTTTCGATTACCGAACCATCTTAACTTCTTAAAAGAGCATTCGTCGGCTCCAGTTTGCAGTCCGCAACATTTCTTTCAAAAATATGCTTTGGAATAGTTGATATCGCCGCTCCGCTGTCAATTTCCATCTCTACGTGAACACCATTGACAGTTACGCCGACTGTGATTGGCTTCAGCTTTGAGTCGGTTCTAAAATGAAATATTGTCAAATGATTATTAGCTATGTGTACTGTCCGTTAGTAGAACGTACACGCAAATTTGAATTTAGTGAAACTGAAATGGATGCACTGGTAAATTTGGATCAAGGTCAGTGTCGAATCTCTTATCAAAACAAACACTATTCACTTCGTTTTAACTTCCAATAAACTTTCACACCTTTTTTTAAGATTGCCCACTAATTATATTAAAATCAGATGATGTAATGAGGTATTAGGTCAGAGATCCACACACACTAGAAAACACTTATTACCACACACTTAGAATATACGATTATTAAGAAAAGTTGTATTGGGATAAAACTCAATATATAAGTTTTGGGTCAGAGAATTTTGTATCACACTGAAAAACACTTATTGGCAAAAATTGCAACATAAGATCGTCAATATATATATATATGTAAAATTAATAGAATGAAGTCAAAATTATGATATTAAATAAATATGCACCAAAAGAGTATAAAATGTAAATATATATATGAGTAAATGTATAATAAAATAAATATATGATAAATATTATATTGTTACAAGTGACTGGTACTCACCGATCTATAACTTGACGCTTGAGGGTTGGCTTTAAGCTAATGTTAAGACCCTTTGTTCTAACCATGGGTTAAAACAATTCTTTATTCCCGTCGAGACCAGAAATAAAGTGTTAATGTTAGTAAGATACTATCTCAGTCGAGACCCGAGATAATATTCTTTAAGTCAGTCGAGACCCGGCTTAAAGTGTTATCTTATCTTCAGTCGAGACCCGAAATAAGATGCGTTTATTCCCGTCGAGACCAGAAATAGTTGTTAGTAAATATCTTAACTTCAGTCGAGACCCGAATTAAGATGCGTTTATTCCCGTCGATACCAGAAATAGTTGTTAGTAAGTATCTTATCTTCAGTCGAGACCCGAAATAAGATGCGTTTATTCCCGTCGATACCAGAAATAAGTGTTAGTAAAAGATTATCTCAGTCGAGACCCGAGATAATATTCTTTAAGTCAGTCGAGACCCGGCTTAAAGTGTTATCTTATCTTCAGTCGAGACCCGAAATAAGATGCGTTTATTCCCGTCGAGACCAGAAATAGTTGTTAGTAAATATCTTAACTTCAGTCGAGACCCGAATTAAGATGCGTTTATTCCCGTCGAGACCAGAAATAGTTGTTAGTAAATATCTTAACTTCAGTCGAGACCCGAATTAAGATGCGTTTATTCCCGTCGAGACTAGAAATAGTTGTTAGTAAATATCTTAACTTCAGTCGAGACCCGAATTAAGATGCGTTTATTCCCGTCGATACCAGAAATAGTTGTTAGTAAGTATCTTATCTTCAGTCGAGACCCGAAATAAGATGCGTTTATTCCCGTCGATACCAGAAATAAGTGTTAGTTGTTAAAAGTGATATATCAGTCGCTACCCGATATATATGTTAGTCCCTATACAGCCAACTTACCCCAAGCGATGCCAAGTACAAAAAGAGATCGAGATCAGTCAGCTTGTCGTTTATATAGCCCTTGCTTGCACACGACACCACTGATAGAGTAACAGCGGCGCATGACTACAAGAATTGGCAGTGCAGCTGTGATCTTACGGTACTAGCGATAAAATTTGCCTAGCAACGAACAAAAATGCATAGCAACAAGAAATCTAGAGCTTCACATCTGCTGTGTTAAATTAAATTATATTTGCAAAAATGTTCTCTCTATCACGTAGAGAAAAAATATCCGTTGGATGGTACTTGTAATAATGGTAATGATAGAGTTGCAAATTGATTTGCTTGATTTGATTGTATTTGTGCCATGCATTGTATGCTACATGACAACACATGCTTTTGTTTTACCTATTTTTCGGAAAATTGTAATTAGATTGAATTTATTTTCTTTTCAGAACTTAATTTTAGTATGGTATATTTTAATATGTTCCCTTTTCAGGAATTGTTTTTTATCACGAATCTAACAAATGGAAATAATTTTTATTTGATCTGCTCGTTGAGGTTATAATTTTATGTTGTATTTGTGCAATATGTTATGAAGATGACAAATACATGGCTATGCTGGGTGGTGTACATGTTTTTTGCTTACTAGTAATCAAATTAGAGATATGTTTACTAAAAATTTTATGCTTTGTTTTCAGCATGTCTTCTTTTAGAAATTTTCTGTTTATGAAAATATATTCGAATCAATTTGGTTCGAACACTATGAAATTACATTTTTTTTTTAAATCTAATGACCTAGACACACAGCACTCTTAATGAAGAAATAGCTAACGACTCATTAGTGTATAATGGTTCATTATAAACTGTAGACACACAGCCATTTCTTCAATTAAGTTGTTCTGTCAAACTCTTTGGAAATTTTTTTTTAAATAATCTGTGCATAAAAGCGAAGTGTTAAACATTTTAAAGTTCGAAACTGTGGTACTTGGTATTCAGCAAGCAAGAGCTATTCGAGTGCAATTTGTGAAACATCATTTCTAAATAAGAAGTAATTAAATAAATTTGGCGACTTGCGGGAGGCCGTGGAGTGCCCTGAAGGCGGCCATTTTATACTTAATATAAAGACGCTAAATGAGCGGGCACAATGATGAGAAGAAGGTGGTATTAATTTCACCTTCAAAACAACTAAGCCAGAAAGATATACAAAGAATAAATATGAAAGTTAATAAAAATTATCAACAATGGTTCAATGAAAGGAACATTGGTGGAAATGCAAACCTCGTAGTAGGCAATGCCCAGCAACAAGGTAATGTCGATAACAACAACATTACTCAGAAATTATTGGTTGATAGTTTGGGGAATCCTATAAGAGAAGTCAATTCAGGGGACTCAGAATCCAGGAATGAGACACATAAAGATAGCAAAGATGGCCATCCGAACATTGGTGGCCCTCAAGAAACAGCAGCGTCATTGGCGCAATCGTCACTAAACGTGACAAATAACAGCAATTCAACACCCGCAGATTCAAATTCAAATTCAAATTTATTAAATAATTAAATTTACATATGAGCTTTCGCTCTTTTGCATGTAATAACTCCAGGAAGGAAAGTAACAAAATAAAAATATATATATATATTAAAGTAAGTTGAACAAATTATTATATATAAATAGAACAAATAAAAAGAAAAGTATAAAAAAGAAAAAAAGAAAAGAAGATAAAAAAAGAAGAGAAAAAAGAAGATACAAAAAGGAAAAAGCATTATATTACAAGCATTGAAGATAGACATAAAATTAAATCGCGCAACAACATGGTGTGGTTAGAGGCTTATGGCAGCAAAGAAGATGAGTAAATACTCAGCCATAGTCAGAGAAAAAACTGAAAGCATTAATTTTGAAATCGCTGATAGTTATGGATTGCTTTATACTGGTCGGCAGGGAGTTCCAAATCCTGACACCGTAAACAAAAAAAGATCTATCGCTCTGTCTGCAATTACTGCGAGGAATCACAAGTTGGCAGTTTCTTGATGATCTGAGCTGCTGAAGTTTACTGGACAAGAAATCAGGTGCAAGGGATCTAATTATCTTAAAGAGCATAATAGTGACATGATAATCAAGGTAATTATCCAAAGTATAATTTAAAATGCTTCGAGCGTGCATAGAAATATGATCAAAACGACTCAGATTGAAAATGTATCGCGCACAGGAATTAAAAGCCACATTTAATTTCCTTCTGCTAATATTGTCGGTCTTGCAGTATACTACACTACAATATAGTATAACTGGCAGAATTAGAGAGACAATCAACCGAGTGCGAACATCCTGTGGAGTGTATTTTGCAAAAAACCACAGCTTAAAAAGTTGTTTAAGTCGAAGCTTTTTAGATAAATCAAGATTGCTTGGGATCTCGATGCATTTAACAAAAGTTTGTTTTCAATAGCCCAGCGAGATACCCTAGCAAGTTCAGAGTTCATCAGCTCTACAACATCTTTCATACAAGTAGCAGGAGCAGATAAAGTAAGCTGAACATCATCGGCATACAGCTGGATATTGCCACATCGAATTACTTCAGGTAAATCATTAATGTATAATAAAAAAAGCAACGGTCCGAGAATTGACCCCTGTGGAACACCTGAGAAGGTAGGTCAATACCTGGAAGCATTCACAACCTTTTGAAACCTATCCGCAAGATAAGAAAAAATTAAATCAACTGCAGAACTACTAAAAAGGAACCGTGTTTTAAGTTTACTACATAATACATTAATATTTACACTGTCAAATGCCTTTGAAAAATCCAATAATACGAGCAATGATACTAGTCGGGCATCCATATTTAATCTAATGTTATCTACTAGGTGTAAAAGCGATGCAACTGTACTATGTCGTTTGCGAAAACCGGATTGAAATGCATATAAAAGGGACTGATCGGATACAAAGGTTGAAATTTGGTCACAAAGCAATTTTTCGGTAACTTTCGAGCAGAAAGGAAGTATGCTAATTGAACGAAAATCTTCCTTAAGTCGAGGATTAGGTTTTTTATTAATTGGAACAACTTTTGCATATTTCCAAGCAGACGGAAATTTGGATGTCATGATACAGGTATTTATTATATGCGTCAAAAGAGGTACTATAAACGGTAATGTAATGCGTAGAAATCGCACGTCAATATTATCAACTCCAATCGCGTTGGATTTAATAGATTTAATGGCAAGTATAACATCAGAGGGAGTGATCGTATTAAATGCGAAACCATCAAAATTTAGTTCAATGCATAATTCCTCCCCAGAGTTAGCAGCACCATTGAAAGAAGGCCTTTGCACGAAAAACTCATTTAATACATCAGGGTCAATGTTACAATAGGCCGGTGATGTTTTAACTCCAATATCTCTGATGTTTTTCCAAAGAGTTCGCGGGGGAAGCGCAGGGTCAAGTTTCCGAAAACAAAAGTCTCTGTTGTACCGCCTGTACAACAAGGGTTCTAGAGATAGTCCTAACAGACTATCGGGACCTTTTGTACTAAAACACTTTCACCTTAGGAAACGAACTGTTTATTTTAATAATACTTCTCTTGCGTCGACTCACAATTTTATTACTTAATTATTTCACTAGAGGCCTTACCTTTGGTAGGGGGACGCTCTAGGAATGCTTTTTTAGTTAAAACACTTCTTTTAATCTAGGAGTTGCTTCTCCAGACGTAATAATACTTCTGATTTTTCCTATCCCGATACTCGTCTTTTATTTAAAAATTTAATATGGGATGATACTCCCTTCCACACAAATCGATTTTCCCAGGGTAGGCAAATAATTTATTTGGGGCAAAGGTAATATATTTTGGCTTGCAATTAATCGATATTGATCAGAAATGCTTAGTTTTCATTTCTTTGCTATTATTGATCAATATCAATAACTGAGTACCCACCTAGGTAAGCACATAAAAATCAAAGTTTATTGCCTTGTGAAATTTGGAATTTCCATGGGTCACACGATGGACTTTGATCATAATCGATCGCAATTCCAAGCGCCGTATGGGCATCAAATTGCAAGAGATGCAATAATTCTTGATATTTGGACACACGTCAAGAACTACAAAGGTTGATTTCTTGCGGGTGGCCAATTATATCTTTTGTTTGGTACGATCGAGGAATTTATATGTAAGAATGTACATATTTATAAAATTTTTGTGACGTAAAGAAATGCACCTGAAAAATGTATATATGTAGCGATGTACATATGTTTGTCATTTTTGTGGCGTAAAGAAGTGCATCTGAAAAATGTATATATGTAGCGATGTACATATGTTTGTCATTTTTGTGGCGTAAAGAAGTGCACCTGAAAAATGTATATATGTAGCGATGTACATATGTTTGTCATTTTTGTGGCGTAAAGAAGTGCACCTGAAAAGTATATATGTAGCGATGTACATATGTTTGTCATTTTTGTGACTGAGGAAAAGGTGATTGAAATTTATGTATGTAAGATCTACATAAATTTGTCGTTTTTGTTTTTAGAAAGGTAGGTATGAGAAATTTGATTATCATTGCGATAAGTATTTGGTGAGCCGATAATGAATTTGTGTGGTGAGTCTTATGAAATGTATATAGGGTAAGGTTATGATCTGTAGATTCATAACACCTTCCCCCTGAGAAAAAAAATTTTGCATTCTTGAAGAGAAGAAAAATTTTGAGTATCGAAATAGGAGTTTACAATTGATAGATTTATGTTTATATATAAGAAAATTTTAATTATAATTGGTTGCATCAATCTGTATGCATTACTTAATGAGTGACTTATGTTATGTATAGTGCATGATGGTTATGATCTATCTAGGTTCTATTTTAAATGTATATACAGTTTGAATAATTTCTCTTTCTTTGATTGAAACATTTTTAGTTTCTATTTACTAAGTTGTTACATTAGGTTGTTTTATACAAATAATTTCTTAGTACTGTAAAAATAAAAAAAATTGGCAGATTTCTTAACCAACATTATTTTGTTTCTTCTCTATTGATATCTTATTTTAGATCCTGACCTTTTCTTCTTTTTTTTTAATTAATGGTTATCTTAATGTGTAGCTTTAGTTAGAGGATTTTTATTTCTTTTTACATTTTTGTTTTCGTTCTTTTCCTCTATTTGATCTGACTCGTTTTCCTGACTTTTCCCTAGGGCAGGTTTAGATTTAATGAATTTTATAGTGACCTTTATAAGTATTAAGGAAGTGATGATAATTATTATTATGTAAATTAAGACGTATTGATGCACGTCATGAGGGGTAACCTCGTGTAGTTTGGAATTTTCAGAATTCTCAAGTGTTATTATGTCTTTACTTAACTCGAAAAGTGCTTGTTGATTTTTGTTTTTAATTGTGATAGTTCTTGGGATACTATCACTATGGGGTAGTTTGTGTTCAACCGGAGTGATCATTGAGATATTAGCCGAAGGTACGTAGAATTTGTCTACAACGTTTGATTTCTCTGTATGACTGTATATCACTAATTCTTCGCTTCGTATATAGCATGAAGGAGATATTTCTAGTATTCCGTTACCTTTTAATTGTAGGGGTTCGCTGTTATGTCCACAGATGTTATCTACTGTTAGTGGTTTACTTAGGCTGAAGAGCCATTTATTCGGGTTGGTAAGTTGTATCCATAGGGTAGATGTTTCTATGGTGTGAACCTTGCATGAAGGCGGAATTTTGGTTGCGTACTTTAATAGTTTGATTTCGCATTGATTTTGTTTGGAGTTTGTACCAAGGATAGGATGTGAAATACGGCATAGATGCGTGTTGTGTGCATGAGTCAAACAGTTGTTGAAATCATTATTGTTCATAGGGTAGTACTTGTCTTTATTTAGGGTGATCACTAGGTAGTCGGTTGTAGGTTTAATGAAGATAAACGAGTTATTGGATGGGACTGGGAATGGAGTGACCTTGAATGCTTGGAAAACGGTACTTAGTGGTAGTGGAATTTTTACTTCAATAATTACTTGATTGTTAATTTTGTTAGTGCTTGTTTGGCTTATCTTGTAAAGATCTATGAGTTTGTTTTCAGATGAAGCTGTGGGTAAGGAAGTTTCGGCGGGGAGGTTTTTTCGAATTATGGTTAGTACTTCCTCAAGTTGGTGAGGAGTTATGATTAATGGGTTTGGTTTTCCGTGTTTTATGTCCAGCAACATTTCTATTATCGCCTTGAGTGAGTCTTGGTATCTCATAAGAGATAAAGTAATGGTCGATATAGTGCTTTCGAGCTCTAATTCTGTGAGGCTGACGTTTATTGTTTTAATTGCTTCGGATATTTTATTTGCTTTGTCTTGAAGGTTGCTGAATTCGAGATGGATATCAATAGTGGATTTATTAAACAAATTTACTGTTTTGTCGACGATTAAAGTTTGGGCCTTTAAGAGTTCCAGAAGGTGATCTTCATTATCTTTAAGGAGGTTTATTTGCTCGTCATAATGCTTTGCGTCGGCTTCTTTTTTGTTGAGGGTTAATTATTTCAGCGTTCTGATCTACGTCCTCTAGAATTAATTTTAAGTTATTTATTTGGGCTCCGCAATGGTTAATGTTAGAGACTCTCTTTGTGTTGAGAAGAAGGCAGATTTTCTCTACTTCATTTACTTGGGCTTTTAGAATTGTTAATTCGTAATTAAAACTTCCTAGATCGTAATACGTTACAAGTTTCCAGTTTGCACTATAAAGTTGGACGTTGCCAGATTCTTCGAAGTAGATTCCTGGGGTAGATGTAAAGGTTGTCACTACGGTTCCGTTGGTCATTCCGATAAGTAAGGTCAGAGTTATTATGAGGCTGATCATCTTGCCTGTAGAAGAATTGACTATGTTTTAGTCTATGAACAATTTTAGATGATTATTGTGGATTTTTTTGTTTTTATTTCCTATACGGACGATCGAATTTTCTGAGGAGACTGCATCTATTACTTCGTAGGGACCTTCCCATAGGGGAGCTAATTTATTTTTTCTAGAATGATTTTTTATAAGGACCTTGTCTCCATTTATCAATGGTTTAGGTTTACTAGCTCGATCGAAATATCTTTTACTTTTTTCCTTGTTTCCAATAAGGTTTTCTCTGGCTATTCTATGCGAGTATTGTAAGCGTGCTTTTAATTCGTTAGCATAATTTTCATAATTATAAGAAATTTCGGGGTCCCTTTTTAGTGTGGTAGGAATTTCTGCATGAAATCCGTACAAAAGTTCGTGTGGCGTGTAGCCAGTACTTGAATGGGTTGCGTTATTGTAAGCGAACATAGCGTAGGGGATCCAAGTATCCCATGTAAGTGAATCAGTGGATACGTAGTGCCTGAGATATTCGGCAAGAGTACGGTGGCTCCGTTCTAATGCACCGTTTGTTTCCGGGTGATAGGGGGTGGTTTGTAACTTGTGTATTTTCAATAGTTTACAAGTTTCGCTAAATAGTGAACTCAAGAAATTAGTTCCTTGGTCAGTTAAAATAGCTTCAGGTAAACCATGTCTACATACCATATTGGTTACGAACTGTTCGGCGACAGTTTTTGCTTCAGCGTCCGGTAAGGGAACTGCCTCTGAAAACTTAGTCAAATCATCTTGGAAGGTAAGTATGTACTTGTTATTTAAATAACTAGAAGGTAAGGGACCAACAATATCTAAGAAAATTTTCTCAAATGGTTTACTACTGGTAGATGTAATTTTCATAGGTATTTTCCGATTTGAACTAGATTTATGTTTCTGACACGAAGAACATTTCTTTATATAATTTTTTATATCCTTAGCCATTCCTTGCCAGAAGTAAATTCTTTTTAATTTCTTTATAGTCCTCGTTTCTCCTTGATGTCCGCCTAGTGGGGTGATGTGATAGTCTCTGATTACTTGTTCGATTTCTTCGGGATGATTTAGTTGAATGATTTTCCCGAGATAAAAAATAGGGTTATGACTTGAATTCTGAAATTCTTTTGAACAGAGAAGCTTTAGCTTGAAGTAAGAAACATTATCTAGATTTGGAATTTGAATATGGATCGTTTTATTTTTAGGGGATAATTCCTTAAATTTTTTAAATATATCCATTACTATGTCTTGGTCAGACTGATCTTTAAATGGTAAGGGAGCGCGTGATACTATGTATGTAGTATTCTTATGTTTATAGACTTTTGTCTCTCCCGGTGAAATAATATAATTTTCGGGTATGTAAGTTTTTAATAACCTTTCTGTAGTGGTGCTCGCAACAGGTAAAATGAAATATTTTTCTTTAATTCCACGAATGGGTAGAAGATTATTAGAGTTTTCCTCTATTATTGTGACGTTTTGGTCATTGATTGTGGCTTCTTCTTGAGCCTTTTGTTTGCTCCTCGTCATTATTTGAATATTACTATTTTCAGGAATGAGGCGACTGAGGGCATCTGCGTTTTGGTTTGTTTTACCTGATTTATAGACGATTTTGTAATCGTATTCCTCTAACTTGATTCTCCATCTCATTAGACGAGAGGTAGGATCTTTGAGGTTCATAAGCCATGTAAGAGGCTTATGGTCAGTGAAAATTGTAAATTTCCGACCATATAAGTAGGGGCGAAATTGCGTAACGGCGAATATTATTGCTAGCAGTTCTTTTTCTATGGTTGAGTATCTGGTTTCGGCTTTATTCAGGGTTCTGCTTGCGAAGCTTATTGGCTTATCATGACCGATTTTGCCCTGAGATAGTACGGCTCCTATTGCTAGATCACTTGCGTCTGAAGTGAGCAAAAATTCCTGGTCAAAACGAGGATATTGCAAAATAGGGGCGGATACTAACTTTCCCTTGAGTAAGTAAAAAGCTTCCTCGGTGAAAGCGTCCCATTTGAAAGGAACGTCTTTCTTTAACAATGCCGTTAAAGGCTTAGCTATTTTAGCGAAATTCGGAATAAAGCGGCGGTAATAGCCAACGAAACCTAAGAAAGATTTAATATCTCTTTCCTTTTTGGGTACTGGATAGTTCTGAACTACTTTGATCTTAGAGGGATCTGGTATCACTCCATTTTCAGTCACCAGGTGACCCAAATAGGCTATTTCTTTACTGATAAAGGGGCATTTCTCAGGTTGTAACTTGAGATTATGCTTGCGTAGTCGTTCAAAAATGTGTTCAAGCCTAGCATTGTGTTCTGCTAGGTTGTATCCATAGATAATTATATCATCCATATATACAAAACATTCAAAACCCTGCAGACCAATTAGGACATTGTTCATCAGCCTTTGGAATGTGGCTGGTGCCCGTTTTAAACCAAAGGGCATTCGATTGTAATGGTAATGTCCGTAGGGTGTACTGAACGCAGTCTTTTCTTTATCATTCCTATTCATGGGGATCTGGTGAAAACCGTTAGCTAAATCTAAAGTACTGAAGTACTTAGCTTTTCCTAGTTGATCCAAAATATCTGTGATATTTGGTAAGGGGAAGGCGTCGCCGACTGTTATGTCGTTTAGGCGCCTGAAATCAACAACTACTCTCCACTTTTTGTTACCTGCGGCATCAGGTTTTTTGGGTACTAGCAGCAATGGGGAGTTCCATGGGCTTGAGCTAGGACTAATAATTTCTTCGTCTAGCATTTTGTTGATTTGATTATTAATTTCCTCGCGATGAGCTTGAGGTAATCTATACGGTCTTATGTTGACCGTAGGTTTTCCAGGTAGTATAGGAATTTCGTGCTCTGTAGCATTAGTGCAAGTTAGGAAGTCTCCTTCTAGGTAAAAAATATCGTTATACTTACGACATATATCTAGAATCGAGTGCGCTTCTTCCGCGTTGCAATGAGAAAGATCTATCTCATTTTTGAGTTTTTGTAGTCTTTCTTTTAAAGGATCTTTGTTCGGATATAATTTTATTATATTATATTTATTAATATTGTGCAACTGAGGGCTTATGTCCATTTTATTAATTGCAACATTTTGTTCATTGGGATTCAGTAGGAGAATATTGGCATGACCATCCTCGTCAGGTTTGATCAAGGTATTTCCAATTATTACTCCAGATTCCAATTCTTGATGTTTGCAGTAAAAGGTGCCTCTTTTGTTGATTTTTAATTTTGCTACTAATTGAGTACGGGCCGGTATTTCTATACTTTCGGCTCCGACTATGATTTTTTTTGTTTTTATTTGTGCTTTGTATATGCACGAATTTGAATTAACTTTGCTAGCGTGTTTAGCTGCTTTTGGAATTACCTGTGATTCCATTTTATTTTTTATATGGGCCGGTATTTTTATACTTTCGGCTCTGATTGATTTTGATTTTTCTTGACCATCTTGTGGTAAGTGTGTATATAGACTAGGATTTATTTGGCTAGCTGTTTTAGCTGCTTTTGATTCCAAATTAATTTTACATTTAGGGGACACTTCGTTCAAATTAAGTATGAGAGTTTTATTGTCATAATTAATGATGCAGGAGAATTTTTTTAGGAAATCATGACCTAATATTCCATCATGTTTCAGTAGAAAATTGGTATCTACCATGTGGATGTCATGAAGGAAAGATATTCCTTCTGCTTGGAAATTGCATTCCGCAGTTCCTAATGTGCATAGAGGTTTTCCTGCTAATGAGGTTACCTGTATGGATTTTCCTTTATCTACGATAGTGTTACCTAGGGCCGTGGTGGCCTTAAGTACTGAAATCTCAGCACCCGTGTCTATTAAAAAGGTACTAGTTTTATATGCTGATATAGAGTTTCCGATCGTTAGAACTAGCGACTGCTGATCGGAATTTAAAGGGAGAATTATTTCTCTGTGTAGTCTTGAGGTTGAGAGTGAACATCCGCGGATATTGTCATTAGGTTGAGGCGAGACTGAGTTTCTGTTAACTCGTCTCGCCGAAGATCGTTTTCCGAACGTTTTCTCGTATCTGAACTTGGATGTTTTTTGAATGGGGATTTTGATTTCAATATTCTACTTGCGGATCTTATATTAGAGGGCTGCGAATTATTAGATTTCCGTTGGTTTTCAAAATTATATGGCTGCCGTTGATTTGGCTGTGTATATTGAAAGTTGTTTGTTTGCCGTTGATTTGGCTGCATATAATGGGTGTTATTTGGTTGCTGATATTGAGAATTTCCGGGTCGTTGATACCGTGGATATGAATTTTGTTGCGGAAATGTATTAGGGGGCTGCGAATTGAACAACCGTTGGTTAAACAATCTTTTTCGGCATTCTCGTATGTGATGATTTGGCGTTTTACAATACGAGCAAATCACTTTGGGGCTCTCTGTTTTGACTTTAGATGAATAACAGGTTTCTGATGTGTGACCTTTTCTGTTGCATTTTGAGCAAGAGAGAGGTCGATCGTTAGAAGAAGGGTTCCTCTCGGACTGTTCGATAGCGAATTTGGTTGCTTCTTTGAATGAAGAATTCCTTTGGGCTTTAGTTAAAAGACGAACTTGGTCATCTTTTATTCCGTCCTCGAAAGCTCTGAGAACCATTTTGTCATTCTCGGCTACCAGGAGTTTAGTTAGTGCTGCGTCACTTGTAAGAGAAGATGTCGTTTCATCATACAAGGCGAGCAATTTTCGGGCTCGGAAAGCGTATTCTTTTACGTCTTCTTTTCCGTATTGTTTGAGAGAGAGGATTTCGTTCTGTATAGACAGTCTAGAGCGTGTTTCTAAGAATCGATCTTGTAATTCTTCCCGCAATTTTTCCCATGTTTCGGCGTCCGAATATTTAATAACGTCGTAGGCTCTACCTATTAATTTGGTTTTGATTATCTGTAAGAATAAGGCCTTTTCCGGTGCCGAAGTTTCTTCTTTTTGGAACATTTCGCAAATATTCAAGAACCGATGTAGCTCACTGGAAGTTCCATCGAATTCCGGGATAAGTGATTTAGCGTCACTTATGCTGAGCTTATCAGCCATATTTGGAGTAGTTGGTATTCTCTTTCGCGGTTTCTTCCGATGGATTTTTAATCCTGGTACTAGGCTGTCCCTAACACCTAGGAGTTTTTTTCGTCTCGTGAAAATGGTTACGAAAGAAACGGTGGTTTAAAAAAAATTTAGTGAGAAAAGGAAATGTTTAAAAAAAAAATTTTTGAGAGATAAAAACTTTTTCAGAGAGATATTACACACTTATATATAAAAAAAAATTGTTATTAATTATGCGACGAGATTTCTAGTTCTAAACCCCGGAGAAAATATCTCAAATATTATTAAAATGAATTTGACGAAACTTCTTGTATTGAAGTTCCGGAGAATTTTCTCAATTAATTTGTTTAATGAATTTGACGAAACTTCTTGTATTGGAGTTCCGGAGAAGTATTACACGAAGGAGAGAGAGAAAAGAAATCACTTGAGCACTTGAGCTTTACAAATAACACTTTAACACTGGACACTTGTGATGTGAGAGAAAAAAAAATATTTTTTTTTTTGGGTGGAAGTCAGAAAAAAGGAAGTCAGATTTTCGTTTAACATAAAAGGTTATATAATTATAATAGTCAAAAGGTTAGAAGTTATAAAAATTAATATAGAAATATAATAATATAATATAAGGACTAAGGACTATGTAAATAAAAAAAATACTAACTTAACAGTTCAGCAATTAGCACGTTCTTTTCGTTGATAGATGATGTTAACCTCTGGAAAGCTTCGAAATCCCAGGTAGCATCCGGATCGTCCTGGTTACAATAATTGTGTACTACGCTGTATAGCTCTGTTGGTGAGGTGTAGTCCTGTTCGAGTAATGTCGTTACGCTTTCCTCGTACTGTCGGGCTGCTGCTTCGCGCTCTTCCTCGTCTGTATCTTCCAGGGCACGTTCAATTACCTCTATTGGCAGGCTTTCAATTAGCGCCCAGTCAGCGTCAGGGAATTCCTCTTCTTCCGGAATGAATATGTTTGCAAGTCCGGGAACTACGTCAGAGTCTTGTGCTCTGATATCAGGATCTGTTCCTGGCCAGCACATGTAAACGGTTCGTTCGTCGGGTTGGTAGATTATTAGATTTTTAGGTCTTACTAACCAAAAAAAATCCCACCGCTGCCACCAATTTTATGTTGTACCGCCTGTACAACAAGGGTTCTAGAGATAGTCCTAACAGACTATCGGGACCTTTTGTACTAAAACACTTTCACCTTAGGAAACGAACTGTTTATTTTAATAATACTTCTCTTGCGTCGACTCACAATTTTATTACTTAATTATTTCACTAGAGGCCTTACCTTTGGTAGGGGGACGCTCTAGGAATGCTTTTTTAGTTAAAACACTTCTTTTAATCTAGGAGTTGCTTCTCCAGACGTAATAATACTTCTGATTTTTCCTATCCCGATACTCGTCTTTTATTTAAAAATTTAATATGGGATGATACTCCCTTCCACACAAATCGATTTTCCCAGGGTAGGCAAATAATTTATTTGGGGCAAAGGTAATATATTTTGGCTTGCAATTAATCGATATTGATCAGAAATGCTTAGTTTTCATTTCTTTGCTATTATTGATCAATATCAATAACTGAGTACCCACCTAGATAAGCACATAAAAATCAAAGTTTATTGCCTTGTGAAATTTGGAATTTCCATGGGTCACACGATGGACTTTGATCATAATCGATCGCAATTCCAAGCGCCGTATGGGCATCAAATTGCAAGAGATGCAATAATTCTTGATATTTGGACACACGTCAAGAAGTACAAAGGTTGATTTCTTGCGGGTGGCCAATTATATCTTTTGTTTGGTGCGATCGAGGAATTTATATGTAAGAATGTACATATTTATAAAATTTTTGTGACGTAAAGAAATGCACCTGAAAAATGTATATATGTAGCGATGTACATATGTTTGTCATTTTTGTGGCGTAAAGAAGTGCATCTGAAAAATGTATATATGTAGCGATGTACATATGTTTGTCATTTTTGTGGCGTAAAGAAGTGCACCTGAAAAATGTATATATGTAGCGATGTACATATGTTTGTCATTTTTGTGGCGTAAAGAAGTGCACCTGAAAAGTATATATGTAGCGATGTACATATGTTTGTCATTTTTGTGACTGAGGAAAAGGTGATTGAAATTTATGTATGTAAGATCTACATAAATTTGTCGTTTTTGTTTTTAGAAAGGTAGGTATGAGAAATTTGATTATCATTGCGATAAGTATTTGGTGAGCCGATAATGAATTTGTGTGGTTGGTGAGTCTTATGAAATGTATATAGGGTATGGTTATGATCTGTAGATTCATAACATCTCGCTTAGCTGTGCGAATCGCTTGTGTAGTTTTGTTTCGCAGATATTTAAAATTTTTCAAAAAGAAGTCTCTTTTATGGGTTTTCCAGAGTTCATACGCATAATCTCGCTCATACATGAGGTTTTTAATACGTTTGTTCATCCACGGGGATCTATTGTTGAGTAATCTGGATTTAATAGGGACAAACTCGTTATACAAGGATACTATTATAGCATTAAAGTGGTCAACTTGAATATTAACATCTGATGTTTCATAGATAGAATTAAAGGGGACGGCCTCAATGCTACTAGTTAGTCCTTCAATGTCAACGTTTTTAAAGTCCCTGAACACCACACGCAAACTGTTCCGTTCGACAGGAAAAGAAAAGCGTGCACATACTGCTTCATGATCAGATATCCCTGGCAATGGAAATTGGTAGTGATCAACCAAAAGATCGATTCGATTTGTAATTATAATGTCAAGTAACGAACTACCGAGTGGATGGTAACGTGTGGGACAACTATTAACTACGGCAAGATCTGATCCATTGATGAAGTTAAGGAAGCCACGTTTTGGACTGGTATCTGCCAGCAAATCTATATTAAAATCGCCAAGTAAGATAGTAGACGAATATTGGCTTGAGAAGAGCATGAGCGTATCATAAAAAGCGTCCATTGAAGAAACTCTCGGAGGTTTATAAACACAGGCTAACAGTAATTTATCATAGCACAGCGTTAATTAAAGAAACAAGAACTCGACGTGGGGGCTTACGCCATCTGAAGAGAAGATTATCTACCCGTTTAAACTTTTTCGAAGATAGATGGCTACTCCACCACCTGCAGAGTAGCGACGATCATTTCTAAAAATCTGATAACCTCCCAGAGCTACTACTTGATCACTAACGCCATCAAAAAGCCAGGACTCACTAATGCAAATTACATCAAAATTCAAAGGAGTGAAGACATGTACAAATTCTTCAAAATTTGAGCGCAGGCTCCGAACATTTATGTGACAAATACTAAGAAAATTTTCACCGCGGTTATTCAATGATATTGTATTTACGGTGTCAGTACCTGCACTACCAGAAATATTTATCAACATGGTAACAATCAGCAATTTCATCTGCACACCAATCTAGCCATAAATCCAAACTCATGCTTGCAACAATTTTTACACTATATAATTTTATCAGTTCAGAAAGCTGTAATGAAAATATACTAGAAAAATTCCAAAAAAAGAAAATATTTAGTTTAATTAATTTTAAGAAACAAATAATTAGATGAAAAAGATAGAAAAAGAGGATAAAACTAACTACAAGGTAAATAAGCCTAAGCATTAATAAGAAGCACATAGCTATTTAAGTAATTGTGTTTGTATGAAGTTATAACAAAAGCCATTGTATCTAGCTCTCAGCCAAGCTCGATAAGATATCCCCCGTGACTTTAACTGGATTTTCCTCAGATGAACGTCGAATATAAACAAGTCCATTAGTAGTAAAAACAGACACTATCTTCTTCTGATGTTTTAACTGCATTGCCAAACGAAACAGCTCCAGTGATTTATCGGTCAGACTCTCCTGTACGAAAACTCCCGTTGTGCCAGAAAACCCAATGTCAGCCAATTTCGGCTTCATCTTCCGAACAGCTTTAACAAATTTCCTCTGCTCATGACTAGCAGAAAATTTCACTACTATGGATGGTGCCTTTTTTTTATTATTATTACGCAACCGAAAAATTGATGGCATGTTTATGGACTTAAAGTGTATCGATATAAATAATTTGTTAAGAATCTCACCGAGGTCTTCATCAGATGTTATGGGGATGCCGTTAATAAAGGCATCAGTAGATTTCGAAATTCTTTGAAGTGATTCGACCTTGCTTTCCAGAGCGCTGACACAATTACGGAGCCCGCCAAGTTCCCCGTTAACTTCAGCTACTGCATTCTTACAACAAATATCAACAAATTTTTTTGTTTCAAGTTGAACTGACTCCATGAAAGCAGATAACTTTTCATTTACCATTCTACTAATTTTTTCCTCGATAGATCTCTCAAAGCCACTTAATTTAGCATCAATTGTGTTTTCGAGTGCTTTAATAGATTTAACTACATCCTCCAATGAAATTTGGGCGTCTGAGCTCGATGCACTGCGTAGCTGAACTTTTTCAACTTTGGGCGGCATTTTATATAGTAATATATTTAAATATAAAAAATAGGAACCCGGAAGAACTTGATTTGATTTTAAATTTTAAACAAAATCACTAATTAGAAATAAATCTGAGAGCTAGAACGAAAACACGTCTACTCTGTAGCCATTCACTCACCACCACAGATGTAAGTGGTAATAGTGGTTCCAATTACCTACACAATAAAGCAAGTAACCCAAACTCAAATCTACAACAAGCCGCAGACGGCTTTATTAAAATATTAAGAAAAAGAAAAGGACACAGCAGAGATAATAACATATCAAGCAAATCAAGTAGGCAGTTGTCGGCTAACACTTATAAATTCGCCATACTTGGGGACTATATGGATGAAGAGATGGATCTGGATGAGTTGACACCTCTAGTCAACAGTAACGGTATTGTGCCTAATATTATATCTAATAGTAACAAAAATAGTAACAATAGAATAGATAAACCACTCAAATTTTGCCCTCCTATTTATGTATTTGGAGTTAATATTAGTTTACTAACAGAGATCACTAACAACAAAATTATTGAAATGAATTTAAGTAGTATTTAAGTAATATAGATTATCTTAAAACAAAAATTTTTGTGAACCATGCGGGTTTACACAAAGAACTGGTGGAACTTTTTAAAGATTCGCCGATAGACGCTTCCTCTTTTACGCCCAAAGAGGCAAGAAAATCGGCGATGTTGATCACGGGACTAGATGGTGACGTCAATCGTGATGACACATGCTTTCAGTAGAACCAGCTTCAACCATGTAGCAACCCTCAAAATTTTCTCAATTTTTGTTTTAAATGTTTTAATTTTCTCGACACATTTCGGAAAATGGCGATCTTAATTTTGAGCAAACTACAATTATTTCTCTATTTTTCGGCATTTAAGGCGAAAATAGTAAAGTTTCCAACTCGATTATCTATTTAAGAATTCCAAGCAGTCGTAATTGCCTAATGAAACTTAGTGAAAAACAGGAGCAAGCAGAGCCTGTGCCAGCTTGGGTGAGAGGATAAGCATTTAAAGAAAACATTTCAAGAAACATTTCCACGAAAGAGGTGCACTTTACGGCAGCCTAATTAACTTCAGCAGCATCATCCAGATGCAGCACTACACTAGAATAGAGTCATATACACCAGCATAATGTATACAGAGTATTAGTACCTACAACGCCTTAGAGAATTCCTTTACAGTCCTTTGCTGTTGCGTTGCGTTTCTTGCTTGTTTTCGCCGAAGTGTGAATGCAGGATAAAATATTGTAATCAGCCATTTTAAGCCACAACTTCAAGATTCCATTCAAGAAGTGAGTAGAACGCGTGCTTGTTGTGTGCTGGATGTGTTCCCATTTTCAAGAATTTTGAGGCCCATAACAGGAGAGCAGGAGATTAGCTGTTACAATCGTGATGGGTCTGTGTAGGCATAATCCCGAGCCCGACATCGGATTCTTGTGTGTAATTTCCTATTGTTGCAGTTAAATTAAATCGACGTAATTATTTCACAAGTTTTACTAGGAAGTTGCTTGTCCTTCCAGACCACAGGTCAAAATGGGTATGAAGAGTGGAGCAAACCGAGAAGTGGATGAAACTGGGTTACGAAATTTATACAGACGCACTTAGCATGATACTACAGTTCATCCAGAGGAATTGTTGAAAGGGAAACTGTGTTTCAAAATAGCTTCCGAGGAATTTTCCTTGTACTTTAAGTTCTTTTTTTTAGATTTAGAATGATCTTATAGAAGTACTTGAAAGAGTACCTACATAAATATACTCCAAATGCATATATGCAGCAGTAATGGCAGCTAAAGAGGAACTTGGTGCTTGAATGGTGCAGTTATACATTGACTGTGAGTTTCTAGGAAAAAAGTGGCGGAGATATGGACATCTACCATGCTTACTTACAGGATGTACCTATGAATAGGGAAAACTCTTGCTCTCGCTAGAATCTGAAAAGACAATCAATAAATTTATTAGTTGCCTACTTAGTCCTTTCAAGGAAGGAATGAAGGATAGAAGAAAACACTAAAAATCATCTTGACCGATTAAAACTGACTGTGCTTTGAAGAGAGGAAAAAGTATTTTATTATTATTATACGCGGTTAGGATTCGTTAGGTAGAAATAGAAATATTTATTTAAGGATACTGTACATAAGAATTAATAAATTTTTTTTTGTACATAAGATATAAAGATGCTAGAGATCGAGTTTTGAATATTTAACAGAAAGAAGAAAAATAAAGATAAAGTTATTCTAAAATATAAGAAATGAGACAATTAGCTACTACTATTAGAGTCTAGTTTCTTTTTGGAATTGAATTTATATATTTACACATAAATTCTGTTGTTGAGATCATAAATATAATTCATAATAACAATAGAGTAATATTATACTGCAACGTCCGATTAATTACTTCGTTCAGTTAAATAAAATTCAAATAAAATTGCTCCGGCCGAGCGGTAGTGAGGGAGCAATTTCACTCCAATATTTAGAGTCAAAACGTACTGGTGTACTCCAATTCGGTCAGTTTGGACCAACTTGAGCTTTTCCCTCTTATGAGAAAGCTCCCGGTTCGTTTTCTGTGTGTACTGCTTCGTAGTAGAGCTTTTCCCTCTTATGAGAAAGCTACCGGCTCGTTCTCTGGGTATACTGCTTCGTATAAGAAGTCGACCCGATAATCTTTCAAGTTGCCACAGGAGGTTTCTACTTCCTCTTCTATAGTAAAAACCTCAATTCCCCTAATTATTCTCAATACAGAGTGGCATATAAGCTATTAGTAAGAAGGTTCTTTTTCAATAATGAACGAAAAGCACTGAACTAGTGAATCGTACTGAACACACTGACATATACACAATGGACTGCTGACGCTACAAAAATTGCTTACATTATTTGACATTATTATGGGATCACTTTTCTATAGTTGTCTCTTTTTGGTTTAACTACTTTTTTCTCTGAACGATAAATAATAAGTTCTATACAAAATCCACCATAGTCCAGTTTCAATTCAGTGGTTTTCCAAATGAATATATAGAATAGAAATAGATGGCAATACAGTATTTGTAATCCTTTCTCGGTTCCTCATAGCTACTTTTAGGGATAGGCAGACAAAAATTGCTTAATTTTATTTCCTTAAAAATCGAGTTTAAGGAATTCTTGAAGTTGTAGGAGAAAACTTCCAAGAATAGAAATAATTTCGAATACATCTGTAATTTGCTGAACTTTTAATATGAATATTAAAGCGAAAGTAAAACTTGAAATTAAGATAAATGTCACACCCTGCCAACAAAAGTTGACCCATATGAAATAGAAAATCAGGCATTCTATGTGATATATGTCAATGACTGAACTATGATCAATTAGGCCACTTTCGCCGTACAGCCAACTGTTGGCACTTGAAGTCTTGTTGATGTTTGTTTGTTATGAAATTGGAATCGAATGGCGTTCGCGAAAAGTGACACGATAACAATGCCTCGATAGAATTGTTATCCCGAAAAGCAAGTAATTAATTTGCGGAACCGCAACTTCCGCGGTTTTAGTGGTGTACAGTATAATCGAAGCAATTAGCACATATAAGTGATACACTTTAAGTTGCAATTCCACGGTTCGTGTTTATTTGTTCGAAAGCTACTGCCGGTAACCTGAAAATCGTAGAAATTGTGAAAGGTGTGGAAACAGGTGGCAGTGTTTCTTATTTTGATTGTCGAGCTTAATCCCCGTAAGCCTTTATAGGAGGAAGCTGGACTCGGGGGTCCTCTGCTTAGACCAGCCTGTGAAATTAGTTCGGGCTGTCAGTGGAGGCTACCCAGGGACACTTCCTGACGACTGCAATCTGTAATCTAATCAAAACGAAGCGAATAGCACAATAGTGGTACACTAGAGACTAGTGTCGTTTTGCCGTTGGCATTTAGCGTTATTAAAATCTGTGCGAACCAAAATTGTTGAAATGAACTTCCCACTTATCGGTTACGAGGATAGAACGGGTACCGTAGCACTATGGAAATAAAGTTTGCACGAAGGAAAATAAAACTTTTCGCGGATTTTATTTTCCTTTATTTGGGTGGAAATTAGCAGGGAGGCGAGTTATTGAACTAAAATTGGCACCAGAAATTATTTACTTGTCCTCGTTTGAACACAAAAATTAGTCTGAAGTCAAATCGTTGAAATAAATTTCCTACTTATAGGTTAGGAAAATAAAGCGGGAACCACAGAGATACAATGGAAATTACTTCGCGTAGGCTATGACTGAAATTCGAGTTATAGCAACTAAACTTTTCTGCGAATCCTCTTACTTAAATCCAATTGGAATAAATTTTCACTTATAGATCCTTATTGACTATGGAAATAAAAATTGCGCCATCAAAAGTAGAATTTTCGCGAACTTTCTTTCCTCTTTTCTGGATGTAGATTAACTACAAATGAAATCTTGGTAATAAAACTAAAACTTTCACTTATGGTCTCTTATAGGCTATGGAAATAAAATTGCACGATAGAAGATAAACTTTTTCGCAAAATTTCTTCTACTTTTTCTTCGTGAAAATTAAAATAAACCAAATCATAGAAATATAATTTTTAGTTCATAGGCTTTTATAGGCTACGGAAATAAAACCTCTATTGTAAGAATAAAACCAAAAATTACTTATCTTCGTGTTCCTCTTTGTTCTTTCGTTTGTTTCTTTTATAAAGCTGTACTTGAAAGAAAAAAAAACCGTTTGGTAACCTGTGCGTTCACTAACGGAAGTCCCCGGATGCTGTAATGTTGGGTCAACCTCCAATTATGGATGAAAAGTACAAGGCCGGTATCTCGCTAATTCGATTTCTATATTTTCTTTATTCCACAGGCGATATCTTCGTTAATTTTACAAGGCAAAAACTTCAATTAAAACCATTTTTATGTGATTATTCAACTTATTCAAAAGAAAACTTTTCGTGATGATCTCTCCATCAGTTTAGACAAAACACTCCTTCCTCTCGATCTCTCGGTTTTGAGGACACTTCGGTTCGGGCAAATCTCCCCGGGCTGCCACATATGCTGGGGCCGGTTTCGCCGCATCTGGATGGAAGTGTGGCCATCTCTGAGATTTTTGGTCCTCGCTCAGACGCGCTGCACACGCTTTCCTCATTAAATCGGGGACATGCAACTTTCCTCCTCATTGCGAGGGAAATCTAAAGTTTTGCAACAATACTATAAGTGTTTCTTTGTGCCACTTAAATGCACAGATAGTGCCTGCAGTTTGGATGTTCAAGGGAAGGTTTTTCCATAGACAGGTAATTTCGGCAAGATAAGAAGCTTCCATGAAAGATTTATAAAAAGTAATAATCACAATTAAATAGATTATATAAGAAAACTAGAGCACGTCGCGTTGCCGCAAATAAGGAAATATTGGGCAGCCAAGAACTGGAGATCGAAAAGGCGAAACATGGTGAACCTGCAAAGTCCACAAACAAAGCGCATGAAGTCGTGGATTGCTATTTCTGTCTTGCGGGTACAAATCCTATCCAGTTTAGGAAATATAATACTACAATAAGTGAAATGGGGCAAAATTAAAGCTTCATTTAATCTGATGCGATTCGCAGTAGATAGGATAATCGCTGAGAGCCAAAGACCCGAAGGCCTGCATAAACTTTTCTGATAATGCTGTTATCGAAATCACAACACTTCATTTCGCTGTTTAAAGTAATAAAAAGAGCAGTGACTTTGTTTAGCATAGGCAGCGAAGCGTTCTATTTGACTACTGATGGTACATCAGAAAAATTCAGTTTTTTATTATAGAAGTAAATACAGTGAGACTTGATAGGATTTAAAACCAACCGATTATTGTTCGACCATACATAGATTCTGTTGAGATCACATTTAGTTCGTTCAATGCAGTCTTTGAAAAGACCAATAGATCTATTGAAATAAACCTGGACATCATCTGCTTATAAATGGATATATACATCCTGGAGAATATCAGGCAAGTTATTTATAAACAGACTGACAAGCAAGGGATCCAATACAAAACCTTGAGGAACCCCACTTAGTAGTGGTAGTGCATTAGCCAACATTTCTTTGACTCGCTGTTTGCGACTAGTCAGAAAATTGTTGATCAAAGCAACGGCTGAGTTACTAAAATGAAAAGAATTAGAAAGTTTATCGAGGAGATTGCGATGAATCACGCTTTCAAAAGCCTTAGAGAAATCTAGAAGTATTAGGACCATGAAATTGTCTCTGTCTAGGGCGCTTTTTATGCCAGAAGTTACTTTCAACATAGCGGTTGCAAGGGTATGGATTCTTTGGAATCCCGGTTGGCAGAACGCGAAGAGATCATTCCGCTCGAGATATTCAAGTATATGTCTATACATTAGCTGTTCAAGTACTTTGGATATAAAGCACAAAATACTAATTGGTCGAAAATCTGCTGCTGATTCCGGAGAGGACTTTTTCGGAATGGGCGTGACGGTTACAATTTCCAAGCACTGGGGAAATAAGATGATATCAAACATGCATTAGTTATGTAAGCGTTAAATTACAACCCCCCCGTTCATGCTGATTAATCTCCACTACCACCAGTAAGATAACTATTGGTGTGGTGGACCGTCATTGTGGTCTCGAGTGTTTTGAAGCGTCAAACTAGTTAATTATTGAAAAGGGAGTCGATATCCTACACTCGTTGAGTAAGCCCCTCTTCAAGAGCTGCTGGTGACACTAAGCTTCAGGACAAGTCGTGACGAGGGGCCGCAATGGCGGGTCCGTACCTGAAAGTGTAGTGACTGTGTGATTCTAAGAAATGCTATAAGTAAAATCTAATATTGATCATAATTTGCTTACATTTTCAGAAGTGGGATAATACCTCAAGGCCAAAGGCAGAGGGTACGAGTGATTTCGATTCCTGGAATGCTTTGTACACACTCACATACAGTGGGGTATGGAAATACACCTAATTGATTACGGGCAACCAGCCACTGCAGTCGAGTAGACGAGCACAAAATGCGACCTGTAGGGTACACTCACATACAGTGGGTTATGGATGTGCATCTAATTGAATACGAGCAGCCAGCCACTGGAGATTAGTACACCAACACTGGTTCGCTTGAAGATCGAAATCATGAGTCTCTTTTTGCAACCGTTTCTGTTCATCGGTACCTGCGTGTCATTTTTGCTTGATTTAAATGGAATTAATCAATGTTCAGGTACTAATATGGTGAGTCAATTCCTTTCAACACAACAATTTTATTGCATTCGGGGTAGAATATTCCGGCAACTTTGTTAAAAGATTTTCTTTTTAACTGATGATTAAGAAAGGATTCGTAGAACTTTGCCTGGTATGTGATTGAAACAGGGGAACGGGCTCGTTTCTTGAAAAAAGTTGAATTGATACGATAAAAAAAATAACTGATGGCATTTAGGTAGCCAGAGAGCTAAATTAGGCATTCGTTGTGCGGTCGAGCATGTGGAAAGTATTACTAAAGGAAAGTTCCTGAATTGAGAAATAGTTTTAATTGAAGTGAAAAAAAAGAAGGTTTTTATTAAAGTAAAGAATAAAAAGTGACATTGTGGAAAAAATAAGTGAACGACATGTTATTTTTTTAACTGAAAGAGTGATTTGAACAAGAAAAAAAAAAAGGATTAAATGGATGAGTACTAGCTATAGTCTTTGTTTACAAAATATATCAGTTTATTTCTCACAAAACTTATCAAAATGAATAATAAATATATTTTCTTTTACCCAATATACATACACAGAGGTATCATCATATAGCGGGCAACGAATGTTATGTTTGACAAAACTTATAAAATTTAACTGATCAGCGACTATTAATTATTATTGGTGTTTTGCGTTTTATTATTTGACATTAAATGAATTTTCTTTTTGTGCCCATATACATATATCAAGATATTGTCATATCACAGTTGATATTAAATATACAGCCTTTTGCCCATACATATACGTAAAAGTAACGACATATAGCTGGCGATGAATTTTCTTTTTAATAAGATTTCTAAAATTTGAATGAACAGTGGCTATAAACGATTAAATGTGTAGTCGTTTTTTACTGAATACTGAACATATTTCACGTCTGAGGACAAAGGGATTCGCTAAATTTGTATGGGGCGTACCGTACCTTGTAATCATTAGATTAACAGTTTTTATTAATTGACTTATTCGAGTATCTTTATATATAAATAAATATATATATAAATATATATATGAATATATATATTTAAATCAAAACTACATCACAAAAAGGTGTTTGAATATTTCGGAAAAGAGATTACAACCAAGATTAAAAGGTGTTAACAGTGTTTGGTCTGTAGAATTGTTTTTCTCGTAAACATGAATAGCAAAATAAATAGAAGTGGGGGTAAACGGTCAGCTATAAGTGGAACTGTATCATCTGAATCACGCACTTACATGAATATGATAAACCAATCTACCAATGTTAACGTAGCTCCTCAATTTTCTACCGAATGTCAGTTTGGTAACTTTAGACTGGGAATGGCTGAGATAACGGGGCTGATCCCTGAATTTTCTCCAGGCGACTCACATCGTCTCAGTGCCACCTAATGGATGGGACGAGAGGGCTACTCTTTAGTGGTTTTTAGGTACCACAAAGTTATAGCCTGACTCCTGGCGTTCGTTAGTAGCCTTGACTTGATTCAGAAAGAATTGTAAGTCCTCAATTCGTCTTAGCTATCTTGATGTTGCGGGTAGATGTTGATGTATGGTTGTAGTGTAATTTGACTACACTATGATATCTTGTGGGAGTTGTCCAAACGTGCGTGAGAGTCACAACACAGTTGTGAGTACGAAAATATGCTCCAGAGATCTTGCTTATGATGGTACTGCGAATATCGGTACCGGTTGTATAACAGCAGATTATAGGAGGATCTTGATGGAGTGAGTATGCCGAGTGTGTACTGCTATCTTGTTCAAAATGGTACACCTAAAAGAAAAATGATGATATTCATAAACGGCGTAAATGACCAGTCGACCCTATGTCAGACTGGGCAAGCCAAGTGAAACACTTCTACCGTGGCGGTAGATCTAATCAACCTCGGTAGCCAGGTACAAGGTACCGTGGACTACGATCAATAATCCTCGTTAGCGAGCAGTTAACAGAAACGTTACTAGCATTGACGTTTGAGAACAGCTACCACAATTGCAAAGGATGAAAAGGAACAACGACTCTGACGTCGGCGGGTCCAGCTTGATTATCAACTTCTATCGTCGTGATAGGCTGACGCAATCCTGTTACACCGCTGTCGGGTATTTCTCGCTTCTGTAGATATTCTCCACGGATATCAGTTAACTGCCGGGTTGTGAGTTTTGTCCGTTTAACAAGCCTGTAACACTGTTAGCTGCGATACTGAATAAAATCACACCAGGAATCCAGTCTATCCTAAAAGGAAGAATCTAGAAAGAATAAAATTCGACGCGCCGCTATTGGAGCGTGCATAAGCATAACTCTCCTAGCTTATAGCGTAAGGTTGAAAGCCTCTTGTTGCTGAGTTTGAATCCTTATACTTTTATTAAGTTTTAATTCATCAGAATTAGATACAACGTTATAATATTTAACCTTATTAATAAAACAACTTTATCGCGTAAAGTCTGACATCAGACTGAATTTTGTTACATTTAATTAAATTTCGTTGTCAATCAACGCCTACCTAACTACAACTTTCCACGCTTAGCTAAGTATTAATGGCCGACAATATAGAAAAAAAGAATTGCCCGATTTACTGATGGCTGGTCACGCGTTCAGAAAGGAAATGATGAAGGCGCACTGACGCGTCGCCACAGATACTCCCCTACCAGTAAAACCATCGGTTTTAACGTTACCTATATCGTTGTGGAAGTCTAGTGGTTCGTCCAGCTCGAGTGGTTCGCACTGGGAATCTTGTTGAACCGTCGGGCATGAACCTTATATGTCGTGCCGATGCGTCCGCCGGTGGCGTTGTTTCAGTGTCTGTATTGTTTGGAGCATTGAAGTCTCCCGACATAGGTCGAACACGTTCTTCAATGTACCTATTTTGAATTAGGGAACTTTCGGTCGCTGGCAGAACAGGTTCCTGTGTTGCGTGAGTGTTACGTGTCGGAACTTTTGATGAACAAACCTGCGCTTCGTCAGACATTTCGGGACTTGTGAAGCATGGTTTTATTCTATCAATCGAGACGTTAACTTCCCTATTCTTCACCTTAAGGGTAAAGAAATGTTTCATGCGTTTAATGACTTTAAAAGGTCCTTCGTAAGGTGTTTGGAGTGACATCCGTATTGCATCGGTTCTTAAGAACACATGTGAACATGCATCAAGGTCTTTAAATTTAAAAGTAGCTTGTCGAGCGTGGTTTGATGCCGGGACGGGTCTGATTTCGGAAAAAAGATCTTTTAAAGATTTGACAAAATGATTTTGCGGGCGATACTGTGAATTTTGTAGGAAATCCCCTGGAATGCGTAAGCCTTCGCCGTACAAGAGCTCTGCAGGGGTGGCGACAAATTCCTCCCTAAATACCGTTCGTAAACCTAGTAGCACAAAAGGTAACACTTTTGTCCAGGTCTTTTCCTCATATGCCATTAGACAAGCCTTGAATGTGCGGTGCCATCGTTCTAAGAATCCATTAGCCTGAGGGTGATAAGCGGTGGTGCGGTTGCGTTGAAAGCCCAAGACTTTAGAAAGTTCTAAGAATAATGCTGATTCAAATTGTGCACCTTGATCAGTTATGATGGTCCTAGGAACACCAAAGCGAGCTATCCACACTTGACAGAGTGCGGTGGCGACTGTTTCAGCACTAATGTCTACTAGAGGGATGGCTTCTGGCCATCGCGTAAACCTATCTATAATCGTAAGACAATATTTAAAACCTTGTGAGGGTGGCAGAGGACCAACGAGGTCAATGTGAATGACTTGGAAGCGATCGGAGGATTCGTGAAATGATCCTAGTGCATTTTTACCGTGTCTAGACACTTTGCTCCGCTGACAAGCTAGGCAGGACCGCGCCCAAGCGTTGACATCTTTATTTATTGAAGTCCAGAAGTATCTAGATGTGATCATTTTATTCGTTGTACGGATGCTCGGGTGGGACAAATTGTGTACGGTTTTAAAAACTTGAACTCTGTAAGCAGTGGGAATAAATGGTCGGACTTTCGCTGCCGAAACTTCACAGTATATTTCTTTATTAGAGCCAAAAACGGGAAATTTTTCGAATTTGAACTTAGAATTTTGAAGAAGTTGTTGAAATTCCGAATCTTGAGGTTGCATTTCAGCAATAGCTTCAAAATTGATTGGGTCTAGGAGTTGAATTTCCTCCACTCTAGATAGAGCGTCGGCGACCACATTATCCTGTCCGGGCACATGCCTGATATCTGTCGTGAACTGACCTAGAAAGTCCAAATGGCGCAACTGCCGAGGAGAAGCTTTTTCGGAATTTTGTTGGAATGCGTATTGTAAGGGCTTGTGGTCAGTGTAGAGCGTAAAAACACGTCCCTCAAGTAAGTACCTGAAATACTTAACGCCTTTATATGCGGCCAGTAATTCCCTGTCGTAGGTACTGTATTTTTGTTGAGCATTGTTCAATTTTACAGAGTAAAATCCCAGTGGTTGCCAGCTATCATCGACTTTTTGTTGTATTGCCGCACCAATGGCAGTATCTGAAGCATCCACCCACAGCGATAGCTCGGCCGAAGCAATGGGAAAGGCGAGGAGGGCCGTTTGAGCTAGTTGAGCCTTAGCTAACTCGAAAGATTTAGTTGCTTCACTAGACCAGTTAATTCGTTTAGCACCATCTTTTTTAGATCCAGAAAGGTAACTATTTAAGCTAGCGTGATGTGTCGCAGCGTGTGGCAGGAAACGGCGGTAGAAATTTACCATACCTAAAAAACGTCGTAATTGTTTTACCGTTTCTGGAATTTTAAATTTTGATACCGCCTCCACTCGATCAGGAGCTGGTTTGATGCCTTGTTGTGTAATTAAGTGGCCCAAGAATTTTACCTGTGACTGTACGAAGACGCATTTTTCGACATTCAATAGCAGTCCGTATTCCTGCAGGCGATTGAATACCTGTTCGATGTGTAAATAATGCTCAGCTTGAGACTTAGAAGCGATTAAAATGTCGTCCAAGTACACAAAACAGAAAGAAAACTCCTGCAAAACCATGTGAATAAATCTTTGGAAAGACTGAGCAGCATTGCACAAACCAAAAGTCATCCGAGTGAACTCGAACAGTCCAAAAGGTGTGCATATTGCCGTTTTCGGAATATCTTCGGGCTCGATTGGGATCTGGTGGTACGCTTTGGCTAAGTCTATAGTTGTAAAGTGCGAACAGTTTTCTAAATGATATGCAAAGTCGTGGATCAGAGGAACTGGATAACGGTCTGGTATTGTACAGGAGTTTAATCTTCTGTAGTCCCCACATGGCCTCCATTCACCATTTTGCTTTTGAACAAGGTGTAATGGTGAAGACCATGGACTATTTGAAGGTCGGCAGATTCCTTGTTCTAAGAGAAACTCAAACTCCTTTTTGGCTATGGACAATTTTTCAGGAGAAAGACGACGGACTTTGGATGAAATAGGGGCTCCTTTTGTAATAATGTGATGTGTAACACTATGTGCTACCTGCTTAGAGAACCCTGTTTCAAGAGTAATGGCTCGATACTTTTTCAGGAGCTCCTGAATGGTTGAATCGATTGCAGGATTAATCAGAATCGACAGACCTGAACTTAGACTGTTGATACGCTGTGCAGATGCTACCAAAGAAGTAAGAGGATCTATGATTGACTTCTTTTTTATATCGACTAGTAGACCATAATGACACAAAAAATCTGCGCCTAGTATAGGTCTAGGTACATCTGCAATTATAAATTGCCAGGTAAAGGATCTGCGCAGGCCCAAATCCAATGATAGCACCTTTCGTCCATATGTACGAATAGGGGACGAATTAGCCGCCACCAACTGCAGATTGGAATTTGAAAAACGATGTAGAGATGTTTTTGGGATGACGGAAACGTCCGCTCCGGTATCTATAAGGTAATTTCTTTTTGAGGATCTGTCAAATATGTAAAGACGACTATTGAGTGTGCCACATCCACCCGTCGTTAAAGGCGGAGGGCAACTTAATTTGGGATTTGATTACAGGCCATCACACTTTGCGGCGTTGAATTTAGCTTACTTCCCTTAAATTTGCAAGGTGATATGCACTTTCTTGCGTTGGTTCCGAACTTACGGTGATACCAACAGAATTCTGAGTTTGAGTCGGATGTCGACTGCCGCGGTGATCGGTGCCTAGATCCGCTTCTTGAAGTGCTTTGTCTAGTTGGCTTGCGAAAAGTCAGAGATTTTTCGAACATACAAGTAAGACTGTTCAACTTCTTTTCCAAATTTAAGATAGCCTGATTATGATTGTCAGGCGCAGGAGCTATGGAAAACACCTCTGCTCTGGGACTAATTTCCGCAATTTTGTCAGCACATGTGGCCAACACCTCAAGTGTACCAGGATTGCAGGCTAGAATCGCCTGCATGCTTGTTGGTAAACGTTGCAGCCAAAGCGACTTTAGCACCGCCTCACTGAGTTGGTTATTACTAAGTGCTTGCATCTCACGTAGCAGTTGAGAGGGCTGTGCGTCACCCAGTGTGAGCTCTGTCAGGAGCTGCTTAAGCTTTTGATTAACGCTACCAGAGATCCTGGAAATTAACGCTTCTTTAATAAAGTCATACTTATTTGTCGCATGTGGTTTACGGATAACGTCGCTCACTAAGCGTACTACGCCCTCGTCGAGCGCACCAATAACATGATAATATTTTGTTTTGTCTTGATTTATACCAGCCAAGTCGAACTGTGCCTCTAGCTGGAGGAACCACAGCTCCGGATCGTTCTTCCAGAAAGGAGCTGGCTTGACCGACACTGCACCCAATGTTGCTGTTTGTGCCATGTTTGCTGACAGAGGAATACCGGGCTCACCCAGTGCGTCACCATTATTGAGGTCTTTAAAGGCATTTTCCTTTAGCGGCTCGACCATCTTAAAACAAAATATTGCAAGACCAACCACAAATTTAATAAAATGAAAGTAAAGGTTACGTAAGCGACAAAATAAGAAAAGTTCTTAACAAATTTCGGCGAAGCGACGTAGTGTGGAAAAATTATACAATGACATACCTACGACTAAACATACCATGTTATCTTAACGACGCTGAACGTGGAAAGCTTATTAACGATAATGGGCTAATTATGCCATGAAGTGAAAGAAAATTACAAACTTAAATGTTATTTGAATTAAGAATATAATAAGAGAAGAAGAAGAAACAAAATATCTTTGTATTAAGGTATGTGAGCACTGGAAGTGCAATGTGTAAGTGTGTAATATAACTAAGAAAATTAAAAAATAATGTATTTACACTATCTAACCTTTTCTTAAATCTTCTTCCGTTGATGAAGGTTCTGTTTCCTTTAAATGTCGGGGTCACCAATTTAGTGGTTTTTAGGTACCACAAAGTTATAGCCTGACTCCTGGCGTTCGTTAGTAGCCTTGACTTGATTCAGAAAGAATTGTAAGTCCTCAATTCGTCTTAGCTATCTTGATGTTGCGGGTAGATGTTGATGTATGGTTGTAGTGTAATTTGACTACACTATGATATCTTGTGGGAGTTGTCCAAACGTGCGTGAGAGTCACAACACAGTTGTGAGTACGAAAATATGCTCCAGAGATCTTGCTTATGATGGTACTGCGAATATCGGTACCGGTTGTATAACAGCAGATTATAGGAGGATCTTGATGGAGTGAGTATGCCGAGTGTGTACTGCTATCTTGTTCAAAATGGTACACCTAAAAGAAAAATGATGATATTCATAAACGGCGTAAATGACCAGTCGACCCTATGTCAGACTGGGCAAGCCAAGTGAAACACTTCTACCGTGGCGGTAGATCTAATCAACCTCGGTAGCCAGGTACAAGGTACCGTGGACTACGATCAATAATCCTCGTTAGCGAGCAGTTAACAGAAACGTTACTAGCATTGACGTTTGAGAACAGCTACCACAATTGCAAAGGATGAAAAGGAACAACGACTCTGACGTCGGCGGGTCCAGCTTGATTATCAACTTCTATCGTCGTGATAGGCTGACGCAATCCTGTTACACCGCTGTCGGGTATTTCTCGCTTCTGTAGATATTCTCCACGGATATCAGTTAACTGCCGGGTTGTGAGTTTTGTCCGTTTAACAAGCCTGTAACACTGTTAGCTGCGATACTGAATAAAATCACACCAGGAATCCAGTCTATCCTAAAAGGAAGAATCTAGAAAGAATAAAAATCGACGCGCCGCTATTGGAGCGTGCATAAGCATAACTCTCCTAGCGTATAGCGTAAGGTTGAAAGCCTCTTGTTGCTGAGTTGGAATCCTTATACTTTTATTAAGTTTTAATTCATCAAAATTAGATACAACGTTATAATATTTAACCTTATTAATAAAACAACTTTATCGCGTAAAGTCTGACATCGGACTGAATTTTCTTACATTTAATTAAATTTCGTTGTCAATCAACGCCTACCTAACTACAACTTTCCACGCTTAGCTAAGTATTAATGGCCGACAATATAGAAAAAAAAATTGCCCGATTTACTGATGGCTGGTCACGCGTTCAGAAAGGAAATGATGAAGGCGCACTGACGCGTCGCCACAACTCTACTGTATTCTTCTTTGAGGTTGAAACAAGCGGCTCAGTTCTGGAACCAGACCCGAGATTCTGTTAATGATACTTGGGGAAAGTCCAAAAGAGATATTGTTAGCGGATTTCCAAGCGCGGTAGATGAGTCAGCAATACATGCTAAACTAATGGGTAGAAAACGAAAGGTAAATGAACCTATAGAAACTTATTTTTATGAGGTTGTGACATTGGAAAAACGTGGAAAATGGGGTATGGAGTCAACCATGAAATATCTTGTGTCAGGAATCGGAGATAGATGTTTAACTACGATTCTTACCGCGTCTGACTGTGTAACACCAATAGAGCTTTTAAGGAAGCTCAAGGACTACGATGGCACTACTGAGCAGCAAATCACTCGAAATAGTATAATCGGTGAACGAATGTTGACGAACAATAACGGAAGAGATAGAATAAATACATCACCATTTGCAGGGACATCACAGAGGAGATGTTTACCAGTACCACAATATCAAGGTGGGAGTACGACGCCGTTCACTGGGAATTCTTTCATATGTGGGAAAATAGGACACAAATCCAATACGTGCACCTTCATGCAACAAGGGAGAATTGGAAGGAAGGATCTAATTACGAAAAAAGTACGAATGTTACGGAAGGAAGAAGACGAATTATATAAGGATATAGAAATTGGAGGAGTGACTTTGAGAGCTTTCGTTGATTTAGGTAGCGATTGGTCGACCATACGTTGGTCAGCCTGTAGTCTACATGGGTGGAAAATGGATGAAAAAAAGAGAATAACTTTAAGGGGTTTCACGGGTAAAATTTCTAGATCCTGGGGTTCAATAGAAAAGAAGTCAAAATCGGCGAGTTACAGACACCAATCGAAATAGCGGTAGTGGATGACAGTGTTAAAGATACGGCTGTAATAATTGGACAGAATTTTACAAACCGACCTGAGGTGCGGATAGTTAAAATATGGAAGGAGTTATTAATTGTGAATGAAGAATGGAGTGGTGATATTCAACCCCCGTTGAAGAAAACTAAAGTTAGTGAGCCAAAATAAAGAAAGATTACGGAAATAGCAATTACGGCAGATGATCCAAGTATTGGAAAACTTGGAACGACGGAAACTAATAAGAATTTAGTTAAACTCCCCAACTCTTACAGGAACTGTTTTGCAACACAGACTAACGTAGAATTGAAGGATAGGAGCATTGTTCAATAAAAGCCGTATCGTGTATTCTATCACGAAGAGGAAGCATTACGGTTAATCGTAAGGGACCTGCTCGATAATGACATAATAGAGAACTCGCAGTCGGAGTATGCTAGCCCAGCTATATTAGTGAAGAAAAAGGACGATTCATACCAAATGTGTGTGGACTAACGACAGCTAAATGCAGTCGTCAAGCGAGAGAATTTTCCGACACCAATCATAGAGGAGTCTCTAAAGAAAGTAACGAACGGACGTGTCTTTACACTGTTGGACCTTATGAGTGGATACTATCAAATACCGATACATCACGATTCAAGGGCTTATACAGCTTTTGTGACTGCTTTCGGTCTGTATCAGTTTATGGAATTATGCGCGTATCGCGGCACCATTGAACGAACAATTGAAAAAGGATGTGATCTTCTCTCGGTCTGAAGGACAACCAGCAGCTATCGACCTTCTTAAAGAACAATTGTCAACTGGACCCATATTGGCAACATATAAGCCGGGCGCCCAATATGAAATTCATACGGATGCGTCTTTAAACGGAATAGCAGCCATACTAATGCAAATCTCCGCCGATAGATTGATACTGCCAGTTTCATATTTTAGTCAAACAAGAACGGTACCGGAAGAAGTATACCACTGGAGTATAGGTGCGGCAGCAGGATGTCTCATGTGGACGCTATGAGTCGTAGAGCCACATGGGAAGAGCGAGAAGATCAGCATATTGATAAAGAGGAGGCGTCGGATATAAAGGTGGTAAGCTTAACTGAAAGTGATTGGGTTATTAGGTACCTTGCAAAGCAAGATGTTGACATTACGGAAACTTTCGATATTTTGTTTGACAAGAAACATAAGAAGCATGAAAACATAATTAGGAATTACGAATTAAAAAATGGGAAATTGTTGTACAAAACGACCGAAAGGTTGAGATTCGTCGTTCCAAAAGGTATTAAATGGCATATTCCTAAGACCTCTCATGATGGTTTAGGACATCAAGGAATAGATAAAACCTTGCAGCATATTCGATAAACCTATTGGTTTCCAAATATATCGGGGTTCATGAGGAAATACATAGAAAACTGTGTCCCATGTGCGTACAATAAAAGGGGCAAGGACGAAACACATTACCAACTAAACTGCTGGTAATTATAGAAAAGGGAGTCGATATCCTACTCACGTTGAGTGAGGTCCTCTTCAAGCGCTGCTGGTGACACTAAGCTTCAGGACAAGTTGTGACGAGGTGGCGCAATGGCGGGTCCTTACCTAAAAGTGTAGTTGCTGTGTAATGTGATTATTTTTATGTTGTGTTATCTTAGGAAGAATAAATTCATTTCATAGAAATGTTGTAAGTAAAATCTAATATTGATCATAATTTACTTACAATTATATATAGCATATATTTGCCTATAAATGGGAACAAAAGTTTAACGAACCGTGGCGGTAAGTTCTCAGGTTCAGTAGCTTCAGATTTTATTGACGATATAGAAGTAAGAAGTTCACTGTAATCCACTCCCTCAGAAAACCATTATTGTCATTATTATTAAGCATTATTTAATTATCTACGCTGGGATTAGAATCACAGGTAAAACAAGAAAGGGTACCGCTATTGTTAACCTCATTGCATGCGACAACGACAGCTTGTAATTCTCATCTTCCTATTTCAATGCTGTAACAAGACCTCCAGCTTCGCTCTGCCTTTCCTTCCTGATGTTTTAATATAGAGCTCCCTCTATCTCCCCTACACGTGCGGCAGCATAATACCCCGTACTCTTCCAAGTATCGTTGAGGGTTCCTTACCCAAAGGGTAACAACGGGAATCCTATTACTAAAACTTAGCTGCCCGTCCGTCCGTCACCAGGTTGTATCTCATGAACCGTAACAGGTCGACAGTTAAAATTTTCATGGTCTGTGTATTTCTGTTGTCGATATAACAACAAATAATAAAAATAAAATTAAATTAAAAATTAATGGGGGCCCCCATCCAAGAAACATGACTTTTTCGGCGTTTTTGTTTTTCTCGTTTTATTCTCATTCATTTTTATTATCATAAGTAGGCATTTTTTTTTCAAATGACAGCATTAGTTTTTCACATGACGCCTACTCTCATTTGAAAAAATAAATAAAAAGTACAGAGTGTTACATTTTGTACGATGGTACAGAGCCCTTTGTGCGCGAATCCGACTCGCACTTGGGCGGTTGTTTAATTTTGATTTTTGTTACAGAAACTCGGCCGCAAGTCAATCTATCACCTGCCTAGTTCTAGGATTTATCCAGCAAACAACAGTAATGTTTTAGCCACTGCTGCTTGCATATTTGTAGATCAAGGCCGCTTATAAGGGTGGAGGTCTGTAAAAACTTATTCGTTTGGTGGAGAAATATGTGAAAAGAATAAAAACATGAAGAAGATGTATTCAATGATATTTGAGAATTGAAATTAGTTTATATCTACATAGTTTTGGTGAAATGGGAAATTTAGCGCGTAAGTTAATTTCGATTTTAGTGAAGAGGCTGTAGAGCGGAAGTCAGCCAGGAAAACAATGCAGTGCATCCTGAATTCCCTCCTAATCCTCCAGCGTCTTACACGATTCAGTTTATTTACAAATGTTGCAAAGCAACCAGTAATATATTTAGTTTTCACAAATTATGTCTATTTGATTTTTTTTTTCATATTGTCTTGTAATCGCTTTTTAGGAAATTAGAAAATTACAAAAGTAAAGAGAACTTTCCGTATGACCGCTATCAGTATTCGCGTTGACTCATGCCAGAGTGGTAGCCTTGGCGTATGCAAAATTCAGGTGATTTTATAAACAGAAATAAAGAAACAAAAGTTGTGAAGGTCGTGCAAATTCATTATAACACATAGTTTCAAAAATCAGTAGACAGCTGCAAAGCAAGTTTATGATGAGAAATGCTGCCATGAGTAAAGTACATGTAAGGGAAAAGCTGTATACATGCTTTCTGCTAGGATGGATGTAGTCTCAAGCCTCTCCTAGTTTGAAGGGCGGATCTTAACCTACACCTGGTCCACTGCCCTCAATTTATGTGCTTATATGATCAAGCAAGAATCAAGGATGGATTCTGCATGAAAAATCGACTTGTAGTAGGTATAGCTATATAAAGTTAGGCTTTACGAAGCCATACCAACGGAAGCTACACTGTTAACTTGGTACCACGGGGTTGAGGAGCCCTGGATAACTCTACTGTACTAGTATTATGCACCTAAACATGGAGAAGGCCTCTTGATCGGAGCCCCATATCCGGGCAGAAAGAGAATATCTGAGTTTTATAGGATTTATACTGGAGACAGACTTGTAATTTCAATATTGCAATTTGTATTAAACCGCAAGCATGTCTTTATATACTGAGAAACAGATTTGTATACGCTCGGAGTACACTCAGTATGTAGTACATTCGAACTCAGTATTGAAATTGCGTAAAATGAACGCAGTATAATAGTTTATTGCAATCTGATCCTAGTTATAAGCGATAGTAATTTAATACACAGACCTTTTAGAACCAAATTTTATACCGAAATGTTGCCTGCAACTTTTTCTGACATCGCTTGTCGAATTGACGTGTCCGTTTTTATTTTCCATACTGGCAAGTAATTGCAAGGTTCGTAGTTTGTACATGCGCAAAACTTTCTTAAATCAAATGACAAATTAAATGACAAATCAAGTGATAAATCAATTACCAGTTCTCTAATTATTAATATCTCAGTATCGTAAACCACAATTGACGCAATTCAATACATCAATGTAATTCAATAAATCAATATATCAATATTGAAATTGCAAGCCTATCTCGGATATAAGGTGGGCATTCTTCTTTGAACAGAGAAGTATGTCCTTTCAATAAATTGCATACAGTGTCCGAGGATCTGAAGGATGGTCGTTTATGAATGCATGCTTAGATATTTGGCTTTCGGTGTAGTGTTGCGCTAAATCAATCGGGTGCCGTGACCCAAAGATCGGCAGAGATTTGAGATGGGTCCCACTTCGACCCGTATGTTAATGTCAAGCATGCAATGGCGTAACTGGTACTCATAGGGACAGGATCTGTTCTCTCTCAGATGGCATCCATTAAGATTGTCATGGAAGTAAGGCTTCATAACTAGCTGCCCACGTTAAACACTGACAAAATCTGCCTCAAAATTGAATATGGGAACAGGCATAATATGTTGGAAGCAGTATGCCATGCATAGCATAATTTTTAAAATGGGTGCAATACAATTAGCTTGTTTGCCATTAGCTTTTACCACATTGTGACCCCCACGAAATATGAGCCTTGTTCAGTGTTAGTAGTTATTTTACTGAATTTTGAACCTCGCCGAAAAAGACATTAAAAATTTCCCCAATTTCAATTGCATATTTCTTAACCTTTACACCCCACGATTACTATTTTTTATATAATGTATCGAAAAACGAATTTAGTTTTTTTAATAGTAGATAAGAACTACAAAATACAAAACTTATCGAAATATTGTGGTGTGAGCACAAACTACACAAGTAGTGAAATAACACCTCAGCAGCTATCACTGATCGCCCACACGAAGAAATTAAAACATGCTGCTTTAATTTTATATCGCAATTAGGAAAAATTACAATAATTTAATATGATATGGATTCTTATTACGGAGCTCCGTTTAATGTAACAAAGGCCCGGGTGAAAATCTGTTAACTTTTCTGAATCGTGTAAAAAGACAATAAGAAAATTATAAATTAAAAGCTAAGGAACCATACCATGCGGGTGCATATAGATAAGATTGAAAACGGGTAACGACTTGGAGACGACCGCGACACCCCGGCATTTCTCTAATTAAAAACACTGTACAAGGGTGCTCCGCTGAGAGTGATGTTCCAGTGGTGAATATACCACTACAAATTACAAAGAATGAAAACGTTAGCTTGATAGTTGACACCGGTTCAGAAGTGAATTTGATAAAAGAGAACAAATTAAAGAAGAACATAGAAATCAACAAATATGAAAAAGTTAATCTTAAAACAATAAAAGGGTAAAGCTCAACTGTGGGAACTTGTGGCGGTAATTTTTTGGTCGGTTCAAATTTTACTTGCAAATTTTACGTAATGACTGAAAATGGCAACATCTTAAGTAATGGAATTTCGGGAAATAATTTTTTGTCCTCAAACTGCATTGTCGTTAATGGCCCATCCCAAAGTCTCAAGATTCCTCGCGCGGAAGTGAACGCTGAAGATATTTTTGTACCCTTTTTCAAAAATACTTCGAATATTGTTCGGCCCACATACCAGAAACTCGATGACAAGTTTCACTTTTCACAAAAATCCATTCTAAAGTTAGCCAAATAACGATCCCCTACCAAAGTATTATTGTTCCTCGCAGCAATAATCTATTAAGTCCTCAAAAGGTCCACATATACGCATCCATCAATGAAATATTTAAAAGGATAAAAAAAAAACAAACCACAAAAGTCATTATTTAAATGAAAAAAACACTTATACTTATCTAAATGCAACTCCACGTCCAATACAGATGCCCGATATACATTTCTACTTAAAAGTTAAAAGAAAAATATATTAGTACTATAATAATAATGTAGAAACATCAGAAAACTTACCATTTTCGCACTTTGCCCAATTTATTATTTACGTCTTTCTAATGTCATTAAATGACATTACCTCACATCATATGTTCTCGCCTTCGCCGCAGTCAGAGTTCAATGGAATGCAACTTTGAGATCGAGGTTTGCCAGGGTAACTCATCATGAAGCAGGGACGGAGCTGTTCACGTTGGCTATAAAAAGACGATAAGCCACAGCAGAAGCACCTCATTTTTGTTTCAGAATTTACTCTGAATACTTCCTCCACCAGAACTTAATCTGTTTCCTTTACTTTGCAAAAAATCTAATTTAATTTATTTCTATAATCATAGCAATTTAATTATGTGAAACCTCCATCCTTCACCTAAGCAGGAATTTACTCTTGCTGCAGAAATTTACTGCTACTTCACCTTTATCCTACATCTAAGCAGGAATTTACTCCTGCTACAGAAATTTACTTCTGCTGCAGAAATTTACTCCTGCTGCAGAAATTTACCCCTGGTGCAGAAATTTACTTCTGCTTCACCTTATCGTTCATCTAAGAATAAAATTACTCCTACTGCAGAAATTTAATTCTGCTACACTCCCATCCGTCACTTAAGTAGGAAGTTACTCCTACTTCAGAAGTTTACTTCTGATATACGTCCATCCTTCACCTAACTAAGTACGAATTTACTCCTATTGCAGGAATTCACTTCTGCTATAATTTCTATCCTTTAATTAAGCAGAAACTTATTCCTGCTGCAGAAATTCAATTTTTCTAGAACAGCCCACACGTTGCAGTATACTTTGAAGAATCATATTCTATTGAACTGATTCACGAATTAAATTGAGGAATTTCTTATTCTACTTATAGAATTAAACAGTAGTCAGAAATAGTAGCGGCATTGAATTTATCGTTGAATTTTACTTTGAATTTTAAATTGTTAGATGAATTGAATTTTAGTTTGAATTATTAGTTTTTTTTTTTTTTTTTGGTTTTAGAATATTTTCGATTTTAGTTTAGGGAATTGAATTTGTGATATTAGTGTAACTAATATGTATATAGAATAAAAATTGTATATTTGAATTGGAAAAGTTTAGTTGTCCTTTTACAACCGGCAGTCCCCTTAGTTTGAGCTCAGATCTCACAACTGTTGACACGCCAATACAGGCAAAAATCAATTTTCTGTCACGCCCTAAGGAAGTTTATTTGATGCAATGATGTAAACATATCACAAAAGTCAATCGATATGGGATTGCTTTCAAATGTATGCACTGCAACATAGATAACAATGAACATTCGCTCGCAAGCTAGAAAAGTTGGTGTCGTGATACGAAAAAGAGCATAAAATCCAGGCAATTGATAACATTCGAAGGAAAAATTAATTTTGAATTACCTTCTAGATCGGCAGTATTGGTGCCAATTAAATTAAACAGTAAGGCAGAAATAATGAACAGCATTAAAATATTGAAAATAGCAATGAAGTGGAATGTGATATAAAAATATTTTTTGCACTCAAATCTAAAGGAACGTATTAAGAAAATATTGAATATGGTTCAGTTAGGAGAAAATATGTATGTAGTAGAAGAAAAATCTTTTTACAGCCTTCGTTATGCGTATGGAGACATTTTTTATTTATCGGGAGATGCACTTACTTATACTAAAAGTATCCAACATTATGTTCCGACTCAATCAAATCCAGCCCGTATAAATCGCAAAATGTATCGTAACGCGAAGGTGTATTTGTTAAGCCTTTATCGGCCACTGTAGTTTGTCAGGGTACAATACCATGACAATGATGATTTGATGCTTAGGTTCAATACCTATGCATCTAGATTAACGTCGTTGATTTAAAAAGAAAAAGACACTGTTAACTGGTCGATTTAAAAATTTCAACCCCCTCGGGGTTAAACTTACTATTTATATATTGCTGTCACATATGTGGCTGTGATGGCTATTTTCCAATACTAAAAATCTAGTTAAAAGCACTATCCACTGCCTAGAATATAAGATATTCTAGACCAGTTGGGTCACATCCAATATTTTTCCACATTAGATCTTGTTAGCGGGTATCGTCAGTTAAAATTAAGTGAAAATGACAAAGAAAAGATTGCATTTAGCACTCTTCATGGGCATTTCCAATTTAAACGCGTGCCTCTTGGCCGTAAGGGGGTGAAGACAACCTTTCAAAAACTAATGAATCAAGTTCTTTCAGGTACATGCGAGTTGAAGTTATAGGCGTACCTTGATGATGTTCTTATATTTGCTAGTAAATCAATAAGTCATAATTATAAATTGAGAGAAGTTTTCAAAAGACTTCGAGATCATAATTTGAAGCTTCAATCCGAGAAATGTAGTTTTTTGCAAAAGGAAATTGTACTACTAAACGTGTTCTCCCCGATCCAAGCAGAAGTAAATGTGTCCAAAAGTTCCCAGTGCCAAGGGCAATCCTACAAATACAATCATTTTTAGGTTTAGCAAATTGTTATAGGAAGGTTATCAAAAATTTCTCAAAAATTGCCGCACCAGGAAAAATGTAAAACTCAATTGGGCTCCTGATTGTCAAAATGCTTTTAAGACTCTAAAACAAGCAATTGTGAGTCCATCTTGATTTCGCGAAACCTTTCAGCTTAATCACTGACCCCAACAATGATGCTTTAGGGGTTGTGTTATCACAAGGCAAAATGGGGTATGATAGACCCATAGCGTATCCAAGAAGATCACTCGACGATGCGGAAAAACGATTTTCAACAATTGAAAAAGAGTTACTTGCGATTGTTTGTGCAGTAAAAACATTTAGATGCTATTTTTATGGACGTCGCTTTACACTATAGATCATAATCCTTTACGCGCTGAAGTAAATATAAAAGGTCCTACAAGTAGAATATTCCGTCTCAGATATAAACTGGCTGAATACGACTATAGTATTGAAATATGAAGCTCGACGATATAACATAAATATTTTCCGTGACTACCATGATCTACCTTTTGGTTACCAGGGTACTTTTAAGACATACAAAAAATTAGAAAACTTTTTAAATGGAAGAATATGTTAAAAGCCATTACATAAAATCATGCCGAAATTGTCAAAAGAATAAAATAGAGAAAGACCATAAAATTCCAATGGAGATAACGGATAATAAATAAATAATAATAAATAGTTTTGATAAAGCATACATGGATATTGTAGGTCCGTTGTCTGAAACCACCAACGGGAATAAATACATCCTCATTTACGAAGACGATCTTACCAAACTCATGGACGTTGTTGCTATTTCCGATATGGACACAAAAACAGTAGCTTAGGCATATTTCAATGAATGATATAGTATTCCTAAGATTTTGGTTACAGATCAGGGTTCAAATTTTACCTCTGAGCTGTTGCGAACCTTGTGCAAATTTCTAAAAATCAAAAAACTAGAAACATCTACTTACTATCTTCAGTCAAATTGTTCGTTGGAAGGATCCCATCGACCATTAATAGAATATCTAAGAGGTTTCGTTGATGAAAATTTGAACACAAGTGATGTATACCTGCGACCTCATACGGAATATTAGTGCTCCCGCAGGTACCAAACTAACGTCGAATGATTGCCTGTTCGGCTTTACGGCCAGAATTTCTGATAACCTGAAATGAGAGCCATTGCCTGTATAAAACCATGAAAACTACTTTTTGTACTTTAGAAATAAAATTCAAGTGCCGCATAAGCTCGCAAGAGCAAATTTACTTCAAAGCAAGAATATATCAAAACAGTACTATGCGAAAAAAAGTTTATCCAGTATAATTTCATGTAAGAGATTAGGTTCTATTGCGAAATTCAGCAAGACGCAATAAACGGTCCCCGCAAGGCAAACGGGGATTATATTCGAAGAAGATGGACGGGCTCCCACATATCGATAGCATTGGACATTCTTAACGCAAATAAAATTCCCTCTGTGGAGCAACACTCTGGGTTTTGACGATCCTGCAAAAAAAACTTTGGAATCTCTATATAGTGGTATAAATTATGGCCCAGGTGAGAGTAATTATAAACATTGGAAGAAAGGAAAAAATTTAAGAATTTTGATAATTGAGGAAAAAAATTAATGAAATCAATATTTATACGCAGTGTAACATATCAAGGCAGCAGAGAGGCTTAGTTAATTTATTTGGTTCAGTGGTAAAGTTCCTTTCCGGGACAATGGACTACGAGGACTCAAAGTAAGTCTACTCTAAGCTGGAAGAATTATAGAGTGGTAACAAAAAGATTATAAGCCTAGCCAAACTAAAATTAACACTCATAAAAACTAATTCAGAAGTTATGGGAAGTTCACTCTTAAACCTCACATCTCAACATAAGTTATTACTTGAAAACATCAAACGTTTCAATCAATTTGTGGGAGAAACTTTGAAGAATACAACAACTGAAGAAAACTGATTCACAGAAATTGGCAGAAATAAACGAAGTCGCCTTATTCATGTTAAATGAATTACAAAAAATTACAACAACATTTTCATTTTGGAATCAATTCAAAGTTAAGAACTAACCATTAATGCTTCCCGCTATAGAATTTAAATCGCTATATGATGAAATAACATCAACTCAACATGATATAGAATCTGATTTTTCCATAACAAAGCTTATCACTAAAACGTATTCTCAATGTTTAGGTGATAGAATCCCCATTAAAGTTATTATAAATATTCTTGAAAGCCCATATTTCAGTGTAAACAAGATCTATGTAATTCACTCTCCAATAAAATATTGTATTTATTCCATTTTTGATGATATACCGGACTACTTATTTCATAGTTAATTTTTACACAAAAATTTTAATTAAGTGAAGAAAAATTCGAATCACGTTGCATCTCATTAAACACTACATTTTTCACTTGCGAATCAGTAGAGTCTATGCATATTATACCAAATGAATGAGATTGCATCAAAAATTTGTTCAAAAATTCCTTCTCAGAATCACATACCTGTCCTCATCGAATGCTGAAATATTTTGAGAATCTTTTAGTTCCCATGCAGCATGACAATGCTTTTTGAGATTGGAAGCATAATCGTAGTCCACTATATTGTCAATATCCAGATGGCTTATCTACTGTGCGTTTACAAGGTGTAGATATATTTAGACTTTTGAAACCTTACAACCAGGAAGTCCAGAAATAACAATACTGGATAAATACAAACCAATTTTAAGAATGCAGAAGGTTAATGAGGGCGACAAAAAAGTTTAAAATTACTAGCACCATTACCGTTACGTTCCATTCTTAAGGAAAGTAGCAAGACAAGCTGCTACGACATGCCTCAAAGCGAAGCAAGTAAATCAACTCCTTACTTACACAAGAAGTTTAATATTTCAACTAATAGAGCGAGGTGTGGCACGAAGCGTTGTCGTGATGAAAGAGGAAGCCATTGAACCATTTTTCTGGTTTATCACGGCTCAGGAAAGATGCTCAGTTTTACTCCAAGCTCTCGAATAGTCAATCGCCTGTGTGAACGAATCCGTTTTGCCAGTTTTTGCACATTTCGTATTTATATTTTTTTGAGTTCCAAGGACGTCCCGACCATTTCTCGTCTTCAACACACTCATTTTTGCTTTTAAATCGCTCAAATTATTTATAGAGACTCTTCAGAGTCAGTTCATTATCTCTATATACTGATTTTAACTATTTATGAGTTTCTTTGGCACTTTTTTCCAACTAAAACAAAATGTAATATTAACACGTTGTTTAAAACCCATAATGTGTGACAGACACGCTAAACATGACGTTACGCTTCCTTCTCTGGAGCCCGACTGACAAGTCACACCTTGTTTAACCTTAACATTGACTATCAGACAAATGCTTCAAATGGATATAGCGCCAGAAGTAGCTGCTACAACCATTCATTCACCGAATTTTTTGACGCCACCTCGTATATTACTTAGCTACAGGTTACATGTGCTCATTGTTAGTATTGTTATATCATACATAGAGTGGTGAAATGACTGATTGGATTTGAAACAATACAAAAGTTTGATACACCTGTACAAAATTTTAAACAAAAATATAATATTATTGGACAAAATTACTTACTTTTTGTAGAATTTATAACTGATTTTAACAAACATATTGTTACGTGCAATAGAAAGAGACAACTGGTGACATCTATGTACTGGCAATGGAGAGTAAACGACTTCAGGTTCGGAGAATTGATTATGGTATCTACAGGAAGGTTCAGGAATAGAATGAATAGAACAGTCAAGAAGCTTCTGGAAAATAGAACAATCGAGAATAATCTGGAGAGTTTCTAGGGTATAAATATAACAGTTGTCATAGCCAGAGAAAGAGTCTTGTCTTAGACGTTGCAGTGTTAACAAGTGAAAGTAATAACGTGTGAAAGTGTTGTAATTAGATTGCGATAATTGAAAGTACAGTATTAGCGATAATTAAAGTGTAGTTGATTAATTGAAAGTTTGTGAATTTTGTATGATTAGAGTGAAATAGAGAACTTGTATATTAAGTATTTAATATTGTGTTTTAAATAACGAACCTAAAAGCCACGCTCGCAACAATATTTTAAAAATTTATAAAGCCTTTCGTAAAGAAGGAACGCACGTACGTTTACGATTGCCGAAGTTTGATTCATAGTTTTTATGAAATGTAAATTTCTTTTGATAATATAAAATGTAAAAATTGGGATATTTCGCATCTTAAAAACTACAGTGTGTGTGGTCACAGTTATGAGCTCATTGCACGCTGAACTTAATAGCCTTTCCAACGACTGCTCAACGAGACCCGCACCTCTCTCCCCGCAAAAATTATGGTTGTCTAAACTAAAAATTTTGGATTTTCTTACCTGTTTTTTTAATTTAACCTCTATTATTTTTGCAAAAGGGTCATTAACATAACTTTGTTTTATTAAAACTGTAGACTCTCCTCCTTAATGTGACTTATTACACCCAATGTGCTATGTGCTATCTGAAGCCCTTTAAGAAGCTCCATGCGCTTAGCGAGGTAGGTGCACGGGTGGGCAATGCCCCCCCCCCAGAGAAACCCGTGTAGGCGCGGTGCCCCCCGACAGAAATACGAAGCAATTATTACTAATATTTTACAATTTTTTCTTTCATTCATTCTTCTTTCATGTAGTAAGATATACATACAAGCATAATTGATTTTATTAAATTATTTGCAAAATTTTGAATAACTTCCAAATCCTTTCAAATTATTCATAATAATGAATTTTTTGTATATCTAATCTACCTCAATTTTTTAAGAAGAAGACAAATGTCGTTTTGGCCAATGTGCTGAAAGGAAATTTTAAGTGTCTAGCAGTTAAATAAAATTCTCATTTTACCCAAGCCCATCAGAGAATGAGTTACAGTAGCGTTGGGGATTGTTGCAGGTAAAATTCTCTCGAAAATGGGAATTAATGGAGACTTTTCCTACAAATTATTATATTATGCGAATTCCGACCATTTTTATCCTAGGAACCAAAAGCATAAGAAATACACCAAAAGGAATAGTTGAGTTCACGTAACTTTCGAAAACTAATTAATGTTTATTGATATAGGAGAGATATCTATAAAAGTACATTAGCAACTACGCGCAAAGTAATCAGTGCTACTACCTATTAATTTACTACTTTTCAACATCTTAATGGCAGAAATTGCCAAAATATAGAATCCACACGATCTCCCAATATTGATAACACCCACCCTCTTTAGAGCAAAGCGTGTAATCAGAACCACGTTCTGTTCAAATAACATAGGATTATACAGCAACAACTTTAGAACAAACTTTGGTGACCTCTTTCAATATCTCAGAAAAAAGTGCTTTCACAAAAGCGCGGTATTATATGAGAGTAAATCTGAAAAATCCGCCACTTGTCATTATCATTTATTTATGAAAATTAATCAATTTGCCGCTCTGTTTCGTTGCACGTAAATCTGCGATATCACATTTTTTGTCTTTATTCGTCAAACCAGAAGGCGACATCATTTTGCAAGAATAATTTAAATCTGTTTAAATTTTTTTTGTACGACATTTATATAAAGAAAATGGATATGTAAATATGTATCTCTAGTAATATTTCTTCTTTATTTTAAAAATGAATAAAAGTACATTTAAATCAATTCGTTGCTGTATCTTCATCCACTTAAGCGTATCTAACAACCGTTGGGTAAACTGAGCTTGTCATTCCGTTTGTAACACATAGAAATAATGAAGGTATAGCTAAATGTATTGGGCACCCAAACATAATATAAAAGTTATTTTAATTTCTGCGAGTCTGCCCGTCCTCACGATAGCTCCAGAACGGATTTACTTAGAAAGCTGAAATTTAGCACACGAGCTTTTTGAGAAAATAGGAAATTTAAGTTCGGAAATGGAATAAATCAGGCAACTCCTTTGTTGAATTGCCTTGCCATACAAAACTTTGGTTTTCCACTATACAGGGTGTCCCAAATTAGGATGGCCATATGAAAGGAGGTGATAGATCTCGGGAAGAAATGAAAAAAAAGTATGGGCGGGGGGGGGGGGTCTAACTTAACCCTCCTTGGAGCTATGGGGGTTTGAAGTTTTTTCGCAGTGTTGAGTCAGTGCTTCAACATGTTTCCCAATATCTCCTAGGTTTTTTAAAATATTAGAATTCGTCTTTTTCTAATCGATGGCTAATCGATTCCCCATTAAGGAGGTGTGAAAACCTTTTTCCTGTTGTTAATGTCTTCGAAGTCATAGCCCTTCAAAGTGAAAATTTTGAGTCAAAAAATTAATTTTTTCGGATTCAAATGAAATTTTCTCAACATTTTACCCTTTCATTTTTTTCGGCTTGGAAAAAAGCCCAATCGGTGCTCTATAAATTAGTCTTCACAGCACAAAAAATATTTTAGCGTTCTCAAATAATAACGTGAAATGTGCAGGTCTTACCCGAATCCCATTTTATAAATTTAAGGTTTTCACCAGAACAAAGTGAAACAAAGTGAAACCTTTTCTGATATAACTACAACAATGTTCAGTAGTCCACGAACTGAACCAAGGAATATAAAATTACAGACAAAAAGCGGGATGCAAGCAGACAAGTACACATTTTTAAACAAATATAAAGAAAAAGCAATTTCGACTTGTTAGATACATTATTATTACATTATTACAGATTTAAACTATTAATACTTACAAAAATTATCCAAAAATTAACCGACGCAAACTGTTCAAAATATTCACGAAATGTCCGCCATTATTTTGAATGCATAGCAAACATCTGCGTTTAATAGATTTTTTAAGATTTGTCGTCCTTAATTCCTCCTTAACTTTTAGGGCAGCTTCTACGATCCTCCTTTTCAACAAATCTTCAGTTGATATTTGTACTGAAGACACCATCTCTTTCATATATCCCCAGAGATAAAAATCCAAAGGACTCAAATCCGGTGATCGTGGCGGCCAAAGTATGGGCGCATGCCGGCCAATGAATTTCCCCGGGTAATTTCTTTGAAACCAGTTGAAAACTGGTTGAGCACTATGTGTTGGATCGCAATCATGATGATAAAACATTGACTCCTTGTTTTTAAGGGCATATCCTCCAATAATTCTGGTAGACCATCTTGGAGGAAATCCAAATAATTGCTGCTATTCAGTCTTGGAGGAAGTATATGTAGACCAATCAGCAAATTTCCTACAATGCCTGCCCACACGTTAACTGCAAATCTAATTTGTGTTGATGTTCGACGCGACGCATGAGCATTTTCTGCAGCCCAATCATGTTGGTTGTGGAAGTTTGTCACGCCAGATTTCGTACACTGGCGTTCATCTGTCCATAAAATGTTGTCCAAAAATGTGTAGTATTCGACGTCATGGTCAAGTATCCAGTTGCAGAACTCCCATCGCTTCCCAAAATCCTGAAAACAGATGATCGCGAAACTCCAGTCTGAAGAGAAATTCTTCTTATGCTTATTGTAGGGTCCCTCCTTATAAGATCTCGAACTCGTTCTTCCGTTTCGACCATAAATGCTGATCGTCGGGCGTCTCCTCTTCGTCTGCTAACTGTTCCACTCTCCTGCAATCTTTGATAAGTTACTGCAAACACGGATCTGTGTGGTACTCTCCGTTGCGGAAGTGCTTCGGAATAAAGCCTTTGAGCCTCTCGACTACTTCCTGGAGCAGCGCCGTAAAAATATACAAAATCAGAGTATTCTTCCTTACTAAACCCGGACATTTATTTATTTATTACTTTTTATTTATCAGTTGAAAAGATGTGGACTAATGATTACATATTTAGTAAAACTGCAATTTATATCCTAAGTGACACTTAATTATCCACACCCCACCATGAAAGTGTCTTTACAGTGAGTGCTATTTTGGACCACAAACCATAGAGGATAATAAAATTTATGGATCAAAATAAACTTAGGAAAATTGCTTAGTATCAAAATGTAAATATTCAAATCGGAATATTTACAGGTAATGCACGTGCCCCTAAAAACATTCCCTCAGATTACCTGTAATTCGTCCAAAAATTGGAATTGATTTATGGCTTGCTTTAAATTTGATGATGTGATCAATCAAGCGTACATGGGTTAGTGCAGTTGCGGTACAGTCACCACGTTGTCATCATTCCTTTCGAATACATGCTCTGTTTTAATATATTACTGAAAATTGTTGTAGTTATTTCAGACAAATGTTTCACTTTGTTTCACTTTGTTTTGGTGAAAACCTTAAATTTATAAAATGGCATTCAGGTAAGACCTGCACATTTTACGTTATGATTTGAGAACAGTAAAATATTTTTGTGTGCTGGGAAGACTAATTTATAGAGCAAAGATTGGGCTTTCTTCCAAGCCGAAAAAAATAAAAAAATAAAAGCGTAAAATGTTGAGATAATTTCATTTGAATCCGAAAAAATTAATTTTTTGACTCAAAATTTTCACTTTGCAGGGCTATAACTTCGAAGACATTAAAAACAGGAAAAAGGATTTCACACCTCTTACTGGGCAATTGATTACCAATCGAGTAGAAAAGACGCATTCCGATATTTAAAAAAACCTAGGAGATATTGGAAAACATGTTGAAGCACTTACTCAACACCAGGAAAAAACTTCAAACCCCTGTAGCTCCCAGGGGGGTGAAGTTAGACCCCCCCCCCCCCCTCCCATACATTTTTTTTCGTTTCTTCCCGAGATCTATCACCTCCTTTCATATGGCCATCCTAATTCTGGACACCCTGTATATTTAGACACCGCTTGAGAGCGAGTCGACATAGAGAGCTGAAATTTTGTACACGGCGTTTTCATAAAAATTATGAGTATAATTTCAACAAGAAAAAAGCTAGAATTGGTCTAAGACCAATTCTTATGGTACCCTAGATCAGTGTTCTTCAACCTTTTTGCACCTGCGGACCGGTGAAAATAGGATAAATATTTCGCGGACTAACTGAAAGCTAAGACAAATAAAAACCAATATACTTGTAGATATTATCTTTTATTATAGAATATTTTATGCAATTACATTTGTTAGTGCGATATCTGCTGCTGCTTCTTTGATATAAGAGTTGATATTCGAGGCTGCAGCGTTGTTTCTGAGAGATGAAGCGCTGCATTAACATCTATTCGGTTTCTCTGTTTGGTTTTTATTACAGACATGGCCGAAAAAGTCTTTTCACATAAATGGAAGTCGAAAAATTTACTAATAATTTGATAGCTTTATAACATAAAGTTTGATATTCTTTTTCTAGAGATATCCAAAATTGAGGCAATGAATGCATTTTATGTCTGGAGACCAGAGTGACATCAGAAGACAACTCGATCAGCTTTTATTTTTCATGAAGATCAAGTGCACATGAGTTTATATCTTCCAAGAATGGATTATTAATCGAGAGGTTACATTTACGAGGATCTTCATTTTCTGGGAAATACTTATTCAAATTTTAAGCTAATGCTCTTAAATGTTGCTTTATTATGTTAAATATGGCTTTCGTGGTCACATCAGCAGCAATCAAAAATTTCAAAGAGCTAGCTTCTTTTTGAACGCATCCATTTTATTTCTTAAAGTAAAAATATTTGTATATTAACCCTGCAGAGAAATATTAACTTCATTAAGCATACTGAATATGTCCGCCATGTAAGCAAGAACTGCCAGCCATTCTTCATTCATCAATGGCTCCAGTTCAGATTTTCGCTCTCGCAAAAACTGCTTTACTTCTTCTCTCAGTTCAAAAAGTCGCGAAAGAACCCTTCCTCTCAATAACCACCTCACTTCTGCATGGAGAAGCAGATGTTGGTGGGGTGAGTTCATGCTCTCGCATAGTGTCGCGAAGAGCCTTGAGTTCGTGGCTCGGCTACGAATTTCATTAATAATTTTCACCGCGTCATTCATCACTGTGTTTAATTCAGTAGAAAGCTTCTTTGCAGCTAGTTGTTCCGGATGGATCATACAGTGAGTAAACAAAACTTCAGGGTGCGCGACTTCTTTTAATTTAGCAACTACTCCTGAGTGACAACCAGTCATGCTCGTAGCACCGTCAGTGCACACTCCGACGCATTTGCTCCAGTCTATCCCCTGCGCCTTAAAATACTCATTGAGAGCAGTAAATACTTCTGAACCAGTGGTTCGTCCAGGTAAGTCGAGACAACAAAGAAGTTCTTCCGTTAAATCTGCATCTTCACTATACCTCACGGAGCAAAGTAGGATAGCATGATTACAAACGTTAGTCGATTCATCAAGTTGAATCGCAAAATATCTTGATTTCCGTATACCCGTTACGACTTGATTTTCAATATCGGCTTTACTAACTCCTCGCCAATAGTAAACGGTTTTTTTCGATTTAGCTATTCGAAGCTAAATAAGACGCTTGAAGCAGCGAATTGTCACTAGTAGTCATCATTTTCATTTGACTTTTCTGCATTTTTATCTGGTCACGTAATCTTTCAAAAAAGTCTAGTGGCTTATCGGTAAAATCTTTATGTTTCGACTGCAAATGACGAGCAAGCTTGGAAGGTTTCATAGCTTCATTTGACATAATTTCCGAACATACTACACACAAAGGCCGTGCCGACAGTTCATTGCCAGCGGCTACAATGAAATTAAGGTTTAAGTACTATTTATTGTAATGCCTAACATAGTCTCCTTTCCTCTTTTTGGTTTTATTTTACATTCCGAAGTATCAACGTATTTGTTTTTATATGTTTCTCCTAAACTTGCAGCACTAGTACTTGGCAAACTTTCAGCACTATTACCATCTTTCTCCTGAATATTGTCCTTGTCTCTACTAAAGAACGTTAAAAGATTTTGTCTCCATAATGTGGGTAGGGTATCAAATTTTACGAAAAAAAGTCACTTGTTTTTCACAACACACAACTAAATATACGTACTGGCACAACAAATCAAGATTACTGTTACGTGTCACCAGTAGACAATCGGTGCTATACGGCAGACGTTCTGACGCGGCGCGTCGACAGCATGTATTGGAGCTAGAGGTTTCATTAGAGAACAACAGGCCGTTATAATTCGCAGTAACCTATTTTTGTAGACGAGCGGTCGTTGCTTAGCGGCCATTTCAGTGGCGGCGTCCATAGTTTCTGCTGTGTTTTGTTAGAAAATAACTTCTTTAAACAGTATTTTTCTAATTCATAGTTTTATAACTATTTAGTAAGTAATATATTAATTTTTGATATTATATTGTTAGTATACATTGTATTTGTATAGTTTTATACATAATACGCCACGGTGATTTACGATTTGATTTCGCGGACCGGCAGGAAATTTCTACTGCCCTAGATGAATGCCCGTATGAAATTTCGTATTGTCATCCTTCTGTGCAAGTTTGATTTTTGAAGTGGTTTTTCGCATATTTTTCTAGAACAGTTTGTCAGACAGAAAAAATGATTATAAATAATTTTATAGGATTTCGTATTCGGAAGAAGTTTTTAGTACAATAAAAATGTCTTGGACTAATCGTTTTCAGAGTATACATAAAAAACCTAAATTTTTATATGGCAACACCAAGAAGGAGTTCCCCGATTTAGTCTATTTTCGAACTCAATTTTACTTTTTTTTCTTAAAGTCCGTGTACAAAATTTCATCTCTCTAAGTATTCGCGTTCTCGAGTTATCGTGTGCACAGACGGACGGACGGACGGACGGACTTGCAAAAATAACTTTCAATATTATGCGTGGGTGTCCAATCCATTATGCTCTACCATCATTATTTCGAGGTGTTACAAACGGAATGACAAACTTAGTATACCCTATAGATTTCATCTAGGGTGTGCAATTGGGATAAATCCCGCAATCCCTTCTTGATGTTTCCATATAAAAATTTAGGATTTTTACGTACAAGTGCTGTGTCCGAGATGTTTTTATTGTACAGAAAAGTTCTTCAGACTATGAAAGCCTATTAAATTGGTTACAATAATTTTTACTCTCCGACGAACCGTTTCAGAAATATATGCGAAAAACTACTTCAAAAATCAAATTTGCACAGATACATACGAGCATTCATCTAGAGTATCATAAAATTTGGTCTTAGACCAATTCCAGCTTTATTGAAGAAATTATTTTGTAATTTCTGGACTATTATTGGGATACATTCACAATTTATTAGAACCATGAATTTGAAATAACTTTTTTTTAGAAAACCATATAATTATATTGTTAGTAAATTATTCTTATTTTATTCTTGTTTTTAGGAAGTATTCTTATTGTTGTTTAATTTAAGCATATCATGGTTGAAAAAAAAACAACGGTAATCAATGAAATACTTTGCTTCAAGTAAGGAAACTTGGATTTAACACCGATTAACCTTTTAGAAAGTTATACACATTTTTGAAAAACAATACTTGCTTGAAGAATAGTCTTCTGCAATATTGTGTCAGTCTGCCCCCTATTGCCCCCCCCCCCCCACACACCAAAACGCTGGCTACGCCAACGATTAGCTCTAAACCTATTCTCAAACCTCAGTCTTTTTTAAAAATAATTTTTTTATATACATATATATTTTCTGATTTTATTTGATTATAGTATAAATTTTGACTTTGTTAGAGCTATAACGCCACTGATATGGATTCGAAATTATTGTCTCGCAAAACATAAATATTTAAATCTGTTAATGTATTCACTGGAGTAAAAATTGTAATAGATATATTTGTATGTCATTTGTATGATTTTTTTTATGATTCTAGAAAATTTTGAAAATCCCTCCTTTTTGACAGACATATATTTGTATATACCGCTGTTCTGCCGGTACGCAAGGCTTACCGTTTATTTGGTCACTCATATAAAGAATAAATGTCTTATTCACCTACCATATTCACCGGACATTGCGCCGACGATCTTTTCCAAATACTTTGAATCAAAAATTATTCCGTCTCTTCATCGCTGCCAAACGGCATAATCATTATTTGCTTGAAGAAAAGTTGAAAAAATAAACTCCGCAGATGGGAAAAAGGATGGACGAAAGTAATCGGAAATAAAGGATATGAAAAATTAATTGCAATATCAAAATATTTATTTTATGTTCAATTACAATTCAACTGATTAAGTATAAGTGAGATTGTATTACTTCCAAATATATTGAACTTTTGGTTAATAATATTAAATTAGTTGTCTTGAAGGTATTGAGCCGAGCTTCGACAATGGCAATACTTTGATAATGTTGTCAGCAATATACACAAAGGCAAGTTTTTGCTTTCTTCAATTTTACACTGAGTATATCTACCAATTTTGGCTAGGTGAATTCATAGCTTTGAAAAAAGTTGTCGAAGTCATAATGTAAACGAAAGTCGAACGGACATTACTGCCTTCAAAGGACATTGAATTTAAAGCTCCTTCTATTGGGATAACAACGTCGTGGACATAACTTTTTCGAAATTAATATTTCACGAAAGTAAACAAGAAGTGATATTAAAAATATTTCGTAAATATTTATACTTTGCCGTCTTATATCGTTTCCTTTTATCTTGTTTATGGTTGCAAACAAAAGCTTAAACCAGAATTTCTGCGCTGTGCCAAAAACCAAAACAAAAAACATTATTCCTGCAGAGTTGTATGTATATGAAACGCTGTAAGTAAGAATTGAGCGCCACTATGTCGCGTAGATAAATTTTAACAAAACTGAAAATCCTTTTGTGGCCATTGCCAAGAGGGAGGACAATCAAGAAATTGGCATGCATTCAAAACTACATCCCGACGAGTACTGAAAGAATGCAGTAAGAAATAGACTTGTACAGAATTCGTCGCAGTAGCGACCAGCATGGAGAATTAATGCTTGCATAAATTAACCAAAACATGTTCTCCGATTGCGGATTTTCGAAATGTATCCTAACTACAATGGATTTTAACAATGATCAAAACAGGACCAAATAAGGATAAGAATCATATTTGATGATTGCTGGCAGAGAAAGAAAGATAGCAAAAACACTGAAAAGTTTCATTTGCATGCGAAAGCAGAGCCGCCTATAGTTCTCAAATCAGGGCGGGAAGTTTTCATTGAAATTACATTTATGGCAGCAGGAAAGGTATGTTTGTAATCTGGTGTCAGAAAAGCGGCTTGATTATATATTGGCGTTTGTTATAAAGATGGGAGAAATGTTTTTTTTTTAGATTGCTACTCCTTTCTAAAAGCGACTTCAGTGAGCCTGCTCAAAAGAGTCTGCTTGGTGCCTCTTTGGAAACTAGGTACCACCACAGCGGAAGTATATGCTCTCTGGCAACCACTGAAGCCGATTTCCGCTCCCACTTAATATTTAACTCAGTGTTCGCAGAATTTTTTGTTACTCTTTGACATTGACTTTAAGACTAAGTTCGTCTCAGATGTCGCTTTGTCATTTGCTTGTTTTTTGTGCTAGGTTTTCTCCATGATACAAAGATTAACAAGGTATGGCTGGAAAATCTGTCAATTGATTGCTTGCCTCCTTTGGCAACAAATGTCAGAAATTTGTTCGTCTCAATTTCAATCGTCCTTTCACAGTGAAAAAAATTTTCTATTTTTAAATTTCTTTACTTTCCCACTAGCACATAATTACTTTTCCCGAAGTGATTTGAACGATTTTGTTAAATATTTTAATATCTTCGAAACGTATTGCAGTCAATAAACTACGAAAAACTCAAAACAAATTCGCTGGAAATGACAGTAGGCACCTCATGACGTAACACATCACAAAAAATTTCTCTTGAATCCGCCATACCTTGTAATCTTTTTATCATGGGCTTTCTCCCTCCATAAAAATTGGTGAATGTGGGACTTGGGAAGAAAATTAAAAACTTTATACAGGGTGTCCCGTATGCGGTCTGGCACCCGAAGGCTACGAAGTGGTCATGCTTAGACAAGCAAAATATTATATGGGTGGGGGGGGGGGGGGGCGGGGCGGGATCGTAACGGTTACCGAGATAACTGGACTTTAAGATATTTGGGTGTGTTTTTACAGATCACCCTATAACTTCTGAACATTACATCCTGTATGGAACTTTTCGAGAGACAACCCTTTTGGCCATATTCTGACTCTATCTCCATACTTCTTTTCGTCTACACGTTGAAAGGTTGAAAGTCGGAAAACTGGCAATTTTTACCTATTTGTTCACGTTACGATTTTAGGGAATAAATGTAACGACTATACCATTTTTATACACAATAAAGATTATCTGAAGTATTGCCTTTTATTTGATATACCCCACGTTGTACATATCTGCTACCCATCTTGAAATAATCGTCTTTTATTACCCAACATCAGTATGCTTTAGTGGCGATTTTGGCAGATGCAATTGTTATGTACAGAGAGGCACATCGTAAGAATTATATAACAAGGATAGCGCGGTAATTAAGAAGATGTTTAATTAAAATGTTTAATAATTTATTTAGTATTACATGCATATTAATACTTTCGTAATATTTTAATAAATCTTCGATATGTACTGCTTGGTGCGTGATGCAATATCGCAGTCTCCGTCGTATCTCTGGTATAATAGCGATTTGCTCCAAATTTTCCCTAATTTTCTCACCCGATTCAATTACTTGGGCCGCAGTTGTTGTTCCGTTGTTATTTTATGGGAATACACATACTCCATCATAGTTCCCCAAATATAAAAATCGAGGGGAGTTAAATCAGGGCATCTTGCTGGCTAATTGATTGGTCCTTCTCGACCAATCTATAATGTAAAAGTTTGAGATAGCCATTGTCGAACTTACCTTACTGGATGTAATTCTTCCAAAAACTCAGATAGAAGTATGCGTTTAGAACGCTTGGAGGAAAGTACTGGCCGAAAAATAGTTTACCAATTAAACCTGCCCAAACATTAATCGGAAACCTATGTTCGAAGTTTGCTTCACTCCTTGCTCTGGGATTCTGTTCCGCCCATGAGTGGAAATTATGATGGTTCATAATCCCATTTCGGGTAAAGTGCGCTTCATTTGTCACGAAATCCTACTCAGATAATTGTCCTGTCTTGAAAGACTCTTCGTTAATATTCTGGAAAATTCAAGTGGTTTGAGGAGTGTAACAGACGTTCTGTTACATTGAGAATCATCACAGTAAAATAATCCATTTAAATCGCGTAATAATATTTTTTTTATTCCCACGGAAATACAGACGTCACGGATGAACAAAGCTCTTGGTATGCTACTCAATTCTTCGAAACATCTTCTTTGAGTGCCAGCCATAAGTACCGATATTACTTTCATGAGAGAAAGTATTGTGACTTCCTGTTAACTAGTCCGTATCAAAACTTTCTAAGAGTCCTACAGTCTATACAATGGCCGCTCGAAATGTGCCGCTCATAAATCTAGCACAGCGAATATCAAAAGGACATTTTAAGTATATATATATATATATATTAAGGTCGACCTGTTGTAAGGAGCTAGCCGCATCGAATTTACTTAGTTAGGCTAAAGTAAGCAGGTGTGTAATTTTATTTTTAATAAATCCGTATTTAAGATAGAAGCGGAGCGAGTTTTCATTCAAGCCCTGTTCCTCAGTGAAGATAAAGAATTGGAGCTGTTATAGGAGATCCTGTGGCAATAGCTCCTGAACTGGCGTGATATGGTATGGATGGAACCTATTCCTTTTCAGCACTCGCCATACCGTACTTCTTGGAATTTACGTACGAGAAGAAATTCTCCGGATGCTAATGCTGCTGTCATTTATCTTCAGAATCGGCAACCTATCAAATACAACATTATTAATAAACTAGCAAAATTTCACACACTTAGAAAATAAAATAAAATTTTCTATTGATACATTTACCTTTCTTGGTGTACCCCTCTCGGGAAATCTATTTCGTGAAATTAGTTCGGGAAGTCGTAAGTATGTTCTTGTAAATGTGTCCGCGCTGGGATGTCCCCGATTTGGGTATCGTCGGCGGTATTCTACTGCCGCCGCCCTTGCATTTCCATTACAATATCCGTAACTAAAATTAAGATCCCAAATAGCTTTACTGGGGAATGATAAATAACTCATTTTAATTACTACTTACCTTAGTTTTCATAACTACTCGGCGTTATCCTTGTTATATCATCCTTACGATGTCCCTCTCTGTACATAACAACTGCATCTGACAAAATCGCCACAAAAGCATACTTAGGTTGAATAAAAAAAAAGCGTATTCTTTAGGCTGTTTTGGACTTTCAGGAAAACTGTTTCAAAAAATATTGTGGAATTAAAAAGTTATTTAATTCAACAATATTTTTCTTGATTATTCTTTAAATTTAAAAGAACTTAGTTATGAAATTATTGCAGTGAAATTCATTTTATAATTAAATTCTTCTATTTTTTTACATTTTTAAAAACGAGAACTTAAACCTGGAACTGCAATTTTTTGAGTTCGCATCAATTTGTTGTGAGGAAAAGTGGCTAATCACTGTTACGATTAAATGGCTGAAATTAGGCTATATATTGTAAGTCTATTTATAACAATTGTTCTTTTTAGTCAATGAGTTGGCTTTATATTCATTTAGCGTATCTACAATTGATTATCTTTCTAGCGACTTTAACCCTTGTGTATAGAATTATACAGTGATTGCGAAAATGTTTCCTTGTTATAATGTCAGATGGTTCCACTTGTACCATTTTAAATAGTTTTGCTCACGCTCGGTACAAAATTTTTTTTCTAGGATATAAAGTAAAAATGGCCTGAAACCAAATAAAAAATTATACCCAATCATTGAAATTTTTTTTTTAAATGGGTTTAAAGCTGCAAATAATAAGCGAAATACTAGTAGCGACATCTCCTTTCCAAGACGTCAATGGTTCTTGGCACATCTATAAATAAATCATCAATGTCGCTAGGATATAAAATCAACGATACCTTGACGTCTTTCTGCCGAAACAAATCACAAGTTATTCGCTCCAATATAAAAACAACGATGCCTCGACCTGATATAGGGAAAGCAGCAATTTTTTCATAGAAATTTCCTGGAAAATTTTTCCTTAGAATTGTTATGTTTTATTAGAGGCCAACAATGGGTGCTTGGGCCCATAACAATTTTTATGAGCATAGACGCGTAGATGAGCTATGAGCATTAACTTGTCTTAGAAATTTACAGAAATCTTCTGGCAGAATTTTTGTTCAGTCTGGTGACTGACTGGAGCTATTGTCAGATACAATATTCACGTTTAAGTATAAGGAATAAGATTTTCGGTTTATACTCATACAGGACTTGAAGTACAACATTTATAGTAATCCAAGACCCTTTCAATTCTGTATAACCATTTTAGAAAGCGGTCAAAACATCTTTCAAATGCTGGATGTACTGCAAAAGATTGTGAAACTTTCCCAAGGTTATTTTGTAATTATCTAGAAGTAGAGAAGGTGGGAATGAACAATGCCAAAATTTACAAAACTCGTCAATTTAATTTAGTTTTATAGTTTTGTAAAATATAGCTGCAAGAAATAGTAGTTACGCTCTTATACGAATAATCTAACAACCTCAATCAGACATTAGCCGCAAAAGGAAGAATGGATATCACATATAGTTATAATTCTACGGGTCTAGGTTCCAGTAATACTAGCTGCAGATGTAGGGAGCTAAGTTGACTCAAAGAGTCAACTCCCATCGCATAAGTGGATCGACTGAAACAACTCTTTATTTTATTGTGAAGTGACTTATTAAAAGTCATTTGACTCACAGTTGGAATTCGATTGAAATTCTGTTTTCACTCCGATGAATAGGATTTTACAATAAATCGCAATCAATTGCAAACACCCAAAGGACTGAAACTATGATAAAGGGTTTTCCAATAAGAGATGTTATTTTAATTAGTCCGCTATTTCGGTAGATGTCACTTTTGGAGCTGTCATTGTTTTACATTTGACAAGTAGAAACTACGCTATTAATAAAAATGGAACGATACACGATTCAACAACGCATTGAAATTATTAAAACTCACTATAAAAATGGTGAAAATGTGGCAAAGACGCTTCGTAACACTCGAACATTTGTGGGTCGTCGTGAAGCACCTTGTCGGACCGCAGTACAGAAATTGGTAGAAAAATTCGAGCTGTCGGGACAAGTTAGAATTAGGAATTAGGCATTCCACGAACGTCATTACAACTTTTTTTGCATAAAGATTTGGGCCTTAAGGCTTATAAAGTTCAGTTAACACAAGAACTTAAGCCGGTCGATCATCAACAACGTCGAGTCTTTGCTGATTGGTTCCTTGAAATGCATGAAAATGATCCGGAATTCTATCGAAAACTCATCTTGAGTGATGAGGCCCATTTCCAACTCGATGGCTTCGTCAATAAGCAAAATTGTCGCATCTGGGGCTCGGAGAACCCAAGAGTTATTGTTGAAAAGCCTCTATCCTCAACGCGTGACTGTTTGGTGCGATTTATGGTCCCGCGGGGTCATTGGACCTCTACTTTTTCGAAAATTAGGCTGGAGCAACAGTTACGGTGAATGGATTGCGCTATCAACAGATGATTAATGATTTTTTATGGCCGGAATTGGATGGTATTGATCTGGACAACGTTTACTTTCAACAAGACGGCGCTACGTGCCATACAAGCAACGAAACCATTGATCTTTTACGGGAAAAGTTTCCGGACCGTGTTATCTCTCGGAGAGGTGATCACAATTGGCCACCAAGATCTTGTGACTTAACACCTTGCGACTTCTTCCTTTGGGGAACGTGGAAGAGAAAGTCTTCGCCAACAGCCCAGCGTCGATTTAAGACCTCAAAGATGGAATTCGTGAGGCTATCGAGGACATAGGGCAGCCACTTTACGATTTGGTTATGGAAAATTTCATGAAAAGGATATGGTCCTGTAGGCGCGGTAGTGGTGGTCATTTGGCTGATGTTATTTTTCATTGTTAACGGCATACCTTCCTCTTTATAATGAAATAAAGATCCGATCATTTATCTCAAAAAATGTCATTTGCCTTTGAATATTAAAATAACACCTCTTATTGGAAAACCCGTTACTTCTCACTGCTGTCGATACCAACAGAAATAATCTTTATTACAGTCGAGACCCACAATAAAGGGTTTTGTGTTAGTAATTTATTCTTATTACAGTCGAGATCCGCAATAAGAATCTTTATTACAGTCGAGACCCACAATAAAGTGCTTTGTGTTAGTAATTTATTCTTATTACAGTCGAGACCCGTAATAAAGAGTTTTGTATTAGTAATTTATTCTTACTGCAGTCGATACCCACAGTAAGAATCTTTATTTTAGCTGCTATCAAAAATAAGATTTTTAATTCAGTCGATACCCAGAATAAAAATCTATATTTTTAACCCTTTAACCAAAAGAAAGTACTTATTTGCGTTCAGTCCACCTACAAGTATATTATCCCTCGTAGAATGTCAGAATAAGAATGTTTATTCTAATCGTCAAGTAAAGAAAGTACTTGATTTGTAAAAAAAAAATTAGAGCACTGGAAAATAACACTAGGAATAGATAACCACTTGTTCACTGCACTGCCAAATGCAAAAGAGATTGAGTCAAGTCAGATTGCTGTTTATATAGCCAGAGTTTGCACACGGCACCAAAGAACGGTAGTGAAAGGCGCATGGCAATAATATTGGCATAGCAACAACAAATTGCATAGCAACAATAACTGCGTAGCAACTGCACCTCCTCATTTCTGAATGGAGGGTTACCATTTTAGTTGTTGATGTCAACAAGTGATTCTTAGCTTATCTTTAGAAAAAATATTTTGAAAGAAATTCATTTTATTTTTAAATAAATTACAAAAGCTTTAGTTTTGTAGAATATAATTCATATACTTACAAAAAATAATTTGCACATTCCCAAAGCTAGATGATCCATCACAATAATTTTGTTGCGCAGTCGTTCCTTCTATGATAACTGAAATTAATTGTGTACGTATTCGTATGCTGCAGTTTAAATTGGAATTTTTGGATTTCCTTCATACTCTTAACCTTTCATCTGTAAGCTCTAATGCATATTAACAGCGTGTACGCCTTAAGCAATATTCGGTGGAAATGGTGCTGCTGTTTCGTTCCAATGCGTACTTCGTTTCAATTTTACTTTCTAGTACGATTTATTCTTTACGCGGAATGGTCGTTCTGACGTATGTGATTGTCATATCAATTTGATAATTCACGTTTGTTTATCTCTGGAAATTTGAGATAATATGATTTCGCAAGCTTGAAGTGTACACTTTTGTTTGATTTAAATGTTGTGTTTTGCGTAACCATTTCACATTACTCAACTCCCGAATGTCCCAAGTTTTTATGTCGATGCGCCGGTTCCAGTCCAGCCGTTCATTCGGCATTATTTACCTACATGGAGGGAAGGAAATGTAATAAGGTAGATGCATTTACTAATTAAAAGCTAGAAGTGGTTCTTTATGGTTTCTCTTTCTGTTTTCGGGCTAAACCACCGAGGAGCGGAAGCCGTAAAGCTTTCGCAACAATATATATAATTACAGATGAAACTACGCTGACGATAAAATGTCATTCTGATTTTTTTTTTTCAGAATTATTCTGCTTCAGTTGGCTCCAATCAAACTTTTCTGAATTTAAATATAGTTTGAATAGACCTTAGTGGTTGATGGAGCGGTGTCAAATTTGCCGGTACAAGTGGCGATGTATAACAACTTTGTGGTGCTACTAATAGTGCTAAAATAGTGGTGATAGGCCTTATACTTGCGTGGTCACGACGTTGTCTCACGAATTTTCTACACGTGATAACTCTTCCTCTACCTTCCTGAAAATTTCCTACAATTTTCACCTTTTTGGCTCCATTCTTCTTGAGACACTAGTTCACAACTTCTCCGACGAATTAGCTTATTTTACTGTTGGACTTGTATATTCCTTCTGCTTAGCATGATAAGAAAACAAAGTCAACTGAAATGAAGTTTTGAAAGAATTTAGAACTTATACGAGGATATACAACTGTAACAAAGAGTACACAAGTAAATAAAAAGTTAAGCAAAAGAGTATACTACTATACTTCACTCAAAAGTTAAGAACGGAAAAGATCACTAATTCTAAATGTATGTCCTCCAATACAATAATATATAGAATAGTTGAAAATGATTCAACTTATTAGTTTTCTGTTTCATCGTTCGGTTGAAAGCAAAGATCCTTTATACACCAGATCCATTGGGATTTAAAATTCTTGCCTTCAAGCAGATATGTCCTTGATGGTAACCGTTTCCCAATAACAAAGGGACCAATCAATTTAGGGGCGAGCTTAGCGGTAAATTATTGAGCTTCGTTAGATAAGGTGAAATTGCGCCGCCATACTACCTCTTTAGGCAAGCATTGAACCTACCTTCGCGGATGACCACATCGATTTCGGTTTCTTTCCCCCTTTTTCCAGTTTTTCCTTTATTTCCTCTCTTACCCTCTCCAACTATTCTACACGTTCCAGTCGACAATATCGTCGATCCGCCATTATTTCTTAATTTGGTAGACTGGAGTTCCGCCCTTTTATCATTTGTCTTCCAAAATTTATGAAGTAAGGATTCATTCCGAGCATCTCATTTTTTGCGGTGCTTATGGCACATGCAACTTTTGGTCACAACAACTTCCACAACCGATGATTATCATTTACATAAGCCCGTAACGCCGTTTTTACGACTTGGTTCGCTGTTTCTGCCGGATTCGCCTGAGGATGATAATTTGCTGGGAAGGAAATCTTTACCCCATATTCCGTCATTAATTTCCCGAGCTCTTTACCACGAAACTGCGATCCATTATCACATATAACTAACCTGGAAACTCCGAACAATAGGAATACTTGTTCTTCTATTGCTTTACATATTTCATTTGACCTAACCGCCCTTAAAGAGAAGAATAGTGAAAATTTAGAGAAGTAGTCAACCATCGTTAAAATATACGAATATCCCCTCGATGAACGTGGTAAGGTTCCGATAATGTCTACACATATCATCTCCCAAGGCCTGCTAATTCCTTTACGTTTAACCATACCTCCTGCTGTCTTTTTATTATCGGGCTTAGAGGCGCGACATATTGCACACTTACGAATATAACCAGCTACTGACGATATCATTTTTGGCCAGTAATATTTTTCAGCCAACCGGCTGTACGTTTTGGACACTCCTAGGTGTCCATCAGTAGGCTCATCATGAGTTTTCTCATGATCTCGACTCTTTCAGTTGTAGGAATGACTCTTTTCCAGGATTGCTCAGCGACCTGCAAATTTGGAAATTTTAATTTGATATATTTGTACAAGTTTTCGCCCTCTACACACCAATTTGTGAACTGGTTGGGATCATATTAAATATTTTACATCATTTTATTCAGGCATTTTTCCTGCGCGCCTTTAACAGTTACACTGGAAATGATGGGTATACCTCTTGATAAAGAGTCAGCCACAACATTTTCCTATCCGTTTCGATGAATGATTTAATAATTATACTGTTGTAATCTATCTGCCCAGCGCGCCAATCTGGCAGTTGGGACCTTAAGATTATTGAGCCATACCAAATAGTAATGGTCAGTAATCACTGCTTATTCCCTCAATATAGGGACGCAACTTTTCAATTGCCCATAACACCGCCAGGCAATCCTTTTCGGTTCCCTAGTCGTATTTCTGAGTAATAATAGCCCCAAAAGCATAATCGGAAGCATCGGTCTGTATGGCAAACGGAAAATTTTAATCTGCTCACGTCGAGATAGGTGCCGTAACTAAATGTTGTTTGGCTTTTAGAAACGCATCTTCACTCCCCAAAGGCGTAACTCCTAGCTCAGGAGAAGGGGTGGGTTTAAGACGAGGCTGATCGGACCTCTCAGCCAACACGAATAGGGTGCCACGTGATCGTTTACTCGTGGAAGGGTAGATCACGGAACCTATTAGGGTGATGCTGAAAACAAACAAAAAAAAATACGAAACAAACTCCAGCTATAGATTTACGGTATCCTCTGTATTTAATAGACCCTAACGTAACCTATCTTATGATATCCCAAAGGAATCAAGTATCACTATAACGATGGCCTGTAAAATACTACGATACAATTCTAATATGCGTTTTAAATTTCTAGAATGCGGTACGTAATATAAATGATGCTGGGTCTATGACACTCTCGGCTTTATATCGTAGCCGTTAAATTCCTACGTTAAAACGATTTCGACTTTAGTGTACGTGCAATAAATGATACCCAATAATCGTATCTCTTTACATATATGTACATAACGTAAATTATGCGAACTTTTATGAAGCTAGTTCCTGAACATTCAAAAACTCATCCTCACTGTATAGAACACCAAACAGTAAACTTGCTTTTAAGTGATATTTGCACTACACAATCTATTGATAATTCTTCCTTGATCAAATATGAACGGTCGAAATCTTCGTTTTAACGGTTTCACAATCTAAATCTAAATATATACATAAAAGTCATCTGAGCCTCAAACTTGCTACAGAAATCAAATAATTTGCTTCAATGTAATTCTTGACGCTTTGCTTGTTAAACTTAACTGAAAATTTAAAATGAAGATAGTGGAAATAGTGGAATTCTGTTACTCATTCAGCGTTATTTTCCAATCTAAATTTCCTCTATGCACTTAATACTAAGAATATAAGATATAAAATATTTCCAATTCGATTCTGAATTATAAAATGCAATTCTTTGCTTACTTTTCTCCTAAATAAACGAGGCAAATACTACTCGCAACCAGGTGCGCACACAAAAACCATAAAGGGGTACTTAACTTTGAGCGTTGACTTGGAGGACCTCCGTTCCTTGCGAAAAATCTTTACCCGCTTCTGCGGTATGCCCCTTTTGAGGAAAATCCGGGTTTTCTCCGTCTCCAGACTCCTTTATACACGATTTTTTTTCTTCTTCCCCTTTTGTTACTTGTTGAACACGCTGTCTAACTTGTAAATTACTTTCTAGCCGACCAAGAACGGCAGAACAGGAAGTCTTTTTTTTTGTGTGCCTTTTGCTTGTGCTGATTTGGCGCGACTGTTCATTTCATAGTTCGAGGTGCACATAGACCCCTACGTGTTATAAGTTACACATTTGTTTACAGGGTTTCGTTATATATTCTATACTGTCTATATTTTGTTGTGTTATTTATTTTACACTGTTGATTTGTTTTTGTTCTTTCATTATTTATCCGCACTATTTTGTTGTTTATTTTATACTGCTTATTATTATTTTTTTGTTATTTGATTATTTATCTTTCTGTTTTGTTATTTATTTCATACTGTTAATTTTTTTGTTATTTGATTATTTATGTTTTCTGTTTTGTTATTTAATTTTATACTATTTATTAAAATTTTATGGGATTGCCCTGTTTTATTTTGGAAGAGTGTTACTACATATCGGTTAAGTTTCGATTAAGGAGGATTTGGAGTACATTCCGCTAAGCGTAGGCTTTCTCCACGTTCCTGAATTGCATCATAAGGAAGTAAGGTTCACACATTTATATTTCCCCTTTGGTGCATCTGGTCGCCAGTACTACTTACTCGACCTTTATGACAAAAATTCCAGGCAGACAGCATTCCAGCCTAAGTATACGCTTAACAACTCATAAGGAGAAGTTACAAGAAATCTATATACTGTAGTCGCAACTTATACATATATGCGTACTAACTAAGAAGAAGGATACCAGGGTTAACGACAATTTTGGTATTGAGCAAACAATAAATATTTAAGGTGATCTCGTTTCTTTGGTCCGGCTGTAAATGAACAGTGCAAGTCTCATGGTGGAATTAATCGATGGTTTAATAGAGCTGAAGCTTCTTCCGCTGCCGATAACGTCGTTACGTTTGGGATTATGTAACTCGTCTAAGTCATCTACTCCTTCTGGGATCGACGGTTTACCCAGCTTCTCTCCTCGTTGTCTATCTCTCTTTGAAACATGAGTTAGAGCTACGAACCTGTTTTCGCATAGCCCTTCTGACTCAAGCTCGATATACGTTCCTGTCGAGTTTCCTCGGACGACGGATACCAATTGGTGTTCCTGAAGTGTCATTCTGGAGCTATAGGCGCTTTCTGTAATGAAATAAGTTTTTTTGCAGCATGAATCAAATAGGCGTGAATAATATATTGGACAACACATGGACAACGTTAGGTATAGTCCGCGGATTGGAATTGTGTAAGTTAAACGACCTGAAGATTTTATCTGCGACAAAGTTTCATCCCACTTAAACAATTTAATTTTCTTCAACAGTCCCGTAAGAGGTGCAGTTAACGTTGAAAAATCCGGTACAAGCCCATGGAGCCATAAGATTAAGCCCACAAAACTACGTACTTCCTTTACAGTTTTAGGTGGAGGATTCTTTAGTATACTATTACATTCTCGGAATCTACATGACGGCAGTTTTAATTCACAACATAGCCCAGGTACCTAAGTTCTTCCCTGCAGAATTCGCACTTATCTCGGCTAACTGCTAAGCCCGCTTCTTGTAATCATCTAAGGAATTCCTCCAGAGTTGTTAAACGTTGATTAAAATCTGACGTAACTAGACGAATACATAAGGTTCTAAATCTGTTCCTAAAACACAATAGTTAAGGCATTCGTTTAAATTGATATAGACCACGATTGGAAACAGCGAACGGCGTATATTGACGTGAAGAACTTTCTACTGTTATTTGCCAATATGCAGATTTTATATCAAGAGAGGTCAAATACTTGGCGGCTTGTAGCATGTCAAGGATTATCGAAACATAGGGTAGCTGATAAGCATCCCTTTCAGTTAGTTTATTCACCTTCCGAAAGTCAACGCAAAAACGTAAATTTCCGTCCTTTTTCTTCACCAGTAAAATAGCAGAAGACCACGGACTTTGGGAAGGTTCAACTACGCCATCTCTGAACATTTCTTCGAGTTCCCTATCAATATGTTATTGCATAATAGAGGACAGACGATAATAACGTTGTTTGATGGGATGCCCATTTGCTCTTATGTTATGCTCCACCATATTGGTGCAGAGTAGATCGAAAAGCCCTTCTAATTAGCTGACCCTGCTTCTCTTCCTTCTTTTGACTTAAATGTGGACTAGATTGTAAGGATCTCAATAAACCCAAGACAGCAGTATTATCGAACATCTATTTATCTTTCTTCAAATTCGGGACAATTCGCCATTACGCCAGAAAACCTACTCCCAAGATAAGTTCCAGTGGCAGTTTTGGTACAATCACCGCATTGATTACTCCAACTCGATCTTGCACCTGTAATGGTATAGTCGCCGACCACAGAACATTTACTCCCATTCCATTGATCAGGGATACCCTGAATACCTATTATCCTCCAATTGTATCCCTGAATTTTTAAGTTTTTCCCAACTCGTTTCACCCAAAATAGTTCGCCAGTTCACCAGTGTCAACAAGTCCGCTTATATTTATTCCATAAATTTTTATGTTAATATATGGTCCGTCATCTTCTGTTTTATCCAGGAGATACGACAGAGGAAGGTAATTCTCTTGTTTTATAGGTTTGTATTTATGAGTGGGCTTAATTTTTCCGCTCGGAATCGCCACACCACACTTTAGGGAGTCCTTGGTCCGTTTCCCTGTCTAAAACTTTGACATTCCGGTTTAATAACGCACTCGCGGTCACATCTGCAGCAGTATCAGAGCTTCGAACAGTTTTTAGCAATATGTCCATTTTAAGGCATCTATAGCACTGGATTCCACCTAAATTATTGGTATTAGCTACATTAATGCTAGCTGTATTAGGGTTGATACTGAAATGTATGCTAGGTCTGGTTCTAACCAGTACGCCTGGCTCTAGGGGGTATAAAACTTTCTACTACAATTTTTGCTGATTCTAAACGTCGACCTAAACCTATTAAATCGTCTATGGTTTTGACTTCGGATAACCCCATCTGGGTTTAATAATAATAATATTGCGACGCAAAATATCTAATTGTTTTTCGTCGGGCTGTGGAATAGTCAGACAATTAGCTAAGCTTTTCATTGCCGCAACGAACAGCCATATACTCTCATCTTTACCTTGCGTACGTCTCCGGATTTCATCCAGAAATGTATGATCGTAATCCAGAGGTAAAAAATCCTTTCTCAATTCCTAAGTCCTCCCATGTCTGCGTATTATGTTTGAAACCCCTGTACAAAACCAAAGATTTTCCCGAGAAAAGCCGATCTAAAGAAATCAGGTTCTGACACGCCTCATGCTTCCCTCAACTCTTGCACTCTTTCCAAGAAGGAGTTTAGACTTCTACATAGATGAGTCTCCTGAAAACTTTATTTCTCATTTAAATACCGGATAGTTTTAGGATTTAAATTCACGCGATGGATTTGACGAGTCCCCTGCCTTTATTTCACACTTGATATCACTTTCCACCTCGTTTTCTTCACATTGCACCACAATTTTTTATTTACCATCCATCTCTGTTAAGTTAATAACGGTTCTATTTAAATCTGGCCCTTCGTTTTCTGATTCAAACCTTCCTTCGGCTTTCTCTTGAAACTCCCCAATCATAACTAATTGCAAGTTAATTTTCTCCCTCTTGTCAATTTCCTGCAGAGCAACAATTCTGTCAACACGTCGTAAAGCCCATTCCATTTTTGAAACTGTTTTTTTTTAAGCTGACCCTTTTCCCTGCTCCTCATAATCCATCACCAATTTTTAAATCTCCTCTTATTTTGCGATAACGGCTATCCGATCTATCGCAAAAACAAATGGCTATTTTTCGAACACTAAACACTTTCCTGTTTTTTCTACCTTTATGACACCCTGAGGGCCTTTTTCATCTCCTCGACTTTCCCTGTCTTAACACATCAATTTTGAATTAACCTTAATTAACCCGAAGAATACCAGGAAAAAGCAGTGGAAATCAGAAATAATATGTTGACTGAAATCAGTATTAATATTACTTAATTCACTTTACAAATCACTTAAAGGTCGTAGACCCACAAACAAATAATTTCCACCCAATTTTAATTTAATGTAATGTATACAACAAAAACTTCACGCTTGATAAGGACACACCCAAAATACCAAACCTTCGAACGGACAGTTAATTTAATCCGTGGAAACTATCTAGTATTTTATAATATAAGAAAAATTTCCCAATAACATTAGAAAAATAAAAAATATGCAAAAATAAATATTTACTCACAATTTTCCTCTGGTGAAAGTAAATACAACTTGCCCAGCTAATTTCAAGAAACTTTAAAAAAAAAAATATTTTACTTCAATTACACGACTGTACTTAATCTTACACCACTTACGTCGAACCTTTCGATTTCCACGAATCACAAATTCAAATCACGTAGTCCACAATTTAATTCCAAGAACGAAATTCACAACGCTTTAGAATGAATGACCCGAAATCAGGCCCCACGTTGGGCGCCAAACTTGTCGCCCCTGTTTTCCCCAATTCGCCGGCTACCCTCAGGGGGCTCCCGTTTTAACAACAAACACACACAAAAAAGAAAGCCACTATGATGAGTACTAATTTCACACCTAGATTTTGGCACCACACAGTCTCCTTATTAAATTACTCACATCCGGAGACTGAGAAACCTGGTTCGAGCAATGTTTATATATTCCATGAAAAATAATGATGAAATAAGATTAAATTCCAAATGACGTTTAAATTTTTCTTTTTTGAGGCCAGCTCGTCCCTTTAACTCGTACACGAATTTGTGTGTCTGTATATTTCTATATTTCTTTTTTACTATTTTCGACACTCTCGTAGACCCACTTTTCGTCATCACAGCGAGCTGAAATTTGGCACACAGGTTCATGTCGCGTGACAATTGTCAAAATTTGAACCGGAAATTTCCATGGAAAACCCGGAAAATCGGGAAAAATCATTTGAAAATTTGGTACAAATTTGATTAGTGATAAATCCATTTCAGGAAAAATGCAGAGTTTTCCGATTTTTCCGAAAAAAAAATATCCGGAATTTTCCGACTTTCCGGAAAATGTTCCGGAAAAAAAAAGTTTTCCAAGTTATGCAGGATCAAGTTCCCTATCAACTGGCATCATTACTTTCTCTCCGACAATGGTGAAAACTTGCAGAAAAAATCGAGGAAAATTCATGTAAAACGCTTTTCCGGAGTTTTACCGACCAAGGAAGCGTTTGAGCGCTTTGTAACCTAAGACAAAGTTATAGAGCGAAATGGTTGCATAAATTTTTCCAAAAATTTACGGAATTTTCCGACTTTTCCGGAAAATTTTCCGACAAAAAAGTTTTATAAGCTATGCGGAATCATTTTTTTTTCCGTCCTACTGGCATCAATACTTTCTCTTCAACAATCATGAAAACTTGCATGAAACATCGAGGAAAATTCATGTAAATTTTTAAAAAAAAAAATCATAGTAATAGGAAAAGTCTGTGGAAAACATGGGAAAACGCGAAAATTCATGTTATGTGGGATCAAGTTGGAATTCAGCTAAAAAGCGCTGTTTAAAACATAATTTGAATTTCAGAAAACCGTTGCAGTACTTCAACGATTTGATGCTCGAATAAATTTTTTGAAAAACTGGTAAATCAGTGTCTTTTCAGCCGTCATAAAATTGTTTTAAAATATCTCCATGCAGCACGTAATAACAATTTGGTTAACGTGAAAAAAGTAGAAAATAAAATTAGTAAAACACGAGTTTTCAAACAAAACTGAGGCCAGGCCGCATGAAAAAGTGTAAAATAAACTTTTCTTCACACACAGAGGTGGACTCAGATTTTATTCGCTGACAATCACCGATATATTTCAGTATGATCAGAATCAGAGGTAATAAGTTGTTTGAATCATGAAGAGAAAGAATATTCAAGAGAAATGTCCCAATCGAAAAATCTGAGTCATGCGGCTTGGCCTCTATTTTGTTTGAAAACTCGTTTTTTGCTTATTTTATACTGGAACGATTTATTATATGAAAAAGACAAAAAAAAACAGCCTGGCTGCGTTGCCAACGAAATTTGTTTTACACCTATACTATATCTATTTACTATGACCAGGAATATTAATACAAAAAAAAAAAAAACATTCAAAAGGGGCTAAGATGCCACTCACAATTGGATCGCACGATAACTAGAAATATTAATAAAATAGTTCAAAATGGGCTAATATGCCCCTCACAATTTGTTAGCACAACTAGAAATAATCAAAAGAAAATAATTCTAAAAGGGCTAAGATGCCACTCAAAATATTAATTACCCAATGTCTCACTCTCTGGGGGAAAATGCAGGTTCCTTTTAAAACCTACAAAAGAACAAAAACCACTACCCAAAATACTTAGCTTTTAAAACAAAACGGGCGCTCTTGTGTTGATTTCGAACATCAATTTTTCTTTTCCTTTTCCAATAGAGTCCCAACATATCTCCTTTTTTTTTTTTTTTTTTGTTTCACGGGATCACACGTCTTATCCTTTCAGTTTTATTTTGTATCCCGTTTGTATATTTTGTATTTTTCTTACAAGACCGTATCCCTTTTGATATAAATACTTTTTCCGCAATCCGGTTTTACAACTCAAATTCAAACAAAACAAACTTACGGACCATCCAACCTGTGTTCTGATATTTCAAACTCTCTTCCCAAACTAAACTATCATTCCACACGTCACCTAGCGTCATCCCTTCTCTTTTTGTTTAATTTCTTTTATTCAACCTTGCGCCTTATTTGTACTATGTTTCCATGCAGAGTTTAATCCGAATTACTTAGATTCCAATTAGCGCTCATGGAAACGAGAATTGAGTTGAGTTTCGTTCAATCCATGTTAACTCCACGAAACCAGTCGAGTTGAGTTGGATTTTGTCCAAGTGTTTGTTGGAATTGTACAAGTGTGCGTTTATGTTTTATCTTGTGGTAAAAATGGCGACAGCCCGGGTGTTTTTAATGGATGAAGAAATTCAATTATTGTTGACAGTGATACAAGAAAAAAATATTTTTAAATTTATTGACGGGGAACGACACAGAAGGAAAGAAATATACAAAATAATAGAGGAAGAATTCAAAACTAGAGGATGCGCAGATAAAACTTCCATACAAATAGAAAATAAGTGGGAGAATTTAAAGAAAGAATATACGGAAGCAAAAAAAAATAAATTCAAGAACGGTGAAGGAAGAGCTACATGTGAATGTTATGAAACACTTGATCGCTTATTAGGTGCAAGACCTTCATCATTCACAATACCCAATGCAATAGATTCTTCTAATAATACAGGTAACGTGTATTTAATTACCCCAATATTTTATATAATTTCTCATTTGTTAAAGGAAGCATTCCGGAGATTATTCCTGACATCAATGATGAGCCAGAGGCCGGAACTAGCAGAGCAGGACTTACAAAAAGAATTCCACGAACAGCAGAAACTATTAATCGAGAACGAATTCAAGTTGTACGCAGAGGAAGAAAAGAAATAAATAGAAAATGTTTGCAAGTAAACCACTAAAATGATTGAAAGAGCAACAAACATTTTATATTTGAATAAAAAATGTAATAAATAGTGAAAAGTCCAGTCAGAATAAGGAAAATGAAACTGTGGAAAATGTGCTATGCGAATTTATTCAGCTCAAAAAATGAGTCAGTATATTAAGTTTGATATGTTTTTAAAATGAAAAATAATGTGTTGATAGATTAAGTGCCTAGTATTAATTGATTTTCCCATGAAAATGCTGTGAATTTTTTTTAAATAGTAAATTATGTGATAAAACTGTACAAATGATTTAAAAAAATGAACTCTTTCTTTTTGGATATCCTAATATAATACAGAATTATGAAATATATTTAAACAAAAATCATTATATTTTATAATTTGCTTTGCACTAAATCCTAACATTTTGAATAATTGGGAAATTTTGTGCTAAATAATCTTTCAAATGATCGCGAATTTGACTTGCAGATAACTCCTGGTAAGTGTTCGAGTAGTGGGGCTGTGGAAATTGTGTCTCGTTTTCCCTAGCAGCTCTTATCCAACTGTCTCTAACTGGCAATTTGCGGTTTTCAGCTATGCTGTGTAGGACGCAACAAGTAGCAATTATTGATGGCAAGAACTCTATTTCAGTGTCAATTCTTTTCTGAATCATTCTCCATCGGCTTTTTAGTCTGCCAAAGGCATTTTCCACAACAATGCGTGCTCTACTTAAACAAACATTAAACGATTCTTCTTCTGCAGTCCTGGGCCCCTATTCTGCATTCTCACTCACTCCACTCACTCACTCACTTACCCGATTCCACGTGTTTCTTTATTCTGGAACGCAAGTGAGTGAAATATTTGTCGCAAAGTGAGTGAGATATTACTACTGGTTATACGGTACTCGACACGGTCATTTGTGTTGGATTTGAATAGCTCCTCCGCCTTAAACTGCTATTACATACAGAAAAATGGTGTTCTGATAATCTTAAGCTTGCTTTATTATCTTTCGAATCGAAATAAAATTGCTATACCTTTCCTAACAAAATTATATAAAAAAATTTATCTGAACCAAATGCCTACGATTCCTCAAACAAAAACTGTCAGCTAAGTAATCATTGTATATGACGCTGTGCCTTCATGGCATGCCTTGGGCTGATGATATCGAATGTAGCTGCGTACAGATTCGGATCGGACACCGGCTGTACATACACATATGCAATTATTACTCAGCTGAAAGTTAGTGAACGTAAAATGGTAAGGTTACTTTGTAATCAAAACTATTTTATTATTTTGTTAAGTAAGGTATTTTGCAAGTGTAGCCTTTGGGAAGGAAAGGAAGCAAGCTGTAAATTACTAGAAGACTACTTTCCTGTATGGATAGTAGTTTAGGCTGTATAGCAAAAATAAAGTCACATAAAAAAATTCACCACGCGGCCATTTGGGTTTACTTTTGTTGTGTGCGTGCGATGTGTAACAACTTTTTGCGGGATTTTTATTTATTATTTAAATATTTATAAAATAAATAAATGGAGGAAAAAAGGTTTAATGCGGGAAAATTGTCCTTGGGACAAAAAAGCAGGTTGGTGGAATTTCTTCGGGAGAATCCAATTCTCCTAACTGCTAAGTTAGATTCTGTCACTACTGCCAAGGATTTACCATTGCTATGGGAAGATGCTGCAAGCATTTTGAATGCTATTACAGGCAGTCGAAAAGACTGGAAAGGTTGGAGAAAGGTTAGTCATATTTACAACGGTGGTTTTTAATTAATAAGTATGTTTTCATTTGTAGTGCTGGCAATACATGAAAAATAATGTGAAAAGCAAAGCTGCTTCAACAAAAAGACACCGGGATGGAACAGGAGGAGGACCCCCATTGAAAATATTTATGACGGAAGATGAAATAAAGATACAGCAGATGCTCGTTCCTAGCAAAATCTCGGGGCATGATGGTATTAAAGAAAGTGCTATCTCATTGGTAAAAGTTTTCTTCGAAGTTTCGTTATTGCTTAAACAAAAATTAAAAACATTTATCGACAGGAATTTGATACGCAAAAAGAAAATATTGGTGCAACCGCAGAACCACAAAATCAAAGTTCGCATCGGCAACAGGAAGAGGTAGCTTGTGATATTGAAAATGCAATTGGGTCACAATCAACGCCATTTAAGCCCATTGTAATACGAAGAAGTACGTTTTTAAAACTTTGTTATAAAAATGAGTGAGTAATTCAAGGGCAGAAAGCAGACACTCATATGCGCACATGAATTTTTCTTACTGCTTATTACTCGCGAGTGTGCGCTTCCTTATTTTAAATTACTCATGAACTCTACAAGCTACATGTTATGCATGTCAATGGTGTGATGTTTTCTCTTCCTGTTTTTCATAACAGATGTAACACAAACAAATTATTGTAGTTCCATTTTATATTTCCAGGAGAACGTTTTCCGAAGAAAAATCAAAGTGCCGCAGCTGCGGCAGCTGATAAGATTTGTACAGCAGCGGAAGAAAAGTTGAGGATGAAACAGAAATATTATGACAAAAAACTGGAACTTATGGAAAAGGCCATACTATTAGATATAGAGCAAAAAAGCAGGATTGCCGATGCGATGGAAAAGATTGCGAATAAAATTTAAATTAATGACATTTCAAATGAAAAATAATGTTGATTAGTATCCCACATATATTTTATTTATATACATAAATATATACTTCTAAGTGAAGTATCTTCTTATTATTCTTGCTCTAGCATTTCTTCCAGCAGACAATAGATTGTTTTCTGATACCGTTACTGCCCGTTCTTCTTCCTCAGATATATTTACCGAAAACAGTCCTTCTAATGGGTCGTCACCTTCCTCTGGCTCAATTTTTTCTAAACCATTTTTGGTACACATATTATGAAGTACGCAACAAGTGTTTATAATTTTTGACGCTGTATCGGGGCGATAATGAAGCAGACGGTGTTTCAAAAGGCATCGGAAGCGCATTTTAAGAACACCATTAACTCGTTCGATAATGCTTACTACTGACATTTGCCGATCATTGTACTTTCTTTCTGGAGTATTCGGCTGCGCACTAAGATCTGGCGTAAACAGCCAGGGCCTTAGCGCATACCCAGAATCGCCTGTAAATAATAATTTAAGAACTTTTAAACTATAATTATTGTTGCCGCAAAAACTCACCTAACAAAAAGTATTGCTCAGGAAAATTACTGTTAATAGTCCGCATGGCTGAAAATACATTAGAGTTGTTCCAAATGAAGCTATCGTGAGTTGATCCCGGGTACTTGGCATTGACACTTATTATGTCCAAATTTACATTACACAACTTTGAGAGAACTTAGAGTTAATAGAATTATTGCGCACAGTTAATTTTCATACTATTTGAACATTAAACGAGTGGTATCCTTTCCTGTTAACATAAATATGTTCTGAAAATTGTGGATCTTCCTTCGGGGGGGATTGCGACGTGAGTGCAGTGTATGCATCCAATAACACCAGGGAAGCTGTATTTATTATAGAACCTGAAAAATATATTTCATGTATTGTGAAATTTAAAAAAAATTATATTCTCACTCTTTCCTAGTTTGATTCAATTCTTCGACCGTCGAAGGGAAACGTATTACCTCATTGATCAAACCACTTTCCTGAACAGCATCAACTACCTCGTTTAAAGCTCTGCAAACTGATGGCTGACTCAATCCAATATTGACACTCTCCCCTACTAATTGTTGGTAGCTACCAGTGACGAAAAATCGTAGAGCACAAAGAATCTGTAAACATTACCCCTAATTATTACTTTTTTTTATATTAGAGAAAAGAGTAGCTTCATTACCTTCTCTTCAATATCAATAGCAGAAGATCTCGAGGCACCGGTCATAAAAGGACTTAATTTATTTATAAATTCATCAGCCAAGCACTTATTCAATCGGAACAACTTTACGAATTTATTTTCCGGCAATTCAAAATAATTTATCGGATGAGTTCTATATCCACTACGTATTCCTTCATTTTCCAACAAATTAATTAATAATACTGAGGTACAATCACTCAAACTTGCCATCTTAAAATAATTTTAATTGATTTTTACTTCCACTGCGGTGCACAAGAAACAACTGATTGACACATCAAAAATATTCACCACAAATGTGGTGGATTATATTATTTAACAGTGTACATCTCATTCCATTTAATTTCTAGAATACCTAAATGGTGGGTGAGTGAGATCGATGTGAGTGACTTCTCCCATACAGCCATAAGTGAGTGAGAATGCAGAATAGGGGCCCTGGGTCCAACATATCCCTTCATAAGCCACTCCTGCAGAGGATATGCGGGGTCGGCAATTAGAAATGTTTTTATTTCCTTAAAATAAAATTGACAATTGCCAGAATTAATAAATCAAAATACCTTTTGATAGCTTTCCATATTTCTATAGAGGGACGAATCTTTTAATACTACTGCATCGTGTGTACATCCTGGATCTTGTATAGTGATATTTATGAATTCGGATGTAAATGAGTGAATATATTAAGGAATTTTAATTATGCTTTTACCTGTAATTAGCATCCACCACTCCTTGGAGGACTGCAATAACGGTATCCATCCGCAGGGGGTTTAACAGGAATATGGCACCCGTCTATAGCTCCCAGTAGCTCTGGCACATTACTCTTCCTTTCAAACTCCATGCAAAATAATTTTGACTCTTGTATATTTGGCATTTTAATCTCATCCGGCAGAAGTACTTCAATTATAGCTGCACAAAATTGTTTTAGGCTTCTATGTATTGAAGTCTTGTGAACCCCAAACTGATTTGCGACCACTTGATATTCTGAACAAGAAGCTAATTTATATAAGGCTATAGAAACTTTTATTGCCGTGCTCAAAGGTTTTCGCACATATTGGGGGCTTGGTTGTAATTCTGTCTTCAATTTTTCACATAAAAAACTATACGTTAACGATTATATTCCACCAATTTTGGGACTTTTTTTCATCCACACTTTTGGCGAAGTTCTTTTAGAAAAAGAAATTAATAGAGTCGACAATGAACTATTAAAAATGTCATTGTGTGATTTAGCAGATTGCGTTAATCGTTTGCGAAGTCTTTTTCAAAATCTTTTTCTCGATTTTAACACTTGGGAAATAAATCGCCTTATTAAAATATTACACATATCAAAAGTTTTATTTTTATAAGCTAAACATAAAATTTCAATTCTTTTTTTTTAAATACGTTATGAAACACTTTGTTTTATAAATCCCACTGCTTTATATGAAATATTTCAACTGTCAACTCAACTCAACTCAATGGAAACGGCATCGAGTTCACTCAGCCAGCAAAACTTAACGATAACTCAATTCTGTGTCATGGAAACATAGTATTGGATACCAATCTTTTTAGTTTTTCGATTTCGTTAAACTCTCCCTTCACATCTGGAGCTCCCAGATACAAAAGAATATCCGAGAAAATTTCTTTGATTACACCGTCCTCCAAAAAATGTGACCCAGCACGGAATTGAGCTCATCTTTACGCTTAAATGAGTTTACTCATTTTTATAATAATATATATTATTTTGTCCAGCATTTAACCGTTAGCTGTCTGACTTATTTATTAAATTTACCTATTTTATATAGATATCTTATTAAATTTCAGCCTACGAAATAAGCTGTATAAAAAATGCTCGAAATTTGAATGTTGTACGTGACTCAGTTACTATTATACTATTGTACAGAAATTTTGATCAAAGAGAGAAATAATGGAAGTATTTGATATCTATTTCCTAAGATAAAATAAGTCATAGAATTATAGATGAAACCATGATACCAAGATTAACAAGGGGTGGGTTCACTGACACGATAGCGTCCTGTAGCGTTGTGATAGCGTTGTGTTGTGAACAAATGTCAAAAGAATTACTTTGACAGTAAGTCGCTACAGTGGTGAGTCTTGTGTAACCAACTTGCAGTGAACGCAAAAGAAAATAACGTAGCAAATCAAATATTTTTGACGTTTGCAAAAAATCAGTAAACTAAAAGTACAAATGAACGTCAAAGTGCAAATAGCGTTATCGTTGGGAGATGAACTTTTTTCAACAATAAAAGGAAATGAAGTAATGCATTGAAATTGATTTATAATAAAGGTGTTCATTTATCCAATAGTTACAGATTAGTGAAGTTAGTTTTGTAGAAGAATTAACCCGTAACGATTCGGATGATGACCACGAAGAAGAAGAATTGCTAAATATAGCGGCTGTGGGATATTCTAAAGAAAAGCCGAAGAGGATAGAGTTGTATGTGGAACATACTGTCCAGAATTACTCCAGTGAAGAATTCCAGAGGAACTTTCGAATGACTCATGACGCTTTTATTCTTTTAACAGAGAAATTAACGCCGATAATTTTGGATACATATGATAAATCATATATATATTAGTATTCCTATAACAAACCAAGAACTATGTGTTATATGGTTGTTAGCAAATCAGGAGTCGTACAGGTATAAATTATAACCATCTAAATTTGGAGAAAACTATTATTCGTTGACATCATCTTTCAGATCAGTGGGCGAGAGATTTGGCATGGCCAAATCATCTTTATCAAAAGTGTATTTTAGAGTAATCGACGCATTAAACAAACCAGCAGGCTCAATAGTTAAATGGCCTTCATGTAATAATATGGCGGAAACTGCCAGGTGTATAGAAGAAAGCATCAAATTAAAGAATGTTATCGGGGCAATTGATGGAACTTACATTCCAGTAAAAGCTCCTGCCGAGCACAAAGATTCTTACACAAACAGGAAGGTGTTTACAGCTGTAACTTTGCACGCTATTTGCAACCATAAAATGCAATTTATGGATTGTTTTGCTGGCTTCCCAAGCTCTGCACATGACAGGAGGGTATTTAAGAATTCGCCGATATACGGAGACATTATGGCGAATCCTTCTTTATATTTTCCAAATGGACAACACATTTTAGGAGACAAGAAATATCCGCTTGTTGATTGGTGTTTAGTACCATTCACTGATCGCGGCAATTTATCAGATATTGAAAAAAATTTCAACACTGTTCACGCATCTTCTCGGCAAGTTATAGAGAGAAATTTTGCTCTTATATTTGGAAGATTTAGAAGACTCAAATATTTAGAGATGAACCACTTCGAATGGGTTCCTCACACTATATTAGCTGCATGTGTACTGCACAACATTTGTCTTCAAAGATCAGATCCAAGTGCACATATCTACATGGAGGAAGGGTTGCTTGAGGTAGAACGAAATAATACCAGGCATCCACAAGTTAAAATTCAACCATTGCAGCGGCAGGCAAGGGTGCTGAACAACAAAGAAGGAGTATTGCAAGGGAGCTGTGGAGAAATAGAAGACAACGGATCGAGTGAAGTGGAACTAACCAGTAATATGCGCGCGACGTATTACATATAACAATTATTACTTTAAAAATTTCGTATATTATTAAGCAACTTTTGTATACATATATTAATACCTTCTGACAAAAATGCAGAATAAACTTAAGTATAATTGATGCTGTTGTTTTATTTATGGTGGTTAGAACAGCAATAAAATATATGACTAGGAACTTGTGTCCCATTTCATTAAGTAGTTCCACTTTCAAATAAACAATAATTTTTAAAAGCTCCAAAAACACAGCAAGATGATAAGTTATGTGGTACAAAACGCGCTGAATGAAACAAATAGTTCAATTATTTTATTTATTTTTATAAAAAAGTCCTTAAATAACTATTTATTGCAATAAAAGTATAACCTATAGCTTCTCCAATAGTCTTTGACTATCAGAACCAACTTAACACAAGCTCGCTGCATGGACATAAATAAACGGTCAACAAAACATGCGTTTCATAATTTAGTCGGTGTTAGTACCAGTATGTTACACTAAACATAAACCAAATACCAGATGAAATTACATGCAGAAAACATTAAACAAAATAGATTAAATATTATATAGACGTTTTTTTAAAACATGCTTAGAAACGTCGAGAGCAAAATGCTCAGCCGTATTATTAACAGTAATACACATGCGATTAACAGGTTCATACTTGCTAAAGTTAGACCTTGAGGAGTTAACATGCAACAGAGGTAGCCTTCTTAAATTGTGCCTACTATCACGGAAAGAGATTTTGTTAAGCAAAAATGGAGAATCAATATTCTCGTTTAAGAGTTGATGCACAAACGTTATATCGGCAACCATACGACGTTTCTCAAGCGAGTGCATATTCAAAAGCTTTAAGCGAACCTCATAGGATGGAAGAATTATTGAATTATTCCAGGGTAGGTGCTTGAGAGCAAATCGTAAGAAGTTGCGCTGAACAGACTCGATACGGTCGATGTGTATACCGTAAAATGGAGACCAGACCTGGCTAGCGTATTCAAGAAGTGGTCTTACAAAGCAAGTGTACAAATGCAATGTTATGGTAGGATTTGAAAACTCTCCGGACCAACGTTTTATAAAACCCAGCATAGAGCTACTCTTTGATATCATATAGTTTATATGGGAGATAAAATTCAATCTGTGGTCACATTTGACACCCAAGTCACAGACAGAGTCCACACGGCGAATCGAGGTATCCGAGAACTCATAATCATAATTGATTGGTGTTGATTCCTATGGAATGTCATAACCTCACATGTGTTGATATTGAGTACCATATTATTGCTCTTGCAGCAATTGTAAAATTTTTGAAGGTCACCCTGTACCTGTTCACAATCGTTAACAGATTTGATCTGAGCGAAAAGCTTAACATCGTCAGCATAAATCAAGAACTTACAGTACCCCACAACGGAGACAATGTCGTCAATAGACAGAATAAAGAACAACGGGCCCAAGTGACTCCCTTGTGGAACGCCAGACGAAGCCTTCAATACTCTAGAGATAGAATGGCGGAATAATATTTGGTATATTCTGTTATCTAAATAAGATTCCGTCCATTTTAGAAATATTGGGGGAAACCCATATTTTTCCATTTTAAACAGTATCACGGAGTGAGATAACTTGTCGAACGCCTTACTAAAGTCTGTATAAATACAATCTGTCTGATAGCCTTTTGCAACCCGCAAATGGTATCCGAGACAAATTCCAACAAATTAGTGCTTGTAGACTTGCCTGAAATAAACCCATGTTGGTTTGAAGAGAGCAAAATCTTACAGGAAGATGATAGTTGAGAGTAAATGACAGATTCGAATAATTTAGGCATGCAAGATAATTTTGCAATAGGTCTATAGTTAGAAATATCATTTTTACTACCTTCTTTGTGGATAGGTATGATAAAGGAGTTTTTCCATAGCGGCGGGAAACAACCACTATCGAGCGATTTTTGGAAGATAATTCTCAGCGGAGCTACCAGGGCGAGGCAGTATGATTTAAAAAAGGCTTGAGGGATCCCATCAGGACCAGTTGTGAAGTAATTTGGAAGCCCGTTAATACGATCGAGTATATCCTCTTCTGAAATTGAAGGGTTAGTGAATGAAACGTTATGGGAATCGTTCATATGACTGAAGGTGCTATTTTGAAGATGGAAATTTGACGAGGCAAAGGCATTGTAAAAAAATGAAGCAAAGATATCGCAAATTTCAGACGAATCATCACTAGAAGAATCCTTGTACCTCTGGCATTGGGGGAGTTGTCAGTTTTTTCTTCATATTAATAAACTTAAAAAAGATCCGTGGGTCACTAAATAATTTCGTACGCATCATTTGAACGTACTCATCATAAAGTGTGGAAGAAATTTCTCTAAACTCATTATATGATGTGAGGAAGTTGTTGTGAGCTATAGTGTCCTTGTCCCTCATACAACGTTTCCACAGTTTATTCTTCCTATTTTTAATACGTTTCAGTTCTTTATATTTCTTCTTTATTGGACCATGGCGGTGATGTTTTATTCAACCGCTGACGCTCGCGGGGAATACAAGAAGAAAATAAATCGAAAAGAGTTGCGTAAAACTTAGAAACATCTTCATCAACACTATTGCAAGACAGAAATGTGTAGAAATCAATAGAGGTAAGTTTACTGGAAAGTTCTGAAAAGTCAGCCTTTCTAAAATTGAAAAAGTATTGCGCTTCGTCACAATATGTGAGGTTTTGGGTTACATAGCAATGTGTAATTAGAAGAGGGGGGTGGTGTTTGTCAACAGTAGACATTATAACTAGGCTAGGTTCAACTAATAGCTATTTTCGTGTTTCTGATCGGGAGAATGATACATGAAGAATGTGGTGACTTATTGGAGATCTCCGATCATCAGTGAAAACACAGGCTACTTTCTTACGTTTTCATTTTATTTATGTTATGGCCCGACGTTTCGACTCTTGCTGTGAGTCCTTTTCTGAGGGCTGTAAAAATTACAATATGTACATTAATTAATTATAATTTGGTTACAGAAATATACGGAAAATAGAGAATATAAAAGCACAAACATATTTATACCTTATTAAGTCAATATGCGATGGTTAATGTATGTAAGTAAAACTGAAGGGACGTAATAAATATTGTGGAGAACAAATTAATGGGTAAAACACAACGATAATAAATTAAACATAGAAAAAACACGGAAGTTACACTGAATTAAATTAGATACATTAATAAATATTAACACAGAATACGATACGGAAAAGAAATTAAATTAAAGAATGCAAAAGTTAGACGAGTGGGGTGATGATAATGTCACAGAACTACTTGTGACAGCTATGTGTAGTGTTTGCTAGTATTTGTGGTTGTTGGACTGTGTGTATAGTGTTGTTGTGGATTAATTGGTTTGTTGCTCTTTCGTTGTGTGCATGTGTGTGTTTATTTATTCTATTCAGTATTGTGTAATAATCTTTGTGTATAATTTCTGTGACCAATCTGATATTAACTAGTTGTTTTCTGTTGATGTATATGTGGCATGCTTCTTTTGTTTCTCTTTTTAGTTTGTTGTCTTCTCTGTCGACGATAGCAGCCTGATCAAAGTTGAAGATGTGCCCTGTTTCTAGAGAGTGTGTTGCCAGCGCAGAATTTTTTATGTTGAGATAGTCGGGTTTTTAGTATTTTTGTTTTGTTTTGTTCAACTAATAAGTTACCCGCGTCAGTAGAAAATACCAGGTCTAACTGCCTACCCATGTCATTCTTAACATTACTGATTTGGCTGAGACCAAGAGATGAAATAGTGTCAAGGAAAAGTGATTCCCTTGCTTTCAAGTTATTAAGTGGAAGATAGTCATCCTCATAATCATTAAGTACCCATTGTATATTGGGTAGGTTAAAATCACCAATAAGTAGTATTTCGTCAAGAGGTTCCATCTTACCATGGATAAAATTAGATGTTAAAATGAGTAGGTCATAAATATTCTGACCTTTGTCGTCGACGATATTTATGGAGTCTGGACGAATATAGCAACAAAGTATGTATAAGTCATATTTTAAGAGAGACACCTTAAGAACTATAAGTTCAATGTCGAGAGTGTTGGAGAAACTGGGGATCTCAACTTGGCTACAATTTAAGTGGTTTTTACAGGCGAGGAGTACGCCACCACCACGAGCTTCAGAATCAGTATACCGATCTCTTCTAAAAATTTGATAAGAATTGTCAATGATTTCAGCATCGCGAAAACCATGATGCAGCCAAGTTTCAGTGAAAGCAACTATATCAAAACAATTTGCAGGAGAGGATTTAAAGATTTCTGCAGTTTTTGTCCGAATCCCCCTTACGTTTTGATAATAAAGGGAGAACGACTTAAGTTTTTTTAGATATCGCTGCTTATTTTAGCTGTACTTCTATTTTGGTGCCCAGAAGGTACGGACAATTTAGTAAAAGCGCCAGAGGGCCAAAATGTGGGATCCAATAACTTATCCTGCTCATCCGCGGACACAGTTAGAACAAAAGATGCAACAGGTTTAGAGGATTAACTAATCTTTCGACAAGAAATACCATCTGTTGCAAAATTTTTGGACTTCAAATACTTCAATATGTCCTCGCACATCGTTTCTGGAGAGAAACGGGTGACAAAAACTCTTGAAGGTTTAGGTACCGTTCTCAAAGGGGCACCAATCCCATTTGCTAGAGAGGACAGAGATGAAGTATCCTTCGATACTGTGGAACGCTCGCTCACTTAGCTACAGAAGCAGATATAACGAGAGCCAGATCACCGCTTGCTGTAGATTGAACAGTGTCCTGATTTGAAAGAATCGCCTCATTGGGTCTATGTTGGCGTTTTCGGTGGTTCCTCTGCTTTTTGGCTGGTTTACTACGATGTGTATTAGGTACCGGACGGTTAGAGTCAACTCCTTGCTGCACGAGAGGTGATGGTTGAGAGTCAGACAATTCCTTATCCACTGGAGATAATTTCTTGACATTAGTCGCCAAGGACCTGATAAGTCTCGAGTTTTCGGAAACAGCAGATACTCAAGACCCAATATCGCCTTCAACACGCCTTAAACTACGCCGAACGTCGTCGATTACTGGGATAAGTAACGTGCTGTTGGAATTTTGAGACGCAGATGGTGAGTCTTTGGCAAATACTGCATTAACATCAACCAGTGAGTCAGACAAATTTTGAACCTTTAAAGATAGGTTATGAGACTTTTCAAGGAGTGTGTCTGAATTCATGCTCAATACATCCACAAGTTTCAACAGCTTATTAATTTTACCATTTAAAACATTAATGTCATAGGAAAATACGTCGAGACCAGTCCAGTTCATACATAAGCTATTAAATTTATCCGCAATGAGAGACTGAACGGTAGAAAAAGAGTCAAGACGTTCGGAAAAGCTTTTTAAAAACCTTAATGTGTGGCAGGGCTTTATATCCGAGCATTCGCTGCAAGTTGTAAGTCCAGGAGTAGGAGCTCTGGAGCTCCGTTTTAAGCAAGAAGCGTGGAAAGATTTACCACATATACCGTCACAAGCCACCACCTCCTCTGATTTCTCTAAAGAGCAGACTTTACAAGTTGCCATTCTCAGTGACGGCGATTGAAAAAAAAAAAAAAAATTGAAGATGTGCAGAAAAAATAACTAAAAAAATAAAGAAAAATTTTGAGTTGCAATGTATTTGCCCATTGAATGGTTATGAATATCGAAAATGCACAATTATCTCCGCAAAGCAAGAATATTCACAAATAGAGGGCGGAAATACAATCGAAAACAATAACAAATGAAAAATGAATATAGATAAAAAATAAATTATCTTTAAAAACAAATACCAGCGATTAAGAAGAAGTTCCCATTCCCAATTCACAAAAGAGAAAAAACAATATACAATACAGATGAGCACGAGCGATGAGCCTCAACCGGCATATAAAAAGGGCAGAACAGCTGCAGTCACTAATCTGCAATAAAAACCAAGCCGAGTGCAAAACAAGCAGATGATAACAAACAACACTATGGCACGTAATGGCTAAATTACAATATCACTCACGAACATCAAATATTTAACGATAAAATCACTAAATTAACAAAAAAACAAGCATGAAAACAGAAACTTGTAATGACAGATGGGAACTTCTTCTTCTACCCATCATCTCTCTGTAAGTTTCCACTGCAATCTGCTGGGCTTCCAGTTGTTGTTTTTTAACCTCAAGCATTTTCTCCAAAAGTTCCTTCCTCTCCGCTTGGCATTTTCTTTTCTCTTCCCTCCCTTCTTCAACGAGGTACTCTATAGTTTCGGCTATGGTCCTGCGTCGTCTTCTCTGGGAAGTAACTGCCTGTGGAGTATCACTGTCATTGCTAAGATCTTCAGGAACGTTTCTTGGCTCTGTTCTTATAGGCGTGTCTTCTACATTACCGTCTGTCTCCAGAATTGCATTTTGCACTGTTGGCACAGAATAAGGTTTTGAACTTGCCAATGATATGGGATTGGCAAAGTGGTTCTCTGTGAAAATTTCATGTATTTGGTCGAAGTATGCGAATATATATGGAGACGAACCCGTAGAGCGAAGGTTATCATTTTCTTTCTTATACTGCTCTTTCCACTTGCAGTGGACTCCAGTATGGGCAAATCCTGAAGTGGTCATCTCCTTCGATATTTCTTCCCAGATTTGGGAGTGCCTCTTCCCCGAATTAAAAAATTCTCTTCTCTTATTTTTATACAAGTCCAAAAGGCACAAAACAGCACTTCTGGGCCACTTTACTCTATCTATAATTTTTTTCCTATATAAGAATTGATTGATTGATTACAAGTTATATGTTACTCACTTTCATTGTTGCCGTTTTCTACATTTCCACAAGCACCTCCAGTCAAATTAATTTCGGGTATCATATTGTTTTCCAATAAAAATGACATTGTAGCCGGTGTCACCTCCTTATATATTTCTTGGCCTATTGAATAATATTTAAGAAACAGATTGATTATAAAAATGTTGTGTTTATTCTTACCATTCTCTACTACTAGAACTTTTTGGCCCATCACACAGGCCATATTGTTCTCATCAACCAAAATTGATATGTTTTCGGTTTCCATTTCTAAATCTATGTCACTTTGACAACACAAATTTATTATCGCACAACTTTACTATCCTAAATAAGGGTAGTGAAATAATGCGCGCTACCTTTTACTCTTGGCCGTCTCAGAGAACGCGTGAGAAAGTAAAAGAAAGCGACTACCTGTCATTTTCTGTATACAGTGAACGCACGATAGCGTTGTGTTGTGACTCGGTAGTGACATTATGTTACTATTTTGCTGTCGGTGAACACACCCAAGGTATGGCTGGAAAATCTGTCAATTAATTGCTCCTTTGGCGACAAATGCCAGAAATTTGTTCGCCTCAATTTCAATCGTCCTTTCACAGTGAAAAAAATTAACTATGCTTAAATTTCTTTGCTTTCCCACTAGCACATAATTACTTTTCCCGAAGTGATTTAAACGAGCAAACTAATATTTTCTTAAACATTTTATTAAAAACGTATTCCAGTCAATTAAATACGAAAAACTCAAAACAAATTCGCTGGAAATGACAGTCGGCACCTCATGACGTAGCAATACAAAATTTTTTTCTCGAATCGGCTGTTATCTTTGTATAATGGATTAAGCTACGCTGACTATAAAATGTTAGTTGTTTTTTTTTTTTCTTTTTTTTTTTTTTTGTAATAATGCTGCTTCAGTTGGCTCCAATCAAGCTTTTCTGAATTTAAATATAGTTTGAATAGACCTTAATGGTTGATGGACTGGTGTCAAATTTGCCGGTAAAAGTGGCAATGTATAGCCACTTTGTGGCGCTACTGATGGTGATAAAATAATGGTGATAGGCCTCATACTTTCATGGTGACTATGTTGTCTCACGAATTTTCTGCACGTGACAAGGAGCCCTTTTTAATGACCAGTATACTCCAATGCAATTTCCAGTTAAATTCACTACTTTCAAAAAGATTGAATTGCTGTCTGTGATAAGTTCTAGATCCAGATTGAAAGGTATGGACACTTGTGTAATCCAATTCAGTTCTTTATATGGCCTTAATCCATTAGTATTAGTAGGTTCAAAAAAATATATATCTCGGCACTCTTAGTACCTAAATGCCATTAGGATCTCTAATAGAAAAAAGAAAGAAAGCTTTTTCAATTGCACTCCTTTACTATCGATTATTGTCGGGAGAGACATACACATTTCCCGGAAATCCAGGAATCTTTTATGGACGTATTTTCACTTAGTTACAAATTGCTGTTAATGCAACAGAGTTAGAAAATTCTCCCCTTAGACAAAGCTTACCACACTAGAAGAGGTGGGAAATAATTGTCTCATTGTTTTAGCTACCAGAACTACTCGCCAGAATCCTGAATATTTCCTCCCAATAAAGCATTTGGTCAAGCAATCTCCCGTATGCTTCAAAAGGATTACTGAAACGAAGTACCGGACAAATAACGCCAGAGTCCAGGTTCCAATGAATCTGTATGACAAGAAGAGAATAGCAAAAAAAAAAAAAAACAAGGAAATCCTGCAGGGAACATACTTAACGAGAAAATGGGTTTTGTGTTTTGTCTTTTTATTTCTTTTTTTTATAATAATTGAGTCACCACAAGGTAAAGCTAGCGCCTAAAATAATTCACGCTATTTTATTCGCTTTTGTGGAGCTGTGATGCCCATGGGCTCTCACTACCATATCGCTGGAATCATCAACACTGCCGTCCTCGTCCTTGTCCTGGTCCTGCACGTTCATTTAATTTAATTCACTTTCATTAAATTTGTTTTAGCTCCAAAAATTTCAATTGTCCAGTTTAATCGCTTTTACCTCGGGATTTATGGTGTACGGTAAGAGGCTTTGGTTAGATTTTGCGTCAGATTCCAAAAATGACTGCAGCGCATATCAATTAATAAAATTTACATTGTGCAAAACATTTTGATGCTTCTATAGCGATTGCAGTTTAAGTATTTAAAGTTGAGAATAGGCTTGAATTTTTTTATTTTTATTTATTTTTTATAAGGGGATAAGTGAGAAACTGCCTGAGGGGAGAAAACGGAAGACTTTTAACTCAGTTGGATGAACGCGTACCTTAATTTTAGTTCTGAGAGCCATGTCGACCTGTCGCTCTTATGGCGGTAGAAGCATGAATAGGAGCGCGTTACTTTTAAAAAGTTCGTGTTATATTTTAATAACTTGCATGTATTTGGGGAAAAAAATTAATCTAGTCGCCGACGACATTCGCACATTCATATTTTACTTTTCCAGGATTTATTTCCTTCCGACTAGAACACCAGCCATTTTTTATTTTTTATATTTTTTGCTTTAGTTAACTTTTGATGGCCAATGTAACGAAACACCTCGCTTGTTTTTTTGCCAATATGAGACCCGGCAAGTTTCACTCAGTTACTTTTAGTTTGTGGGAGTGAACAGTTTCTGTGTAAGCTAATTAATTGTACCTCTAAATCTCCTTTTATCTAACTCATTTTTGATCTCTAATTTGGAGTTGAATTTATTTTCATAATTTTTTCGTCCAGTTCCGCATATACATATCATATGTAATATAGGAAAGTAAATACGATTCTCGACTCCTTCGAGTGCTCTGATCAACGTTTGTTTTGATACCCATAGCCCCTTAAATGTAGTTTGGAAATATGGGAGTTGCTAAGAATTTTGACCTCATATTTTGTGAGTAACCACATAACTCAACGTAATATCCATGCATTTTTCCGCTCCTTTCCTCAACAAACTTACATTGTCACCTATATCAACTTTTATACAGGGTATAAAAAACCCAAGGCCTTCGCTTTAGAATCGCTTTTTTAGATTCCAGAATGCAATCCCTTATTCCATCTTTGCACTATTTTTTAAGCATGTTCAGTGAAATAAGCAAAAACGTCCACAGAAGAAAATTGACTACCTTTTGCTTTTTAAATGCTGTAAGATAGAGTAGCTATACCTAAGGGATACGGGCATATCTATCTTGCGTCACCACATTTCTGGGGATCTTTTATAAATCCGCGTACGTCCAGCAAAATATAACATGTATAGTCCTTGAAAAAGTATTTACCTAACCTACAAAGATATGTGGCTGTTACTTACACAGATTGAAGCATGCTAAAAGAATGATCCGAATAACTTCAATCTACCAACACCTGGATATTTTTTATTTCGGAATATTTTTTTAACACATCCGCAAGCATCTATCATATATACAAGTATGAGGACAGTCAATAGAGACATCTAAATTCCAAAATTTAACATTAATTAAAAGAGTTTTGAAATTTTGATGATGAGGTATAATAAACAAATTTAATTTTGCAACCACGACCGAAGTCCGGAACATGCGCAATAGTGTAGAAAGACAAAAATTCTTATATCATCCATAAAAAAATTCCGAAAGTCCAGCAAACTTAAAGTAATGTTTACTCTGGTATTTTCCACAATGTGTTAAATTTACATCTCATTCCGCCTTCGCAATATAATTTTTTATTGAAAAATAATGCTTCTATTGGTAATGAAATCAACATAAAAAAATTACAAAAATGCTGATAAATGGTCGAGTAGCTGTTGGAACTTACCTAAACTCAATTTGCAACCTCTTATGTTGCCCCCAACAAACTTTTCCGAATCGATGGAGCAACAGTTGATTTTTTGGCTGCCATCTTTCGAAAAAAATCACTGAAGTTCTGTAATCGGTTTTCAAATCATTGGTGGTCAAAATCCGATAAGTTTCCAAGCGCATACAAGCTCCGCAACCTAAAAGAAAATGATGAAAAATGATCAACAATTGGTATTTTTCACTTTCTGCAGTCGTTCAAATATTGCAAAAGCTTTACAAATTATGCATAGTCCGTCATACGTCCTACCTCACCAGAATATAAATTTTCAATCCTCAATTATTGCAAAGGCAGATAAAGGTATTTTGATGTGATTGATTGAAACAGAGGCTTGTGATCGCGAGGGATCCCTGAACGTAGGCCAACTCAAGACCCTGGAGCGATCGTTCATAGTTCCAAACCAGACGCTGCTATAAATTCAGAATTGGCCCCCAGCCCTCCTTACCGGCATCGTGTAACTCGTCCAAGAGGTGTGAGCCAAGGAATCTGTAACGTATTCCTGAGAGTGCCGGCCAGTGACAAAGAAAGTGCGTCACTGTTTTGGACTGCTCTCCGCAACCCCTGCATGTAGAATCATCAACAAATCTCATCCTGTGAAGATGACCCCTGAGGGAGGAGTGCCCAGTGAGAATGGACGCCAGAGTTAACTGGGCTGGCTTGTTAAGTCTTAGGAGCTTAATCGTTTGATTTGGGTTTGGTTAACCCACAGTTCCTTTGTTGTTCTACCAGAGGGATATTCTAACTAAAGACGACTGTGTTGGCGGTCAGCCCAGCTTGAAATGATTGAGACAAGTTGTTTTGGTGCAATCTCGACCGTAGAGTCAGGTTCTTCCCAGGCTGGAACAAAACGAGCAAGCTCGTCAACCCTTTCATTCCCGCTAATGTTGCTGTGCTGTTGCGGCACCCACTGCACTATCACCTTGTTATTCCAAGAAAGGGAGTTTAGGGTGTTTTTGCACTCCATTATCAGTTTGGAGGTTATAAATAGTTTAGACAAAGCCTTGACAGCTGCTCGGCTGTCTGAGAAGATGGCTATCTTCTTGTTCTCAATGTCTGAGTTAAAAAGGTGCCTTCCCGCTTCAATAATGGCCTTGACTTCCGCCTGGAAAATTGTGGCATGGCTTTCAAGGCGCATGGCAAGTTCAGCCTCGGACTTAGGGCCATCAGTATGAATTTTAATTGGGTTTGTCAATGGTTGAAGCACAGAATGTGATTCCCATTCTGCACTGGATGGAGTTCTAAATTCAAAATTGCTTTTTAGCATGGCTTTGACGAGACGGTCACTGTCTCTGTCGATGCCAGGTGTGATAGACTGCACGAAATCATAAATGGATTCATGTGGAACTATTGCATACAACATAATAAAAAAAAATTTCCCTTTTTTATAACTTAGAAAATAAAATAATTATAAAGAAATAATTAATGCAAATATTCTGAAATGAAAACGCTTGATTTACTTGGTAGTTAATAGGAGTGCAAGATTGCAGTTGATTTTACTGCAATTAAAATATCGGAATTTTTTTTATTTAACTACTATTTTTATCAAAAAACGCTTCATTAACATCAAGTTTTTATATTGGATTTAAAAAGCCCACAAGCTTCCCTTTAAAATGACAATCTGCACCTAAAATATAACCCTTTGTGAGTTTTTTGCACTTCTTCGTATGAATATCCATAGAAAAAGTTCGATGCCAGAAAGTAAACAATTATATTTAAATAAAGCTATATATATCCACGAGCAACTTATTGGCATTTGAGTTCACTGTAGTGTAGACAGCAGGCAGTTTCAGTGCTCATTGCTGTCCTGATGAGATCACCCTGTTACTGCTTATCGAAACACATACACACAGTACCTATACTCTCAACAATTTATTAATGTAATTTTTGATCTTCGACTTTAGGCCAGAAACTGACAATACTTCAGAACTTATCTCTTAATTTTCTCTGCTCATATGCAGTAAACAATTATGCAAAAAATGCAAAAATTGCTACATTTTGGGTACAGAGTGTTAGAGGGAATCGTTTGGGCTTGTTAAATCCAATATGAAAACTTGGTGTTGATGACGTGATTTTAACAAAAATTGTAGTTAAATAAAAAAATTCCGAAATTTTAGATATAACGGAAAAAATTTATAGATCATTGGAAAGATCCAACGATTATCTATCTACCAAAGTTTGAAACATCAGCATAGGGTGTAATGTTGAGAAGTTACCAGGGTGATCTATAAAAACATGCTCAAATATCCTAAAGTCGCGTTTTCTCGGAAACCGTTAGGATTTCCTCCCACCACTCATATAATTTTTTGCTTCTCTGAGCATGACCTATCCATTGCCATCATGTGCAAGACAAAATACGGGACAGCCTGTAAAAAAACAATTTTTTTTATTTGTAAGTAGTTAGAGATATATTTTGGTGAAGCTTTCTTGATGTTTTACTCTTTGATCCCATTGAGATTCTAAAGTTAAAATTTTAGCATATTTTAGTGGATAATACAAGGTAAAACAGAAAAAAAAATTAAAACAAAGTACGTCTTCCAGAATATTCAAGGATAAAAGGAAAGATCCTAATTCTTGATGTCCTTTTCCGGATATATATCTAAGATTCTATTTTTTTCGATAACTTAAAATCCTTTTTCTTTTTTTCAAAAATATATATGAATTTTTAAAGAAGACCAGCACCGAATTTTTGTATAGGGAAAATTTGAAATTTGTATTTTTGTTTTCACATACGTTCCAAGTTTGTAAAATTCCAACAAAGTGGTGATGGTCATATCACACATGTTGCCTATTTGATATGGAATGACCCAGCGACAATGAAGAATAAGGACCAATCTGCATCGAGAGCTACACGCTGCAAGCTTCAAGCTACAAATTTCACTTGGCATATATTGCGCACCGTAGAAACTGCTACATATAGAGTTTCAGGCTACATGAACTGACAAGTTCATAGGATTGCGCTGAAATTGAGGTTCGTGCAACTTGCAGCTTGTTGCGTGTATTTCTCCATGCAGATTGGATCCGAGGATTAGAAAACTTAATTGGATAGTTTTGTGCTTAAAACAATAGATATAAATCGCGAACGTACATATGTCTGCCTCTGCAACACTTCTGCAATTGCACAGGATTGGAAATTTATATTCTGATGAGGTAGGACATACGAAGTACTATATAAAATTTGTAGAGCTTTTGCAATATTTAAACGACTGTGGAAAGTGCAAAATACTGATGCATCACTATGCAGAGTGAAGTAGAGTAGCGTATCCCCTTACTCTGCCCTTTTCCTTGCCCTCCTCGTTTTTCTCTTTTGTTCGGCTTCTCTACCTTCTGTAGAGAAACCCCCATCATTTGTACACGGTACCTGAGAAGGGACATAAAAGTTCAGGAAGTAGCCCTCTGCTACTTCCCCATATATCAGAAAACCTGAAAAGTAAAAAAAAAAAACAAAACGAAAATATAAATATAAGCACATATTTCCAAACGAAAAATTTCAATTCGTGCAGAACGCGAACAAATTATAATCTTTCATTAAGCCTGAAAAGAAAATAAAAAAATAAAAATAAATATAAGAACATATTTTCAAACGAAAAACTCTAAATTTTGCAAAACGCGCACAACTTACAATTTTGCTGTCAAAACTTGCCGCTAGTCAGCTACGAATCCAAGAACAAAACTGTAATTCGCCTAGCTGTAAGGCATCGCACGATACCACAATAAAAGGCATTACAGCAATACCTTCGAAAATGCCGAAAAATTATTTGTGGGCACAGCATACATGTTAGCTGCAACCAAAGTTCAAGCGTGTGATACACACACACCCGTATTCAGGCAGTATCCCAAACGACAAAACCCTCGAGAATACTTCCTAAGCCATGAAACAGAAATCTATATGTGTGCGTGCTTAGTCCGTTTTCTAAAATGTTCTATATTGATACTTATGGAAAAGTGCCAAACATTGACTTTATATATGCTATAGAGCCTAAACTACTATCCATACAGGAAAATAGTCTTCTAGTAATTTACCTTCCCAAAGCTTACACTTCCTATATACCTTACTTAACAAAATAATAAAATAGTTTTGATTACAAAGTATAACCTTACCATTTTACGCTCAATACCTCTCAGCTGAGTTATAATTGCATATGTGTATGTGCAGCCGGAGTCCGAATCTGTAGGCAGCTACATTCGATATCATCAGCCCACGGCATGCCATGACGGCACAGCGACATTACAATGATTACTCAGCCACAGTATATTTCATACAGTAGAATAGCTTAGAACTAACTACTGAAAAGTGAATTTTAGAATTTCAATTAAAAAAACATAACCTTTAAATTTCTCCCACAAGAGGGAACTATTAAGTATGATACGGGCATAAATGGGCGAACAGTAGCTAGCTGCACGATCGTTGACGGAAGTATTAGTTTTATGTATGTACACATATCGGCAATCGGCGACAAATGAATTGTTCCATTACTAAACAGCTGTTTGACGGTAAAGTGGTGTTCGTTCATAAATGCCATGTATGTAAATGCAAAATGGCTGCAATAAGTTTGTGAATGTTTGACAGTTCTACCGTTCTATCAAGCCGAATGAAGGAAATGGGCCCCAAGTGTACTAGGTAAGCTTACTAGTTTAAGAAATATTCAATTTTTATGTATGTATTTTCAATTTAAATACGTGTTAAAAAACATTTTAGTTGGAAAGAACTCCTACCTGTAGCGATAGACGTGATTTCTGCTCAAGAAGAAGTCTTTTTGAATGGGTGCAGAATGCCTGGATCGGATTACGTTCGAATTTGCGCACAATGAAATGGCCTTTGTCAATTCTAACTGCGATAGCAAACATGTTTCGGTAAATCCAATTTTCGTTGGCATCCTACGTTTTCGTAAATCACAAAATTTCCTCATTTCAGGGACATGGATGTTTCAAATTGTGAGAAATCTTTGTCTCTCTTTAAATTTTTAATTTGTATGAATATCAACTTGTCTAGTGTCACAATATGGACCACAAAGTGAATCAACTAGCGATGCAAAAATTGAATTTCCTTGAAGCTTTAATATTTAATCTACTTTGGACGTCTAAACCAAGCAACGACAACGTTAAAAAAGTATTCGATTTATTTAAAAAACATCGAAGTATAAGGGATGGAATAAAGGTATAAGATCTAAAAATCACTGAATTCAAGATGTAATAATTTTTTACTGAACTCTAGACCATCCAAAACACTCAAACCAAGAAGGGATCAAAGAAGGGAAAAGATTCGAATGATACCCAAGTTCATAATGTAACCATTAATGGAAGTCTTGTGAAAAAAGTCGTTTTTAAACCGGAAAACATTGGGATTTGCCAACAACTGAACGATTTTTAAGACTTTTACATGAGTGAGTTTTAATATTTCTTTGCCGAGTAGGTTATTTTTTGTTATTTATTTTCTAGAGATCTGGTATCATTTGCCTCTACTGAATCAACTGCAGTTCTCCGTAGCAGTCGAGATTTAGTTCGTTACCTTTTAGAAGTAACAACTATACATTTGGAAGCATTACGAAGTCAACCGAACTACAAGCAGATAACCCATAGCAAGAGAATATTAAAATTTTTGATAGAAATTACGCGAATTGTGGACGAAATTTGATGTTATAACGGCGTATCTTAGTATTGAATGCCTACGACAGAGTCTTTTGACTGCTAATGAAATTTTTAAACGAAAGTTTCAAGTTTATCTCGGTGAAATCGGTAAGATTTTACGAAATATTTTGAATTTTCTAATTTAACTTCGACGTACAAGAAAAAAAACTTCTCTCGCAAAGCACACAGCACGATAGCTGAGATCCCTCCAGCCTTTTTTAAGTCGTGATGAAAATCATATCTCAAAAATCGCTCAATTGTGGTTGTTTCTCTAATGGAAAAACTAACACCGACTAAGTGATGAAAAGCATGTATTGTTGACCGTTTATTTATTGAACGTGTCATTGCAGCGATAAAAAAGAAAACATTTTTAATCAAAATTTCCCATATATTTTACTTGAAGCTCAAATTGTTTACTTACGACGATAATTAGATATTTTGATTAGAGAAGTACGTTTTGATTAGAGAAGTACGTTTCTCTAAAAAGTATTCCAGAATATACAATAACAAAAGTTTTGCAATCGACAATAGAAAGGGCACTGGAAAGTGGCGAAGAATTACACGAAGAAACCGATGGGAGGAAAATAGCTGGGGCCTTGATTCAGTGTTTAGACATTTTATATGAAAATATTCCATGGAATGATGACTTAAGCCTAGAGGTAAATACTCGTAGAAAGAAGACAGTAAAAACTAAGATCTAATCATACTGATAATATCATTTCTTAGGGTTACAATTGGATTTTTAAATTTTGTCAAGATCACGAGCTGCAAATAAAAGAACTTGGGGTTGCCCATAAATTGCTTTTCTCACTTCGACAGAAAACTAAGACTGGAGGATTTTATGACACGATCGGTATGTATTTGGAAACAGTCTTGGGAAAAATCGATGAAGAGGTGGGTGACTGTCTTAATATTGTTTCATTGATTTTATTATTATCGGTGCGCTCTATAGGCAGAGATAAATCCACAATTCGAATTGAAATCAATAACAGAAGCAACAGCAGAATCATGCATCGCACAACTTCTAATCACAATACGAAAACAAATCGATCAAGTCGAGTATTTCGTAGCGAAATCAAATAATTTGCATTTCAAGTTGAAGATTATCATCGAAGATGATCATGATGCTTGTGTCCAGCAATTGAAGACTATGGAACGTTCCATTTGTTCGCAATTAATTCATATTTCCAATGCTCTATTTCATCTTACAAACGTTTGCATTCCGGAAGGACCGTGCGTAGATAATCTTATACGAATTTTAATGCTAATGTTTATTTGTTTGACTAATTTGACGAAGCATTTTATTGCACGACACTCAACCATTCCAATATCCCTGCAGGGAACAAAGTGAGTATTTAAGATATTTGATGTGGAACGAAAATTATCTAGTTTTGTATATCTTTCAGATTCGATCAGCTTTTACGGGTTTCTGGAAAATCTCTTGCGAAAAGAATTTATAATCTTATCAGTTACATCGAAACGAACCTATTCGAAAATAAACCCAAACGAAGAGCTGGCGATCCTAAATTAGATAGAGCAAAAGTATTGAAAGAAACAAAGTTCCTACCGAGATTAGTGCTTCGAATTGAAAATTTCAATAAATTCGTGATCCTTCTGAATAAAAAAACAAAATCACATCTTTCACGCTATTTGTTCTTTTATTCACAGGAAGTTTGGGAAATTCTTCTACACTTCGATAGAGTAGCTTATATGCAGGAACAAGGCGAAGAGCTTGGTATTAAGGTTAATCTATATGTAGTGAAACTAATGGAAGACAAGCTATCACCAAGATGTTTTGCTTTGGTAGCTGAAAAATTTTTATAGAAAATAAATAAACATGTGATAGTAGAATACCTACTTATGTATGTATGAATTTTAAATTGAGTAAACCTATTCACAAAAACACAATTAAGCTACAGTTTTCACAATCAAGCTGCTCAACTCTTTCGGAGCTCCGAATGCTGGAATAATTTTGCCTACTAAAGAATACTATAAGCAGCGAAATCTTACAGTCTACGGTCCATTGCAATAATTTCAAATTTAATACTGATTTACCTACAACTATTAGTGAGGGGAATTCGAAGCAAAATTGCATATATGTATAAGATTGCAGACGCGCTAAATCTACATCATTTATATTCCTGAATCTAGCAACCCTGATTTCAGGGATTTTGGCTGACCAGAATTCTTTTGAAGGTTTATGTTTAGATAATCAGTTGTGTCTCCAATCTTGAGTATGACATAATTAGTTGTCGATACTAATTGTTAGCAAGACAGCTGAAAGGAGTTGTACTCGAGGAGTGCAACTATACGGACGAGCTATCGTTAGCTGATTTAGAAGGCTCTGATGGAGTCTTATTGTCCCTCTGACAATATGACCTAGTTGCGGTTGGAAGTCTTGATGCTTTTCAGTTCACTGTGGGCTTGCTTCTAGCTCAGCTATAGAACCTGGAGATTTATAACGAGACTGAAAAATAATAGTTATGATGTTCAGATCTCGTCTGCAGCTATTGAGAGATGATATTTTAAAAGATATAATCTGAGAACACTCTTGAACTCTCTTGCGTGGATGTTAGAGTTAAAGTGACTCAAGATTTAAAAGGTCCCGCTAATGGATATGAAGGTGAGCTTGTTTGGATCAATATTGAAGAGAACAGAACTTTCGGGACATACTTTAAATCTTTTACTGTTTGGCTTTGATTTTTATAGTATGCAGGCTGGACAAAAATAAAAATTCAAATTCAAATCCAAAAAGTTCTTTATTGAAAAACCTTAATTGACAAAAATTAAATTTAATATATTCATATTTAAATGTTTTTTTTTCATAGATTATATACATATGCAGATTTCCTCACCACCTTATGAGGTACTGCTTAAGGCGCGTTAACCATTTATTTCCGATGGCTGGTTTCCCCAAGAGGCCTATCCACCATTTAGCATTAGATGAAACGGGGGCACCAAGATTAGGAGGTCAGGTTTAAGACACGGCATCTGGAGCCGTAGGTAGATAATGAAAAGCTGAATCTCAAAAAATAATTAGCTACTTTCATTTATTGAACTTTTTCGCTGGTTTACGAAAATTTCCAAAAACGCAGAAAGGGTTACATTTTGGGTACAGTTTGGGTAAGTTATCTTAAAGCGAAGAATAGTAGTTAAGTAATACAAAAAGAAACGAGTTAATATAACGAAATTTTATTTTTGTTGAGTCATAACTTCAAAACGGAGAAGAGCGGGGGATAAATTTATTTATAGAACATTAAAAAGGTCCAACGATTATCAATATAACAAAGTTATCATCATAGTGCCACAAAAAGTTTATACCTTTTGTTGCAAATTGTCCATACTCTTACTTCTTATCCTTCATGTCCACGGCATGGCTCAATTGTGCCATTTTCGATTGATATGCATGATGATGAATAACCACAGAGTGGGGATTTGAAGAATTTTCTTGCCGTGGACAAAACAAGGTTAAAATATTTATCATCTCCTACATTCTTTCCTGTATATATATATATACGATCTGTCTGGATCATAATACGTAAATACTTGCAATACGTAGACTTTTAATACATAAAAGCTTAGTTTTATAAAAAAAACGTTCAACTTTCCTTTCCTGGAATCTGAGTTGCGTTAGCCTGTTGTGGCTTTATATGTTTTTAAGAGCATTCTTAGCTAAAAAGGAGAGTCCAGTTTTGATCATTTTGGAGTTCGATGCTGTATTTTGTCGGCCATTCAGAAGTTGTCGTAGAATACAGTCTTAAAAAGAAATGATTTTGGAATAGAAGATTTTTTGAGAACTTTTATTTTTAAAGATTCTAATTAAATTATTAAATACAAGAGGAAACCACCTTGTCAAGTTTTTCAAGTCGAGACCTTTTGCTTTCCGGGCGACATCTGTTACCACTGAGCTTACGATACAGATGCCTCTATTACCTCTTGTATTTCTTGATTTATCTAACCTATTAAACCATATTTGCTTGCAGCTGGCATTAAGATAGAGATTGAGGTAGATAACAAGAAATACAAGAGATAAAGGCATCTATCTCGTTAGATCAGTTTTAAGAACAGTTGCCCAGAAAGCAAAATCCCGGCCCTCTTTCTACAGATTAGAATAAATTTTGAATTAACTAACATTTAGGATTGAATTATAAACAAAATAAAATAAACTGAAGAGGTAGAGAATAAGTTCTTTCGAAAACTGGAGAATATTAGGGATATGGTAGTACAGTACAGTGAAAAGGGGAAATACAATTTATCAGCAATGAGTTACTGACAAAATTTTGTTCCGGTTATCCGCAGTTTTCACTTTACGATTGAAAAACTTCAATATGTAAAAAATGCGAACTCTAATGAAAAATAATATAAACTTCTCTTTTGAAAAGTTAATACAGCATTTATACTCAGGAACAGCATTAAGGATTTCTAATAATACACCATTAATACCACGTTCGGAGATAATGTTGTCAAAAATGCTCGATAAGGATACGGCGTTTTACATATAAATAGAAATTTTCTGGGGGAACTTCTAAATAACAATTATCAAATTGCCTTAAACGCAAATAATCTGCTAGAGGATTGTAGTCAGGGCTTTCATCCATACGAATACACTGATGAAATTGACGATTTTTTTTATATAGGTAACCACAAATATAAAAAAGAGCATTTTCTTCATCAACATTTACATTCTTATAGTCGCGCGGAAACAAAATAACGTTTTGTGAACAAATCTTTTTTTCAGTGTTAACTATGCTATTCACTAAATGCATTGGATTCAATGTAGGGAATTGAAACTCCCCTTCTTGTTCACAGTTACCTGTTTCAAGAAGCTTCATGAATTGGATGCCAAACGATTTTCTATATGCAGCTATGAATTGTCTAGGAGTCGGCTGCACACAATTTCCAAACTGCTGGCGTATCCATCCAAAAAAGTTCTCTAAGCAGTCCTGGTTTAACCTTCTGGTTAATAAGAGTGTGATGTTGCCCTGCACGCTTATGGTAGACCATATCATTTTTAAACTCCGTATGACAATTAACCAGCCGTTAAGGCATTTTATTGTGGAAGTTACATCTTTTCCATTTTTGTCAATAAATTTTATGGAGCTTAAAGTAGCTGATATTTCGTTAAGGAAGTTCAACTGCGTTTCATCACCTACAAAAGGTTTCCTTGAATATTTTTGCTCGAAGGGAGAGCTTGAATTAAAAATATCAAACAGCTTATCTAGTCTACCTATTATTTCTGCAGTGATCACAGCCGTTGAGCTGGATCCATTGGTTTCCACTTCCGATTGAATACCAGCGGATACAGTCTGACTAAATAACTGTGTGGCAAACTTAACTTTCATTTTTTGAAAGTTGCTTGGATAGATATGAGCATCAGTCAATTTGGGTGCTTTCCGAAATTGCCGTTCTTTATCTCGTTCATAGAATGCTCTCACATCTCTCCAGGTTGCTCTCTTATTACCGTCATAAACAATGTCGTATTTCAGAAAATTGTTCCGCAAGCTTTTTATTAGATGGCAGGGATCAAACATGAAGTAGACTGGTTTACAGTCTACTAAAACTGCGGTATTAGCAGTTGTTACACCTAACAGACTTGCCAAAGCTTGAAAGTTAGACCCTTGATCGCAAATAACGGCAACCGGTAGAAAATACATTTCGCGCAGACGAATCACAGCGTCAAACAATAAACGCTTTACATCAAGAGCAGAACACGTAGAATGTACAAATATGTATCCCAACGGATGTTTCCAATTCTCCGTTATTCCATGGGCCATTAATACCAAGACACTCTTGCTAATAACGTTCCTCCTCTCGGTACCGTCGTCCTCTAATCCGATAATAACGCTACTTTTTACATCATAAAATAGGTTACTCTTTAAGGACATTTCGTCGAAACAAATTGTGCAATATTTTGCATCGTCTGACATGTGTTCTGCTTTCAATTTAAGTGCTGATAAATGCGTAGCACTAATACCAGGCTTATCGGGCCACGTCTCCATATATTTTCCGAGAGAGGATTTGCAATGCAGATCCAGTGACACTGACAGCCGTTTGTATACTTTCGGAGCCAGGCAGAATAACTCAAGAGCAAACAATTTTACCTCCTTTGTATATCTTCTTCCTGGTTTGCTTCTATCTTTGTTTTTGAAATGATTTTCTACTATAAGTCTTATTTCTTTTGGTAAATCTGTAACTATCTGTTGTATAACACTTTTAGAGTACCGCCCAGATTTAAGTGCTCTATTTTCATTTTTAAGCCTTTTAATTTCCATGCGCAACGATAAATTTACGTCGTGCATTTTTCTTTTTCTTGGCGTATTAGATGAAAGAGCCTTCTCCGTCTGTATGGATATATTGCTCCGAAATGCTGTAAGAGTATTTGCGAGGTATTTTGTACGGGGGTTTCTTTTTGGTGTACTGTGGCTGTACTGGACCATTTCCAGTGAAGATGGGTTCTCTTCAGAGTCATCAGTTTCAAAAATTTCGTCCTTATGTCGAATTTGAGCAGACTGATTGGAGCTCAATTTAGAGTATATAAAGCTAGTATATCCATCGCTCTGGACACATCCTACCTCTACGAGTTCGTGAGAGTTTTCACCGTTTGATAGTGAAACACCCCCAGAGTCTATAAAACTAATAGATTAATCGCTCTGGACATATCCCACCTCTACAGGCTCTTGAGAGTTTCCACCTCTTGAAAGTGAAACCCCTCCAGAGTCTATAAAGCTAGTATATCCATCGCTCTGGACACATCCTACCTCTACGAGTTCGTGAGAGTTTTCACCGTTTGATAGTGAAACACCCCCAGAGTCTATAAAACTAATAAATCCATCGCTCTGGACATATCCCACCTCTACAGGCTCTTGAGAGTTTCCACCTCTTGAAAGTGAAACCCCTCCAGAGTCTATAAAGCTAGTATATCCATCGCTCTGGACACATCCTACCTCTACAGACGACTGTACGACAACTCTACAATCATTTCCTGACTCAACAATTTGCGCCCCTATTGGCTCCTATATTTATGGACAACAAAAATAAGGAAAAGGTTGCGGAAAATAAAAAGTAAATAATAATATAAAAGGAAAGAAAGAAAGAAAGAAAAAAATTAGAAGTAATAAATGGAAGAATTGGTTAGATAAAATAAAAAATAATAAAAAAACAAGGGAAAATGTGATAGTTGGTTTTAGACCGATAAAATAATACCCTAGATGAAAATAAAAATTAAATAAATTGAAAAACCAAGGACAGCACCAGGAATGGAATGTCCGATTTGGTCCACTTTTTAAATTGTATTTATTATTTTTATGAAAAGGCCGTGTACAAAATTTCAGCTCTCTAAGTAAAAGAGTTCTCGAGTTATCGTGAGGACGGACAGACAGACAGGCTAACAGACGGTCACGTGAAAATCAAAACAACTTATAATATTATGTGTGGGTCTCCAATCCATTTTACTCTGCCACCATTTTTTCTATGCGTTACTTACAAAATGAGAACTTTACTAAAAACAGGTTTCATCTAGGGTATAAATTTCACTTCACCTTAAATAAAATTGGAAATAATAAATAGAAAAAAAAAATTGAATGATATTTGAAATGACCATAATTCATAAATTAATGAAGGGTCGCTAGCCATACCTGACTAACCCACACATTATCAAATTAGAAGCAATAGATTAAAAAAATACCTCATCTGCGTCTGGGATAGCAGTTCTTCGAAGAAATCCCTTTGGGGTGCGCATATCATTTGGAAAATGCTTGTCGCAAATGAATATTGTGCCCAGATGATCCCAAATCTTTTTGAGATGTTCTCTCTTGATCCTTTGCAGCCATAAGAACGCTCTAGAAATTAACGAAACGAAAAGGTCAATGAAGAGTATATATAAATTTTGGCTAGATGTGGCTTTTGGCTTCATAGTCTTCTTGCCGCCGAACAAGAAAAAGCAACCATAAGGTACACGGTTGTATTGGCACAAAACAGCAACATTTTATTTTACAAACAAAGAGCCTTCTGTTTTACACACAAAGCTAGATTGAATTTATTTCCGGAATATATAAGCCAAATGCCAAATAATATTAGATATTAAATATAAAATAATATTATATATTAATATTAGATATTAATATTAGATATTTAACTGTTAGTTACCCTTAGCTTTATCGCATAAACATTGATTGCCAAACATAGTATATTTTATAGAAGTGTTAGTTATAGGTTATCCATTACGAGGCTGTGGGCATTGCCTTACACAAAGTACCTTATTTACATACTTATTTTTATACTGAATCATAGCGGTTCATGACAATATACTTAATGATAATTGTTTTCAGCCGTAGGTTACCATTTTTAGTCTTACTACTCCTCCCACCGAATATAATCGCAGAGTACCTGAATAGTTACTTAAAAACAATTGTAATATTATTAACCACTTGCGAACCTGTGATTAGCCATGCGTAGGTTGTAGCTTTAAAACTTAATAGTCTGTATCCTCATAATTATCGCCTACCATGGCTCATTAATTAGTCGTATAGTTAAATCACAAACACTGTTTTCCCTGTTAGTCTGTAAGTTAGCCCCTATGGAATCCAAATGTCTCATAGAATAGTCCTCAGACCACAGGACATGTATACTGTGACAGGACAGACTGTATACAAATTAATTAAATTAATTTATAATGTAAAAACTTTATACTGTAAATTTAATAACATAGGAATTAGTTATCTAAACTAAACACATATGTAAAGAATAATAACTAGAATAATAAATAATTGCATCGAAAAGGCGGAATTTCCAGCTTGTTTGAAATCGGTCCACTAAAATGGTTACTGCATTGTACCTTTATTTGTTAACCGGTATTTCCGGCTTTACTTTAAGTTCTCTACTATTACCACCTATTCACAGTATATATCATAGCTATTACTGTTTAACTTCATAGACTAACTATTTTGCTGATTTTGCCTTCTGCCGCAATGAGTCTGTTCATTGCTCCTTTGTTGGTTTGCTAAACGACTTTGTATTTTATCGATAATTTCAACTATCTATTATTTACTCGATGTACCTAACGTTTGTAACGTAGCGTAAGCTGAGGTTCTTCAATAAACAATTTTTCTATTCTATTCTATATGCATAGTGCCAAAATTTCTTTCAATAAAGCGTTTTTGTATTGTATTGTATTGAATTTGAATTTATTCTATTATTCTATTCTATTCTATTTACTCTATTCTATTATATTAAATTGCAAATGATTATACCTTTCCTGATTTTTCGGGAAGGAAAAAATGTTTGAAAAGGTTCCTTCTTGGCATCCTTTGATGCATTTTCTGCGGTATCCAGAGTACACTAAAAATAAATAATATTTAAAACAATAGTAATAAAATTTTATAATAACTTACTGTTTTATCCTTTTTGCGTCAATATCTAATGAACGTCAAAATCCAATAAATTGCGCCAAATTATGAAGGGCACAGTATATCAAAATATCCCGTGGCAATACCGCAATACCCCACTGCAACTGTAACTTCTTCAAAGCTCCAGTTATGCCAAAAGGTACCTACCTATAAAGATTTGAAAACTTAAAAATTTTTAAGTTAATTATTACCACACAATGTTTTTTATATGTATCGATGATACAGACTATCAAGTAAATAAAAACCTAAGGCAACTTTGTTTATATTATACAAGCTACCAATAGATTTTCACCTAACAACCAATCACAACTTTAACTTTAAAAAGATATTTATTAAATTAGTTCTGTATTCCCGAACACGACAATATTTATACTTTACTTTCACAGTTTAAACTTATTTTATTAATATGGAAATGTTGAACACTTTCCTAATGAATAACTATTATTACAATTACCGAAAGAAAGAAATTATTTATATACAATAAGCACTAATCTTTAATTAAACATTGCACAATCAATTGCTTCCTTAAATTTTCAACGTTTTGTCATTTTATCTTGACATGTGTCGAACTGTCATTTGTTTTTTCTTCTCCATTTTTGCTTGTCATTTTGCCTCTTTCCCTCTAGTAAAAGTTTAAGAATGCCATCAGTTCTCTTTCTTCCACTTTAGATTTACATAGGAATCCATGTATTAAAAATTGACTAGTGTGTTAGTTAAAACTGTTGAAAGAGAAAGTATAGTCTCTTTATAGAAGCATCCTACTCACTTGACAGTTTTGACAGAGCTGGGCTACTGTATGATATATACTGTGACTCAGCTGAGCATTTTTGTTTGAGAAATCGTAGTCATTTGGTTAAGATAAATTTTTTTAAATAATTTTGTTAGGAAAGGTATGACAATTTTACTACGGTTCGGAAGATAAGAAAGCAAGCTTAAGATTATCAGAACACCATTTTTTTGTATTAATAATAGTTTAGGGCGGAGGAGCTATTCAAATCAAACTTTTGTCACTTTTACATAAGAACACTGCAAATATTTTAGAATGTAAGGACTACGTTGGGCCTCGCATGTGGTAGGGAGGGAGTCTTGTTCATGGCTTGTGAAGTATTCTCGAGGGTTTTGCAAACGTGCAACGTTCGTCCAAAATCCCAAGAAAACGAAAAATGTTCGCCTGTCGTAGGCTGGAGGCAAAGCGGCTGCGATGCTGGCTAGCTGGGTGAGTCGGGGCATTCGATTTTTAACAAGCGATGAGTGATGAGTGGCTACAGGCGCGAAGTGCTTAACGTCGAGGTTTCTTTCTTGGAACTTTTTTTTATGTATTTGAATACAGTAATTTTCGGTAATTGTTTTCGTTTTAATTTACCTCCTCGACTTTTCTTTCGTCGTTTATCCATACATTTCCTCGAACTTGAAAGGAACAAATTTTTTTTTATAATAGTGGAAATTCTATTAAGAATAAATAGTTCAGTGATCACTTACATCGTCGGTGAATGTTATTTTCCACACATTTCCTCGAACTGAAAAGGAATAGTTTTTGTATATATGTATTAGTGAAAATTCTATTAAGAATAAGTTATTTATTGATCACTTACCTACATCGTCGGTGAATGTTATTTTCCACACGTTTCCTCGAACTGAAAAGGAATAGTTTTTGTATATATGTATTAGTGAAAATTCTATTAAGAATAAGTTATTTAGTGATCACTTACCTACATCGTCAGTGACTTTTCGTCATTATTTTCTACGCATTTCCTCGAACTGGAAAGGAATATTTTTTAGAGGAAGTTCTATTAAGAATAAGTAATGTAATGATCATTTACTTGCATCTTCAGTGACTTTTCGTCATTACTTTCTACGCATTTCCCCGAACTGATAATGAATATTTTTGTTATAATAGTGGAAATTCTATTAAGAATAAATAGTTTAGTGTGTTCATTTACCTGCGTGTCGCCAGTGATTTTCTTTTGTGGTTGTTTTCCACGCATTTCCTCGAACTGGAAAGCAATGTTTTTTTTGGAAATTCTATTAAGAATAAATTGTTTAGTGTTCATTTACCTGCATCACCAGTGATTTTCTTTTGTGGTTATCTTCTACACACTTTCTAGAACGGAAAAGGAATATTTTTTTTTTATATTAGTGGTAATTCTATGAAGAATAAATAGTTTAGTGGTCACTTACCTACATCGCCAGTGAATTCCTTCCTTATTTTCCACACATTTCCTCGAACTGAAAGGAACATATTACTTTTTTTACATTAGTGGATTATTTTCTTTTCCCTCCATTTGTGGTGAGTTTTCCTGAAAGAGGAAATTTTATTAAAACCATTTGATTACTTCCATTGTATAGACTTATCGGAAATCAGTGATAATCTTAAAGAAAAACTCTATTTGGTTATGAATTTTCCTGAAAGGTACTTCGTATTAAAATCATTTGATTATATTCATTGTATAGACTTACCTGCAAGCAGTCATAATTTTAAAGAAAATTTCAATTTGTGGTGAATTTTCCTGAAAGAGGAACCTTTTTTCTTAAATCATTTGATTACTTTCATTGTATAGACTTACCTGAAAGCAGTGATATTTTTAAAAGAGATTTCAATCTGTGTGAATTTTCCTGAAAGAGGACATTGTGTTAAATCATGTGAATACTTTCATCAATTAAGTTTACCTGCAAGCAGTGAATTATTTTTCCATTTTGTTTCCCTAAATTTCGATTGGTGGTGGAAGTTTCCTAAAAAAGGAATTCGTGTAAAGAAAAAAAACACTTGTCTACTTTCTTGTGTCATATACCGGGTGAGAACGCAATGGAACCCAGGCATCATACCTGAAATAGAAATTTAATGATAAACAATATCAAAATACCTTTTTCTAAAAATTTATATTTAAGTCGCCTATTGAGATCGGTTGTTTTTGTTATTCCGCCATTAATCCTGCTCCCAACGCATTAACAGAATTAAGTCAACCAGATAGGAGCCTATAAGCCTAGGAGTACCTAAGAAAAGTAAAGCAATGAAAGTGTAAAAAAAAGGAGGCCAATGAGCCCAAAATTAAACAAAAAACAAAACAATATATGTATATAAACCAGAAAAAAGAGGCCAATGATCCCATCAACTACTGCAAATTTGCCGTTGTTCTACACGGGAGGAGAGGGGTGCCTGATCGCCAGTTCCTGTAAGCGTGGGACATCTTCGCCTAAAGAGTAGGGTATTTTCTGTCGTAAGAAGTAAGTCTGAGTTTTTTTTCTTTGATTTAGCATTTTTTTTTTTGGTATACATACCATTTATTTTTCTTTTTTTGTGTTAATATTATCAATATTTGATTATCATTCAGAGTTCATTTGCATGCGTAAGATAGTTAAGGGTAGTCATCTTGATCACAAAGACTCCTGTTTTTGTTCCTCGAAGACACTTGAGCTATTTAAGTAACCTAGAACTAATGCAGATAATAGGGTGTATCTTAGACTAATATAGTGTTAAGAAGATTATATGTTCCGTGGTTACCGTGGTTATATGAAACGTAATAGACAAGGATGAACGGCGGATGGTCCGCTTAAATAAATCAAATTGAGGCGACGGTCCTTAGATTTCCTTATTTCAAACCAAAAATTTTTCCTTTTTCTTCTTTTTTTGCCTTCCCCCTTTTTATTTGTATTATCCTCTAGGGATTCTATTCGGCACATGCACCCACGGCACGAAGGATGGCTAATTTCCGCTCAAGAAGGGGGTGGAGGTAGGATGAGACACCGTTAAAGCCCGTTCGTAACACACGACATGGGGCTAAGCATATAAACAAGGCCTTGGAGGCTTGGATGGGGCGTCTGGGCCCAATATTACCCAAAGACTGAGTCCCAGCAGCATCAGAGAATCCCAATCGCTCTCTCTCTTCTCACTTCTTTCTCCGGCGTTGGACGTTCTCCGGGTGTTAATGTCAAGGTCCTGCGTTGACGATGTTTTCGCTGATCTTTTTTTATTTAACCTCGAATTGAATGAATTTTCTTCCATCTCGGTTTCTAGGTATCACCAGGGGGAGGAAACCACCACAGATCTTTTTCTTTCTGTCTGTCTGTCCGTCTGTAGTCATACCTAGAACGCTTTTCTTTTTATGTCCGACTTTCTGTCTGGTGAGTCATTTACTATTTCTACGTGCACAGCTTAACAAGCATTTAAGGGATGTGGGTGGCAATAGCCCCCCCTAGCCGACTGATCGCTGGCGGCAAGTGCTGTGCAGCCACCCACGCATATCCTGGATATGATTTTTGTAGCTGGAGGAGTCGAATGCAGTATACATCGATATTCAGATGAAAGGGGATATAGATGGATCTGTCGCCTGATAAGCTCTTCGTTACAAATGGCGCCCAAACATTGGTTTTCTTTCCGGCCTTTGGTCAGGCCTCTCTTGACGAACGTGCAATCAATTTGAATTCAAATTTTGCAGTAAAAACTTAGTTTCGATTTTTCTGGTCGCCCATTTGCGTTACAAATGGCGCCCAAATTAGGGTTTTTTTTTCTCTCGCCTTTAGTCAAGCTTCTCTTGACTAAAGTGCAATCAATATTAATTATTCCTATTCAAACTTTGGATTCAATCTTAATTTTTTATTTTGTTGGTCGCCCATTTGCGTTACAAATGGCGCCCAAATTCGGTTTTCTTTTGGCCTTCAGTCAAGCTTCACTTGACTAAAGTGCCAGAATGATTTCAAGAATCTTTTCTTACTATTAGTATCATTATTAGTCCTTTTTTTTATGTATGGCCTCAGTGTTTTAAACTGACTCAAGCGATTTCGGTTGCATCAAATTGGTTTGTCGGCGAAACTCTTGCTACTTTTCTGGCGACAGTGTGTGACCGGACGTGGGTTGCCTGGCCGGATACAAGGTGCTGACTTTACGCAGAGCTCCCCTTGCTTCTGTAAAGTGCGTTACTTTCATGATAGCTCCTTTTTGGCTCGCGTTAAGCTCAGACTTTGTACCGCGACTTGGTCACTCGGCCATGGTCCCGCTGTATATTTGGTAGCAAACTGCATTCGGTCAAGTCAAAATTAATCTAAATGTAACAGTTTCTTTTATCTAAGTGCTCATCTTCCCGGCAGCAAGCGAGTCTTGTGCGCGAAGCGTACCACCTTTGAAGCTAAGCTTCGCCTCGTGGACACCGAGGTGATGACCAGTTGGAATTTTACCCCCCCCCCCCCCCCCTCCACCAGCTATTTAACTTTGAAGTTTCTAGCATTGAAGTACTCTTCTCTTCAGTGGTATATATGCGGGCTTTGTGCTTGCGGGCACCACTGAGAAGCGAAGCTTCGGTTCGCGGCCGCTGAACAGCCGACCACTCAATGCAGCCCTGTATGAAGAACCACATATCTGTTGCAATCAAACAAGTTGATGAGCGACGTTCATCAATTTTGACATTATCCTTGTTGGTTTCATGCAGCTTGACGGTTCGCATGATTCTGATTTCTATGGCTTCGCGCTTGCGTGGCGCTCCGCTGCCATGACTCCGTTCGGAGTTACTTCGATCACTCTGACCGGAGGATGGCTGGTTAACATTGTCTATATTGGTTCCAACTTGGAGTGATCGATGCAATGCCGGGACAGTGATCTTGGAGCGGAGTCCCACACGAGGTGAAGGTGATCTCCTTTTTTGTTGTCGTTACGATTCTCCATTAACCTTCCCTAATACAAGTGTTGAGAAGCTAAGTGGATTAGTGGTCAATGAACGTTGTATGTGATGCATACTGTTTGAGTACGATTTCCGTTCCCTTCTGCTGGTTCCGAGAGGAAGCACGCATTATCGTTTATTTTTTGTTCTCGAATTTTCTGTAGGCATATCTTGCGTATCTTTAGAGGTATTTTATCTCTTTATCGTATCGCGTTTTAGGGATAAGTTTGGGTAACGCAATCGTGTGTAAGTTCTCTTTTGCTAATTGTAGTTATAAGGTCTGTTCGCGTACTCAGTTTTGGGACAATGCTTTGCAATGAATTTGCACGAGCTTACACATTTTCCGTTCGTTTACTTTCTCGTGCACACAAAATTACACGAGTTTTGCATACGTCAGAGCTTCCCCTCTCGCATGAATTTACCCGAAGTTTTTAGTTGACAAGGTAAATAAAACCGCAGAACAGATATCCGTTTATGAAGTTCTTGTTTACTGTTTAGATCCTAAATTACTTGCTGAACTTGTTAAGCAAGTTCAGTCAAGCCAGACGTATCTTTGCGAGGAAGCCCCACTCACTTCGGCTGAAGTGTTGGACAGTGTAATTGGGGGAGAAAACACAAGTCAGTAAATTTAATTTCTACCGTAATTTATATTCTTTTTAAATTGTCAAATCTGACTTTATTTGATTTGATTTTATTTGATTTAGAAGTTCCTCAATGCGAAGAAAAATGCATTTGAGTTCGTGCTGCCGTGAAGCTATTACTATCAGCAGTTGGAGACATTTGGCCAAAAGTGGGCAAAAGCATAAAATTAAAAAATAAGGCCAAGATGTGGAAGGAGATAAAAAAAAACTGAGCACAGAAGGCTACAGATTCACAGCTTTGCAGATAGAAAATAAATAGTCTGGAGAGGACCTTCAAGAAGGCAAAGTCTCACAAAAATAAGACGGGCAGAAATGAAAAGTAACTATGATTTTTTTTTTTAATTGTTTGTAATCAATTCTAAACACGGAGTTGACGGATTTATTAAATGAAAGACCATCAGTATTTCCAAAGTGCCTAGTAGGTAGTTCCCGCAAAGAAGTATTGACACAAGAGCAACTTGTTTCGGAAGCAATGGATACGGACCCTGAATATTCAGAGGTTCAGGCGTCAGGCTCAAGTATGTATATTTATTTAACGCCCAGTAAATTTATTTACATTTGCAAATATGTGGTTATTTTGCTTATATTAATTTGACTTACAGCAGATATCGCGAACAAAGAGAACAACAGCTCCCAACCAGACTCGGTGAACTCTTCTTCTAAGAAGAGGAAAACGCAGCATGAAGAAATTATAGAAGAGCTAAGACTCATCCGACAAGAGAGGAAGGACCAGACCGGCAGCATCTCGAAAGCTCTGGATGAAGCTAGCAGGAGAAACGAAAATCTTATGAAAGAAAGAAATAATATTTTACGCGACATGTGCAATAATTTTAAGATTTAGTAAATTTAAGAAGTGAAGTGCAAACTTTTTTAATATTTAAATTTTATTTTATTTTAATTTATTTTAATTTAAAAAATGAAGTAAAAACATATCAAATATTAAAAAATATCGCAAGCAATGAAATAAAAACATTATATATTTTAATTTTCACAAATGTTATTATTTGCGCTCAGTTCAACCTCGACATATTGCTGTGTGAAACAGCCCCTTGGCTCTGATGCATTTGCATTCACACTGAATGCAGTAAGGCCTTCGCTGCAGAATTTGGAGCAAATTTAGCATGCACCAAATTATTTTCATTGTTTGCTTCCGTTTCTACAGGCTCTTCTGTAAAATCCGAATCAGATTCGCTTGCCAAATTATGAAGGACACAGCAAGCGCGTACGTAGTGGCACAGTTTATCCATCCCTTTCAGCTTGCAGTAGTATAGTTGCCGAAATCTCTGCCTCAGCATCCCAAATGCATGCTTGATCACAACACGACAGGAGGAGCTAAGATTCCGGTTGTACGTCCTCTATATGGTGTCAGCAAGTTATTTTGTAATGGATACGCAGAATCTCCCAGTATCCAGTTATCTAGTCAAATGGAAATCAAAAAACGCTAACACGTTTTATTTTATTTGCTTATATTACCTTTGCAAAGACTTTCCAATTTTGGATATATAAAAGAATTTTGAAATACTCTGCAGTCATGTGCAGATCCTGGGTACCCCACGAAAATATCTATGAATTTCCTGTTTTCATCACATATACCCTGGAGTATTATACTTGTTTGCCCCCTTCGGTCTATACAATCATCCTTCCCTTCGCTCGGAGGATCTATCACGACGTGAGTCCCATCGATAGCACCTACAAACGTACAGGATTAATATGATTATTCAAAATGTCATGAATCAAGACAGCTAAATTATGTTACTTACCAATAATTTTCGGGAATCCGGATTTATTTCGAAAATATTCACCTGTTTCGTTCATCTTGCTGCTATTTGGCCATGTAGTAACCTCTTCCGCGAGATCGCTTAGGTATTTCGTCACACGGATTATTATTTTAGTTACAGTGGAAAGAGACACATCAAAACGATCTGATATGTCTCTAAAAGAACAGGCTTTATGGCCAGTATACCATAGGAAAATAAGTATATGTTTCCCTCCAGACAGCCTTTTATCAGCGCGAAGGCGAACATATCAATGACTTTTTTCAAATCGGTTTGACAACTTATCAAATATTTCCCGATTGACTCGAAAGTGCCTTATGATTTCTTCACTTGTGTAGGTTGGGACGACTTCCTCATAATAACTTTTATGCTGTTCCTCTTCCTCTTTATTGGAGGGACCAATTTCAACAACATCTCAACCTCATCATCATCATCCCTTAAGTAATTCACTATTTTACTCCAATTTTCTTTTCCCGACTCTTCTTCCTCTGTGGTTAACAGAGTCACTAAAAACTTTTGTTTTTTGTCATTACAATGTTTTTTTCTTTTTAAATCTATTCCACCAAAACTAAACAAAACACAATTCTCAATTCCAATTTTAAAAATATTCAACCAAAACTATACAAAACTCATTTCTCGACATTTCTCTCTTCTTCTTGTTTTTCACGAAGTTGCATGAAAAGCGTTCGTTTACTTTGTCATGCATTTTACATTCTTCCCCCACCATACGAGTAAGTTTTTACCCAGAAAGTTTTTGTACGAGAAGTATGCGAACAGACTTATTATATGGCATAGATACCTTTAGGCTATCTTGGTTAAATCGGTAGTTACTTTATGGTCACTTTGTGTTTTGTCGTCCTTTCTTTTAACCTTGTTTTAACTATTTGATTCTGCCAAATTATTTTCTTAATTTCAGAGGCGACTACAAACGGGTTATACGTGGAAATCCCCCTACACGGGTACGCACTCAAATCTTGCACACACTCGAGCAAATTTAACATAATATCATAATGCCAACATATCCGCATAGTAGCTAATAGAAGAGCACACACAGACAACTGGTGTTTTTGTACCGCGACAATTCAATTGTTTTAATTGCCGCCCGTTTAGTCGAACGTTGCCTAAGTACAATACCTATGCAACCTTGTGTGTTACCCTAGTACAAAACTAGTGCAACGATTCGTGGAGAACTGGGTAAACACACAAGGTTGCATAGGTATTGTACTTAGGCAACGTTCGACTAAACGGGCGGCAATTAAAACAATTGAATTGTCGCGGTACAAAAACATTTGGTGACCCCGACGTGATCCCGACGTGATTCTCTATTAAGAGAATTGCACTACACTGCTTCCATATCGAGGAAGGCCACAGACACCAGCATCGAAGGTGAATTTATAGCAGCACCCTATTACTGCTGCACATCATAGAGGATCATTACAAAGGCTAAAATCAAGAAGTTTTATCCGGATTCAAACCATGGCTGATGAAGAAGTTGCACGGGTGCTGCAAGAACAGCATGATATTGGTAGTAAACTAGAAAAGCTACTAATAAATTTCGGCAAGGATTCATTAGACCGTAAAACTGAAGATTACATCGCAAAGAGAATACAGTTATTAGACAAATACTGGCGTATAATTCAATCAAACCACAAAAGACTCACTCCATTCCAGGAGCGGCTTGCCAGTTCACACTACTTCAAAAACGAGTATTTCAAGAAGCTAGAACAGGTGTACCTTACACTAAACAGTTTATTATTGGAACATCAAGCTACGTGCGAGCCCACGGCTACTACTAAAGAAGGCAATCATGGAGCGACAAGCTCAGCAGGCGCTGAATCCAGCAGCAACAATAAGCAGGCTGATGAGAACAGTGGTAATTTAGATGATGAGGAAGGTAGCAGCGACGACGACTGCGATGACAATGTTAAACAAAATGACAACGGACGCAAACCTTCATTAATTTCAGAACTATATGAAGGCAAAACTATGGATGTGGACGCTTGCAAGCTAATACGCAAGCAAAAGGCCCTAATGCGGCTCACAACACACCAAATAAGAGATATTGAGTCAAGGCAGGATCAACAGCATCCAAGCCAATATTTCAAACTAAAAATTGATATACTCAAACAATATCAGAGAGAGATGGTTGACAATGACCAACAAATTTGGGAAATTGCCAATGAAGACAATCCATTGGGCTATAAATCAGATCTGTTCTATAACCTTGATGGCTGGACGCAAGATACTATCATTTCACTCCAACAGCAAGTATCAATTCTTGAAGATAAATCCACCGAACAGCCTGCACCTTCAAGACCTCAAGAAAGCTTGATTAAATTGCCAAAGATTTCTCTGCCCATATTTGATGGCAACTATTTACAGTGGACACAGTTCCATGATTTGTATGTCCAGCTAATACACAACCAAACTATAAGCAACACTCAGAAGATGTTCTATCTAAAAACCAATCTGAGCGGAGAAGCAAGGGCGTTAATTCAACATCTGCAAATTTCTAATGAGAACTACGACGATGCGTGGGGTATCCTGAATAACCGATATAATAATAAGCGGTTACTTGTTACGGCGATATTGAGTCGACTACTGTCACAACCAACAATTCAAGCTGAATCGGCTGCAGCTATTAAGAGCCTGCACGACACAACCAATGAATGTCTGTATGGACTGAAAAATTTAGGATTGCATACAGAAACATGGGATCCTTTGATAATACATATAGTAATCAAAAAATTAGACAAAACTACACATGGCTTATACGAGCAATCACTAGATGCACCAAGAGAACTAGACACAATTGGGAACTTCCTGAAATTTCTAGAAACTCGATTTCAGTCCCTAGAAGCTCTTGGAGGCCGAACTTTATGCAACGTAAGACCTAGCCCGAAACTTACAAATCAGTCGAAATCTTCCGCATTCATGGCAACTTCAATGAAGAGCAAGTGTATTATTTGCAAGCAGAGTCATACATTATATTCTTGCAAGGACTTCCTTTCCAAGAGCCCATCAAGCAGGCTTGACATGGTTAGAAAACATAATCTATGTGTAAACTGCATGAAGGTGGGCCATTCCGTTAAGAATTGCTCTCTTAGAGGTTGTAAAACGTGTTCATCAAAACATAACACCTTATTACATCTTGAAAGAGAAGGTAAAATTCAGTACAACACAAGAGGAGAAACTCTACAGAAGATACAGGAATCAAACAAGGTATACCCACCATCGGGTCAACAAAACTCACACCTTTCGCCAATCAGCTCATCTTCTCAAAAACCAACCACTTTCGCTGCACAAGTAACGAAGTCGCAAAGGAGTTATGTTTTGTTGAGCACTGTGATTGTAAGGTTACGAAATAACGAGGGATTGGAAGTGGAGTGCAGGGCAATACTAGATTCCGGTTCTCAATTGAATTTTATAACAGAGCAGCTGGCGAAGAAACTGGCACTAAGAGAAACATTTGACCCATTACAAATTCAAGGCATTGGTCAACGTCCGCAGAAGGCCCACAAGAGGATCAATGTAGAGCTGCGATCAAGAACATGCAACTTCTCAACCAGAATCGAAGCGCATATTCTGCCAGAAATAACAACACATCAACCATCTCAGTCTTTGGATATCACAAACTGGTCCATTCCACGGAATATTGAATTAGCAGACCCGGGATTCAATTGTCCAGGCAGAATCGACTTGCTTATAGGAGCAGACACCTTTTTCCAACTACTCCTAGCTGGACAGATTAAACTAGAAGATACCCTTCCCATCCTGCAAAACACTAAATTAGGTTGGATAGTCAGCGGAAAAACGTCGAACACATCCGCTACCCATGTCTTGTGTGGTATTTGCTCCAAAGAAGAAGAAGCCAAACTAAATGAACAAGTTGAACGATTTTGGAAACAAGAAGAAGTTGACTCTACTAACCCAACCTTGTCGGCATCAGAAATCAAGTGTGAATCACACTTCAATCAATCCGTGAGAAGGGATGATACAGGTCGTTTTGTGGTAAGGCTGCCCTTCGCAAATGAAGCAACGAATCTAGGAGAGTCGAAAGACATCGCGCTTAATAGATTTTATTCGTTAGAACGAAAGCTGACTAGAAACCCAGATATAAGGGCGCAGTATATTGACTTCCTTAACGAATATAAAAATCTTGGGCATATGGAAGAGATCAGTTTAAAAGAAATCTCAGGACCATACTTCTTCCTTCCACATCACTGCGTGACTAAGCCAGATAGTACCACCACGAAGCTTCGTGTAGTTTTCGATGCATCGATGAAAACGTCGTCGAATGTTTCATTGAACGACATCTTATATACTGGGCCCACTATTCAAGATGAACTCTTCTCCATATTACTACGCTTTCGTCTACCACGGTATGTGTTCACAGCGGACATAGAAAAAATGTACCGTCAAGTAATACTGGACAAGGATGACAGGAAATATCAATTAATCCTTTGGAGAGATGATCCATCCAAGCAATTGAAATGTTATCAATTATCTACGGTTACCTACGGTGTAAGAACGGCTCCGTACTTGGCGACGAAATGTCTCCAACGACTGGCAGGCCAAATGGCAGAACAACGCCCTCTGGGAGCCTCGACACTCATGCAAGACTTCTACGTCGACGATGTTATGACTGGTTGCAATAGTCTCAGTGAAGCCATGGAAACACAAGAACAACTAACTCAAATTCTCCAATCTGGAGGATTCAAATTACGTAAGTGGTGCGCGAACCACACTGCATTATTGGAAAATATCGCTTCAGAAGACAGGGCACCGCAGCTAGAACTCCATGACGATAATGACTGCCACGTAAAAACTTTGGGAATAACATGGCTACCACGTTCTGATGAGTTTGCTATCAAAACTCAATGGACAGATGAACAAACTATTACCAAGAGAAGTGTTTTGTCAGACATAGCTCATCTATTTGATCCTCTTGGTTTCATGAGTCCGGTTATTGTAAAGATGAAGATTTTCTTACGAGAATTGTGGGCACTTAACCTAGGCTGGGACGATAAACTACCAGACGAACATAGCTCTATCTGGATCAACTTTCGTCAGAGTTTTGGTGTCTTAAATGACATAAAAATACAGAGACATGTTAGTTCAGGAAATGTGCCGTGCTCTATGCAATTACATGCTTTCTCAGATGCATCTGAACAAGCAATAGGGGCTGTAATATATATACGATCTATTCTTCAGAATGGACTTATAATAGTGAGATTGCTATGTGCCAAATCTAAAGCAGCACCAAAGAAAAACGTAACAATACCCAGATTAGAGTTGTGCGCTGCAAAGTTAACAGCCCGCTTAATGCATCGAGTTAAAAGGGATTTGAAATGGAATCACCCCTGTTATTGTTGGTCCGATTCAGAAATAGTGCTAGCCTGGCTAAATTCATCATCATCTTCACATTACACATTTGTAGCCAATCGCATAGCTGCAATCCAAGAAGTAAGTACAGCCGATCAATGGCTCCATGTACCATCAAAACACAACCCTGCGGATCTAGCTTCACGGGGAACTACGCCAGAGCGCCTAAAGAACAATTCTCTATGGTGGTATGGGCCACTTTTCCTACATGGGCATCAATCCTCATGGCCGCTGAAACCATCAAATTTGACGACAGACTTGGAAAAGAGACAGGCAAAGGTGGTGCTATCAACAATCACGAGGAGGACTTCTATATTAGAAGGTATTGAGCACAGAAATTCGTTCAAATATTTACAAAGAACGTTGGCATACATCCTGAGATTTATTAAAAACATCGGTCAACTGCCGAAGGAACGGAAAAACGATCAGCTTAGCGTACAAGAATTAGATAGTGCATTAATGGTGATCCTAAAGGAAGTTCAACAGCAAGGTTTCGAAGAAGACATGGCATATCTTCAAGGAAGTAAGCACGTTAATGCAAACAGCAACTTATGCAGTCTTAGCCCATTCTTAGATGAAACGGGAATTATAAGGGTTGGAGGAAGGCTTCAAGAATCCGAACTGCCTTACGACGCTAAACATCCAATTCTTCTACCATATGGTCACCACGTAACCAAATTATTACTGACTCATATTCATGAAACAAACTCACACGTAGGCGCCCAAGCACTACTGGCAATAACAAGACAACAATTTTGGCCCATCAAAGGAAAAACTATTGCCAGGTCAATAATTCAAAATTGCGTCCGTTGCTGCAAATTTAAGCCGAAACTCTTTGGGCAGTTTATGGGAAATCTTCCTGCTCACAGAGTTCAACCGTCAAGACCATTTATCAACGTGGGAATTGACTTCTGTGGACCGTTCTCCATTCATTTCAAGCTGAGAGGTAAGAGACCTCAAAAATGTTACGTGGCCATATTTTGTTGCTTTTCCACCAAAGCAGTCCATATAGAAGTGGTAAGCGATCTTAGTACCGATGCATTTGTTGGAGCCCTGAAGCGATTTGTGAGCAGGCGAGGTAACTGTAGAAATATTTACTGTGACAATGCAACTAACTTCGTGGGAGCCAGCAACCAGTTAAAGGAGATTCAACAAGCAGTGTATAGCAAAAATGCTGACTCCATATCAGAAGGTTGCGTGTTCATATCAATGTTTTTGTACCGCGACAATTCAATTGTTTTAATTGCCGCCCGTTTAGTCGAACGTTGCCTAAGTACAATACCTATGCAACCTTGTGTGTTACCCTAGTACAAAACTAGTGCAACGATTCGTGGAGAACTGGGTAAGAAATGAATGAACGCCTGCTTCTGGTAAAAGTGAAAACTGTACTATATTTACTGTGACAATGCAACTAACTTCGTGGGAGCCAGCAACCAGTTAAAGGAGATTCAACAAGCAGTGTATAGCAAAAATGCTGAAGGAAAAATAACACAGTTCTGCACAAATAGAGGCATTGACTTCCATTTCATCCCACCAAGAGCTCCTCATTTCGGTGGCCTATGGGAAGCTGCAGTAAAGTCAGCTAAGCATTTATTTAAAAAGAGTGTAGCTTCAGCTTCCCTGACTTTTGAAGAATTAACGACAATAATGACAGAGATTGAGGCAATTTTGAACTCAAGGCCTTTAACACCAATGTCAAGCAATCCAAATGATCTTTGTGCGCTAACACCAGGTCATTTTCTAATTGGCGAACCACTAACAAGTGCTGTTGATCCCAATGCACATTCTTCAAGGACGTCTCTGCTCAAAAATTGGAAACAAATATCAGAGTTAAAAAACCAGTTCTGGCAGCGATGGACAAGGGAGTACTTATGTGAGTTGCAGCATCGCTACAAATGGAAGCAGCGCTGCGCAAACGTGCAACCAGGGACTATGGTCGTGATAAAGGATGACAATCTCCCTCCATTAAGTTGGCAATTAGGACGAATAGTTAACACTATTAAGGGACCAGATGGCTTGGTTCGAGTGGCTGATGTCAAAACAATATCCGGAATGTTAAAACGGCCGATACATAAATTAGCTCCATTACCTATAGAACAAGAACTAAACATTTCCGCTGGAGTCGAGCCTTCAGCAGATCCTAATATCCAGAGCGCTCTTCCTTCAGGCAACAAGAGAGACGAAGAGAGAGAACCGCAACATGGGACTCCTGCCAAAAAATCGTTGCACCAGTTTTGTACTAGGGTAACACACAAGGTTGCATAGGTATTGTACTTAGGCAACGTTCGACTAAACGGGCGGCAATTAAAACAATTGAATTGTCGCGGTACAAAAACAACTGGAGTATCCTCGAAGCAATCACCGATCATATCAGCCTAGATAGGCACACTGAATGGCATGGCAACTAATCAAAGAGCACACACACACACACAACTGGACATAGATAAGCACACTGAATCTTAAATTCAGTATAATATTTAAACTAACACCGCAATCGCTAATGTTTAATTCCGTATTGGTGCTTTACCATGGATAAATTTTCTTATTGACATCCTCGCCTTGTAAGGAGGTCACTTAAATATTTCTTTTGTCTAGGAGATATTGTATATTACTATCATACTCACGCACATCATTGTAACTAGTTGCCTCTCGTAACTCTCATCAGCAGTCGTTTAAAAGTTTATATCGTATCAAGGAATATATTTTTGTAATAGTAAATGTTCAGTCCAGGTTCCAAAACAGGAAAAAAGGATTAAAACACATTAACACCCAGAACTGAACTGACCGACCTATTCATGTGTTGTAAACAGGTACTTGTTATAATAAAATTTCGGAATATTTTCGAAATAAAATCTTAGACCCGATGTGGACGATGGTAATAAGTTTCGAAAAACGGTAACATTCTTGTATACCGAAAACTGTCCCAAAGAAACATTTTGTTTTCGAAAGTTGGGGAAGTACTGGATTCGTGTGTGTCAGTCAGTCGGGGTGGGGCAACGAGGTTTGACAGAAGCAACCTACAAAAAAAAAAGTAAAATTACGAAGGAGGGAAACTGTAAAAGAAAAGAAAAATTAGTAATTTCTGTACAAGAACAGAAAAGTGCGTAAATACTCAGAAAAAAAAAAAAAATAAGGATCCGGGACGAACAGAAAAGAAGAAAAACTAAAGCGAGGAAACTAGGAGTATTGTTATATAATTTATTGTATTGTTATATAAATTAAATGCACAAATTAAAGCCAAGGAGCCAAGTTGTAATAAGCTTTACGTTGGAATTAAACATTGGCGAAGCGAATTAACGATTAAAGCCAAGTTTTTTTTTATTTTTTTTTTTTGTAGACCATACTTATGGTCATGTTAAACATACATACTAGAAATTATATTGACTTGATGAATCTTTTTTAAATCATGTGTATATGCGTTGGGCCGGAATTGTATTAAACAAATAATTTTTTTTTTTATAATTATGTAAATATATTGGGAACTGGACACAAGGTATAAATTATATTCTCTTGATAAATAATAAATAAATAAAGTAATAATAAATAAAGTAAATGTTGGAATTAAAGTATTGTGACCTGAGCGAATAAAAGTTCAATTAAGAGAATTTCTTTGAATTATATTGGTCTGAGTTAACCATCTTATGATTTCGGCGTGTGAAGATCGCGTCTTAGATCGAAAAATTTTTATTAGATTGTTGTTTCAAGTTTCGTGGCGCTCGGAAGGTAAAGATCGTGAGCTTCGTGTCCTGTTGTTCAGTTTCCGTAGTAATCGAACCACACCCAATCCTCCAGGAGCGAGCCGGAATTGCGCCTAAAAAATCTGCGTAACATTTTTCGCGCCCAAAAAGTTGTGATTCTTACAATACAATAATTGAAAAACTATTTTGCCAGATTAGCTACGGAAGTACAAAACCTAAATTTTGAACGGTTTTATTATAAATTATTTTGGAGTACCTATATATACCTAAATACCTTTTTTTTTTTAAATATAAACCTATGCATGCATTCTAAGGAGAATTTTGTTATTTAGTCAGGAGTATCACCGGCTAATTTTTTTTTTTTATACATATAAGATATTCTAAATACACGAGTTAACGCAGAAAGTGTATGTGTTATTTCGTTAAAGGTGAAATTTGGTGATCAGAAATTATAGCGTCATCAGCACAGTTTCGGTATCCAACACAAGATAGCATGGTAGAAAGTGTGCTGAGAGTTGCTAGTACAGAACGCAGATACTTAGTTAAGGCAACAAGGTATAAAGGTTATTCTGAGAGCAAACTAATTCGTACCGATATATATTTTTCTACAGCTGTTTAGGACTAGCTATATTTTTTTGTCTATGGTTTTTTTGTGTAAATAAGTTTGCGAAGAGCCCAAATTGTTGTTTTCCTATATAAATCTATACATATTTTCCTTACTTATTCAGGTGAAAGTGGAAATTAAAGAACATTCAAAAAATACTTATATATCTATTTATAAGTAAAGTAGGTAAGCTCGTCTCTCGTCAATTTAAATTTCCAGCAGTGATTCGTCGAAGGGCAAAAGTGACTTATTTTCTTTGGATTTGTGGAAAACTTATACTGCATTATAACCCGGAAAGCGTAAATTATATGCAATAATCGCAATTAGTTGAACCAAGTGAGTGTGAGCTTAAGTATAATTTTTTTAATTCCGATTTATAGAAATATTGGAAGCAATTCGGTTGGGAAGCAACTAAATGGACAAACAAAAAAACAAAATCACGGAACGATTCGAATATTTTTCAAGCGTGTCTCAGGAAATCAGATTCAGTCGATTAAGTTAGGAAGGTAATTAAACAAGGGTATACCTACTTTAGGAAAAACTACGGTGGGAAGAAAACCCGAGCAATCTTAACTGAATACCTTCAGAGCAAACACAGCAAGCGTACCAGATAAGATTAGCTAGGAATCGTTTTAACAGAAATACAGCAGGAAAATTTCGTAATGGGCAAGCCTGATCCATTAAGGCAGGCATGGTCATTTTCTCTCTTGAACAAATATCCGCCTCCTAGGTTTTGAGATTAGTGCCAGACAGGTTATATTAAAACAAAATAGGATTAGTACAGTCTCCGTTAATTAAACAACCAAACTTCAGTAAGGAGTATTATAATTTAGCTTGTATAACAAAATTTGAATTGATATAAAGAGGTTAGTAGTAATGGTGTCTCTAATACTGTGAGATAAATTGCAAATTAAAAGATTGACGCCTGATTTTCGAGAGGCCAGGTCTAAGTTAATTGTGCAGAACTTGTAAAATCGGGGTGCATGTCATATTGGGGCTTGTGGGAATTGGGCGGCGATTATTCCGTTTTGTTTTTTTATTGGTTTTACGTATGTATAGCAATCCCACTTTTTTTTTCTTAAGTGCCACATTGTCTTGCCAGACTGTTTGAATTAATTATGAATTTTTTTTTTTTTTTGTTGCCAAATAATGCACCGAATGGTTATACTCTCTTGCACATAGGAATATTCTCAAATAATTTGAAATAGATTTATATATAGTATGCTATCGAACAAGAAACAAAACCTTCATCATTTGCTGCGACCTTAATATACAGGGTGTTCCAGTTTGACTACGCAGTACTGAAAACCCTAAAAATTTTGGGTGATTTGCAACCGAAAATGTTATTTTTGAAGTTACAGGGGATTTTAGATTTTTTAGCTTTTTTCTGTGTAACTCAGCACGTTTTACATACTTAGACGCCATTTTCATCTTGTTTTATTCTTATTACCAATAGCTTTCATTATTCGTTTCTAAAACGGTTATAGATAAGTAAAAATATAACATATTTTTCTCTTCGAAATACTGGCTTTTTTAAGGGTCAAAAACTCCTAAAGTAGTCATATTAGGTCCGTACCCACAGAAAATATCCCTAATCTGTTATCTTTCAGATAAGTCTAATATTATTAGCTTAGCTCAAGTACTCCCCGAGATACAGGTAAAGATGTCTTGCAACATACCTCGCCCACACTTGAGGGAAATTATTTCGAAATTCAAAACTCCTATAATGGTGGGAAAACTATGCACTTACGTTGCAAAATCGAATGAAAACTACTTCGTAATTGTAAGATTTACTTTTCAAATAGTTAGTAACATATTTTGGACTATTAATTTTAATCAGTGGTTATTAAATAAGACAATATCGAACCTCGCATGTGAGTGAAAATGAATATAATATTTTCAACTACAAGTCATTTCACTTTTTAGTGGTTTCAGTATTAGATAGTCAAAGTGGAACACCCTGTTCATCAACTAGCATGGGGTTGTATAGACGTCAACTAATGAGTTGACCAACTTTTATAAATACGATTAGGATAAAGGTGCTAGATATTACCCATTCAAGTTCTCTTGTGTCCTCAAAATTTAGTAATTGCAATGTTAAAATCTGATGGGTTATCACTACCGATCATGCCTACATTTGGTTTCAGATTAAGGAAATTAATTCGAAATGGTGAAAACAGGGTTCAGAGGTAAACTAACTGGGTTATTTACAGCGGGATTCCAACAGTCAAAGTGGATTAAGACTTAGAAACACTTCCCTAACTAGGAATTAGCATGAATGGACGTTATAACTATGTTTTCCAAGAAAGCTGTGCCATCGAAAACGGAAGATCATCTAAAAATAAATTCTTGTGGAATGACTTCATTAAATGTTAAACAAGTAAGAAAACTCTTTAATAAGATTAGAAAATAATGTTAAAATAATGTCATGCAGTTGCAGTTCTAGAACGTATGAAAATCAACATTTTCAAGTCAACCCTACAATAAAAGTGCAATAACATTAAAAAAATGGAATAAAACTACAATCTATAGTCGAAAACAAGGTCGGAGAGAGTACAACCTTGCTATATTTTTAGCTACACTAGATAAAGTATTTTGAGAAAGCAATTGTAATTTTTCTGATATTTGAATAGAATTTAACGGGCTGACTAGACGAGTTACACTGCTCAAATTAAACAAGCATACTAAGGCGATGACATGCGATATGATGTCTTCTCTACGAATAAACATACTGAAAACGAACCTAAAATTACCATAAAATAAGAAAATATTTTTAACTACAATTGACTTGATGATAGCAGGAAAACGAGGGGCAATATGTATGGATGAAAGGCTAAGAAATTCAAGAAAAAAAACAAGCGTTCAATCAGAATACCTTGAGCACCTTGATGAGATTAAAACAATGTACAAAAATGCCTTTTGAGTTTGGTTATAGTACAAAAGGTCGTTGGCTGCTTAAGCCAGTCTTTATAAAATTTATTTATTCAAAAATGCATTTTGTCTTTATATCGTCATTAAATCTTTGCCGCTTTATCGTTAATACTTAAAATATTTCACTAAAACCAAACACCATTCGAACACGGTCGAGCTGACAGATCACTCCCGAAAAAAAGATTAATCTGTGAATCGCTTGAGAGTGACTCATTTTTAATTAGATTCATTTACAGGTTAATGTATAGCAAACAGACCCATTATGCCGCGCCGCCAGTCACTTCGATGGTGTCCCAGCTCTCCAGCTCGAAATAATAGAGTGACACCAGCAGAGGAATATTATCAATTCCACGTGATTATAGAACAGGTCAACTCTGGACTGATTAAATAGAGTAATTTCGGTGCATTCGAATCCAAAGTGAGTTTCATGTACACCATCGCACACCTCCCGGCTGGTCTAACGTCGTTCTATTTGCTTAATGGCATCTATCTTATCTGGATTACGTAGGTATATGCATGGTGAAAGCGAGAATGTCGACGGCGATGGCAGTGGTGGCGGCACGTTTGGCGACTAGCAACCGTTGTATATGTACAGAGTAGAACCTCATTTCTGGCTGATGATGGAGCAATGCTCTCACGCTCACTTTTATAGATTCACCTGCCTAGATGGAGTGCTATCATGATCTCCTGCCGTTCATTCCCTGGTTTCGGTTTATACAAATTTATTCATGGACGTTCCTTTTTCCTAGCAAATGATTGAAAAGAGTTTCCTTTTCATCGCGCTTACTGTAGAAAAGTAGTTTTGGTCCTCCTAGTGACCCTGCGATTGTAAATAAACGGACTACATGCTTTTAGATGAAAGCGCGGTTTTCTTTTGTGCCATACCAACTAAATAGTGATTTTGTCCTCAGTTAAAAAAGCTGTCGGAATGCATGGTGGAAACTTCATGTCCTTCTTGTAATTATGTACATTTTATTTATTTTTGGTTTTTTAGGGCCACTGACGGAAATAAAGTTAAGTAATTAAAATAGAAAGCAGGTATATGAATATACGCTATTTTATGCCTTGACATACTGTTAACTTTTTGGTTTTTATTTCATAAAAAATGCCCGACAATTATAGAGCCTCAGGAAAGTAAATGGAAAATTGATTAAAAAGCTGTTCGCTGCCGATGGTTGTATTGTAGATGACTGTACCTAGTATCAAAACAGTTGGGCTTAATTTTCTCTGTGTGTGCTCCGAGCCTACTACACCCTACGTGTAATGTGCATACGATATCCGAATGTAGGACAGTCCCTTAGTGTCTGGCTGTCTGCTTGATGTTTACATTTTGAAGTAAACTTAAGCCTCGGTTTCCAAGAGATTTTGCCAGCGCAAGTGCGAGGACGCTAATGCGCCAGCGTAAGTGGGCTGTAATCAAACACGAAGGACATTATATGAATGGTTTCCATAAAAATGCCAGACGAATTTGCTTTCGCATCTGCGGACGCTAATCCGTCGAAATCAATACCATTTGATTGAGGAGGAGGATGATGAACTCATTGATTTAGTTAAATTGGATCTACCCTTTTAGAATATAAAACTAAAAACCTTGACATTAAAAACAACATTTGGGAATTTTTTGCAAAAAATTAATTAAAAAATATATACGTCTAAGCATTTTTCATAGCATATTATATTATTGAATTATTATTATTGTTGTTATTTAATTAACTAATTCAACCTGGTGAGATATTTATTATGCCACTGTAAACAGCCTTTTCTACTACTAAAATATGTTTAAAGAAGGTCACGCAATATTGTTTCCTCGAAAATTACACGGGACGACGTGGAACGCTAACGCAATTGCAGTGGGGCATTTTCATCGACGGAATCTCTTGGAAATCGTAGCTTAAGTAGGCATGCCGGTCAACTAGTTGTCGAAGAGGATAATTCAATCGACGTGTAGTACAGTACGGATATAAATAAAACGAATTTTACGAATTTCTGTTTTTCTTCTTAAGTGCGTGTAAAGGTTCGGAAAGCTTTGATACACCTTCTTGCGTTTTGTTTTGGTGAAGTGAAGCGCTATAGCTGCTCAAAATTGCCACTGGGACATACAACGAGGGATTGGAATATAGCAGAATACAAGTCAGCAATTCATGTAAGCTTAAGCTGCACTGACTAGATTATGCTTTTTGCGTGTGTATTGATGTGAACAAGAAGCGTTATTAAACCGCTTGTAATAATTGTGTCATGCTAAGTAAAAGGCATGAGAGCTATTTCTCGCGCGAAGTACTCGTATCGATTCTATCGCATGCGATAATGTGTTGAGATATTGCAAAAATTAGATTTGAATTTTAACTTCACCACATCTGCACTTTCAGTTATTCAAGCTTTTTGTGTAGACGAACACATGAAGTGAAAATTAATAATTGTCTTTCTAATGCATTACATTTGTCATGTGGATCGCTGCTATTCAGCTTTTTACTAACGATTTACCGGATTTTATACGTCATGCTAATATGCATTTATATACGATTGATGTGCAGATCCTTATGAGCTGTCCTATTAGCCTGTCTGAAGATTGCATTCTTAAAATTAATAGTGATCTTGAGGGGATAGATGAATGGTCAGCATTAAACGACCTTGGATTAAATGCTTAAAAGTTTAATTATATGCCAATACACCGCAGAGGTTTGCATCCTTTAATCTTATTCCTATTTTGCTGGAATAGCCCGCTCCCCGCATTTACAGCATGTAAGTATGGCAATAGCGTGTTAGGAAAAGTGTATGGTAGACTTCGTCGCCTTTGGCTGTCAGCACATTTACTTTCTGTATGTGTGAAAATTGAAATCGTCCGAGCACTTTTAGTACCGTTTTTTACTTATGGAAATTTAATATTTATTGCCCTAGTTTCTAGCTAGAGATGCGAGCAGCTGCTCGCGAAAATTAGACATCGCATTCAATAATTGCATATCATTCGTATTTGAACTGCGACGCCAATATTGACAAGAAATTCTGAAATGTTCCCTTAAAACACATCTTTTGCTTAAAGCACTAGTTTTCTTTCATAGGCTAAATTAAATTAAATTATTATAATATGCATTCCAACAGACGTGTATATATTTTGATTCCCTGCTACTGTACAGTACTGGACCAACGTTCTTAATTTGTTCATATAACTAAGAATTCTCTTCCAGTGAATTTACAACGCATGGGGTCAGCTCTTGTGTTCTTTACTACAAGCCATGAATATGTATGAGAAACATGTCGTTTGAAAACTTTAAGCATTGGGCATTATGGGAAAATAAACACGTTTCGTGTTTAAAAATTTATATAAAATAAACAATACTTCTGGTGACCATAATTCTAACGCCTATTTACTGGTCGAAATTTTTACTTTTCGGAAAAAAAAGGTAATTGTGAGACTTTCAACAAATTTACGACGAGTTTCTGTATTTTATTAAACTCTACCCAAATCGCGGTGAAATGAGAGTACAGCTCTCGCGAACGTTCTTTTTAAGATTGAAGTCTCTGCTCCCTGCAAATCATAAATATGATTTTCTAATGAATGAGAAGTTCAAATGCATATTAATTAAACTTATGACCTTAATATAATAATTACAAGTAGCTTATTGCTGTGCTTATGATCGGGCGTTCATAACAGATTTCTATGTGAACTTTTTTAGGAAATCTCCGATCTTGTTAGAACTAAAATACAAAAGAGATGTTTAAGACATCTTTTATTATTATTCTATTGAAAAAATATGCTCCCCCAACGTTTCGACTCTTAGGTTTGAGTCCTCTTCATGGGGCGGTAAAACAATATAAATATATGTAGATCACTTTTTAAAAATATGAACAAAATTACCTTAAGGTTATAATAAATTAGATTACAGATAACAGATAATTTAAAACAACAAAACCATGTGAAGATACATTAAAAAATAAAATGTTTACAGGACAAAAGTTTTTAACTAAGTGTAAAAAATGTAACAAATAACTGGCTAACGAGTGACATTACGTGTTTAAGCTATCGACTAAAGTAGGAGATGATCTTGTTTTGTGGGTGCATCTATTGATGGCGGTGTTTAATTGGTGATTGTGGATGCAAGCTAAGAAGCTGTAGAGCAAAATGGGCAAATTTCTGGTGTTTTTTAGAATGAAACAAGTAATTTCATATACTTTTGTCTTTTGCATGAATGGGGGAAAAGAACTTGGCTATACACTGCAACTGAGATAACGAGTTAAAAACAAAAATCGAGATAACGTAGGATTACCCGAACGACAAAATCTTATTAAATCCCTCAAAATCCTTTCAACCTATTCATAATAATGTACATCAGGTCACACTACCTCCCATTTTTAAGAAAAAGATAATTTTCGCCTTGGCCCAGATGCTGAAAGGAGATGTAAAATTCCTCTCAAATGAAATTCTCATTTTTCCCGAAAATATCAGAGAAGAGAATCCAGCAAGAATTTCTCCCACTTAATCTCTTGTCAGCAAAATGAATGTAAACAGAAGCGCGTGCTGCTCAATTAGCATAGAAATTACACTACAAACATTCGCCGTGCTATAAAAAAACATTGGCCGATTCTCTCCATTTTTCAGCAAAAACGTGTTTTTACAAAAGCGCGGGAGCATTTTATGAGAGTAAAACGTGAAAACTCCGCCCCTTCTCATGTATTTCCCGAAATGACACATTTGCCATTCTGTTTCGTTGCATGCAACTTTCGTTTTCACATATTTTATCTTTATTCTTAAAAGTTTTAAAGAGAGTTTGATTTTTGTTTTTGATTTTTTTTTCTTTCTTTCTTCCTTTTCTTGCCGTGTGCATTTTAAATGTAAAACACTCGGAACTCTCGCAAGCTTCCTAACTTGTCATTAGGTAACTTTGGTTATAATGTGATAACCAATGAGTATGTGTGGTGTTAGTGTGGGTATTTTACGTATTTGATATACTTTAGTATTTGGTAATATTCTTTACGGGGGTCGTTTCACGGAAAGTGCTTAAATCGGTGGCCCTGGGCTTTATCAATGTATTCAATACTATATTACAATGATTTCGTACTAAATATAAATAACTATGATGTTAGATATTCATTCAATTTTAAATAAAGAACATGTGGATATGAATTTTAATGAAAATTCTGTCATAAGTTACATGTTGTCATTACCGTGGCTGTCGCCACGGTAACGTCCATTAAAAGCCAGCGAAAAAAGTTGATTTCATGAAACTCAAATTATTTGAGAATTTCGTGGTTAAAAGAGAGCATCTGAAGCTCTCTTAAGATTATGAAATATTGTGTATGAATCGTGCATATTTCTTGCTTTCTCGACGTTTCTCTGTGTCGCCGTAGTTGTCTCATGCTATCTCTTTTGCCAGCTTGATCGGAATTGCCAAGAAACTAGAAACTCACGCAGCTAATGGTCGATGGCAATATGTCGACATCGATTTACTTTCTTGAGTTAGTCACTCTTCGTTCGTGCGACGTGAATGTTCTGTGAACAAAGTGAAGTGCTTTAAAATTTTTTTATATATTCACAAGTGTATCTGTCATTTCCGTGGTAAGTTATTTTTTTGTTGTAATGGTTATCACATGTCTGCCGGTTTAGTATAAAACTGTAAATTCTTTGTTTCAAATCAAATAGAATATTTTAATATGATTATTTAATGCAATTGTCACCATTTGACACGAAAACAACTAAAGTTGTCATTACCGTGGTGTCATTCTCGTGCTGTGCTTGCCTCCATGGTAATGACCAATATACCAGAGGAATGACATTTTCTTTACTTTATTTTAAGATGGCACCAAAACCGAAAACTAGAGAAGAAGTACTACAGAAAAAAAGGGTGGCAGAGAGGTTACGTCGCTTAAGAATCACGCAAATTCCAGTGCTTTATGAACAAGAAAAGAAGAAAGACCATGAAAGGTATTTAAAAAAGAAAATACAGAAAAAAGTTTTGCCGATAGGCGAAATATCAGAACGAATGAAAAGGAAGCAGAGGAAGGTTTGGAGAGAATCTAAACGAAGGTCACGACATGAGCAGAAGAAACGTGAAGAATTAGAAAGAAACTTGCGTCAGGACACGCCACCAGATAGTGATGATGAGATGGCTCAGAATCCTCGTTTAAGAGAAGGAGCTCCAGCTCCTCATGTTAATAGCAGAGCTGAAACATTAAAAAAAATTCGAGCAAGGAATCGAAAGAAACGATCAATATTTTTAATAAAACAAAGGAAACAAATTGATAAGTTAAAATTGAAAGTAAAAATGTACCAGAAACGATACCAACGCTTGAGAAAAAGAGAAAAAACAGACCTGGGAAAAAAGGTCAATAATATTTTACAGTCAGGATCTGATGAAATTTCAAGAAATCAAGCTCTGAAAGAGCAACTGAAACACAACTATTTGAATTTGAGCTCAGAAAAAGGCAAACAATTGTTCACTAATATGATTTGCGGAAAAATTCTGAAAAATATAGGTTGTTGAACCGATGTAAATCATTCATGAACAGGAGGCAAACGGCACGTGCCGATATCACATCAAGAAAATCAAAAACCAATCGGGATCTGAGGGAAAAAATAAAAATATTTTTAGAAGAAGACGAACACACTAGGATTTGCCCAGGGAAGAAGGAGTTTGTTCGAAAAGGAAACGAAATTCAGCAAAAACGCTTTCTCAACGATACTCTAAGAAATCTACATTCAAAATTTAACACAGTTCATCCAGAATACAAATGTAGTTATACATTGTTTTGCCACAGTTGTCCATTTTACGTAAAGCGTATGCGAACCAAGGACAGAGAAACCTGTTTATGTGTCACACATGCAAATATGGAATATGTGATCATTGAGCATTGGCGGCAAATAATATCATTATTGAAAAGAGTCCTAAGGAAGTAATCACCTCTGTTTGCTGCTCTTTTTCGGTAGGATGCCTGCTCAGATATTGTTCTATATGCAAAGGCAAAAATGTTCAGTTTGCCAACATTGCTGAGAAAGAAATTAGCTATATGAAATGGACCAATGAGAAAGAAAAAATCTTCTGTAAGAAATCTAAAAAAGAAAAAGTGATTACGAAGGTTATAAAAAAGGCCATTCAAATTAATGTTGCAGATTTAATAAAAAAATTCAATGAAATGTTGCCAAAATTTTTGAGTCACGAAGGAAAAATACTCCATCAGTACAATTCAATTCGCACTCTGAAAAGCAACTTAAAAGACCACAAAGTATTAATTCACATGGATTTCAGCGAAAATTTTGCTACAAAATATTCACAGGAAATTCAAAGCTTTCATTTTGGTGCATCACGAAACCAGATTACTCTGCACACAGTTGTCGTGTATTCCAGGTTTGATGGAGATTGGAAACGACACTGTTACTGTACATTAAGTTCTGCTTTGGCGCACAATGTCCCGGCTATTTGGGCGCACCTTTTCCCAATTCTGCAGACACTTCCCCGTACGGTTACAACTTTACATTTTTTAAGCGACAGTCCAACTACGCAATATCGCAATAAAATGATGTTTTACTTTTTAGCGAAAGAACTGAAAAAATACTACCCGGGATTATCAAGTTTCACATGGAATTATTCAGAAGCAGGACATGGTAAGGGTGCCCCAGATGGAATTGGAGGGACTTGCAAAAGAACAGCAGATCGTTTTATTAATTGTGATAATGATGTCACAGATGTGTTAAGTTTATTACAAATTCTTGAACAAAATTGCAAAGGAATACGATTTTTCACAATCGAAGAAAACGACATAGAAAAGGTTGCATCAACTTTACCAACAAGCGTTCAGTTGTTCAAAGGTACAATGGAAGTGCATCAAGTTGTGTCCGGTGATACCCTCTCTAAATTGTATATGAGGAAGTTAAGCTGTTTCCAATGCCAAAATGAATGCACTCATTTTAGTCTTGGGGTCTTAGAATATGATCCCTTAAGGGAGGAAGACCTACTTAACATTTTTGAAAACAATCTGGCAGGAAAAGTAAATTACAGTGATGTGTGTTCATCTTCCGATTCATCATCAGTTTCATGTTCTGATTGTGAGCAAATTATTAAAAAAGGTACTTTTGTATTGGCAATGTTTCCAGGAACGAAAGGAAGGAAGTACAGGTAATTTATGATTCACTTATTTTTTGACTGTGGAATAATTTATTTTTTATGTAGGTATGTTAGTTTATGTATAGAAGATACTGAAACAGATAACGGTGAATCGGAAATAAAGGTAGTATCTCTAAAAAGCATCAACCGAGATAAAACGAAATTCAAACTGTTGGAAAATGACGAATCCTACATAAAGGATACACAAATAGTAAGAGCACTTACCGAACCCCGCTTGGTAATTGATAAGGAAAACAGAGTTTACGAATTTACAAAACCAGTTGATGTCTACGAGCTTTAAATTAATGTTTAGCAGATAAGTTAAATCGCAATGAGTATGTGATAATTCATAATAAAAGTTCATTCTTGTGTTTATTTTTTTAATGAAGTTTAGAAATTACTTGTTTTCTGTTTTCAATTATGTAAATTTTATGTTTTTTTTTCCTTTATTTAATGAAGTAAACGAAATGAATTAGAAATATCACAAGTTTGCAATTAGTCATTTCCCAGCGATTGCGTCATTCCCATGCCTATATAATTTCCATATAAGTCATTCCCCTGATATTTGCGTCATTACCGTGATTGATGAAATTTGAAAACTCTTCGAAAAATTACTTAAAATATCAAGAATAACGTGCACCCTTTCAGAATTAACAATAACAGTAGTGATTAAACTTTAAAGAAAGTGAATTTGATTGCAAGTATCAAATTTTAAAATTCACAAATTTTCCATAGCTTTTTACCACTTTCCGTGAAACAACCCACGGATGGCTTCCGAGTCTAGTCTTATGTTGACCAGGTTGTGTTTGTTTGTGTTTATGTGGCAGGCTTCCTTAATTTCTATTCTCTCTCTGTTGTTTTCATTGGCATGATCGTAGCATCATCAAACTTAAAAACGTGACCTGTTTCAAGGGAATGCGTAGCCAAGGCTGAGTGCTTGGTCTTTTTCTCTATATACTTTGTATGTTGCGATAAGCGGGTTTTTAATTTTTTAGATGTTTGGCCAATATATGCTGCTGGACAGTTGTCACAATTAACTTTGTAAACTACTCTGCTCTTTTCAGGCGTTTTAATTTTATCTTTTGTTCTGGTGTAAATTTTGTTGAGTCTGTGGATGGGTTTAAATGTTATATTTAATTTGTTGGCTGCTTTATAAACGTGTCGTCTTATTTCATAGGCTATTGGATATATGTAAGGAATTGAGTTGAATATTTTATTATGGGTGTTTTCAAGATCTATATTGGCTGTTTGTGCCTGCTTGCTGGTGGAAGACATAGATTTATTTTTTCTTATTGCGCTCTTTATAACCCTATTTACTACATGCGATGGGTAGTTATTTTTAATGAGGATTGTTTTAATTATGTGTTTGTTTTTTGGATGGAATCTTTTGTTGCTTAAACTTATAACTCTATATGCAAAAACCTCAGCAGTGTTGGTTTTCATTGATGTTGGATGATTGGAATGGTAATTAATCATGCGATTGGAACTGCAAGGTTTGCAGTACCAGTCGGTGATAATACTTTGATCTTCAGTCCGAATGAGGAGCATATCTAGAAAAGGTATTTTCCGCCTCGATCGCAAATTGGAGTTTGTCTTTGATGCTGTTGAAGGCATATAATAAGTCATTAATATGTTCTCGTGAAATTGCACAGATGATATCATCCACGTATTTTTTGATGAAGGAAGGTTTGTGTGTGGTATGTTTTAACGCTCCGTTAATTATGTGGTCAAGTGTGAAATCTGCGAGAATTCCAGACAAAGGGTTTCCCATGGCCTAACCGAATTTTTGTTTGTATGTGTTATTGTCGTAAGAGAAATAGTTGTAGTCTACGACACAGCAATCAATGATATCTTTGAACAGATTCTTATTAATCCGTGAATGGTTTTCGATGAGGTGCCATTTATTTTCAATAATTTGTAGAGCCATCTGTGCGTAAGCATTTGTGTATAGAGACTGCACATCCAAAAAGACGAGGATGCCGTTGTCGTTTAATTGAATGTTTTCGAGAGGAGCTTTAACGAGTGGGAGTTTTTAATATTGATGGTGTGATCAGTGTGTATAAGTTGTAAGATTTTTGTCATGCAATTGGATAGAGCGTAGCCAGGGTTATTTATCATGGAAGTAACTGGTCTCACTAGTATATCTGTTTTGTGTATTTTCGGAAGCCCGTAAAATCTGGGGCTTGTGGCTGTGTCCGTGCGTAAACAGTTTTTTTGGAACTTGTTGATGTATTTGTAGTCAAATAATTTTTGAACTAGTCTGTTGTGTTTTTTTTTGCAGTAGAGGTGTGGGGTCAGTTTCCATGAGCGTGCATGTATTGGGATCATTTAGCATCTCAGCGATTTTATTTTGAGAAGTTTCTTTTTTCATGATCACGGTTTTATTGCCTTTATCAGAATTGATAATGTATAGGTCTGGATTGTTTTTCTAACAAGATCGGAGATTTCCTAAAAAAGTTCACATAGAAATATAAATAAAATAATAATAAATAATAAATAATATAATATAATTAAATGTCTTTCAATTGCATTACATTTGTTTGTTGGACTTCATAAAAGCATCATTTTAACTTATTTTTACCTCCAACTTGTCATTCTCTAAGTTTGAAAAGTTATTTAAAACCGAAAAGAGATAGAGCTGCAATTCCAAGAGCACTCTGTTTTATTATTCAAAATTAGAGAATGTCAAATTGAGTTAAAAGCTTAAAATTAATGTTTTTATAAAGTCTGAGAAACAAATGAAATGTAATTGAAACGAATTTAATTATTATATTAAATTCATAAATATAATAATTATGCATTTGAATTTCTCATTCATCAGAAATTCATAGTCATGATTTGCAAGGGGAACAGACTTCAAGCTTAAAAAAGAACGTTCGACTTAAACGAAAGCTGTACTCTCGTTGATGGCTTGCATGGTCTATTTGATTACAAGCTCAATTATCCGTTAATAACTAACTAACTATATTAAGATTAAAAATATTCCCCCATGCCCAGATTAACAAACAGTTGATACTGCTAAAAGAATTCATTAATTCCTCAAGTTATCTTTAGAAGAAGCTGATGTACTGAAGGTTTATCGCCGTAAGAGTAGCGCGAGTAATGTAATCTCAATTAGCTCAATAACTGCTAAGTACTTTAATGAGTCAATTAGAGATCGTGTATTATTTGTTAGTAAGGTTACCGGAGGTGTGTGGACCGACAAGATGAGATATAAGGAATAGAACAATATTTATTTTAATGAATACTTACCGGAGGACAAGAAAACTCTTTTACATAAAGCGAAGCAGTTCATGCAAGAGAATGGGTTTAAATTCGTTTGAATAAAAAATCCGAAAATTTGTTAAAAAAGGATAAAAACGCTTCACCTTTTGTTAACTGAAACGAAAAAACCCTCGATCTCCATCCAAATTAGCTCCAAATAAAAACCGAATTAATGTCACTAAATGTATATTATCATAATGTCAGAGGACTACGTACCAAAACAGAACTTGTTCGATTAAATCTAATTTCTGACTACTATGATGTGTTATGCTTTATGGGAACATTTCTGAAAGCGGGCATTGTTAGCTCTGAGGTATTAGACGATAGGTATGTAGTTCATAGAAGAGATAATTATTTAAAAATGTCTGACCACCGGATTCTATGGGTGGCAATAAAAGAAAAAACTTTATTCTTTACTTGTGTTGTGTTTATAGCCTACCCGAAGTATCTTACGAATCATATAACTCCTTTTTTTTAGCATTACTGATAAAATATTACAGCTTCCTAGTAGCTCAATAGTAGTCTTCTTAGGGGATTTGAACATACCATATATTAAATGGGCTTACGAAACGCATTACAATTGTATGCGTCCTTCTGCAATCTATAGTGTTTCTTCACATTGGCTTCTCAAGAATATGAAACAACATTTTGCATTCAAGAGTGATCATCACTTCATCCCTATGTCCACTATCTCAAATAGACTCCCATATACCTGCTCTCGATATTGTATTAGAATTGGAATATTCAAGAAATGCTCGTAACCAATTTGCTGAAAAAAGAAATTTCCTAACGGGCAATTACGCCGACCTCTCTGAATTTTTGAAAAACTGTGGTGTCTCTTTTCCCGTTCCGTTGATGTCGATAAATAATTTGGTAAATTCTTTGAAACAATTAATACTGGAATAGAATTGTTTATCCCCGAAGTAATTAAACGCAATTACAATCATTTTCCGAAATGATTAAACTCCTTGAGGCAGAAGATAAATATAGACGACTGTACAAAAGAAAGTTCCAACTCTGAGATTTATAACACCTTCTCTTACTTGACGAAGATGTCAAAATCCTTGATTACTCAATGTTATCGAAAGTATGTGAATCACACAGAACATTCGCTAAAACACAACCCTAAAGCATTTTGGGCGTTTAGTGAAAACCTAATTAGATCGAACACGTATCCTAAAGAATTAACATTTAATGATGATACAACGTCTTCTCCTACACTTATGTGATATGTTTTCCGCGCACTTTACAACCTTATACTCTGACAAAGACCCCAGCATTATCTCTTCACCTTGTTAGGACGCTTCTAATACGAATATAATGCTAAGCTCTATCCCTTTAGAATCAGCTCTTAATGTATTAAGCAATCTTGATTGTGATAAAAATCCAGATGTCTATTTGTAAATCTGGTGACTCTAAACTCGTTATTAACTATAGACCCATTTTCATCTCTAACGCTCTTGCACTTAATTTTGAAAAAGTCCAAATAAAACCTTTTATCTCTAAAGAACCCCATCGATTTTCACCAGGGCGATCAAAGATCACCAAGTTATCTCTTTCCACAGACGGAATCACGTCCGCTCTTGACGATAATACACAAATAGATTCTATCAACACTGACTTTGCCAAAGCATTCGACAAGACTAATATATAAATGCTCTCTCTCAAAGATGGCGCTAGTGGGCTCCGCACCTATTTAACCAACAAGGATAATATCGTTATGTTTAATGGCCATCAATCCTCCTCATTTAAACAAATTTTTGGAGTTCCCCAAGGTACAATACTTGGACAATTGATCTTTCTCGTGTACATCAACGACATGCCTTCTTGCTTTATATAGTATCTGATTGCTTATTATACGCTGATGATGCCAAGATTTTTAGCAAAATTAGTAACATGACGGATTGTATTCATCTTCAAAAGGATATACTATGGCTGGAAAAATGGTGCTGTGACACTGTATTGAAATTATCGTAACCAGTAAATGTATCTTATTTCATCATAAAATAGACCCGATATTCTTTGACTAAACTATTCACGACACTACTCTCTTTTGTGCCAATGAGATAAAAATGCGGTATGGATAAAACAAGCTGTGAACTTGACCCGGATATACTCAATGCTCTCTTTACATCTCCTACTAACACACAGCAGGGACTTGTGGATGAAATGCAAGATAATCGAAACCTAATGACTTCTTATTTCACAACAGTTAATAATTTATCTTTTTCCTTCCGCGGAATCGACCGCCGCGAATTAATTGATGCAACTTTTCCGGTCAAGTCTTGTGCTATCGGTCCAGATAATATGTCTCCGCGGTTCGTTAAGTTGGTGCTTCTTTCGTTGATGCCCACATCCTCCATATCATAAATACATGTCTTATAACTTCGTCTTTTCCTAGCGGCTGGAAAACAGCTACTGTGTTGCCAATACCCAAAAAATCTTCTCCTCAGTCCCCTTCTGATTTCAGACCTATAAGCATCCTACGCTTTTTATCGAAAGTACTGGAAAAGCTAATGAATAGGCAATTAGTTGAGTATTTGGATACGAGGGAGCTCCAAAGCAAATGGCAGTCTGGCTTTCGTCGAGATCGCAGCTGCGAAAGAGCAATACTGCGAGTGTCCACTGCCATTAGAGCTGCCCTAGATCAAAACAACTTGGCTGCTTTGCCACTGCTCGTTTTTTCGAAGGCTCTTGACAGCGTTGATCTTGGGATCTTATTTCGGAAACTCAATTGCTGCTTTGGTTTTAATCCCTCTGCCGTCGCTCTTATTCGGGACTTTTTGTTCAATCGTAAGCAGGTGGTGAAAGTGGATCTTAATACCTCCTATTCCCTCCCTCTTCTGTCTGGCGTTCCTCAGGGCTCAATACTGGGCCCTTTGTTATTTAGTTTATTTATAAATGATCTCCCTGAAATCGTTCGGGACCTACGCGTGTACATGTATGCTGACGATGTGCAGGTATACCTAAGCAGACCTCATGGTTTGTTTGAGGACTGTATTGCTCGCATTAATGACGATTTAGAGAGAATCAATATTTGGTCGAAGGCTAATGGCCTAAAGCTAAACCCTGACAAATCCCAATGTACTGTCTTCCATAATGGCACTTTTGACATGCATGATTCACCTCTTGTGGTCTTGGATGGTACAATTTTAAATTTAGTACCCAAAGTTAAAAATCTAGGCATTATTTTAAATCAACATATGAAATGCTGCGACAATACAAAGTTAATTATCTGTAAGGTTTATGCTGTACTTCGTAGGCTCTGGCTCTCTGCTGACTCATTATCTTTCGAAAGCCGCTCAAAACTGATTAAAAGTCTAATTCTACCTTACTTTACTTTCGACAGTTTGATTTACCCTAGACTCGATACCGTTTGTCTTCGAAAGACTGAAGTTGCCTTTAATGATTGTATCGGCTTCATTTATGGACTTCGTAGGTTTGACCATGTTTCACCTTACTGTACAAATTTGCTGGGTGTCTCAATACTAGTGTATCTAGAGCAAAGAGAACTGATTCACATTTATAACCTATTACGTAAAAACAAACCGTATTATCTGCATGAATTTTTCCAGCACACAGCTTCGGAACATAATCACAATGTGGTAATACCCCGTTTTCATAAATCAGTAATAGCGGTCTCTTATCCTGTCCAGATAGCCCGTCTCTGGAATGATCTTCCCCTAGTTATCAGAACGCGCGATATGTCGGTGCTTTTAAGGATATCATGAGGGTCCATGCTTTTAATTAATCTTGCCCATTTTCATTTTCATATTATTATCCTGTCTGACAGCGTAGCTCACTTTCGTAATTTTTATCTTTCTTATAATTTTTAATTTTCAATACTGTTTAATATTTTGTTTTATTTCATGTACATTAGCTATTATTTTCTTTTTATTTAAGTTTTTGAAGCCAGCCCGTCCCTTTAACTCGTACACGAATTTGTCTGTCTGTCATCACAGCGAACTAAAATTTGGCACACAGGTTCATGTCGCGTGACAATTGAATCTATCAAAATTTGAAAAGGAATTTCCATGGAAAACCCGGAAAATCGGGAAAAATCATTCGAAAATTTGGTACACATTTGATTAGTGATAAATCCGTTTCAGGAAAAATGCAGAGTTTTACGATTTTTCCGAAAAAATTTCCGACTTTTCTGGAAAATTTTCCGGTAAAAAAGTTTTCTAGATTTTGCAGGATCAAGTTCCCTATCAACTGGCATCATTACTTTCTCTCCGACAATGGTGAAAACTTCCTGAAAAATTCCAAGAAAATTCATGTAAGACGCGTTTTCGGAGTGTTTCCGACCAAGGAAGCGTTTGAGCGTTTTGCGACCTAAGAAAAAGCTGTAGAGCAAAATGAGTTGCATAAAGTTGATTTTATGGAAAACTCCATGGAAAACCCGGAAAAGTGGGAAGATCATTGGAAAAATTTTCATCGATATGATTAGTGATAAATCTGTTTCAGGAAAAATGCAGAATTTTTCAATTTTTCTGGAAAATTTTCTGAAAATTTCAGGAATTTTCCGACTTTTCCGGAAAATTTTCCGACAAAAAAGTTTTATAAGCTACGCGCAATCATTTTTTCTGTCCTACTGGCATCAATACTTTCTCTTCAACAATCATGAAAACTTGCATGCAAAATCGAGGAAAATTCATGTAAATTTTTAAAAAAAAAATTCATAATAATAGGAAAAATGTGTAGAAAACATGGAAAATCGGGAAAATTCATGTTATATGGGATCAAGTTGCAATACAGCTAACAAGCGCTGCTTAAAACATAATTTCAATTTGATACTCGAACATTTTTTTTGAAAAACTGGTAAATCAGTGTCTTTTCAGCCGTCATAAAATTGTTTTAAAATATCTCCATGCAGAACGTAATAACAATTTAGTTAACGTGAAAAAGGCAGAAAACAAAATAAGTAAAAAACCAGTTTTCAAGAAAAACTGAGGCCAAGCAGCATGAAAAAGTTGAAAATAAACTTTTTTTCACACACAGAGGTGGACTCAGATTTTATTCGTTGACAATCACCAATATATTTCAGTATGATCAATCAGAGGTAATAAGTGATTTGATTCATGAAGAGAAAGAATATTCAAGAGAAATGTCCCAATCAAAAAATCTGAGTCCACTGTGAAGAAAATTTTATTTTCTACTTTTTCATGCGGTTTGGCCTCAGTTTTGTTTGAAAACTCGTTTTTTACTTATTTTATAATTTTTCTGCATCTGTTTTTTAGTAGCATACTGTTACCAAATTGGCCGCTTTTCTGTAGTCGAGAGGGAGACTGGTAGTTAACATAAAAGGTAACACTGTTCAGCAACACATACGTGCCTGCACGTCGTGGCAACCAACAAATAAGCGGTGGTCACCACAGTTCAGGGAAAGGTAGCAGCCACTGATAATTGGGTGCCTATCTCCGAGTCGATTTGGGTTCGGGCTCGAGATGTCAGCGGAAACAGATGACAACTTATCCACACGTACTCCGAACAAATCTTGTGGGTCGAGTCCAATTGTGTAACGTGTGTGTTCTGACCTCTGCTTACTATTCGCGTACGCAGCTTGTGTTTCGCTACTCAATGAAAGAGTGGTGAATGAGCGCTGAATGCCAGTCTCAATGTAGTGGACCGGGTAGTATAGTACGGCTGTCAGTTTACGCGATAAGTGTGGAGTCAGGTGCTGTACAAGACCACTTCGTTCGCGAGAAATGTTAGTAAGTGCTTTTGCAGTGGTGTTTTCTTGACGGTCGTGAGTGCGATGTGCACTTAATTACAATTCCGGGCAGTGGTTAGTAATGTAGTGAGCAGGTGAACCCTGGAAATGATTAATCACACTTTACAAGTGCATTTCAGTGCGGGGCATCACAGTGTTTCTTTTTTTTTTTTTTTAGGTGCAGCTAAAGTTTTGTTTTGGCCAATGGTGCTATAAGGGACCGAGTTAGGGAAGTTTTTCTTCTATAATGAACTTCCTTCTTGGTGCTTAATATGGCAAGCTGGCGATGCAACGAGGGATCTATTCTATCAGCGAAGGCTTCCAAAATGGCGTCGGTGAGTATTTATCAAGTATTGTGTTGCGACTGTAGTGGTATCTGTCACCCAAGAAGGGGAAAGCACAAGTGCGCGAAAGCTTTGGGGTCTACCTAAGAAGGTAAACAAAACGTTTCTGGGTGCTCCTCTGGGTTATTTGTCTTCCTTGTTTCGAAAATCTAAATCTATTTGGGTGATACAAAAATTGCCCTGAGCGATTGAGTAGTAAAGTGCGACCACAATGGATTACTGAGTATTGTGCTATTAAAGTTTGAGATCTGGGCCACAACTAATTTATTGGGACTTAATCTGATTGAATTTAATGTTATTTCCCACGGTGCCTTTCTAGGTGAAAATTCTCACTGTAAGATCAGATACGATACGGTACTCACCCCACAACCTTCTGAAATATCCTCTACTTATAATCTCCCCGACGAAAACTTAATGCGTTCAGGATGGTGACGAAACAAAAAAAAATAAATAATAAAAAAAAATAAACTCGAGTCGATTTTACTTTCGGAAAGTTTTATTCCTTTTTTTTCTCTATCCACACGTGTTGTTCGATCGATTTCACTTTCTAGAAGGAAGAAAAAATCCGTTCTCTGGCTCTACTATGACGGAGCGATCCTGGAATTCGGCTAATTTTCCATGGTGTCGCTCGTTGGTTTTTATCTTCCTTCTATTACAATTTGTACAATTCAAATTCAAATATGCAATCACAAAATTTACTAATTAAAATTAAATTTCGATTTCTTCCTACTTCATTATTAATTCATAAAATTTCCAATCAATTTATCTGTCATTTCTACTCTACATTTTTCTAAATTTAAGTATAAGACTGTATTACTTAACTAATTCATTTCTTAATAGTTTTAGGGGACTCTAATAGTTTCGAAGAGGCAATCGAAGCAACCGGGGCAAAAACTACACTTGCCCTGCATATAACGAAAGACATCACAGAAGCTACAAGCAGGCGCCAGGAAAATAAGCTGTCTCGGAGTTTAATTACTAGGTACGCATTTTCATTGTTTTTTGTTTTCTTTTTCTGTTCCTCTCTCGTTGTCTCCTTTTCTTAAAATCATTTTAGGTGATTCTGTAACACGGCCCTCCACTGACGAAAAGAGCTGCCCTCAGCTCGGCAAGTCAGTTCTGTAAGTGATAAGGGTGCCAGTGTTGTTGTCCGTGCAAGTTGAGACTCTTAATTGTGCTTGGAAATATTCGGTGATGACTGTAAGACAAACCAAAGAGCATGGACTGCCCTCGCCGGAAGGATGAAAATAAAAAAAAAACATAAAAGAAGAAAAAAAGTATTAGTAAACCTGGACAAAACAATTACATCAAACCATTTAAGTAATAATTACACAGGTGCGTGTTTCCAATTTCATTTCTTCATTTAGGTTATACATATTACTTGTAGTTGTTACTTGTGCCCGCTGATGGCAATTGTATTGTGATTCATCGTTATTCTTTTTTGGTCTTGCGTTTATTTGAATGTTAGGGAAGAGCCGTTGGCATTTCCGCCCGCGACCGCGATTCGTACCTCGGAACGACCGGCTCATCCTAACTCGGGAACATAGAGGATAGTTCTAGGCGCCTCTTACTCGCCTATTATAAGTTTGCGAATTTCGCGCGCGTTATTACGTGTATTCTTGACGTTTATTGCATGTGTTTGTGCCGAATACTTCGGAAGGTTGTTTGGTAATATGGGGCGAGGCGATTGCGATGCACCACCATCGAGGTTTTGCTTCCTTCTTTATGAATTCTATAGGTCACCTCGCTGAGACATTCGATTATGATGTATGGACCATTCCAGTCTCGTTGTAACTTCGGGGATTTCCCTTTTTTTTCTTTTAGGATGATACAACCAGACCTTGTCCCCTGTTTTAAAAGGGTTTGCTTTAGCGGATAGGTCATATCGTTCCTTCATCGTTCGGCTCACTTTTCCTAATTGGTTTCTATTAAATTTATATACCGCCTCCAGCCGTGTTTTTAAGATTATTAGTTAATCGAATGTAGTTGTCGGTTCCTCTGTTGGCGGCAGCCCAGTATACAGCTCGATAGGCAGTCGGACCTCTCTCCCCAAGGTGAGCATAGCGGGAGTTTGCTTAGTAGAAACATGTACCGAGGATCGATAAGCAAGTAAGAGAAGAGGAAGGTGATCATCCCAATCTTTCTGGTTTTCAGCAACGTACTTAGATAGATAGTCGAGAATAGTTCGATTAAATCTTTCGACCATTCCGTCGGATTGAGGATATAGCGGAGTAGTCCTAGTTTTTTCTACTCTAAAACTTTTAAGAACCTCTCGGAAAATTGTAGATTCAAAGTTACGGCCTTGATCCGAATGAATTTGTACTGGTAAGCCAAATCGTGAAATCACATGCTGTATTAAAGCCTCGACGACTGTTTCTGCAGTTTGATCCAACAATGGAATAGCTTCTGGCCACTTTGTGAAATAGTCAATGACTACCAGGATATAACGATGTCCTCTTGTAGTAGTGGGGAGTGGACCTAGGATATCTACACCTAGTCTTTCGAACGGAGCACTCACATTGTACGTCTGTTATTTGGCCCTAGTCCTAGGTGTTGGTCCTTTTCGTTGCTGGCAAATTTTGCAGCACTGGCACCAGTTCCTAATATCTTCTGAACAGCCCACCCAGTGGTATCTATCCTTAATTTTTGCAGTAGTTTTGTCTACCCCTAAGTGACCACCTGTCACGCTGTCGTGGAGCTGTTGTAATACTTCAACTTTTCGTGCTTCTGGGAGAAGTATTTGGTAATGTGTTCCACTCGCATTAGTGAAGCATCGGAACGCCATTCCATCTTTTAGGCAGAGCGCAGGCCACATCGCCCAATAGGATTTTAGAACAGGATGTAGGTGTGTGATTTGGTCACGTGTCGGTCGTTCAGCCTGTTTAAGCCACGATTTTACATATTTCAGGTGGTCGTCTTGATCTTGTTCTGTTCCTACGTTGTCTTGCATCATTGCCTTCGGGCTCTCGAAACTGCATAAGCCATTTTAGGGAAGCGTGGTCGGTTCGTAAAATAAAATGACAGCCCAACAAGTAGGGTTGAAAGTGGGCGATGGCCTTCACTACAGCTAAGAGCTCCTTGCGTGTGACGCAGTAATTACGTTCTGGCCGACTGACCGTCTTACTGTAATATTCGATGACCTTCTCTTCACCATTTTGTACTTGTGACAATACAGAACCCCAGGCAAATTGACTAGCGTCCGTGTCCAGAACAAATTTCCCGTCCTCATTTGGTTGGCAAAGTATAGGGGCTGTGGTTAACTTCTCTTTCAAAGTTTCAAAGCACCTTCGCAATTCTCGTTCCAAATAAATTTTACATTCTTTTCTGTTAGACTAGTTAGAGGCTTAGCAATGGCCGAGAAGTCTCGAATGAAACAACGATAATAAGCACAAAGGCCTAAAAACGATTGTACATCCGTTTTATTTAAGGGGCGAGGCCAGCTTTGCACAGCGCAAACTTTTTCTGAATCTGCAGAGATTCCTTGCGCGGATACCACATGTCCCAGGAATTTTACTTCGTGTTGGCATATCTGGCATTTTCCTGGTGATAGTTTTAGTCCAGCAGCACGCAGTCTTTCGAGTACTAATTTTAGGTGTTCTATTAGATTTTCAAAATCTCTGCCATGGACGATAACGTCATCCAAATAGACCAAGCAAACTGTATATGGAATTCCTTCCAAAACAAGCTCCATCAAGCGTTGGAACGTTGCCGGTGCGTTAGTGAGACCAAAGGGCATGACATTAAATTCCCAGAGCCCTTGGCCAATCGTAAAGGCCGTCTTTTCTCGGTCAGCTTCTTCCATCTCCACCTGCCAATGGCCTGATTGAAGGTCTAACGTAGCAAACCATTTTGAATCACCTAGCGCATCTAAGGTAAGATCTATTCTTGGTAGCGGGTATGAATCTTTCTTTGTGATCTCATTAATTCTCCTGTAGTCTATGCAAAATCTTAGCGATCCGTCTTTTTTACGTACTAGGACCACTGGACTACTCCACGGGCTCTTGGAGGGTTGAACTACATTTTGCTCTATCATTTCATGCAACAGATGCTCTGCTTCAGCCCTTCGGGATATTGGCATCCTTCTAGGTGGCTGTTTTATTGGAGAAGCTTCCCCCACATCTATCTTGTGCTTCAGTATGGATGTTCTCCCCAAGTCTTCCTTGCTATAGGAGAAAACTTCTTGAAATTCTAATAACAAATTCCACAGTGTAGTTTTATCCCCTTCATGTAACTCACTGACGCTTATTCTAAAGAGGTCATAAAGTTCGCTGGAGAGAATTTTTGATACGGCGGTTTGCTTGTGTATTATAATGGGCGGTTTAAACTCCAAATCGGCGATAGGGGTCGAAGCTGGCAAGTGCAGAGTCCGGGAGGATGAGTTCGATAGCCGGGCTAGTACTACTCCGTTCTTGGCTGTAGACAGTGTTGGGATGATCTCCAGGCCTTTTGGGGTAGAGGCATTTCCCGTTACTAGAACATTTTCCTCAAGATTAATGGTGGTGGTTAACTTAAATAGACATTGTTGCCCTGGTGGAATGTAATTGCGGTCAAAGTTCTGGCTGGTGTGTCTTCCATCAGGCATTGTTGCAGAGGGATAACTTCTTCTTCAATCTGTAAAATTCCCGTCCTAAAGTCGAGTATGCATGCATGATTAATGAGAAAGTCCATTCCAATTATACAATCATCTGTGATAGTAGCAATGAAGATTGAATGTTTTGTAACTAAATTTCCAATGCTTAGGTGGACTTCGGCTGTACCATCAACAGGGATAATTTCTCCGCCCACGCCTTGGATTATTGCATTAGTTGGATGGATCTGAGGGTAGTAATCTGCCTGCCGGAGAATTCGTGGGTGGAGAATAGTTTGTGTAGCCCCTGTATCGATAATCAGACTACATTCGACCCCATTTACATTTCCCGCTATCCATAGATTGTTCTGCAGTGCACGTCCGCCAATGAAAACCTTTATTTTATATGGGGCTGATTCGCCCACTAACTTTAGCCCCGGCAAGCCAGTGGGTGTTTATTTAAAGAAGAATCTTCTATGTGGAAACCATCCTGGTCAATTGACTGTAGAGGAAGTTTATCAGCAAATTCTGATGGTGGGGGTATTACACATAGTCCGGACATATTTTTAGTGTGAAGTTGATGAAGGCTTTTGAAGCGTTTACGTTTCCTTCTACTTGGGTGATCAGTAGAGTTCCCAGAAGGACGAGTGGCACATTGTTGCTGAGATTTAATATCCCGAACCAAACTGCTTCCGCGGACAGGCTTGTCATCTGGTCCCGTGAAGTTAACTGCCTTTTTACTTTTATCCGTTTGGAGTACATCAAAGCATACGACCTCTCCCTCTGCCAAAGATGGAGTGGCTTTTCCTGGGTTATTTCTTTTTATTTTAGAAGCATGGACAAACACTTCTTCGTTGGTGTCCTCACGTATTATGAAGCCATACCGTTGTTTTACGTTGAACCACTTTACAATGCCTTTTACTCCTCTCTCGATTCCGGTGATATCCCCGGATGACTTTTCCACTGGCCCATCTGATTTGGGCTGTTTTGTGGATGGTTTTTGCTGTACCTTCTTAGACAAGTTGAACTTCCGCGCAATGGTAAGGGAGTTTTGGCTGTTAGTTGGAGCTTGTGGTACTGTTAGGCCCAGCCTATGCTCCATTAGGCTGGGCGAATTTAGTTTCCCGACAAGTTGTTGGTGTTATAGGAGCTGACATTTGCCCCTCTTGCATTTGTGGTGGCTTCTGCCACCCGAATGTTTCTCCTACTGATTCTCGTGGCATCTCGACTAGCTTCTATCCTAATAGCTTGAGCCAGGGCTCCTTCTAAAGAAGTTGGTATAGAGTCCCGCACTCGTCTTTGAGTTTCTAGGTCGGCAATACCATCAATGAACTGCTCGAGAGATATACGGTTACGCCCTGCTTCATTACAGTCGGTAGCAAAACTCAAGTAAACTAATCTCTGGACATCCGTCGCGAACTCAGTCAGACCTTCGTTTGGTTTCAGTATCCGTCCTCGCAATTGAATGTGTGCTACAGACTGCTGGTATTCATCTGAAAACCTTTGTCCTAGTGCCTGGCTCAAAGCTTCGAAGTTTTCCGTTACTGCATCAGGAAGCGTTTCATAAAAGGTTAGAGCCGTACCATATAAGTAAGGCACTAGATAGAGTGCATTGAAATCTGCACTCCATCCGTTTGCACGAGCTACTGCGTCAAAATGTCTCTTGAATACAGACCACGGCTGCTTGCCGTTATAATCTTTCGGTGACAAAGGGATTCTAGCGGGTTGGACTGCTTGGTAGATGTCTCGACGTATCTGTGGCGGACCGTTATATGCATAGATTCTGGGCGCAGGGGCTGCAACATTATTATAGTTTGATGTCGAAGTCGCTGGCATGGTAGGGGATGCTGTCTGAGGAATTACAGGAGGGGTCTATCTGGTTCCATTCGAGGCGGCGATCTGTCGTTTACCCTGGTTGACGTAATGGGGGGAAGGATACCCTGATGAATTCTGCTTGTGTTGATTTCTTCATTAGATTGTGGTATATCGAAGTTCAACACGGCTGGCTGATATCTTGCCATGGCTTCATTTCTATCACGAACAGGGCCTATATCGCTAGGAGGACACGGTGGATTGGTGGGACTTAGAATTGGAGGGAGTGTGTCGAACTCTCTTCTATCAGATGTTTGTTAATAAGCAGGCTTTCTTCATGGAACAGACTCTGTTCTGTGTTCACACCTATTGAAACTCCTGTAGGGTCATTCTGGCACTCTGTGGATGATTTTTCCTTGATGGCGTGTTCTTGATTACCCTCTACTCGAGTTAATCTTTCCAACATGCTTGTCATTGCGGTCGTGAGGGAAGTAAGTTGCTCACGTTGTTGGACCATTTGTTCAGAAAGCGTTATGAGGACACTTTCCGTGGCGGTATCTCGGTTGACACTGGAGCCATCTGGGTTACTGCCCTCTTCAGGTTTGTGTTGCTGTTTTATGTTTTCCTTTGGCATGGTGCTGTGGCTAAAGCTTTTTCTAGAAGCGTGTAGAGCGCATTAACACACACACACCATTAAAATAAATTAAGCAAATCATACAAGGCACCCATAAGGTGCAGTACATGCAGAAAGAATAAAACAAAAAGAGCATTGATCAGGCAAAACACCCATAAGGTGATTCACAGCATTCTTTTGTATATGCAGAATGCCATACAAAATGTTAAAATAAAACAAAAGCTATGTCCACCTGTTTATGGACAAGCGAAGTGCATTAAGCACATATGAGTGTCATGTATCAATGAATACACGACGGCAAAGCTTTACGCTATGCCTTTGCTTTGCAATAAGAAAAGCAAAAACCAACAGCATATGGTACGATAGAGTAAACGATCAATGAAAAGCATTACATTGTAGCTTTCTTTGTTTACTTCTACCTGGCTGAAACTTTGGGTAATGCCCGCTGTGCATTATTTGCATGCACAGCAGTTATGATCAATAATTGAATATAACAATGGCTGAAGGTGTGTGATTGGTTGAAATTATAGAAATAAGTAATGTCAGCACTTTTCATAATGTATAAATTCAGTGTAATTAAATGAAATAAACAGAGTTTTTATCAAACTCCACGGGTGCGTATCTATTCTAGATCCTAACTGCGAGCTCCCTAGCTCCAACATGGCTGCACCTAAAGGTAACTGGGCCTAGCTCTACCTTCTTTTTATTTATCTGGCTATCCTAACAGTGAGCTCTATAGCTCCCACTTGGAATAGTCGCTTGGCTAACCGAGAGCTTCATCGCTCCTATCTGTCAAGCACACTGTTTCACAGCGCCTTAGGAAGCACTTGGACAGTGAAATAAGAAGACTTTAATATTTCTTTTCATTGTCAGGTTTGAACAATAAAGGAATAAGTTTTCTACAAGCGTTTGAATACCCCACACCTGACACCAATGTTACCAAATTGGCCGCTTTTCTGTAGTCGAGAGGGAGACTGGTAGTTAACATAAAAGGTAACACTGTTCAGCAACACATACGTGCCTGCACGTCGTGGCAACCAACAAATAAGCGGTGGTCACCACAGTTCAGGGAAAGGTAGCAGCCACTGATAATTGGGTGCCTATCTCCGAGTCGATTTGGGTTCGGGCTCGAGATGTCAGCGGAAACAGATGACAACTTATCCACACGTACTCCGAACAAATCTTGTGGGTCGAGTCCAATTGTGTAACGTGTGTGTTCTGACCTCTGCTTACTATTCGCGTACGCAGCTTGTGTTTCGCTACTCAATGAAAGAGTGGTGAATGAGCGCTGAATGCCAGTCTCAATGTAGTGGACCGGGTAGTATAGTACGGCTGTCAGTTTACGCGATAAGTGTGGAGTCAGGTGCTGTACAAGACCACTTCGTTCGCGAGAAATGTTAGTAAGTGCTTTTGCAGTAGTGTTTTCTTGACGGTCGTGAGTGCGATATGCACTTAATTACAATTCCGGGCAGTGGTTAGTAATGTAGTGAGCAGGTGAACCCTGGAAATGATTAATCACACTTTACAAGTGCATTTCAGTGCGGGGCATCACAGTGTTTCTTTTTTTTTTTTTTTAGGTGCAGCTAAAGTTTTGTTTTGGCCAATGGTGCTATAAGGGACCGGGTTAGGGAAGTTTTTCTTCTATAATGAACTTCCTTCTTGGTGCTTAATATGGCAAGCTGGCGATGCAACGAGGGATCTATTCTATCAGCGAAGGCTTCCAAAATGGCGTCGGTGAGTATTTATCAAGTATTGTGTTGCGACTGTAGTGGTATCTGTCACCCAAGAAGGGGAAAGCACAAGTGCGCGAAAGCTTTGGGGTCTACCTAAGAAGGTAAACAAAACGTTTCTGGGTGCTCCTCTGGGTTATTTGTCTTCCTTGTTTCGAAAATCTAAATCTATTTGGGTGATACAAAAATTGCCCTGAGCGATTGAGTAGTAAAGTGCGACCACAATGGATTACTGAGTATTGTGCTATTAAAGTTTGAGATCTGGGCCACAACTAATTTATTGGGACTTAATCTGATTGAATTTAATGTTATTTCCCACGGTGCCTTTCTAGGTGAAAATTCTCACTGTAAGATCAGATACGATACGGTACTCACCCCACGACCTTCTGAAATATCCTCTACTTATAACCTCCCCGACGAAAACTTAATGCGTTCAGGATGGTGACGAAACAAAAATAAAATAATAAAAAAAAATAAACTCGAGTCGATTTTACTTTCGGAAAGTTTTATTCCTTTTTTTTCTCTATCCACACGTGTTGTTCGATCGATTTCACTTTCTAGAAGGAAGAAAAAATCCGTTCTCTGGCTCTACTATGACGGAGCGATCCTGGAATTCGGCTAATTTTCCATGGTGTCGCTCGTTGGTTTTTATCTTCCTTCTATTACAATTTGTACAATTCAAATTCAAATATGCAATACCAAAATTTACTAATTAAAATGAAATTTCGATTTCTTCCTACTTCATTATTAATTCATAAAATTTCCAATTAATTTATCTGTCATTTCTACTCTATATTTTTCTAAATTTAAGTATAAGACTGTATTACTTAACTAATTCATTTCTTAATAGGTTTAGGGGACTCTAATAGTTTCGAAGAGCCAATCGAAGCAACCGGGGCAAAAACTACACTTGCCCTGCATATAACGAAAGACATCACAGAAGCTACAAGCAGGCGCCAGGAAAATAAGCTGTCTCGGAGTTTAATTACTAGGTACGCATTTTCATTGTTTTTTGTTTTCTTTTTCTGTTCCTCTCTCGTTGTCTCCTTTTCTTAAAATCATTTTAGGTGATTCTGTAACAATACTTTTTCAGTTATCTTAGTCATTGTCAATTTTTGCTTAGTTTTAGTAGAGTTTTAATTTAATTTTAGATATTCTCTATTTTCTCATATGTTTAAAATAGTTCCATAATTTTTTTTTTTGTACTAAATAGATTGTAAAATTGTGTGTACATTTTGCTAGTCCAATAAATAATAATAATCTCTGACCGAGAGCTCCTTTTTTCAACATATAAGCTTTATTACTTGCAGATCATTTCGTTTATCAGGCTTTATCTTTCACACTTGCAAATCATTGAGGTCAGCACTTTCTTTTAATAAGGAATATTCTCGAATATTCTACTCAGGTTTGGAATACCTTTCATTCCTCTTTCAGTGCACAAATTGAGGCTGTCAAGCTGTCACCTGAGTTCTATTACTCAGATTGGAGATTACCACCCTAGATTATCAAGCAAGCCTAGCAAAATATAACTTAATGACGCTGGAAAATCGAACAACCTACTTGGACAGTACATTTCTTTATAACATCTTAAATGGTCAAGTATATTGCCATGCATTATTATCTAATATTTATTTAAACTTCCCTTCCCTCCACACCCTCTTCAGGCTACCCACTTCCAGAACTAACATCAAAGAATAGTCACCTATCTACAGAACTACTAAATCATCAATATAGGACGTATAACATCTTCAACACTAGTCCTCTGACGTTTACAAAATTAAAACTCCGCGATATCGGCTAGCAACACTTTTCTTCATTTCTTTTAATCTACTGCTTTCTTTACCGTTTTCCCAACTCATTAACAGCCTTGCTGACTTCCGCTTTTTATGACTTTTAGTCTTAATTTCTCTACGCTTCTCTTACATTCTAGTTTTAAGTTCACACATGTAATTTTCATGCATGCGCTTTAGATTTAGTTTAAGTATTTTTTTGTACTTATCGTTTTTATATTTTCTTCCTATTATATAGGTCCTTTTCACATTTTGATCTTAATTTTACTTTTTTAGTTATAATTTATTATTATTATTATTTTAACTTTTCGCTTCTCAATATTCTTTATTTCTTCTTTTGTTTATGCAAATTTATTAACTCCATCAATTGAATGGAAGGTAGTAAATTATTGGAAAACTTTCCATTTACTATCTTTATAACTTTCAAGTTAAAGAAGTAAATAAAAAATAAATATTCAGATCTCTTTGTGTATCATATTTGTCTTAAAATTAACTAGATTATGAGAACTGACAATCGAGCGAAAAGATCATCGTCCCCATAATTGAATGTGCTTATATCTTGTTTACTAACGACGTACTTTGGACCGATTTGTACATTCATGTCACTCCCCAAAAGGACAATATCTCCGTGGATGGAATCGAACACGTTCAGGGGCGCGTGCATCTCCTTCTTATTTATGAATGACGGTAAGATATCTCTTTATTATTTATAATCCACTTGGATACTGGAATCAAGTTTAACACTAGACCTGACTTCATTGGGGAGTTTCGATGAGCATTAGGAATTGCATAGAGATTATTTTCATGGTCTTATCGAAAGAGATGTGAGCAGAATGAATAAGCAGTAACTAAGATATGGCCAGACTTGGATTAGGTCACTATTTATTGGCACAGTTAAACCGACTACATAATAGTGCTATACCTAATTACCCTTCCTTAGAATTGAACTCATAGCTGCAGCGATTATATAAATTTTTGGAAGAGTGCGCTTACCAAATACGTATAAGTAGTGAGTCTTCAGCATAACACCATTTGTTTCTTGTAAGTCTCATAACTGTGATGTTGGCTTAGTTCATCTCTGTAAGAACTTCATTCAGCATTAATAAGTTTGTTTCTCATGCCCTTCATTGTCCGAGTCTTATGACTACACGAAAAACAGACGAGAAGGTTGCTAGCACTTAGCGCTAGGAGACCAACTTTAAGATGCGGTTCTCGTGAAATCAGCAACAGTTGTGGTACAGGGACACTTTCATATGGAGAAGTATCCAATAAGGACTGACCGCAAAATAAGCGACTTTTAGGTCATAGCTCGAAAATGAATATTCATCTGTCAATTTACCAACTTTTACAATTGATCAACAAAAGTGGAAATACTGACATACAATGTAAGTTTGTCCCTTTATAAGAAATAACATGGGTTCTTAATAATCACTTAAACTGGCATAGCGTCTATCCCATTTTAAAACCAATTCTTTTCGAAATCTCACTAATCTCTGCAATCTTTTTTCCATTTCAAATCACATTCTTAATGTGGTAGAAGACTGTTATTCTAATGAAGTGCACAATAGAAAACCTAAACGAGAAAAAAGAAATAAGCCCAAATAAGCACAAAATAAATAAAAAGTTCGACTGTTAAGTCTAATGAGCATCAAATACACAATCCTATCTAAAGGACCTAAAGCGCCATCTTCCCCTTTTATGCTATAATGAGAACCAGAAATGACCCGTTTTACAAATACTAAACTCTCAGATCCTTAAAGAGTAGTTATACCAAAGGAGTGCTTGATTTTTAATTTGAAGCTGCATCCTTAGGACGATTCCTCCATGGCTGGGCTCTCCGAGTTATATCAGACGAATAGTCACCCATCAATTAATATTTCAGTATGGAAAGCCCAAGCCAGAAATATCAAGTGGTTTCATTAAGGACGTTCGTCATGTCTTCATTGCATTCCTTTGTTTAATATTCAGCTATGAAAACTAAAAATAAACATTCTTGCCTTGCTGTTCCTGGATGTTATTCCTATCTTTACAGAGAATCCTTTTATATAAAATGACCTTTTCGATGTGAGTTAGCCACCACAGCGTTGTCGTGCTTTCACATAATTAAAATTTCATACGAATAGCTTGAAGGTAGACTAATTTCAATTCCGTCTCTGGACTGAGATATAAGGGTGGGGGGGGGGGCAGCAATTGGGAACACCTCGAACAGGGCAATATGGCAAGGACTGTAGTTAATTATTTACGGACTGTAAATTAACTGCTGCTGGACTTTTGAAGGGATGCGCACCGCCGTTCGGCATTATATTTATAAAAGTACATACCTGTATCTTTGTAGAGGTAAACCTAGTGTGAGCAAATTGCGTTACACTGCGTACATACTATATACGAATTAGTAAAGTCTACTTAAGCCATTACATTTCAGGACAAGAAATTAATTCTATGGAATACTGCCAGAATGGATAAACGTGTACGCGTTCTCACTAAACTGTCATAATGAGCTACAGAGCAGCCATTCTACAGGACAATCTCGCAAAACTTAATGGAGCCTCCTACAAAATCGATAGATGTCTCTGAATTATTGAGACTGCCATTTCAGGGGGTATGTAATGGATGCATTGAGGCGAATGATAGAGTGAAAATGATGTTGATACTCTGAATTATGCAATGCGAAGATTCGGTTAGAAACACCAGCAACTTGACATAGTTTCTAAGCTCGCAAAGATACTCAGTACCGCGCTACGAATATTCCGCTCATTACAACAACAGCAAAGAAAATAGCTCGGCTGTGAGATGGCTTCAGTTTTCTCCTTAATTCTACCTCCAAAATATTTAAAGTCGTAATTGGATAGGAGTATGATTGTGATCAAGATTGCACATGCATAGATTTATGGATTAGACAGAGTATGCTTCTTCCATCCCTGTGTATCTAAAATATGCCTGAAAAGGAAATCTGAAAAGGCAATAAATAAAAATATTTCATTCATAAAATTTCCACATAAGCTAATCATTCCATAAAACATGGTTAGCTTATCTATTTAATCACATTCCATGAATTAAAACAAAATTATTCCCATGGAAAATTTTGTCTTCAGCAAAATTTGCGAGTAGAAATAATTCTTTTAAAAAGTAATGAAACAAAAGACAAATCGTACCTTCAGTACGATTTGTCGTGAAAATCACAATATGTATGTACGAACGTACATACATATCAGAAAAAAAGCTTTCGCGATAAGAAATGCGCGCCGCGAAATTACATTATATTGTAATAATTTTGGCATGTAATATGGTTGATGAGTTCTGGAGTTGGGATGGCTAAAGAGCCGCTGTGTCTTTATTTTAATGAGGCAGAGTTTTGCCTGTATTTATGTAGAAGGCAGAGTATGCCAAGTTATTCTTCATGGCAGAGTATGCCAATGTTTATTTTGGAAGGCAGAGTATGCCAATTTACTCCTTATGGCAGAGTATGCCGCTGTTTATTTGGAAGGCAGAGTATGTCAATTTACTCCTTATGGCAGAGTATGCCGCTGTTTATTTGGAAGGCAGAGTATGCCAATTTACTCCTTATGGCAGAGTCTGCCGCTGTGATGAGAATTAAAAGAACCTTTGGTAAAGTTAACTTAACTCTGTCTTTATTAAATCAATCGCAGGTTATTTATACAATTATTTTACATGCTACGATAATACAAAAGGGGGGCATTATTGCAGAATTGCAATAATGCATTGAAAGAATCATTTATGTTGTGTCAGCTTTTCTGATCACAACATTCACATTGAATTATTGAATGATTCACATATAACTGTGGAATTTGTAAAGCGATGACCCCGGGTATAAATATTTTTCTCAATTAAGAATTATGCTTGCATAGCAGAATTTGCTTGCGTTGCAAATTCTTCTTGAGGTCGAGTAACTTTGTCTGTTTTTAATTATTTTTGATTTCAATTTCTGTTTATAATTATTGACCATGGTCATGGCTTTACATCCTTACCCTTAAAAGAAAAAAAAATTTTTTTTTGTACATGAGAAGAAAAAAAATTTTTTTGTGTTTATTTACAGATGGTTCTTTAAACCTTATCCTTAACTGTTTAGTGTTCTACTCTAAATTATGAAAGTCTTTTAAATTTACATGCCTTATATCTTATTAGTTTTATTGGAAATTGAAATAATGCCTTACTTTTTGTTAATTCTATTGAAATAATTATTTTATTAAATGCCCTAATTAATTCTATTGAAATAGCATCTTATTTAAATTTACATTTTAGTAATCTGTTGTTATGCACCTCTTTGGGTTTATTCTTTACTAATACTGTGGAGTTCACTCCTTTTTGTTTAATGATCTTGAAGGGTCCGTCGTAGGAACTTTCATGTTTTTTTCTAGAGTTCATTCTCAAGTATACATAGTCGTTGACGTTAAAATCTGAGGGATTGGTGTTTTTATCTTCAGTTCTTTTTCGCTCTATCTTAGCTTCTTCCAAGTGCTCTTTGCTCTTTTCGTGGGCTCTTTTTAATCTTTCTCTCAGTTCTCTTGCATAGCTGTGTATGCTGTCTATTTGTTCTTTATTTTTCAGAATTTCTGCTGGAAGTGTTGCTATCTTTCCAAATACTAATTCGAATGGTGTGTAATTCGTATCTGTGTGTGGTGTTGTGTTATAGCAGAATACGTAGTATGGAATTAGCTCATCCCAATTGTCTTCTTTCGAGAATATTCTTAGGTATTCGTTTAGCACTCTATGGTTTCGTTCGATGGATCCTAGCGTTTCGTGATGGAACGGTGTGGATGTGACATGTTTTATGTTTAGAAATTTGCAGATATTCTTAAGTAATTCATTCACAAATTCTGTACCTCTGTCCATTTTCAGTGTCTTGAAACTTCCATATTTCAAGATGAATCTTTCAACAATCGTTTTTGCCACCGAGGAGGCTTCTTTTTTCTCCATTGGGTATGCCTCTACGAATTTAGTTAATTCGCATTGAAGAGTTAGAATATATCTAAAGCCGTTTGACATCCTTAAAGGTCCTACGGTGTCAATTGCGATCGTTTCAAAACTACTGTTCGGTGTATCCGTTATCACTAGAGGTTCTTTTGTGTATTTTTTGTATTTGTTTTTCGCACAGTTATCACACTTGTTTATGTACTTCTTTACCATTTTGTTAAGGTTTTTCCATATATACCTTTGTTTTAATTTATTTATGCAGCGTTTAATTCCAGCGTGTCCACCATGCATGCTGTCATGGTATTCTTTTATTAATTCTTGTTGTTTCTTTGGATTATCGATCCTTGTTGGGGGTTCATAAAGTAGTATCTTCAGTGGTGTTGCCTTACCTCGTTTATTGTTTCGCTGCAGCTTATTGAATTCATCTTTAAACTTATTTATACCAATATGATTAAATATAGCATCGTCTTTTGCGAGTGCTAATTCTTCAATATTATTCTCGTTCATTTCTTGTATCAGCTTCTCCATGATGTAACCAGAGTTGAACATTGGATTGTCGCTGTACTGAACGGTTACCCCTTTTTTTGTTGTATTCATCTTTGGCAAACTTTCTTTATTATTCGCATTATTCTGTACATGCGCTGTGTGGAATTGTAACTTTTTAATACTTCTTATATCGGAGATGGATGTGCATTCCCATATATATAGTTGGCCTGGCTCTATACTTTTTCTTTTCTTCGTATCGTTTTGCTGCTTTTTCGCCATGTTACGTGTGATAACATTTATTTCTGCCGGTATCATTGACTTTAATTTTTCGGAGTCTATTTTTATTCTTGACAGGGCATCTGCGTTTGTATTCATTTTTCCTTGTTTGTACATTATCTCAAAATCTTAATCCATGAGATCTAAACGAATTCTCGTTAGTTTCGAAGACGGGTTCTTATGTGTGAAAAGGCTGACGAGCGGTCGGTGATCTGTTACCACCGTGAATCTGTTCCCATAGAGATAGGGTCTAAAAAAATTGATTCCCCAGTGTATACCAAGCAATTCTTTTTCGATTATAGATTTATTCAGCTCGTGCTTATTTAGTGTTTTACTTGCATAGGCTATTGGCAAATCTCGTCCTATTTCACCTTACGAGAGCACTGCTCCAAGTGCAAAATTCGAGGCATCCGTCGTTAGGATGAATGGTTTGCTGAAATCAGGATATTGCAAGACTGGTGAAGTTATTAGCTTCGTTTTGAGTGTTTCGAAGGATTTCTTGCACTCTTCTGACCAAAGGAACAGTGTATTTTTCTTTAGGAGTGCATTGAGTGGTCGGGCTATTTCTGCAAAGTTCTGTATGAAGCGCCTGTAATAATTGCAGAAGGCTACGAATCGTCGTACATCATCCACATTTTTTGGTACTGGATACGTCTTTATTACTTCGTGTTTGCTTGGATTTGTTTGGACTCCATTCTTCGTTATTAAGTGTCCCAGATATAAGACTTCTGGTTTTAAGAAGTTGCATTTGCTTGGATTAAGTTTCAAGTTGTACTGCTGAAGCCTTTTTAATACCTTTTCTAGATTTTGGTTGTGGTTCTTAAGGCTGCATCCATGTATTATGATGTCATCTACATATATGAATGCACCGTCATCCAAGCCACTTAATGCAATTGAGAGCATTCGCTGAAAACTGTTCGTGGATATTTTCAGCCCAAATGGTAATCTTTTGAATTGATAATGCCCCTGATTGGTTGAAAATGCTGTTAATTTTCTTGAATCTTTCTCGAGCTCTATTTGGTGAAAGGAGTTCGTCATATCAAGTGTTGAGAAGTATTTCGCTCGTCCTAATCTGTCTAGAATGTCTTCTAATCTTGTTAGTGGATATTTATCATTGACCACTTTCTTGTTCAGCTGCCTGAAGTCCACAACTAATCTCCAGTTTTTTTTGTCACCTGATTTTTTTGGTACTGTCAGGAGTGGTGAGTTGTATGGACTCACTGAAGGTTCAACTATATCATTTCGTATTAGCTTCTCGACTTCTTTGTTTATTTCATTAATATGTGAATGTGGCAGTCTGTAATTCTTTATGTAGACTGGGTTCTTGTCTATTGTATTTATATTTTGTGTGTAAAAATTATTTGTGGTTAACCCCTCGTCTTCCAAGTGAAATACCTCTTGATACTTTCTGCAGAGTTCTTTGATTGAATTCTTCGCATTCTCGTCCAGTCCTTCCAGTTTAAGTTCTTTTAATAATTTATGGAATCGTAAATCGGTTTCACTACTTTGAACATATTGCTTTCTACTTGGTGCTCTTGTTATTCTGTAGTTTTTCACCGGATGTAGCTCTGCTGTGAATGGTTTTAACGTCACCATATGGTTGTTCGTATTTAGTAGCTTTACGTGTTGAAATCCTTCCTTTGGTATAATTGTGTTGCTTAGAAATACTCCTTCTGTTAATTCTTCACCACAAACTAAGCTATCTTCATTGATGCTGATTGAAATTGCTTGGATTATTTCTGTCCTTGCTGGTATTGTGATTTCGTCTGTAAGTCTACTTATCATGGGTATTGTAACATCGTCATCATTCAGATTTGCAGTTATTGTGAAGGTTTCATAATCTATTTTACATAGATATTTCATTAGGAAATCTCTTCCTAGAATCCCATGTGTGGTTATCGGTGTTCTTGAATCCACTATGTGAAACCTGTGTTCTATGACGTGCTCTTCATATGCTAACTGCAATATAGCTGTACCCAAGGAGTGAGTTTCATTATTCGTTATGCCCGTTATCTTGCATTGGTCACTCCTGTTTATTTCATATTCCAATGTGTTTATTTTACAAATCGAGATGTCTGCACCTGTGTCAACGAGAAAATTTAGTTTTGCGTTTGAGAGTTTGTCCGTCAGCGTTATGTAGTTTGTTGTACAACTCCTGATGTTGTAAATTCTCGAATTTTGTCTTATTCTTGCTGACCTCGTCCTGGACTTTGCGCATTGCTTGTTTCTTGGAGAAAATTTACCCTTCCTCGTTGGTTTTGCTGGGGGTTTCTGAAAAAATTCCTTCCTCTGTTATTTTGATAGCTATTCTGCCAAACATTATTTCTATTTTGGCTATTTCTCTGGTTGTTATTGTAACTGTTATTATGTAGATTTACTCTGTTTTGCCAATTAGTGGTTCTGTTCTGGTAGCTATTGTTGTTATTTTTATATCTATTGGCATTGGTAGTTTTGTTGAAATCTCTGTAATTTTGCATCTGTGTATTATTTCCGTTTTGCCGGTTACGGAGATTTCTGTTGAAACTAAAAATTCTTGTTTCATTCGTCAGAGGATGTTCAATTTGATTTGCGAGGCTTATTGCGTCATTCAGAGTTTTCGACTGTGCGGCTAGAATGGTTGGTTTTAGTGCGTCTTTCAACCCATTTTGAAAGGTATTCAATCCTATCTTGTCATTTAGTTTACAGATCACCTCTCTGTGTTCTTCTCCTATCTCATTTATCTGAACTTTGTTCAGGTCCACGACTATCTCTAGTATCTTATCGGAGAATTCTTGCACTGTCATGTTGTATTGCCTACAACTTGATAGTTTTTGTTGTAGATTCTGTGAACTATCTTTCGTTCTGAATGCTTCTGTCAGAACTCTTTTCAGGTTTTCTAGAGATGTCGGTTTGGCTATTGCAGACATCTTGTTTCGTACTCTTTCGCTTAGGCGTGCTAGCCATACGAATTCAATTAATTGCGGCTGGGCATCAGCCTTCAGCGTCTTGCTGTACATTTCTACGAGGCTTAGAAAATTTGACAGCTCTTTTGTATTGCCCCCAAATTCCGGCAATATTTTTATAGCTACACTCAGATCAAAGGTATTTGTGCCCATTTTTACTTCTTTTTGTATGGTATTTGCCCCTTGATTTGTTTCTTCAGATTCCGAATCTTCGGTGCTATTTAGAGTTTCTTGTGTTTTCTCTTCTAATATCGATTTTAGTTCAATAAACTTTGTATTGAATTTGTTCTGCAGCTCGTCTGCTTGTTTTCCCTTTTGAGTGACTGTTATTAGATCGAAGTCTTTCTTGATCTTTCTGGCTAGAGCTTGCTTTTGTAGCAAATTTCTACTCGTGAATGTTCTCTGTGGATTTTTCGTGAAAGTTTCTAATAATTTCTTTAATTCGGTGAAAAGATTCTCGTATGTTTCCATCAGTTTATTTATTTAAATATATTATCGAAGAACCCAAAGATAGTTAACATTATTTTTTTAAAGTCATGTGAAATAAAAATTGTTGATTTATTATTTATTTATTTTAAAAGTAATTTTATTGTTCTATAATATCATATTAAATTTACTCTAATGTAATCTAGGACCCATATAACTAACCCTATTCCCAAGAGCTATATTCATAAACTCATAAGTTATAATTATTTTATTATTAAGGCGTTTTAAATAACCCTAATTTTTTTAATATTTTATCACTAAAAGCTATTCAATATAAAAAGTTAATTTAAGATGGCTATTCTAATATATTGCCACTCCCCTAGACGTTAGCCATATTATTCACACGCTCTTGTATGTTTTTGCTGATGTATTTGTGCAGCACTCTTTTTCCAAAGTATATTGCGATCATTAATAGGACTAGCAGTATCGCTATCGTTAAAGCAGTCGGTACGTGAAGAATGTCGTGGATAGAAACTGATTGAACTACTGGAGCTGTTGCTGCTGCTGCTGCATTTTGAGCTACAATCACTTCCTTCGATTGTGGCTTTCCCATTTGCGCTTTTTGATTTAACTTTTTTCTTTAAGTTTTGTTTTTGTAGATATCGTAGTTATTCTATATAGCTTTGTTATCTGTTGGCGGAGCTTAACTGCTATACCGCCCCTTTTCTTCTTTGTTTTAGTTTTTTTTTTTTTTTTTTTTCAGTTTATTTACTGATTTCTGCTTCTCTTTGTACTGCGCGATTGTTATCGCTTTCGCACCAGCTGTGGGATTATTTTGTATTTTTTTTAGCTATTGTAGTTGTGTTTCCATTTGTTGGTTTTTCGGCATATTAAGGGCCTTGGTTCCGTCTTCTTACGTATGGTGAAGTCAAAAATTCTCCACTGATGGTTCGTTTCGCAGGGTCGCCATGTAATTATTTTGGCATGTAATATGGTTGATGAGTTCTGGAGTTGGGATGGCTAAAGAGCCGCTGTGTCTTTATTTTAATGAGGCAGAGTTTTGCCTGTATTTATGTAGAAGGCAGAGTATGCCAAGTTATTCTTCATGGCAGAGTATGCCAATGTTTATTTTGGAAGGCAGAGTATGCCAATTTACTCCTTATGGCAGAGTATGCCGCTGTTTATTTGGAAGGCAGAGTATGCCAATTTACTCCTTATGGCAGAGTATGCCGCTGTTTATTTGGAAGGCAGAGTATGCCAATTTACTCCTTATGGCAGAGTCTGCCGCTGTGATGAGAATTAAAAGAACCTTTGGTAAAGTTAACTTAACTCTGTCTTTATTAAATCAATCGCAGGTTATTTATACAATTATTTTACATGCTACGATAATACAAAAGGGGGGCATTATTGCAGAATTGCAATAATGCATTGAAAGAATCATTTATGTTGTGTCAGCTTTTCTGATCACAACATTCACATTGAATTATTGAATGATTCACATATAACTGTGGAATTTGTAAAGCGATGACCCCGGGTATAAATATTTTTCTCAATTAAGAATTATGCTTGCATAGCAGAATTTGCTTGCGTTGCAAATTCTTCTTGAGGTCGAGTAACTTTGTCTGTTTTTAATTATTTTTGAGTTCAATTTCTGTTTATAATTATTGACCATGGTCATGGCTTTACATCCTTACCCTTAAAAGAAAAAAAAATTTTTTTTTGTACATGAGAAGAAAAAAAATTTTTTTGTGTTTATTTACAGATGGTTCTTTAAACCTTATCCTTAACTGTTTAGTGTTCTACTCTAAATTATGAAAGTCTTTTAAATTTACATGCCTTATATCTTATTAGTTTTATTGGAAATTGAAATAATGCCTTACTTTTTGTTAATTCTATTGAAATAATTATTTTATTAAATGCCCTAATTAATTCTATTGAAATAGCATCTTATTATACCCTAGATGAAATCATAGGGGTATACTAAGTTTGTCATTCCGTTTGTAACACCTCGAAATAATGATGGTAGAGCAAAATGGATTGGACACCCATTCATAATATTAAAAGTTATTTCGATTTTTGCATGTCCGTCCGTCCGTCCGTCCGTCTGTCCGTCCGTCCGTCCGTCCGTCCGTCCGTCCGTCCGTCCGTCTGTGCGCACGATAACTTGAGAACGCGAACACGTAGAGAGCTGACATTCTGTACACAGACTTTAAAAAAAAAAAGTAAAATTAAGTTCGAAAATGAGCCAAATCGGGCAACTCCTTCGTGGGGTTGCCATATAAAAATTTCGTTTTCCGCTATATATTTGGTCACTGCCTGAGAACGCGTCGACGTAGAGAGCTGAAATTTCGCACATGATGTTTTTACTACATTAGGAAATAAAATGTCAAAAATGGACTAAATCGGGCAACTCTTTCTTGGTGTTGCCATATAAAAATTTCGGTTTTTTACGTATACTTTGAAAACGATCAGTCCAAGACATTTTTATGGTACTAAAAACTTCTGCAGAATACGAAATCCTATAAAATTGGTTATAATCATTTTGTCTGTGCGACAAACCGTTCTAGAAATATATGCGAAAAACAACTTCAAAATCAATACTTGAATAGATCGGTGACCATACGAAATTTAATACGGGCATTCATCTAGGGTATCCTAAGAATTGGTCTTAGACCAATTCTAGCATTTTTACTTGTTTAAATTTACATTTTAGTAATCTGTTGTTATGCACCTCTTTGGGTTTATTCTTTACTAATACTGTGGAGTTCACTCCTTTTTGTTTAATGATCTTGAAGGGTCCGTCGTAGGAACTTTCATGTTTTTTTCTAGAGTTCATTCTCAAGTATACATAGTCGTTGACGTTAAAATCTGAGGGATTGGTGTTTTTATCTTCAGTTCTTTTTCGCTCTATCTTAGCTTCTTCCAAGTGCTCTTTGCTCTTTTCGTGGGCTCTTTTTAATCTTTCTCTCAGTTCTCTTGCATAGCTGTGTATGCTGTCTATTTGTTCTTTATTTTTCAGAATTTCTGCTGGAAGTGTTGCTATCTTTCCAAATACTAATTCGAATGGTGTGTAATTCGTATCTGTGTGTGGTGTTGTGTTATAGCAGAATACGTAGTATGGAATTAGCTCATCCCAATTGTCTTCTTTCGAGAATATTCTTAGGTATTCGTTTAGCACTCTATGGTTTCGTTCGATGGATCCTAGCGTTTCGTGATGGAACGGTGTGGATGTGACATGTTATATGTTTAGAAATTTGCAGATATTCTTAAGTAATTCATTCACAAATTCTGTACCTCTGTCCGTTTTCAGTGTCTTGAAACTTCCATATTTCAAGATGAATCTTTCAACAATCGTTTTTGCCACCGAGGAGGCTTCTTTTGTCTCCATTGGGTATGCCTCTACGAATTTAGTTAATTCGCATTGAAGAGTTAGAATATATCTAAAGCCGTTTGACATCCTTAAAGGTCCTACGGTGTCAATTGCGATCGTTTCAAAACTACTGTTCGGTGTATCCGTTATCACTAGAGGTTCTTTTGTGTATTTTTTGTATTTGTTTTTCGCACAGTTATCACACTTGTTTATGTACTTCTTTACCATTTTGTTAAGGTTTTTCCATATATACCTTTGTTTTAATTTATTTATGCAGCGTTTAATTCCAGCGTGTCCACCATGCATGCTGTCATGGTATTCTTTTATTAATTCTTGTTGTTTCTTTGGATTATCGATCCTTGTTGGGGGTTCATAAAGTAGTATCTTCAGTGGTGTTGCCTTACCTCGTTTATTGTTTCGCTGCAGCTTATTGAATTCATCTTTAAACTTATTTATACCAATATGATTAAATATAGCATCGTCTTTTGCGAGTGCTAATTCTTCAATATTATTCTCGTTCATTTCTTGTATCAGCTTCTCCATGATGTAACCAGAGTTGAACATTGGATTGTCGCTGTACTGAACGGTTACCCCTTTTTTTGTTGTATTCATCTTTGGCAAACTTTCTTTATTATTCGCATTATTCTGTACATGCGCTGTGTGGAATTGTAACTTTTTAATACTTCTTATATCGGAGATGGATGTGCATTCCCATATATATAGTTGGCCTGGCTCTATACTTTTTCTTTTCTTCGTATCGTTTTGCTGCTTTTTCGCCATGTTACGTGTGATAACATTTATTTCTGCCGGTATCATTGACTTTAATTTTTCGGAGTCTATTTTTATTCTTGACAGGGCATCTGCGTTTGTATTCATTTTTCCTTGTTTGTACATTATCTCAAAATCTTAATCCATGAGATCTAAACGAATTCTCGTTAGTTTCGAAGACGGGTTCTTATGTGTGAAAAGGCTGACGAGCGGTCGGTGATCTGTTACCACCGTGAATCTGTTCCCATAGAGATAGGGTCTAAAAAAATTGATTCCCCAGTGTATACCAAGCAATTCTTTTTCGATTATAGATTTATTCAGCTCGTGCTTATTTAGTGTTTTACTTGCATAGGCTATTGGCAAATCTCGTCCTATTTCACCTTACGAGAGCACTGCTCCAAGTGCAAAATTCGAGGCATCCGTCGTTAGGATGAATGGTTTGCTGAAATCAGGATATTGCAAGACTGGTGAAGTTATTAGCTTCGTTTTGAGTGTTTCGAAGGATTTCTTGCACTCTTCTGACCAAAGGAACAGTGTATTTTTCTTTAGGAGTGCATTGAGTGGTCGGGCTATTTCTGCAAAGTTCTGTATGAAGCGCCTGTAATAATTGCAGAAGGCTACGAATCGTCGTACATCATCCACATTTTTTGGTACTGGATACGTCTTTATTACTTCGTGTTTGCTTGGATTTGTTTGGACTCCATTCTTCGTTATTAAGTGTCCCAGATATAAGACTTCTGGTTTTAAGAAGTTGCATTTGCTTGGATTAAGTTTCAAGTTGTACTGCTGAAGCCTTTTTAATACCTTTTCTAGATTTTGGTTGTGGTTCTTAAGGCTGCATCCATGTATTATGATGTCATCTACATATATGAATGCACCGTCATCCAAGCCACTTAATGCAATTGAGAGCATTCGCTGAAAACTGTTCGTGGATATTTTCAGCCCAAATGGTAATCTTTTGAATTGATAATGCCCTTGATTGGTTGAAAATGCTGTTAATTTTCTTGAATCTTTCTCGAGCTCTATTTGGTGAAAGGAGTTCGTCATATCAAGTGTTGAGAAGTATTTCGCTCGTCCTAATCTGTCTAGAATGTCTTCTAATCTTGTTAGTGGATATTTATCATTGACCACTTTCTTGTTCAGCTGCCTGAAGTCCACAACTAATCTCCAGTTTTTTTTGTCACCTGATTTTTTTGGTACTGTCAGGAGTGGTGAGTTGTATGGACTCACTGAAGGTTCAACTATATCATTTCGTATTAGCTTCTCGACTTCTTTGTTTATTTCATTAATATGTGAATGTGGCAGTCTGTAATTCTTTATGTAGACTGGGTTCTTGTCTATTGTATTTATATTTTGTGTGTAAAAATTATTTGTGGTTAACCCCTCGTCTTCCAAGTGAAATACCTCTTGATACTTTCTGCAGAGTTCTTTGATTGAATTCTTCGCATTCTCGTCCAGTCCTTCCAGTTTAAGTTCTTTTAATAATTTATGGAATCGTAAATCGGTTTCACTACTTTGAACATATTGCTTTCTACTTGGTGCTCTTGTTATTCTGTAGTTTTTCACCGGATGTAGCTCTGCTGTGAATGGTTTTAACGTCACCATATGGTTGTTCGTATTTAGTAGCTTTACGTGTTGAAATCCTTCCTTTGGTATAATTGTGTTGCTTAGAAATACTCCTTCTGTTAATTCTTCACCACAAACTAAGCTATCTTCATTGATGCTGATTGAAATTGCTTGGATTATTTCTGTCCTTGCTGGTATTGTGATTTCGTCTGTAAGTCTACTTATCATGGGTATTGTAACATCGTCATCATTCAGATTTGCAGTTATTGTGAAGGTTTCATAATCTATTTTACATAGATATTTCATTAGGAAATCTCTTCCTAGAATCCCATGTGTGGTTATCGGTGTTCTTGAATCCACTATGTGAAACCTGTGTTCTATGACGTGCTCTTCATATGCTAACTGCAATATAGCTGTACCCAAGGAGTGAGTTTCATTATTCGTTATGCCCGTTATCTTGCATTGGTCACTCCTGTTTATTTCATATTCCAATGTGTTTATTTTACAAATCGAGATGTCTGCACCTGTGTCAACGAGAAAATTTAGTTTTGCGTTTGAGAGTTTGTCCGTCAGCGTTATGTAGTTTGTTGTACAACTCCTGATGTTGTAAATTCTCGAATTTTGTCTTATTCTTGCTGACCTCGTCCTGGACTTTGCGCATTGCTTGTTTCTTGGAGAAAATTTACCCTTCCTCGTTGGTTTTGCTGGGGGTTTCTGAAAAAATTCCTTCCTCTGTTATTTTGATAGCTATTCTGCCAAACATTATTTCTATTTTGGCTATTTCTCTGGTTGTTATTGTAACTGTTATTATGTAGATTTACTCTGTTTTGCCAATTAGTGGTTCTGTTCTGGTAGCTATTGTTGTTATTTTTATATCTATTGGCATTGGTAGTTTTGTTGAAATCTCTGTAATTTTGCATCTGTGTATTATTTCCGTTTTGCCGGTTACGGAGATTTCTGTTGAAACTAAAAATTCTTGTTTCATTCGTCAGAGGATGTTCAATTTGATTTGCGAGGCTTATTGCGTCATTCAGAGTTTTCGACTGTGCGGCTAGAATGGTTGGTTTTAGTGCGTCTTTCAACCCATTTTGAAAGGTATTCAATCCTATCTTGTCATTTAGTTTACAGATCACCTCTCTGTGTTCTTCTCCTATCTCATTTATCTGAACTTTGTTCAGGTCCGCGACTATCTCTAGTATCTTATCGGAGAATTCTTGCACTGTCATGTTGTATTGCCTACAACTTGATAGTTTTTGTTGTAGATTCTGTGAACTATCTTTCGTTCTGAATGCTTCTGTCAGAACTCTTTTCAGGTTTTCTAGAGATGTCGGTTTGGCTATTGCAGACATCTTGTTTCGTACTCTTTCGCTTAGGCGTGCTAGCCATACGAATTCAATTAATTGCGGCTGGGCATCAGCCTTCAGCGTCTTGCTGTACATTTCTACGAGGCTTAGAAAATTTGACAGCTCTTTTGTATTGCCCCCAAATTCCGGCAATATTTTTATAGCTACACTCAGATCAAAGGTATTTGTGCCCATTTTTACTTCTTTTTGTATGGTATTTGCCCCTTGATTTGTTTCTTCAGATTCCGAATCTTCGGTGCTATTTAGAGTTTCTTGTGTTTTCTCTTCTAATATCGATTTTAGTTCAATAAACTTTGTATTGAATTTGTTCTGCAGCTCGTCTGCTTGTTTTCCCTTTTGAGTGACTGTTATTAGATCGAAGTCTTTCTTGATCTTTCTGGCTAGAGCTTGCTTTTGTAGCAAATTTCTACTCGTGAATGTTCTCTGTGGATTTTTCGTGAAAGTTTCTAATAATTTCTTTAATTCGGTGAAAAGATTCTCGTATGTTTCCATCAGTTTATTTATTTAAATATATTATCGAAGAACCCAAAGATAGTTAACATTATTTTTTTAAAGTCATGTGAAATAAAAATTGTTGATTTATAATTTATTTATTTTAAAAGTAATTTTATTGTTCTATAATATCATATTAAATTTACTCTAATGTAATCTAGGACCCATATAACTAACTCTATTCCCAAGAGCTATATTCATAAACTCATAAGTTATAATTATTTTATTATTAAGGCGTTTTAAATAACCCTAATTTTTTTAATATTTTATCACTAAAAGCTATTCAATATAAAAAGTTAATTTAAGATGGCTATTCTAAAATATTGCCACTCCCCTAGACGTTAGCCATATTATTCACACGCTCTTGTATGTTTTTGCTGATGTATTTGTGCAGCACTCTTTTTCCAAAGTATATTGCGATCATTAATAGGACTAGCAGTATCGCTATCGTTAAAGCAGTCGGTACGTGAAGAATGTCGTGGATAGAAACTGATTGAACTACTGGAGCTGTTGCTGCTGCTGCTGCATTTTGAGCTACAATCACTTCCTTCGATTGTGGCTTTCCCATTTGCGCTTTTTGATTTAACTTTTTTCTTTAAGTTTTGTTTTTGTAGATATCGTAGTTATTCTATATAGCTTTGTTATCTGTTGGCGGAGCTTAACTGCTATACCGCCCCTTTTCTTCTTTGTTTTAGTTTTTTTTTTTTTTTTTTTTCAGTTTATTTACTGATTTCTGCTTCTCTTTGTACTGCGCGATTGTTATCGCTTTCGCACCAGCTGTGGGATTATTTTGTATTTTTTTTAGCTATTGTAGTTGTGTTTCCATTTGTTGGTTTTTCGGCATATTAAGGGCCTTGGTTCCGTCTTCTTACGTATGGTGAAGTCAAAAATTCTCCACTGATGGTTCGTTTCGCAGGGTCGCCATGTAATTATTTTGGCATGTAATATGGTTGATGAGTTCTGGAGTTGGGATGGCTAAAGAGCCGCTGTGTCTTTATTTTAATGAGGCAGAGTTTTGCCTGTATTTATGTAGAAGGCAGAGTATGCCAAGTTATTCTTCATGGCAGAGTATGCCAATGTTTATTTTGGAAGGCAGAGTATGCCAATTTACTCCTTATGGCAGAGTATGCCGCTGTTTATTTGGAAGGCAGAGTATGCCAATTTACTCCTTATGGCAGAGTATGCCGCTGTTTATTTGGAAGGCAGAGTATGCCAATTTACTCCTTATGGCAGAGTCTGCCGCTGTGATGAGAATTAAAAGAACCTTTGGTAAAGTTAACTTAACTCTGTCTTTATTAAATCAATCGCAGGTTATTTATACAATTATTTTACATGCTACGATAATACAAAAGGGGGGCATTATTGCAGAATTGCAATAATGCATTGAAAGAATCATTTATGTTGTGTCAGCTTTTCTGATCACAACATTCACATTGAATTATTGAATGATTCACATATAACTGTGGAATTTGTAAAGCGATGACCCCGGGTATAAATATTTTTCTCAATTAAGAATTATGCTTGCATAGCAGAATTTGCTTGCGTTGCAAATTCTTCTTGAGGTCGAGTAACTCTGTCTGTTTTTAATTATTTTTGATTTCAATTTCTGTTTATAATTATTGACCGTGGTCATGGCTTTACAATATGTATACACGCGCCGCAATTTCAATCGACGGGACGGTGGCAGCTGTTTATATACACATCAAATTTCATTTTTTCCAGACACCGTCCAACGAAAAATATTCTGGACTTGTTTAATCAAGTCCAGAATAAATGAAAATTTTTCTCTGGGTAGAAATGCAACTATGCATTTTCTACCCTGGACGACGACTCTCGATCGCGATTAAAGTGATCAAGGGTTGAGTTGTTTTTTAAATCCCATACGAGGCAGTCGAATTTTTTAAACAAAATCGAGTTGGTATGAAAATATTATACGCGGCGGTTCGGCAGAAAGTTAAAAATAAAGTAGAGTTGGATTAAAGATTTTAAAAATGGTTGGTTAGACGGTCGAGTTCTAAAAAGAAAACGGTGTAGAATTTGAAAAACGAGTTGTGTTTTTCATCGTAAATAACGGCGGTTCGAGAGTTGATTTTAGACTTGGACGGATCGGTCTCGATTCAGTTGATTTTGAAAAACGAAAAGTGGAGTTGGGCTTAAAACTTGCAGACGAAAATTAGTAGTATAAAAAAAGGAAGTTTATGAATTCAATAAAAATACTAGAAAAACAGCATTATAAGGAAAGACGTTTGCGCGATGATAAAATCAGCAGAAAATTAGTAGTGTAACAAATTATATTTATTCATAATAATTCTTACAAAATAGTTTACAGTTTTTGCTTTCTCAAGAACAACCTTTACTGTTGAAAACTAAATCCATAAAGGCCAATTTTGAAATTGTTGCTTCTGCTTTTATATCCTCATCTCAAAATAGATGGTGGGGATGAATGGAATTACTTAATATGATATTCCACTGGAATATCGTACCTGTTTATTCAATGTTTAATGGGTGAGGGTAAATCAGCATAGTCGTGGGTTGGAATAAGATTAAATGATGTGCCCGATGATGTGCCAGTCCTGTGGGAGTACGCTTTCTTTGTGACTCCGTTCGGCCGACCACGCCTTCTAATTGGTACAAAGGCGCAGGTAAACAACTGTATTCCTCGACTTGAGGTCCTTTGAATGCAGTAAGTGCTGACGTGCGATAAAATCCAATCGGCTTGCATATTCAATGGGGTGCTCCATGGCACCCTCCCCCTGCACAAAAACTGCTCCAATTGCATAACCACTTGCATCTGTTTTTAATACAAAGGTTCTTGTTTCATCAGCTTGTACAAGAATTGGGGCTGTTGTCATCAAGCGTTTTAGCCTGATAAATGCGGTCTGCTGTTCATCCTCCCATTTGCAAAGAGCAGCCTCATCGTGCCTACTTGCTGGAAGATGTGCTAGAAAGCACGTTTTTTACAAACGAACACATCGGTTGAGGTGTTTTTTATCTTGTCTTTCCCCAAATATTTCCGTATACACCCGATGGGATGGTTTTTCCGGAGGATATGCATTTTTGATGAGGCACAGAGCCTCTTTCTAGGAGTCTTTTACTCCTTGCCACCATGTTGAAGCTTCATCTTGAAACAGTACTGGTAAACCTTTCAAGGCATCTTTATCAGAAATTTTTCAATTTCTTTATAAATTGTTACTGTTGTAACGAAACTTCCTACTTTCTCGAAATCTCTTACTCCTGAGAATCGAGCCGTACAATTTCTGAAGCTTCCTCACTTAGCAGCTATCTCGGTAATTCCTCCTGACTTCTGAACGATTTCCAAGAACTTAGCGAATTGTACAGAAGACATTGCGATTGGAGATGTTATCTCGATCTCAGGCACTTTCGAGGACGTTGTGCGTTTCGGCGGAATTTTGAAGGTTTTGATGAACGCAAATACTTAATTAATTGGGCGGAGACGAGAGCAGAGCCTAAGAGCGAATGCACCGACGAACACAGACCTAGTACTTTTAATGTGGGAAAAGAAGTGATTTGAAAGACAATCCAGTCCGATGGCGCAGAATTATCGAAACTGTCACAACTTTTCTCACAAAATCTGCCTCTGGCGCAAACTGTAACAAAGCCTTTGTGGCGAATGTACTATTGCACGCTGATTTCAGAAAAAAATGAGTTTTATTGAAGACGATGCAAAGCTCCAAGCGAAAGCAATCGACGAACACTTCAATCAATTTTAGGCAAAAAATTTGTTATGAAAATTCCTGGAATTGATGTAGGAATGACTTCAAAACAAAGCCAACAAGTGCGAATGAGCTGTCGAATGTTTTTTTTTTTCCTAGGAATTTATATAAGGTTTACAAAACAAAGCCAAGCATCAAAGCCAACAAGTGCGAATGAGCTGTCGAGTGTTTCTTCCCAAGGAATTCTGACAATTCCCAACTATAAATGCTCCACTGTTTCGAGGAAATTCTGAATGACAGTGTGCATGCAAGAGTAATTCTTCGAATTATGTACGACTGATTCCAAATATTTCTTGGAAGTCGAAATTTCTAAATATGTTTGGCTGCGTTTATTCGAGCCACAAGTTGGGCGCCAATTTGTAACAAATTATATTTATTCATAATAATTCTTACAAAATAGTTTACAGTTTTTGCTTTCTCAAGAACAACCTTTACTGTTGAAAACTAAATCCATAAAGGCCAATTTTGAAATTGTTGCTTCTGCTTTTATATCCTCACCACAAAATAGATGGTGGGGATGAATGGAATTCCTTAATATGATATTCCACTGGAATATCGTACCTGTTTAATGGGTGAGGGTAAATCAGCATAGTCGTGGGTTGGAATAAGATTAAATGATAGGGGCTACTAAACTGTGGCGTGCTACAGTAGTATTAAAAAGTAAGTTTGTGAATTCCATTAATTTTTTCGGAAAAAGTGAAAACGAATAAGTTATTGAAAATAAAAGTTTGTAAAAGGTTTGTAAGTGCAAGTGCAAAATAATAAAATAAGTAAAAAACGAGTTTTCAAACAAAACTGAGGCCAAGTCGCATGAAAAAGTAGAAAATAATAAGTAATAAGTGATTTGATTCATGAAGAGAAAGAATATTCAAGAGAAATGTCCCAATCAAAAAATCTGAGTCCACCTCTGACATTTCTCTTGAATATTCTTTCTCTTCATGAATCAAATCACTTATTACTTATTATTTTCTACTTTTTCATGCGACTTGGCCTCAGTTTTGTTTGAAAACTCGTTTTTTACTTATTTTATTTTCTGCCTTTTTCACGTTAACTAAATTGGAAAATTCTGCATTCTTTCTGAGACAGATTTATCACTAATCATATAGATGAAAATTTTTCCGATGATTTTCCCGCTTTTCCGGGTTTTCCATGGAGTTTTCCACAAAAGCAACTTTATGCAACTCATTTCGCTCTACAAGTTTGTCTTAGGTAGCAAAACGCTCAAACGCTTCCTTGGTCGGAAAATCTCAGGAAAAGCGTTTTACATGAATTTTCCTCGATTTTTTCACCATTGTGGGAGAGAAAGTAATGATGCCAGTTGATAGCAAACTTGATCCTGCATAATTTAGAAAACTGTTTTACCGGAAAAGTCGGAAAATTCCGGAAAATTTTTCGGAAAAATCGGAAAAGTCTGCATTTTTCCTGAAACGGATTTATCACTAATCAACTTTGTACCAAATTTTCAAATGATTTTTCCCGATTTTCCGGGTTTTCCTTGGAAATTTCCGGTTCAAATTTTACTGATTCAATTGTCACGCGACATGAACCTGTGTACCAAATTTCAGCTGGCTGTGATGGCGAAAAGTGGGTGTACGAGAGTGTCGAAAATAGTAAAGAAATAGACAAATTCGTGTACGAGTTAAAGGGAATGGTTGGCCTCAAAAAGAACAGAGTTTAAAAAACAAACAAACGTCTTTTGGATTATCATAACCTCATCAATCCCACAAAAAGGTACTTAACACCTGTTAAGGGCAATACAAAATTCTGCTAAGTGTTGACTAGATGGCGGTCTCTATCGTTAGTTGAAGTATGTATCGAGGATATGTTAGATTTTAGCTCTGACAGATACTTCATGTTTGATTTAGAAAGCTTGCTTTACACCTGACCCCACATAATATACTGTTTGAGTGAGTAGGTCGGGATTTATAACAGGTTGTATAATGTTAGGAATATTTGATATTATGATAAATAGAAATGTACATCCCTACACAAATAGAAATGTACATCCGTACACAGATTCACATTTAATAAATATTCATACCTGCATAGGTCTGATTACAATTAAATACACTCAGAGCTATTTGCGCCCAGCACACTTAGAATTGAATGATGTGACACTTGATATGCCAATAATTAATATTCTCATGCAGATTGCATATATAGGGTGTGGGGCACTGACATATATAACATGGACTGCCTGATCTTTTATTTCATATGAGTAAACTTTTTTTGGCAGGGGGTGACAATTATCTTAATTTCAAGTTTTACTTTCGTTTTAATATTCATATTAAAAGTTCAACAAATTACAGAAGCATTCAAAATTATTTCTATTCTTGGAAGCTTATCTCCTGCACAGCAAATATTTCTTAAACTTGATTTTTAAAGAAATAAAATTTAGCAATTTCTGTCTACCTGCCCCTAAAAGTGGATATGGGGGACAGAGAAAGAATTACAAATATTATATTGCCAAGTATTTCTATTCTATATATTCATTTGGAAAACCACTGAACTGCAACTGGACTATGGCGTATTTTATATAGAACTTATTATTTGTAGTTCCGCGGAATAAAGCAGTTAAACCCAAAAGAGCCAATTATAGAAAAGTGATCCCATAATAATGTCAAATAATGTAAGCAATTTCAGTAGTATCAGCAGTCGGATGAACTATGTAAAGAACTTTTTTCAGATTCTATACAGATTCCTAATTGACGAGGATGTTGTCGGTTCAGATAGTGATATAAATAAGCGATATAGAACTATTTAGTAAAGCATTTCATATTTCAGGAAAGAAAATTCGTTTTCGAGGTTCATTATTATTTCATAAAATAACTTCTGTTGAGGAAGGGCTCCAAAAATGGGTAACTTAAACTTAGCACTTTGTAATAAAAAAATTGTCCAAAAGCCTTTCGTCGGAGTCGAAGTGGGAAATAAATTTTGGATTGTAAATCACTCGTATTAGCAATAATTACTGTGATGCTTAAATTTCTGTCAGCAATTGGGCTCATTCATAACCATAAGTGCGAATTGTCACATACTCAATTTCAGTGGACTGCCAGGCATATTCATAGGTCCGATGAAATACGGAAATTGGTCAAACCATTTGAAGGCACAAATTTTGTTAAACTGACTACGTTATGGAATGTCTGACAATGCACCCACAACATGAAGCCCAACTACAATATACTCAACTATGTTTATGCTAACGAACGTACATAGTTGTTGTTAGAATGATTTCTCTGAACAAATAAAGAGTTGGCTGTTAATTGTTCTCTACTACGAGGATTCAGGACAATACGGGGCCTGCTTTATCCCACCACAGCACCTATGTGTCATTCATGAGCTGAACTGTGTCCACACATGGTAATTCCAATAATGAATGATGACACAGGGTTTTCGTGAATAATTTATAGCTTTTTAGACTCCTGGTTTTGTCCTACAACGTGATTTCCAGTAGTATTAACTTTGCCAACATAATTCAAAGACTCAACCTATTTGAGCCTGTGATGTCTACATGATGTTCATCTATAGATGCATTCAGACAAACTTCAAAATATTGTCTTTATCGGTCGAAGAGGCTACAAACTCATCCACACTCCTGGAAGTTAGATAAAGTTGTTCAGGTGGTAAGTACTTATGAATTGTTGATAAACCAGTAAATAGAATGTTCTTTGGCTGCGGATATGTATACATCTTTATGTTGGTGTCGACGAAGGAAGACATTATTGTAGGGGAGTATTATAATACCTCCTCGGTTATTCAGAGCCAGGTGACAAACATGTAGCTATGTATGGAATTTTGTTGTCCTTAATGCTGCGATAAACTTTTATGGGGCTAGTTAGCGGAAGCATTTCGCTCGCTCTTTACATATAAACCTCTCTATGGAAATTTCGAGTGGATTACATTAGGCGCAAATTTTTGTCTCAGGATTGCTGATAAATTAAGTGAAATGTCAATTAAGGCGGAAATGGTTTGTGGGTGGATTTAAGAAGATGAGAAGACATTTGTAGGGTTCTTGATTTTCCTTAGATGAAATAATACTTCGAAATTGAATGGTGACGAGTAAAATTAATTGTATCGAAGTAAGTATTGATAATTTTAAAGTGTTCAATTGTTTTGTTTTTTGTTTTTTTCAGAGGCGACTAAAACAGGCGCATCGATTTTACTATGCCGGTGACATGTTTAGAAAAATGCCCAGTTGTAGTGGTTTGCATAATTTTATTTAAGAAAGTCCAAACCATATTATGATGGGAAAGTTGAACAGGGGGATATTGTTAGTATATAAAATTTCTCAAAAGGGTCCCTGCTAAGGAAAACCAAACTATACAAAAAAAAAAACAAATTATTAATATAAGAAATTGTTGCGTATATACAGGATTGATGCAGACCGTCCTCATAAGTGCTAATAAACATAATTAGCAACAAAGAGTACGTCGTTTGTGCTGATATTTTGAACGAAATCATTAAAGTCAGTGTGAATGTCAAAACCGCGGACAAAAATGCAATTCATCGGAGGAAGATGACACATTATGAAGACCAAAAGATCATGCATTTTGGCCCATACAAGTATATATTTATCAGAATTTGTTGCTCTTTAATGGAAGTGATTAACATAGAGTCACTACCGATTGACTACGACTATCTTTCACTCCGCACTTTGAATGTACCAAATAGTCGTCTACATTCGACTATGGTAAGGAGGATAGTAAGAGCGATTTAAATAAAATATGTTACTACACGAATAAAAAAATAACTTTATTAATTTAATCAAAATTACAACTAGTAAAATAGAGCGACTTAACTAACTAACTAACAATGAATTGCTTATGTAGGCTAAAATATTAAGTGCAGATGAATTTTCTTAATGAAATCCTATCTGACGGAAATTAAATACTTAAATAAAGTCACGTACTTAAAGAGAATTGCAGCGTACAAATAATTATGTTTCCACGTACATACATACATACATTCATCTAGTCCTCTGCTAACATTTCTTTATATGACTGATGGATTGCGGATTCTTGGCATGACATAACAACTCCCCTTTAAATTCAATATTTTCTTGAATTTTGATTTTAGGTGATTTAATTTTATTTTTACAGTATGTGATTATTTTGACCATTATGGCAATTATTACAATGAATCTGATCGAAGATGCCTCTAAATCATTTCTTATAAATTTAAAATGGAATTCATTGATAATGTTTTTTTGTATTTTCAATCTGTTTCAAGTAGATATATTGCATATTAACTATTTCAGGTATATTTTCCAGTTTTACATAATTAGGTAAAATTATATTTTCTGTGTATTCTTCGAAATTATTACAATATGTTTGTTCTCTAATTCTTACTTCACATTGGTTGAATTTGATTACGTATATACTTTTTATTATTACAAGTATGATTTATTTCAAAATTGTTAAGATTACTAATTATTATTAAACTTTTATTTAATTCATTTAGGTATCCAACCGGACTTTTTCTCATCTCGCAATATTTGAAAGTTTTGCTCATAACTAGGTTATTTATACGTAAATCTTGCTTAACTAAAAACTTAATTTCATTTCCTTGATTTTAAAATATATTTTTATTGTATTTTAGTATTTGTCTCGATTCAATGTTGGTTTCTTTACCTTCTTGATTTGGGATTGGTAAAATAAAAAATGTTTGGGATAATTCACTTGAAAATCTAGGGATGTTAATGGCAAATATTAATTTATGTGTGTTTCCTAATAGGGCAAATTCTAGCTTTTCAGCGGTGATACTAAATTCCTTAATTTCCTCTTGGTTCAACAAATTCCTAGCCATTATACCTATACTCGCCGCGTTGAATAATTTTTCCAGTTTCTTCTTCCACAATTTTAAGATTGTCAAGAATTCGATTGAACTGTATGTGCTTCATTACTTCTTTGCTATTGTCTTCTAGCTTTCCTGATATTTGGCTAATATTTTTGTTGCTTTCTTTCATCTGGGTTTCTAGAAGTTTCATATTATTATCTAAGTCATTTTAATATTAATTTGATTATTTAAATTAGTAGTTATATTATGATTGTTCCCATCTATCCGTATTAAGTGTTCTTCGATTTCTAATCTGTCTTCTTCGACCATAACACCAAACATCCATTTATATCCAGTGCGAATGATATTCATAAGTCCTCTGCTACTTCTTTGTTTTGGAACAATAGTACCGAATTCTGCGTATAATTTTGTTATTTTGTTCTGAATATATCGTGTCTGATTTTCGCTTCCTTGAATTTCTGTATTGCTTTCCTTCTACAGAGTTTCTATCATATGCTAAATTTATAACGTGTGGTATTTTATCATATCCTTCAATGCGTGATAAGATAAATATGATCTGTTTTTAATAAAAATAAAACAGATAAACTCCTCAGGAGTTAATGTGAAAATAACAGATACACGGTTGAGCCAACAATTTTATCAGTTAGGAAACTTAGTGAACTGTAAAGCTGGACGACATATTATGCCAATGAGTAGGAAAACTGAAATATCAGGAAAATTAAACTAATTGAAATTCGAAAGAATTTGGAGGTGAATTTAAAAAAAAAATTAATTTTTAGTAAGAAAAATACGGTTGAAGAATAGATATTTGAAGCTCTTTATTTTAATTAGAGGACCATTATCCAACTATCAACCTCCACTGTAAAGAATGACTACCATCTTAAATCGAACCTTGATTAAGCGCATTCCTGTCAGAATATCTATGAGTCCAGCAGGTATCATGATTCTTCGTCATCAGATAATTGATGCAGCATTCGAATAGCGATAAATGGATCAAATTATTGCCGTTAGCAGGCGGTACTCTATTAGTTTATGGGACTATGAATTCTTCGTATTAGTCCTATAGAACTCTGCCCGAAAATAATTCCATTTCGTGATAAACTAAAAGCAGAAGAATTCGGACGGTTTCAACGTTGAACAACTAGTTCTTTCAGATTGGAATATTTATCCATAAAGTCATCTGAGTAATTTCTTAGGTTAAGGTTTTTAGAGAAGTTCTATGAGTATATGCCATCGGAATGGGGATTTAAAGAATATATAAATCAAACTGTCGCCATGTCGATATATATCGACCATATATCAATATAAATGTGCGTCGATCATGATGTAAAAAGCTCTACTCGTAGATCACCATTGCTATTCTGTGAGGGTATGAAATGTGACTAAATTTAGGTAATATCAAATCAGTATAGTCAAAGAAAAGTCTGGTTTCACTCAGAGAGAAGCTTATAGAGTTATGTCAGCGTGCGGTATTAGGTACAGTACACTTCTTCTCCATCCTCCTCGCGACACTGTAATATGCCCCGAAACACTTACACTATCCAAGAGAACCACTTTTAAGTGAATCGTATATCGTATATCTAAAAGAACCGATTTACGTTCAGTTTTCAATCATTCTCGATTTCACATGACCGTGTTAAATCATCAATAAAATACAACTAAGAATTACATGTCGTCATCATCTTAATCCCCAGAGATTCTCGTCACCATAACATACCGAAAATGTTGCCCTTAAATTCCCCTGGTTTATAATGAATTTAAATAATATATTAAAATTCAATTAAAAATTTTATAAACTCATGAAAAATTCAAGCTCCGCTTGTAAGGCATACATATGTGGCCTTTTTTGGAGCTTTCTCCATAACAATTTCCAGTTGAAAGCATAAAACCAGCCGTATTCGATTTGTTCATGTCTGTACGTACGTACCTTTAGCCGTATCCTGTTATAGAGGATTGTATCCTGGCGAGCATGTTAATTCAATTCGGGAATTAATTTTTGTATCGAATTTTTAAGAGGATTATGAGAGATGAAAAACAATTTTATTTAGTTCAATGTCAGGACAAAAAGTCTCTTCGGCCCACTATGCTTTTTATGGGCTCGTAATGACCTAATCGTATTTGTATGTGTTGTATGTATGCCTGTATGCATATGGATCTGTGTAGGAAAATTTTGATGAGCATAATATAATTATGGTTTTGGTGGCAAATGTTTGTCCTTGCTTCTTTTAAATTATTTTTTGGGTAGTTTCCACCCGATTATTTTCATAGATTTTTTAATGATTTCTATTATGGTATAGGATTTTATAAGATTGTTATAGAAAATAAAAGGGGAGGTTGCGTACCTACACTTGATTCTTCGGGAGACTTACGCCCTCGTTTTTTTTTTTTTTTTTTTTTTTGTAACAATGGAGAAATGATTTATCTTTTTACTAGGAATATCTGAAAACACCTGATATCACTAAGCGACGACAACAAGTAACATGTGCCTTGAATTATATTTTTATGTGGATGTGATATTTTTCGGGTATTTTTGTACTATTGGAACAAAAAAGACAGCTTTCTTTAATTAATTATAAAAGAAATATGGCAGGCGAAAATCCACATTTGTAATAGAAATTTAGGAAATCAATGTTTGAACTTAATTCATAGTCATCTTGATTGCTGCCCAAATTTGCCACTTTGATACCTTTTGAGTTCAAGTAAAGGTACGTTCACAGCTTTGGTGAGGGGAGGCTATATCAAGAGTTGAAGAAATAAAATTGTTGCACGCTGTTCTATGAGAGAGTTCATAACAACGCTATGGCAACGCGCGATGTGGCGGGACACCTCGAGCTATCTCGCTCAAGAATGAAATTTTTCATTTTTCGCGAGGTGCAGTGTGCTAATTTTCATAACTAGCATATTTTTGTAGGTCTGTTGTGCGATATAAATGAAGTTTTCTATAGTTATTTCAATATACTGGAAGAGTGGATGACGATCAGTATGTAAGTTTTCATATATGTCCATGATGGAATCGCAAAATTCTAATATCGCTTGTATTCTGATCCCCATACACATGCAAAACTCCTTAGAAGGGTTTTTTTTTTATATGTTGAAATCTTTATTTAATATAATCCAACGATTCTTTCTCATATATTTTAAAAATATATCAGGATCAGTCCGTAAATCATCATATATATGATGAAATTCGACAAATTCCAGACGTTTCATATTTATCGGGTGGCAAGTAAATCAGCGGAAAGTAAACTTATGTGAAAAATGCAATATAAATAGTATTACTTGAAAAACACAGAATTTCTTCTTCAGAATCTGACGACATAATTTATGCTGTCAATTCGCGATTTATCAAGAAACTGAACGCCTTGTTGTGAACACTACAGCTCGATATGTATCTTCACCTCGCTTCGCTCAGCTGCCTAGCCTCGCTTCTCTTAGCTGCCTAGCCTCGCCTCGCTTCGCCTCGTTATGCATGTACCCTAAAGGATAAAGATGGATCTTCTGAAAAGATTCTCGACATTGATTTTGTCGTTGAGAGAGGATGTTTGAATTTAGTATCCAGATGTATGGAAAAGTTTTGCTGGAATTCCTTGCATTTAAGTTGCAATTTGACGAAATAAATATCAATCATTACGAGTGGCCTTCGCCTTCGAGTTTAGTGCATTATTTAACAGTTATACAAAGCAAATCTTGTACGATAGTGGTAAAGGTTTTAGAAGATATTCTGATAGGTTAGGTTATGTTAGATTCGTGTTCTATCCTCACCACCTATTAACGTAAGCTTCACCCCAATCATCATTTTCACCAATATCATCATTGACCCCACCACCACCGCCACCATCATCACCGCCACACCACCACCATCATGACTCACCACCATCATGACTCACCCCTATCTTTTATTTCTATGCGCCTATTCACTACTTTTTCATGTATGTGTTACACTTGTATTGGTAAAATAATTTTGTCTACACTTATCACTGTGGTTCTGTGTGTGTGCTGTTCTGGTGCTTTTTATTTATTTTCACTTTTTTATTAGGTGTTTTCACTTCAACTTTCACTTCACTAATGAGCTTTTTTTTTTTTTTGAATTTAATTTATTAACCTCTATATTAACAATGTTTCTTATGTAGTAAAGTACTATTCTATAAGACGAAAGCTTAATTAGACAGGGCAGATTGTCTAGCCCTTTTCCCTAATCTAAAAGTGGACATTTATTCAATTGCAAGCTGATTTCGTATATCTGCCAGTGGCCATCGTAAAATAGTATATATCGAGAAAAATGGTCACAAAAAAAAACTCGTTAGACCTAACTTAAACTAAGCGGGGACAAACTCTTTTGTTGCAGAAAAACATGTCTTACGCGCTAAATTGAACATATGTATGTATACCTATTTAAGTTGCGGTTAATTCTAGATTTAAACAAAGTAAATTTTAATTGTTTTAGAACGTGTCTTAGGTGCTACATAAATTGAGTACAGTACATATTTATTTATATATGATTGAACTACTATTTTTAAAAGTATTAGTTAGTTCCATCTAAAATTGATAAAGTATTTAGGTATATAAAGCATATTAATCAAGAAAGTGCCAACTCAGGCAAAAATATCGTTTTTATGTCCTTCTTACTGAGCTATATTATAGACAAGGTGATTGATGTTTTCCCTGGATGGCTTATGGAAGTGTATTAATTGATTTGTGTCATTGTACATATAGTGCATTTTGGATGGCTAGATGCTTAATGTAGTATGGGATCTTGTATTTGTTTCTTTCGTCATTCATGTGGTCAATTGAGAAGTTGATGCAGTCATTCAGGAGTGGGTTATCTGTTACGTGTAGTCTGTTGTAGAAATTCAACGTTTGGTTAATTATTTCTATATCGATTCTTGCGATATTGGCTTTTTGGTAGAGTGTTTTATTACAAAAATATTTGAACTCGTTCGGCTTTCTAAAAAGACCCGTGCATATCCTTAGGGTGGCTCTCTCGAATTTTCTTAAACGTTCCATTTGATTCGAGGAGAGATCGGCAGGCGTACATTAATATCGGACGTTTATGTTGTTTATAGCAAATGATTTTAAATTTTTTTGTTTAACATAGCCTTGGAGTTTAGAAGGGGTCTGAGGATATGATACGCTATAGTGGCTTTTCGCAAAATGTCTTCAATGTGTCTGAAGGGTTTCAGATCAGAGGTAAGCGTGAGGCCTAAGTATTTGACCTTGTTTTTATTTTACTATGGGTGAGTTGTATATCCGCAGAGTTGTTGATTCAAGGAGTCTTTTCTGGCTAGGTCTAATTGACTTACTGCCTATGAAAGCAATTGTTTCGCATTTGCTAGCATTCACTTTTAGTCTCCATTGTACTAAAAACTCTGTCACTGAATTTAAGTAGCTATTCATAAGTTGTGTCGCTCTAATTATGTCTTTTGAGGATATGTAGATTAGGACATCATCTGCATAGAAGATTGTTTTTAGATTCGGGGATATCGTTTTCGGGGTTTGGAAGTCAGCCGGGTATATATTGTATAGGATTGGGGAGATGATAGATCCTTGGGGGAGGCCAATTTTGGGTAGAAATTTTTTGGAGATACAATTCTCTAATTTCACATGGAATGCTCTTTCGAAGGCTTTTTCTATGTGGAGCATACAGGCCATTGTAGGTGTTTCTGGTTCAAGCAATGAGCAATATCTGATTTGAGTTTCAAGAGGGCGTGGGTGGTGGAGTGAGATTTTTTGAATCCAAATTGGTTATGGGGTATTATATTATGATCCTCAGCGTGGGAAAGTATGTTCTCTTTTAGGCAACATTCGAAATGCTTTCCGGTACAGGGAAGGAGTGATATTGGCCTATAGCTAGTTTTGAGATTGGGGAGTTTGTTATTTTTCAGAATGGGTATAATGTTCGCTAATTTCCATGACTTTGGGAAGTATCCAATGTTGAGACAGTGATTGAAAATAACAGTTAGCTTTCGAGTGAAGGAGGGAGGGAGCTTTTTTATGATGTAGTTAGGGATATCGTCTGGCCCACTTGATTTTTGGTTTTTACGTGTTTTAATGTAAACTGCTAACTGTTTTTTATTAGTGAAATTTATTGTATTAGCAATATTATATGGTAGGTTTGTTTGTCGTCTTTGGTGCGGATGATGAGCTGGAGTACTGTTGTTGAAGGTAGTGATCGGGTTATAGTTGTGTTTGAATTGGGTGTGGATGTTGTTTTTGATTGCTATTGAGACATCGTCTTGATATAGTGCAGCGTTAACCTTTGTTGCGGAGCAGAAGTATTCTCCGAGGCAGTCGGCTTTGTCTTGACTTATTGTGATTGTACTTGAAATATTGTTAACATTTTCCGTGATGTTTGGGAATGAAGGATGTTTGTTCTGGTTGGTCAATTTTTTGATTATTTTAAAGGTGTTGTTGTCTAATTTTACTGCAGATAGTGTTTTTTGCCAATGCACGGTATAATGGTGTTGTATTTGGTTTTTTATCATGTTATTCAACAATGCTATTCGGGATTTAAGGAAATTAAAGGCGGGAGAATATTTGTTTCTGTGTAGGATTTTCCTAAGTTTATTTTTTGTTTCAATAACCTTCCGCGTTATTTCTGGTAATTGTATTTGCGAGTTTCCTTTTAATTTTATTTTAGGTGTGGAACGTTCAATAGCGTCCGTGACTGTATTGCATACCATAGCTATCGCTTCATCAATTTCTTCCGGGATAAGATTCCTGTTTATTGGTATGGAAATGTTTTGGAGTTTTCGGTGCATTCTTAGTCTAAGGGATGCTATGTCAGTTTTATTAAAATTGAAAATTTCGATTGGTGTTGGTAATACAGCTTTGTCATCAGCCGCGATATTCAGACACACTGCGTCATGGTCGGATTCAAAGGGTATTGTTTCCAGATATGGTCTATGGTTTGGGTCAAATGTTATGGAGAGGTCGCCAGAGATAATAAAAATGTCCAGATAAGAGGGATTAGTTGCTGCTCTGTGAAATGTTGGGTCTCTGCTGAAGAGAAGGTTGATATTTTGACATATGAAGCTTACTGTGTACCAGTTGTACAGTGCGATACCTGCGTCGTTTGACCTGTTGTTAAGCCAGAACGGGTGTCTAGCGTTCAAGTAGCCCCCTATAATGAAGTAGCTTCTTTTGTTGGGCTGCGTATTTAGTGTAATCTGTATCAGCTTGTTTAATTCGTTTGGGTCAAAAGTGTTTAAGTACCCTAGGGTATTATAGACGGCTGATATGAAATAATCAGCTTTATCGCAAGTTAATTTTATTGTGGTGTGCTCATACTTTTGAGCAGAGGGTTAGGTAGATGTACAATTGTGTAACTTAGGGATTCGTGAATTAGGATGCCTGTACCTCCTCCGTCGTTTGTCAGTCTATCGGATCTGATAAAATAGTACTATTTGAATGAAACTTTATGTTTTTCCTTGATTTTGGTTTCCGAGATGAGAAGTATATGAGGCTTGTGGTTTTGGAGGAATGTGTCTAGATTATGGCGTTTAGCTTTACCTATAAGCGGGTTGGTGTTAAGAGCAACGATTTTTAGCTTACGTATACCTGGTTTCGGTGTTTGAACTGGGATGTGGCTCATTTATGGTGCCGATATCTGAACCAGAAACGAGAGCAGGGCAACCCTTTTCTCATCCGTGGAAGGTAATGCTTGGTATTGCGGTATAAACCGCTTAATTTTGGCTAGTATATTAGTGAAATTGTCTCCTGATAAGAGTTGACATTCATTACTGAAGAATTCTAGTGTATCATTTATGGAAACACTATGAGAGGAACTTCTATTATTTGAAAGCGTACTGGCAAAGGACACAGTAGGCTTAACGAAATTATTCATAGATCTCTTTTTAAATTCTTGCTCATGGCGAATTTTCTCTTTCCTATCTTGCATCCTCTTCATGAGGGTGAGATATTGTGGGCAGTTTCTAAAATTAGCTGGGTGTCCTGTCTCCCCGCAATTAATGCATTTGGGATCGGTATTTTCTGCTTTAGGGCAGTTTCCGGGAGTGTGAACAATTGTGCACTTAACACATCGGTATTGCATTTTGCAGTTTACCGCTGAATGGCCGTACCTTTGGCAGTTTTTACACTGCAGTACTTCGTGTCTTAATAAAGGTTCTGCACGTACGGTTTTGTATAGAAAATATTTAAGATTATATAGATCCTGAATATTTGCGTTGGGTGCAAGCTATATTAGCCAAATTTGTAGTTTTTCATTATTAATAATAGACTTTCTTGTCTGAAAACGGGAAACTTTAATGATTTCTTCGATTTCTTTAATGGCTAGTTCTTCTTGAATTTCCTGTGCTGTGAATTCGTCGGATATTCCTTTAAGGAGGATGGAGTGGGTTTTTAGGTGTTTCGGGGTGTATGTGTAGTGTTGTTTCTGTGTGTTTTCTAAATACTCTTTCGTTTTTAAAAAGTTGTAAACTGTTTAAGTTCCGTAACTGTTTGTTTGTGTTTTAGATTGTATGTGATTATTGGAGGTATCTTTTCTTTGGATGCGACAGACGTGGATGTATCCATTTCATCGTCATCGTGAACATTGTTGGATGTGTTGCTAGTGTTTATTTGTTTAGCGACATTTTTGGCGGAATTGACAATTTCTTTTGGTTTCATTGCTTTTCTTGGCTGTTGCACTCTTTCTTAAGTAGAGCAATCATGGCCTGCTGCTCTCTTAGTATGTGTTCTTGCTGTTTGATTTGGCTTAGGTAAGGTGCCAGTATATCCTTGTAGGTTTCAAGATGTGATTCCTCTTCGATATAGGTGCTCATGTTGTCGTCCATGTGTTGAACTCTGGGATCCAGGGATCTTGCTTTATTTAAGGCTTTCAGTTGCTTTTCCGTGCCGTATGACGGACTAGGTTCCGGCTGTTTCGCATTGTCTTGCCTTCTTTCTTCGTTGCGTCTATCTGGGATTTCCCTTGAGATTCTGTTCATCTCTTCCATTGTCTGCTTTTTTGTGGGTATATTCGCTGTCTTTTTGGTTTGTTTGAGCAAAGCGATTTTCTTCATCACTTTCTCCTTGCATCTATCTTTTACTATTTTCGATTTTTTATCTTGGGGATGTTCCCCCACTAGATTCTTCCTTTTCGATGAGGTCAGGCTAAACACCGATTTATTACTGGGCGTGGAGCTACAAACTGACTCCGTACTTCCACTCTTGGGTATGGTGGATACGCTACAATTGTCGTCTTCAGAGTTTTCCGTCGTTTCATTAAAGGATTTTATCAGATCGGCCATATTTTCCATGTGAACGAGGCACATCTGGCTTCAAATAATTTAGATTATATGTTAGATATTAATTTGTAATTGTTTTTTTATTAACTTTCCATTTACAGATTCTTTATTATTTTTTAATGTTATTTCACTTCACAAAGAGACAAAGCTCTTATTCACTGGGGGTAGACCCCCACTTTTCACTCACTTGCTATTTGCCTTGAAAAAGCAATTAATCCGCTGAGAAATAGAAAGAAAGAAAAACATTTTTTGCACACCAATTGTTTTTATTAATTGTTGAGCTGTCAACGAACATGATTAAAAATATTAAAACAAGCAACCGGTCTTGTCGACAACTTTTCAATGAATGATGAACTTTCATTGTGATGTGCGATTCTATTTATGTGAAATTTGGAGTTTTTGTCTTAGCTCAGATTCTCATCTGACCGTCCCTCTTACCATTACTCAGCATGACTTTATTCTGTTGTAATAATCCTATCTTTGCGTTGTTACTATTGCTGCAGTGGCTCACCCCCTTTCATGCATATGTGTATGCGTGTGTTAACACTCTCGTGCACATGCTTGTCTAGCGCTTCCTTGTTCTTGTTCGTATATTTCTGAGTCTACTTATTTCTATGCTACTATTACTGTATCCGCCGTTTTGTCTATTTTGTTCACTTTTCCTGATTCTGCTTCTATTCTGGGCTCTTATGCTAGGTGTCCTATTGCCCTCCTCCTTGTTTTTCCCTATCCTTGGTTTTGTTGGTCTATTTCTTAGTCTATCTATTTTTAGCCTATCTATTTTTATTTTTCCTTTTCTGTTCCTATTCTTATTCTATTCTATTTATATTTGGTTTCCTATTACTTTATTCCCTGTTTTGTTTTGCTTACTGGTTTCCGTTCATCTATTTTTAAGTCTGCTTTCTTGCTATGCTTTATCTTCTGTTTCCGGTGTTTTGTCTATTTTATTCTTTTCTATTTTATTCTATTCTATTCTATTTTATTCTTTTCTATTCTATTCTATTTTATTCTGTTCCTGTTCTTATTCCATTCTACTTATATATATGGTTTCCTATTATTCTATTCCCTGTTTTGTTTTGCTTACTAGTTTCTGTTCGTCTATTTTTAAGTCTACTTTTTTTCTATGCTTTTTCTTCTATCTATTTTTTCTTTTCTATTTTCTTCTATTCTATTCTATTCTAATCTATTTTATTCTATTCTATTTTATTCTATTCTATTCTATTCTATTCTATTATATTCAATTCTATTTTATTTAACCATCCTGTTCCTGTTTCTATTCTACGGTTTTTATATTAGGTTTCCTATCGCGCTCTTCCTTGTTTTGTTCTGTTTCCTGTCCTCTTCTTCTTCTCTTTCCCATTCTGTTCTGCTCTGGTTTGGTTCTTTTATACCATTTTTTATGTTTTTCGTGTGGCTACAATCCTTGATTGCTCTCTATTTTCGGTGTATTTCCTTATGTAGTGTGCGCTTGTCTCTATGTTCCCCATGTTTATTATTTTGCTTTCCTTGGTGCTATTATTTCCTGTATAGGCTGCTATGTATTTCGCTGCATTATTCTATTTCTGATTTTGTCTACTATTTTAACCTCCTCATTGATTCTGTGCCCTGTAATGTTGATGTGTCTGTTGATTATCCCTTTGGTATCATCCAGTTGTTTCCTAATCATTTCCTTCGTGTCCATTCTTCCTGTATGGACAATGTACCTATTCCCGCAGTCTCTACATTTTAGTATTATGACATTATTCCACTTCTCAGGTTCTGTGATGTGGTTTCTCATATCTTTGGCTCTGTGTATGTGTGTTCCTTCTTTATTCTTTTTGTTTCTATTTATTTTTGCATTGTACATGCTCCTTATGTTTTCGGCGGGTGGGTTATATGGTATTAATTTTATGATCTGTGCCGTTCGGTTAATGTCTACAATGCGTTCCATCGTTGTACTATTTAAGTATTGTATTTTGATGAACTTCTTTCTTCTATTTTCTGAGTCGTTGTCTTCCTTGTCTGTCTTTCCTGTTTGGTTACTGTTACTTTTCTCCGTTTTTGTGTTCTCTATTTTTATTCCACACTTTTCTTCCAGGTATTGTATTATTTATTTTCTTCGGGGCTTCTACTTCAGTTTTGTTGATGCCTTGTTCAAAATATCTTTGTGTTATGCTTCTTGGGTAGCTATTATCATCTACCTCACTTACTAGTATTTTGAGAGTGTCTTCAATGTATTCCATGTCCGTTCCTTTGATTGCATAGCTCACTCTCTCTACTAGATTCATGAGATTCATCCTTGGCGAACGACGACACGAAGAAGAGAGTCACGCCAAGAGTATAAAGTAGACACATATGTGCGTGTTCGCAATCATGTGCAATGACAAGAATGACATTGCACAGGCTAACGAACAATCATATGATCGGGAAACATACAAAAATTGCAATAGGGTTCATATACAAAATAATTACCTGACGTATAGTAAAAAAATAGTTTAAACATTGTACACTGAATATTGTTACGCAGACTTTTAACCGCGTAAGATGTCCACCCGGCTAGAGCTGGAGAAGGGTGGGGTTATATGCGCTGGGCCTTAACACCTGTTGGGCGCCACGTGGTTTTTCTTTCGAGTCCACGAACTCTTAAGTAAGAACACAGAGCTTTATATTTATCACTTCTTTCTTTTAGTCGACCAAACGTTATAATTGAAACTCTAAATCTATGGATGAACTACTTATCGAAATTTCACACGTAATGTGACTCAGACTAATCGAGCCCGAAACAGTTAAACTGGCAAGGGAGGTAGCACGCGAATAAAAAAAATATATTCAACACTATATTTATAAATCCCGAATGCAAGAACAATTTTATGCTCAACTTTGAGCTGCATTTAATAAGTGGAAAAGTAATACTTATCTTTTTCTCTTTATGAATTTTCCAATTTTACTCCAGTTATCCCGCGCTGACCCAAGACCTCCCCACAAACGACGTTCCTTCCAACCCTCTTTGTTTAAAGGCTTTCCTTCCCTCCTTTTTTTCCTGCTTTGAACCATTTGGTAAAGCTATTTCCTTTCTAATTTCTTTTAATCTTTTTTTTTTCCTTCTATTCTTTGAACTTCTCGACTATTACTTTGTTCTTTTTTTTTCTTTTATATTTAAAAAAAAAACTCTTCCTTCTTAGACCTCGTCGATTCGCTTGACACTTTGACACTCGACTGCCCTTTTTTCCCGAGACTGCCCGCTTCACCTACCAAAGCTTTTTATAGGAAAAGCCCACTATTTTGAACTTCCGGCCTTTATCTCTAGTACTTTTACGAATCGGCTTGATTCAGTTCTGCTTTGGTGAATAAAATTTGATTTTTATTTTTATTCTGAAATTGCCGATCGTTTGCTTATTTGCAAGAATTCGTGTGTTTAGTGCCATATTCTTTTTTTTTTTTGCATTTCGATTTACGCTTTGGGCTACGGGCAGCCCCAATAACGATATAAAACTTCAGAAAATTCAGGTTGTGCAGAAGAAATCATGTCGCTTTTCTGTTTGTGATTAAATTATTTAAACGGCTGTGCTCTACTACTTTATTGTGCGTGAGAAGGGGGGACTGGGTCAGGTAAATTATTTTCAATTTTCGAAAACACTAATTATCTAAATAAAGATAAATATCATTGCATTTCCACTTCTAAGGTATTCAGAAGAACTTCGCGCGGTACCTCTGCCTGCCTTACATCATCTTTATAAAGGTAAATGAAATTTTAAATTCATTAAATATGCTTATTAAACTTAATTCTACTTAATTCTAATTTCAGGACCAACTCGGGTTTTCCAATACTATTTGTGACAAAATCATTATTAAAGCAGCTTATAGGGGCAACGATCCTCTGATTCCAAGAATTCCTTATATCGGCGGATATACTAGGCATTATTTGGAATTCGAAAAGCTCACTCTCCTTAAACGTACATATATATCTTCCAGGACTCACAGCGACGCAGTAGTATCCTTGGTAACTTCAGGTGAGGAAAGTATCGTTCAAAATCGATATTGCAATCCATAGAGGTGTTTCCAGCCTTCGGGAGGGTGAGTAATTTCTTTATAGTGCTCATGATCTGAAAGTGATGTGAAAATCTTTGCAGAATCAACCAAATTTATTACTTGAGGAGGCAAGACAAGACGAAACCAACACGTACACATAAGTAATCCCCTTGGGATATATTATAGCAATTATATCTAAATATTTTCTTTATTTTCTAGGCCACCACATCCCCTACATCCAGAGTTCGCCACGTAACAATATGTACACAATCACGCAAACTGAACGTTTGCTAGCGTAGAAAACTTCTGATGAGCTCCGTGGCTGGAGCGAAACTGGTTAAGTAAAGCCAAATAGGGGCCTACACGGCCATTTCCCCTTAATTAAACTCCAACATTTTTTGTTAAACCATAGTATCTTTCAACATAGTAAAAATTCGTATCAAGACCTAACGAGCTGTCCTGCTACGCAGGCCAGCAACTACCCATAAGGATGGCAGCAAGACCCTACCAAAACTTACAAACTAAACAGGACATGTAACTGCATGAAACACAACACCTAAAAACAAGGAACACATCATCTACACCACTTAATGGAAGGTTTTTCTAGTACCTCACTTAAGCTAAAGCTAAAGGCTTAACTAAGTGACTTACGGCGCTGGACAAGTGGTGCCCGACCTGCCGTACAACGTTTCGTCATGATGCTCCATGAAAGCTTCATGGACGCAGATGACATAAAAACCAGCACTTGCATTTTTTTGCAAATATTAACGCCCTCGCTTTTTTTTTAACAATGGAGAAATGGCTTATCTTTTTACTGGGAATATCTGAATACACTAGATATCACTAAGCGACGACACCAAGTAACATGTGCCTTGAATTATATTTTTATGTGGATGTGATATTTTTCGAGTATTTTTGTACTATTGCAATAAAAAAAATAGCTTTATTTAATTAATTATAAAAGAAATGAGGCAGGCGAAAAATCGAATTTGTAATAGAACTTTAGGGAATCAATGTTTGAACATAATTCATAGTCATCTTGATTGCTGCCCAAATTTGCAACTTGGTTGCCTTTGCGTTCAAGTAATGGAACATGCACAACGGTGGGGAGGGTAGGCTTTATCAAGAATTTAAGAAATAAATTTATTACAAGCTGTACTATGAGAGTGCTCAGAAAAACGCTGTGGCAACGCGCGATGTGGCGGGACACCTCGAGTATCTCGCTCAAGAATAAAAGTTTTCATTATTCGCGAGGTGCAGCGTGCTAATTTTCATAACTAGTATATTTTTGGAGGTCTGTTGTGCGATATAAATGAAGTTTTCTTTACTCATTCTCATATACTGGAAGAGTGGATGAGGATCACTATGTAAGTTTTCATATATGTCCATGATGGAATCGCAAAATTCTAATATCGCTTGTATTCTGATCCCCTTACACATGCAAAACTGCAGAAAATCATTAACTTTATATCCTTAGAATGGTTTTTTTGTATATGTTGAAATCTTTCCTTAATATAATCCAACGATTCTTTCTCATATATTTTAAAAATCTATCAGGATCAGTCCGTAAATCATCATATAGATGATGAAATTCGACAAATTCCAGACGTTTCATATTTATCGGGTGGCAAGTAAATCAGCGGAAAGTAAACTTATGTGAAAAATGCAATATAAATAGTATTACTTGAAAAACACAGAATTCTTCTTCAGAATCTGACGACATAATTTATGCTGTCAATTCGCGATTTATCAAGAAACTGAACGCCTTGTTGTGAACACTACAGCTCGATATGTATCTTCACCTCGCTTCGCTCAGCTGCCTAGCCTCGCCTCTCTTAGCTGCCTCGCCTCGCCTCGCTTCGCCTCGTTATGCATGTACCCTAAAGGATAAAGATGGATCTTCTGAAAAGATTCTCGACATTGATTTTGTCGTTGAGAGAGGATGTTTGAATTTAGTATCCAGATGAATGGATAAGTTTTGCTGGAATTCGTTGCATATAGGTTGACATTTGACGAAATAAATATCAATCATTACGAGTGGCCTTCGCCTTCGAGTTTAGTGCATTATATAACAAATCTTGTACGATAGTGGTAAAGGTTTTAGAAGATATTTTGATAGGTTAGGTTAGGTAAGAGGGGTGCCGAAAGACGACTAGTCTGGATCACTTAGTCCTCTAATCGGTCAATTGTGCCCCTAGACCTCATGGGATAACCTTACAAGCTTCAAATCCATCATGCCTTGCTTCGGAAACTAAGCATTTTCCTGAGACTTTTAACCCAGATCCCTGCTGCTTCTCTCAGAAAACTCAAGATACATATAAATTCTACACTTCTCTCTCTTTTATTCATCAAAGCGCGGCACTCGCAAAGCACTTGTTGGACAGATTCGATTTCCTCCAAGTCCTTACAGCTCCTGTAGATATCAATCGCTGCTATACCCAGTCTTCTAGCATGATCCCCTATGGCCCAGTGCCCCGTTATGTCCCCTACTTGCTTCCTTGTATTTGTCCTGCTGCCATTAAGCAGTTTACATGTCCTTTTGCTGTCGTATGCATGCCACAATTGCTTCGCAATACGGCAGGTATCCCTACTAGTCTATCGGAGGCTTGCCTTTTTATATGAGCCTCTGATGACTTCCTCTTTTAAAGCTCCGATGTGGATCCTCACATAAGCTCCTGCTGCATAGCTATCCAATTGGGAGGCCTTTTTGGCAAACACATCAGATATTCTGATACTATTGTACTTTACCAACAAGAGCTTTTCACAGAGACACATTAAGAATCCTATACCGCCATAAACCACCCTTACTGAAAATTTCAATGATTTTGTTTGCATTCCATCAGTATTTCCTACTTCACTGAAACATGTCATTTATGATAAAATTCAATATATGGCTGCACATCATAATGATACTTGTCATTAATTAATTTTTGAACGCTATTTATGTACCCAGCCATTGCAGTATAATATACCCTTGAGGATGATAAAGGCGTTTCGTACCGATAAGAACTTAATAGTCTTCACTACGGCTAGTTCTTGCCTACCGTATACACTCGACAGGAAAGCTAAATCGGCCTCAGTTAAAACTCTGATTATGAATTATATGAGGCGAAATACTAAGTACGTACTTTGTACTCATCAGATTGGCCTTAGGCGGGACCAGCCAAATTCATATAGGAAAAATCATGAAGAAGTTAGCTTTCCTGTCAAGCATATACGGAAAACTAAAACTAGATGTGCCGAAGAGTACTAGGTTCTTGCCAATACAAAGCGCCATTGTTTTTTTTTTCATCAATGGCAGTTGCAGTCTTTGAAAAAAAAATTGTTATCAATATTTTCAAATTAATAATTTTTGGGAAAACTTTTCATGATTTTTCTATATCATTATGCCCTCTACCAAAGAATCAGCTCAAATGGAAATTGAGCAGTATATATTCATGAAACTTATTACAAATTATTGGCTTTTTGATATCACCACGACTCAGATACCGAACGCTAATTAATGATAACTGCATACTCTACACCAGCATCTAACAATTGAATGGGAAATTGTTTAATATATTTTGGAAATTGTAATGCAAGAGCAATCGCCTGTTCCAGTTTTTGAATCTGGTACATTCCGCTTTCCATCCGGTTGCTTTTACCACGAAAAAGATGTCCTTCCCCTCACTATATCACAATTTTCTAACTTTCCTGTCATAAATCCTAACATCTGGTCACAAATAAGAAAAATACAGATAAACACCCACCGTACTTAAAACTGACGCTAATTATTGCGGCTAACCGACAACGTCTAACCGACAAACAAGTGCTTAAAGCTTTTCTCTCACATGCCATCCACCAAACTCTCATTTTTCAAGAGAGATGTAAAGATAACGTTGAAAGCAAAAGCGGAGGGCTGCGAGAGAGTTCAAAAATAATCAAGTTTGAACATCGATCGTATGGTGCAGTGTTGCAAGCAGACACATATAACCATTGAGGGGCTTTCTTGTAAGCGTAGCCCCCGGAATAATCTCAAAGAGACATGTTTGTCGAATGGAATCTCTCGCAAAAGCTTCAAAGCTCTTTTTCGATACAATGTGCTTTCTATTTCAGTTGGTGGTTGAATGTCACTGATCCCCATAAGGTCTGGACATCTGGGTTTATCTGTGATCTGGTATAATCCATTCGGAATAGTAGCTGCCCGGTAAGGGGAAATTTCCTGCTTCAAAAACTAGAAGGCGAGTTCGTTTTTTCTATTCTGTTCCATAAATTCATTGGAATCCCTAGATACCTAAAAAAAATGTAAACAAATGTAAAATATGCATTCGGGTTCTGAGAAATAATAATTAATTATTATTTCCGTAACACCGAAAAAAGCGAATGCATGCCGCTCCTTCTCAATGATTTTTCTTTTCTGTACATCAAAACAAGTTAAATTAAAAGTTCTCGATTCCAAATGATCCTTTAAGACCTCCACCATTTTTCCGCGAAGCGGAAACTCCTGCTGTTTGAAAAATCAGGATGGTTTTATTCTGTTTTCTTCAACTTTGTGATATGCGGAATGTAAATCTATGTGAATACCCAGTTGTAGATAATTCCAAATTTTTCGAAAATTTTGTAAGAAACAAATGCATCACGATTCCACTGCGTTTTCGTATAGTACAGGGGAGAAGATAAATTGTCCTTTGTAGACCGAGTAGCGATGGCTGAGTTAGCCAACTAAGGATGGATTTTAAGCCATCCAAATCGAAATGTCATTTTACCATCTACGTTCTTTGTAAAACAATGAACAAAGAAAAAGTCAAAATCAATCAGTTGAAGATACATAAACACCTAGAAAACTACCACTCAACAGTTAACTTATTGTTTTAAATCACCAGTAATTATTAGATATAAGGCGCCGCAAAAAGACAACCTTTCATGCAAAATTATATGAACGGAGACAAAATAATACCTATAGACACACCAGAAGGAAATTAAATAGAAAAAGAATTATAACTGAGGGAAGAGAATAGGAGACAAAGAGTCAGTAAATTAATTAAAACTCAATAAAAACCATTTATGTCGGAGAAGTGTATATCGCCATCTCTAAATATCTGAAGCATTGAAATATCCAGCAACATTATAATTATACTTAGTAAAAATCTACAATTTCATTCCAAGCCAAGATTAGAACAAAAATCCTAAATTTCAGCTGCGGCTACGCACATTATTGCTTAATTTAAACAAAAGAAGGACCTTTGAATTGTTAACACCAGTGGGGTGGCGTCTTTGGAAGCAAGGGAAGCATTGCTTCCCTTAGGATTTCTGAATTAATAATAAAAATTCTTCAAAATATTTTCACTCCAAAAATATTTTTTATGAAGGTATTTTTTCCGACCTTTGCTGTAAATTAGGAAAAGCAAGAAGTAAAAAATCAACCCCCGTAGTAAAAAATTATCACAACAAAACCATGGAATACTTTCCAATGAAATCTATTGCATGCGAACAAGTCTGGGCTCTACCTATGACGTCACACATCATTTCTAGCTATTCGCCACTTACAGTGAATCTACACTCAATATGAAATTCCGTTTAGGCTAAGGGAAGCAATTGAAAAAATGCTTCTATGGGACCTACAAATACGGCTATACGAGCAGCATGTGTTAGATTAATTTTATTCATATGGTTTCAACTATAGGTGTTTTTATTTCTGCTTCCTTCAATAATCGAACAACATCCTACCAAATGTATGGCGTTCGAACTCGGCTGGGCTCTGCCTATGACGTCACACAGCATTGTTGGCTATTCGCCACTTGCAGTGTATCTACACTCAATATGAAATTCTGTTTAGCATAAGGGAAGCAATTGAAAATATGCTTCTATGGGACCTACAAACAAAGCTATACCGGTATCATGCATTAGGTTAATTTTTTTTATATGGTAACATTTTTCTTCGCTGTATTTGTTTTAACTGGATTCATTTTCATTTCTGCTTCCATCAATTTCATGTCGGTTGGTCGATTAGAAAGCTTGTTCGCGAGGTGGAATTGTAAATCATTGAGGGGACTTTACTTTCTTCTGGGTAGGGGAATTTCATTTTAAAACAGAGACGTCTTGTAATATGATGGCAAAAAAGTTCAGTCGGTGGCAAATTAGCTTTCATGTCGGTAGGTCGATTAGAACGCATTTTGGTTGTGGGCTGGCAAATATGTTCGCGAGTTGGAATTGTAATTCATTGAGGGGACTTTCTTTTCTTCTGGGTAGGGGAATTTCATTTTAAAACAGAGACGTCTTGTAATATAATGACAAAATGTTCAGTCGGGGGCAAATGAGCTTAATAAAATTTTCATGTTTGCAGTTTTCAGCAATATTTAAACGAATGTCATGAACAATTTTGGAATTTCTCCATTTCTCCAATTGGAATGCAAATAACAGCTAGCTGGCTTCCTATTTGAACATTTAGGAAAATTTGCGGTTGCATGAGATTAGATTACATATATATGTACTCGTATATGTAAAGTGCATGAAATTTTAATTATTTTTGGTTACCAGTTTTCTTCATGTTTGGTTTCGGGCTTAAATTTTAACTTAAAAAAAAAGGTTTTTGTAAAGTATTAAATTTGTGTAGTGCGTTAAATAGCGTAGTGCATGAAATTAGGTTGAAAATAAATGTAAAGTGGATTTTAAATATTTTTAGTGAACAGTTTTTCTTCACGTTTGGTTTCGGGGTTAAATTCTGACTTTTAAATAATAAAGGCTTTTAAAAACTATTAATATTTGCATAGTGCGTTAAATGGTGTAGTGCGCGAAGATTGTTAATTTCGATTTTTTTGTTCATATTGTTTTTATTTATTATGGCAGAGATTTCTGTTGTAGGGAACTTTTCTCTAATTGACGATCTGTTGCCACGGTATTTCGCTTCACGTTCGTTTACTGAAAACAAAAATGATAATTCAAAATGGAAGACCGAAGCCTATATTAAATATTTCTTCAGAGAGCAGAACATGCACTAGACATTTTACTGTAAAATTATATGATAGCGCAAATTGGCTTACCGGTTGTCACATTAAGCAAAAAAATTTTTGTTGGCCTTGCTTGTTGTTTTCATCGGAAAATAACGTATGGCGAAGTTCGGGATTTAATGACTTAATAATTTCCATAAAGCAATAGATAGAAATGGAAAAAAATTTCAGATCACTTCAAATCAGTGCTAGCTCTCTCTAAATTTGGTTCTGGTCAAAGAATTGACCAATTAATTGATAGTAATTTCAGATCGTCAATTATAAAGCATAATGAATTAGTTAAGAAGAACCGGGAAATTATTAAAATCTTAATAGATGTAGTTTGCCATTTGGCATGCCAGGAGCAGGCTTTTCGGGGGCACAATGAAGCCTCAAATTCAATAAATCGAGGAAATTACGTTGAATTAATTTCGCTTTTGGCCAGATATAACCCAGAACTTAAAAATCATTTAGATACGGCAACAGTATTTTCTGGCTTATTGAACTATATTCAAAATGATTAAATAACTGCTATCTCCTGCACATTTAAAAAAAAAAAATTAATTTTGAAATTCAAAACTCGGAGTATGTTGCAATTAATTGCGACGAAACAATTGACAATTCATAAAGGAGACTTTTATTAGTTTTAATAATGTTTCTGACAACCGCACGGAAAGTCTTTTGCATGAACATGTGGTTAATGTTATGCAGAGTTTTGAATGCGGTAGTAAATTAATTTGCCAGAGATATTACGGTGCATCAGTTCTGGCAGGTGAAGAAAGCGGGCTTCAAACTAGAGTAAGGGCAACGTTTCCTAATGAGCGTTTTGCGCACTGCTTCGCACATCGATTAAATTTGGTCCTGTCCAAATCATGTGACAAGATTCGTGAATGCAAAGTGTTTTTCAAATCAGTCACCGCTTTTTCAACTTTTTTCAGTCATTCAAAGAACTGTTGGTCTTGACTCGTTTCTAAAAAGAGGGCTTCCCAAAGTAGCTCCCACCCGCTGGAATTTCAATGGCAAATTTATTTTGTCCATTTACGATAATATTGATTCTCTCAAACTTCTTTTTGAATATATTGTCGAAAATGAGGAAAATATTTGGGATAGTGAGACTGTTAACAATGCTCGGGGTCTTTCGGTACTTTTAAACGATTTGCTGTTTCTTTTTCTCCTTAAGATTTTTTCAAAAATATTTCCGCACACTAATGTCCTTTCTGATATCTTCCAAGCTAAACACAGTGATATTACCTTTTGCATTATTAAAATTTGGGACTTTCAAAATAAGCTTCCACATCTAAGAAACAATTTCACCGAAATATGGAATGATACTTCTTTGCTGTGCGACCTACCTCGTCAACGTAAACGTACGAGTACGTTGTATAGTTGAAGGCTCCCAAATTATTGAATTAAGTTTTAAACGTTTATTCGCTGAAAGTATTGATATTATTCATGAAGAAATTATATCCCGATTTTCTACCTTAGATAAGTTTAATGTTTTAGACCTTTTTAATTCTTGTAAATTTCAAAATTATACAACGAAATTTCCTGATGATTTGCTTCAAAATCTTGATGAATCATACTCGAAATTGTTTGATAAAAGTTCTTTAAAAACGGAACTCATTGTGCTGTTCTCTGCTGACGTCTTCAACGGTAAAACCGTTCAAGAAATTTATCGATACTTTATTAACAACAATTTGCAAGATAGTTTTATTCAATGTTTTAAACTTCTACGACATATTATAACTTTGCCAGTTACTAGTACGTCCGCGGAGCGTAGTTTTTCCACGCTAAAAAGAATATTAACTTTCTCTAGAAACTCAAAGTCTGAAGAAAGATTAAGTGACTTAGCTTTATTGTCCATGGAAAAAGTTTAATTAAAAACTTTCCTTTCCCATGAAGAATTTTATAACGATATAATTGATGGATTTGCCAGTAAAGAAAGAAGAATTGAATTAAAGAATAAATTTTAATTAAATTATTTGAATAACCTTTGAATTTCTTGAAAGGTTTTATGAAACATGATTGTTGATTTTCTTTTTTATGTATTTAAAGAAAGGGGTTTTTAACGCTTGTTTTTGTTGTCAAATGTGTAAACCTATTGAAGTGGTATTTCGTTTTGTTTATTTTGGTAGTTTAGTTTTATGTAGTTTTAATTTTTTTTTTTTTTGGTGCGCTTTTAAGAATTAATGCTGTCACATTAAAATCTATATTTTTATAATGCATGCTGTATAAAAATGTATTAACTTTTAGTAAAGTTCTTTATCTATCTACTAATATTTTAATTAAGCTTACCTATTCGGAATTTCGTATAATATATCATATAAGTTAATTGCGATCTGACTATGATCATTTGATTAATTCTTTTAATTTGACAGCACGGGGGCCAACACACTATATTTAAAAAATAATTCAGTGTGCCTACTCTCACGTCCTGACCGTAGTCCCTGGGTGCTTTAGAAGCAGCTAACGAGAGGGGTATAGATATTTTATTAGAATAACTGCGATAATTTTCGATGCATGCCTATTTAACGCTTTTATAAATTTAAATTTGTTTGCTTCCCCTCGCATCAAGTCCACGCTAAGCCACTGGTTAACACTGACGCATAATTTTTTTACATATCAATTCTCTATATTATGTCCCGTCATTATATACTATAGTTACTCTGATTTCCTGCTTTCTTGTAGAATTTTCCTAAGCTTGCCAACTACACGAGCCGCAACGCGAAGGTCAAATTCTCTTTGAATTCAATTGTAGTTTACCATCTCCTGTTTTTCCTCTCTATTAAAAGTTACAGGTTTTCAAGTTAGGCATGCATAATAATCTATTACACTCAAATCAATAATTGAAAACAATTTACTAATTGAGTCTTATCTATCTTATTCGGGGAGAAAACGATGGCATAAATTTCTTAACTTTAGTTTTTACCAGGTAATTAACTTAATTAGGAAGAAAAATCCGATACAATTTCAAACAGTGTTACAACGTACATCTTTGAAGATTTTATCCATGAGTGCTAAGCTATATGCGACCTACTGTTATGGCAACTAAATAATTCGAATGGACATCATGACTGAAGATCTTCCTTAAACGGCCATCAAAATAAAGTTGATTAACATAATCGACATTCTTCCCGACTAATTTAGCACCTTAAATAAGTTTTTTATAAAAGTCTTATTACGAAACCTCTGCTAAATGGCAATAGCTAGCAGGCAAAAGGAACCGCAAGTGCCGACACGATATGTTTAGATGAAAAACTCCCTACCTCCTCTTCTCTCATCATCTTTATTGCTCTTAGTCCATCATCCACTTCCTTCAGTTCCTCCTTTTTAGTCAAATTCAGTTACGTTTAAGTGACTGGTGACGTGTTGCTTAGATTGGGATTTCATTAATGACACCATCCATCTTGATGTTACCTGAGTTCAGGACGAGCCCTGAACAAGGTGATAGTATTCGATCTATGTATGTGTAAACGTGATGAAGTATTTCACAGCACAATCCTCAGGGTGACATTTAAAGTGCTGTTGGAAAGAAGAAACCCCGTATGTAGTGACATACAAAGAACGATGCGATAGATGGGAGGAATGGAAATTGAGCTGGCAACTCAATTAACATCAAATCTTATTAGCAGAGCAGTCTCCTGTATGACCTATTTCAGGGAGTGTTTGCAAAATACTTAATTAAATAAGCGTGATGCATACGGCGGGTTCACGAACAATGTGGCACTTGAATTTGATTATGCAGCTTTACTTGTATAGGATAAAGAGCAAACTTGCAGTTAATACATAAAACTTAAATTGTTTAATGGTTGGGCATACCCCATACAAAACAACAAGTGCTTCCACAGTCAACACCATTCTTTTTCTTTTTTTCTATAATTTTCATGCCACTCTGTTTTGTTCCAAGGCGATTAATTAAAATTTCATGGCTTATTATAAGCTGTACAGTAGTAATTTATGTAATTCCACCCCTGCTGTTATACCTATGCTTGGGCAGCATTTACCTATAGATTTAATATTGGTGCAAGCTGGAAATGCAATGTATTCCACCATGTCGCAATTTAAACTTTCTCCCGCATTCACAACTGAAGCATGAAATTTATCGTTTTCTTTTGTGTTTTTACAGCAACAACATTGTTTTTTTTCTAATAGTGGTGAACAATAAATTTCAAAATTTGTACGGTTTTCTTAATTTAATTTGGTGCTACTGTACTGTTCCTACTATGTTATCAGCACCAATGTCATATTTTACCGAAATGACAATCCACAGTGCTAAATTTATAGGTAAATATAAATTATAACTGAAAAAAGTTTATATATGTCAGTGACAATTTGTTCTGCCTGCCTCCCGGATTAAGTCTTACTATTATTATTAGTACATAAAGGTGTCTGCATTCGCAAATTAACTAGGGGTCAATTCATTCATACGCATGCACACTCAAAAGTACTCAAGATCTAAGCTTTACAAGTAAATCTGGCATAGAATTGGATCAGGTTTTCGTTGATTATCAGAATGCTTTCCCAACTCTATGAATAGGATTAAACTTATGGGAAGTACTATTTCTATGTCGAGTTGTCTCGAAAATTAATGGAGTTCATAAGTAGTTTTTAGACCAACCCAAATAATTTTCACAACAGTCGATTACTTACCAACTTCAATGTGAATTCCAACTGCATATACTAAAAATCTGTCCTCACTTGGACCTTATTTTCATAACACCTAATTATATTGAGTGAATTAAAAGCTGTCGCGTGAAACAAGGTCCAATTGAGATTTGCAGTTCGCACTTGATCTATGTACGAGGAGGGTTAGGATGGGAAGCAACAAGCAAAGTTCTAACTAAATCCATTTTCAAACGAAGATATCGAAGTTTCGTTGCTATTTCTGAAACCATCCAGATTCTAGAATACCTCTTTCTGGCGAACACTACTATCTATTAACTCCTATGTTTATTGTGGGAAGTTGGGGCGACGCAACCGTTTAACATTGATGACTTTACGTAGCATTTCGAATAATAGAATGACTTGGACAATGGCAGATCAGAATTTGATTACCCATAATACGAAAGTAGAAGTCTTTAGAGAAACAAACCGGTTAGCAAGGTGAGGATATTTTTTGTTGGCGCAATTTTCACACAGAGAGCCGAGACCAGAATACAAAGCGATAGTTCGACATCTTGAAGACAAACAGTGCTAACCGGACAGGAAAATACACTGTTCTATTTTAGTTATTGCGTGATTAACTCTCAATCATAGACGCGGGGTCCTAGGGACAGCTAGAAGTTTAATTCTTGATATATCATTGCAATCGTAAGCTATTTAGATCTTGTTTTTGCAGTAGTTTCCTAATTTTTAGTTTTCTACCGACTGCTGATGAAGTAATTATGATTATTTCTGTTATTATTGTGGAACCGTACGTCTGTGGTTACGTACTTAATTATTTCTGTACATTTCTAGTAAAATTCCGATCCTAGTACAAGCCAATTCACGAAAAGAATAAAAGGAAGTGATACAGATTTTGAGAAAAGGGTGTCTAGAATTTTTGATAGCCTCATTATGACAAATCAAATTTTGAAATTTATAGAAATCTATAGAAATATACGGAGCAAAATAAAAAGACACCTTGCAGGTTTCCTGTATATCCTTCTCATATTTTAGTTACATATTTTGTTTCCTTCATATCTCCATTTAAACCATTATCAATTTTAAGCACTTTTGAGTAGTAGTAAGTATTATATGAAAATTTACTAAATAAAAGCTAGAAAGTTAAATTAAGTTAAATGAATTATGGTTGTTAGGTCCCAGTTGGTGATAAGGCACATTTAAATTGCAATATTTTGTTTATATTATTCATTTCTAAGCAAATTTAAATAGCGGTCGTGGGAATGCGACAGATTTATATGTATGTAGTTAAAGGTTAAATAACAAAATCATAACCAGGCTGCCTCCTTTGGGTATAATCGGATCGAATTCCCCGAATATAGACAAAGAAACATATCATGCGGTTCAGCTATCAATTGCAAGGTAGTAATCAAGCTAAATGCGTTTCGATTTTTAATAAAAACTCTCAGCACTGTTAAAGACTAAGTAATTTACTGAAAAATTCCAATGAGAAACATAAACTCTGTAGCAGTGATTTGCATTATTCGAATAAATTATCCATCAAATAACGATTTTTTAGAAAAATATTTTAAGTCATTTGCTAATAATTAATTGTTATTTGTTGCGCATTATTTAAATTTCCAATAATTATTCATTAGTTGATGTCCCTTTGTGAAATAATTACTTACTTTCTTGTTTCCATTAGTTTCAATTTCAATTAATTATTTCTTGGTAATATTATCCAATTAAGTATTTGTCAAAACTTTGCAGTTTGAATAGGTAGAATAATCTAACATCAATTAAATAAAAAATATATAATGTTAAAAGGTTAACCATATAAATAAGGGAACATAAGATGTTTCACATTGCAAATTTTTCTTATCTCATTTAGCTATCATATACATAATATACAAATAATATAAATGTCACCCTATCGAGTTACAGGGTGATTAGTAAAATATGCTATTTTTTCGATAAACACCCTATGTCTTCAAAGCCACACCCTATACTGTCTATTTTAAGACGGTATTGTATGCAGAGCGTTGAGGTCTTTCCTATAAATGGTAAACCACTCAAGAGTTATGATGCTACAAACTCAAAGTTTCGGTTTATAAATTTGGTGTTTTGTTTATTTTTCGTTGTTTGTTTAAAAACATCTCCACTAAAATAGGCTTTTTTTACAAATTTTCGGAAGTACAGAGTCTCTCCTCTTTAATTTGACTTATGTTCTAGCCGTGACGGTTAAAGAGTTATTAGCTCTTAACCTATTCAGGTCATAACGAAATCAGAAGATATTTTTTTAAATTGACGTGCTTTCAGTTATTAAGGGAACAAATTATCTGTGACCTTGTTGTAAGTCTAACATTCTTCGAAATAGGAAAGTAAACACTTTTATGCTGCTAAGTATGTACTTAAAATGTCCTTAAATATAAAGGGTTAAGATCCACAAGGTAAAATGCTAAGGGTACATCATTAGAGCACTCCTTCCCGTATATATTCTAGGTTACTTAAAACCCCGCTTAACTAGGCGGTATATTGCCTGCCGGAGGCTCAAAAGTGCAAGCAATTGTTTTACGAATCACACCATAAACATTAAGCTGATAAAAAACATCCGCTTGGCCAGAAACAGTATGTCCAAAAATAAAATATATAAATCAATAAGTAACCATAGAAAAAAATGTTACAATATGTTTAAATCAAATCAAAATTTGCCTGTGGTAACTAAAAACTGCATACATTATTCCACATTATCCTGGAACATAAGTAAATATGTTATTAATAATAGTAACTAGTATTTTAGTTCTATATTTCATTTCTTTTAACACTACTGTATTGTCAAAGCTCAGTAATATTCAAACAGGCGGACTGACCTATAAGAGTTGGTTTAATTAGTAAAAGTTGTTTCTTAGAAATTAGCACACAATTTATTTTTTCAACAACTATGCCTGACGAAAAAAGTGCAATTTCCCTGTTATCTATGACTACTAATTCTGATAATATTGTAATTATATTATGGTTTTTATGCAAGCATCTATCCATGTTTTGTAGATGTCATGACTTGTATCAAGAAAAGGCAGAAGACTGCCGAACTTACTTTTGATGGCAGAATATGCCTCTCTTGTTATATATTTTAAGGCAGAATATGCCAATGTAATTTGTGTGGCAGAGTATGCCGCTTTATAATATTTTAGGCAGAGTATGCCGCTTTATAATGTATGGCAGAGTATGCCGCTGTTATATCTGTACAAAGGCAGAGTATGCCGCTATAATGGAGGGATGGCAGAGTATGCCGATCTTGAATTTTGCTAAGGCAGAGTATGCCGCTGTAATAGCATGATGGCAGAGTATGCCGATGTAGAATTTTGAGAAATAAAAAGACACCTTTCGATAGTCAGTTTAAGTCTAATTTTTATTGAACAGTAGCAGCATATTTATATAAAAATGATTACAAAGGAATCAACATTTCTTTACAATTCTAAAGGGGGGATTATTGCAGAATTGCAATATACAAAATTCTTAATCAGAAACTGTAGTGTCAGCATTTCTGATCACACAATTTCTGATTGAGTCACAATGTATCGTTATTGTAAAGCAATGACCTCAGGTGAGAATATTTTATTTATCAAGAAATATGCTTGTATAGCGGAATTTGCTTGCGTTGCAAATTCTTCTTGATGTCGTGTAAACTTTGTTTGTTTTGATTAATTTTTGGTTTGATTTTTTTGTTTATTATTATTGACCGTGGTCATGGCTTTACAATATCTAAATTTTATCCTTAGATACTTAAAAGTACGGCGTTTTTTCGCATATTTTGAGCTATATCTTTATAACCAAGTCACCAAAAATTAAAAAAATAAATAACATTTTTGGAATGCTTAAAATTAGCTCTTCGAATGATACCACGCGACATAAAAATAAATTATTGGGGGAGTCCAACTCACCTCCATAAAGAATTTAAAAAATATTTCATAGTCTTTCAAATATGTGCACGTCGCAAAGACCCAATATACCGCCAAGAAAAACGTTTGTGACAGACAAACTGACGGAAGCAAAGGCGATCTAGGTACGGAAGCCTAAAAATACGCAAAACACACGAAAGATTTACCAGTAGAAAAATGTATTTTATTCAAATTTTGTTAAGGAAATTTTCTTTTAACAAAAAATTTTTCTTATGATCAGTAAAAATCATTATATCATCATGATGCAGACTGAGCACAAACGTCGGTTCATTCAGTCAGTTGCCAGTCGTCAACTTTCGTCTCACTGTTGTGTGTAATGAGCAAAGTCAACAGGCTTTTTAGCAGTGTGCGGCTGCCTTAAATGGTTTGAAAATCTATAAAGTGGAACTAAGCGTAAGGCGTTATATCATATAAAGCAACTTTACAAACCTTGGACGTATTATGTTTTATAAACTCTAGAATTAAGAATCACGTCATGATAATTCCTGCACAGGTAGTTTGATATGACCTTTCTCAATCTACTTGCGTCTCTAAACTCATATTATAGAAAAACCGCTTAAGCTAACTGAGTTGTGTAAATCTATCAAAGTGTAACGCCAAATTTTATGTAAACTCCTTATTCTCAGTAGCTGAGTTAAAGATTTGCCTTCCTGACTTCCGTCTAGAAGACCGTGACATTGTTTTCGAGTTGTATGGTAATATCCATATGAGACTCCTTGTGGAAAACGCCTACTTTGGTGTTTTTTTTTTTTTTCGTTTTGGAGCCGGCTGTGTAAATTGTAGGATTCGTCAATGGCTGAAATACTCAATGTGTTTTCTATTCTGCCCTAGATGGAATCCTCTATTTAAAATTGGTTTTCAGCATACTCTCGTGGAGGTGTAGAATTACTGTTTCAATATGAATCCAGCTCTGATTGAGATGCAATCTCAGCGTTGCGATCGCCTCCTCCTTCTTGATTTGTATTTGCACGAAGTGTATAATGACTATGATCTCAATTGCCCGATCAACTTGTACATGGCCCTTGAGGTTATTCTTAACATACACCCCGTGTAAATTTACATCAACAAAGAAGCGTCGAAATGGGTATTATACTCTAGGCTTCAGCTATTGACATACATCATTTTTCTGCACAGATAGTTCTAATTCGCAAGGGGCAGGCGTTTTCTGTGAATATCATCCTGTGGAAATAGACATACTATATATTGAAAACTACCCCAGAGTTTTCTATGTGGATTTCAAGGCCATGTTGGGAAGGTATCTTATCCACATAAATACTGAGAACAAGGAGATTGTTATGTGCTCGGGATCGCGCGAAAACATTTCATCTGTAATACTTTGGCTTAGGCCGACTGCCAATACATTAGTTTTTGTTTAAAATCACTCCATGTGTATACTACCTTCAAAAGAACTTCATTCATTTCAATTATTTATAAAATTGTGCACAATTCCATAATTTTAACTGAGGAAGAAACCTAACCCAAGGTCAACGAAAGAGCTACTGGAACTGAACAATCCAACCCTGATGGCCCCGCGTAAATTACTGCACACTCATATCTCAAAGGTCACCGACATAGGATGTAATTTGTGTGCAGATGATGCGAACGGGAGACGAAAACGTTGACTCGCATTTTGTGTCACTATCCGGTTCTCTCTGGTATGTAATGCAGGGTCCTTGTGACTTTATAAGCAATGGATATTAAATCTGGAGGGTATTGTAGTGGTCTAAACTTTAGAGAAAGTTAGGGTTCTCGACCTAATCCAAATCCATCTATAGATCTACAATTAAAATGTGGCTCAACAACTTTCCAAGCAGAGTCCGAATATATAGTGAAAATAAAAATATGGCATCATACGGTTTTTTACTCACTTGACTTTACTTTTTTCCCAAAAATTGTGGTGCTGGCATAAAATTTTAGCACGCTAGAACAACGCGTTCTTAATTTATTCTGTGGACAGCCAGATAAAGGAACGAATGGAGGAATAGACATAAAAATTGAAATGTTTCTCGATACGTTGCAAGTGTGTCTATTTATTTTTTGTACCATAATTATTTCTATACATTACAAATATACAAATGTGAATAAATTTGGGTCTACTGTTTATGTTATAAGAAACCTCCATACAGTGAAATCTGATTTTAATCGCCATTATTATCTTTGTAAGCTTCGCAGATCACGACCAGTCCCTTCGGGCTAATTTAGGTATTCAAAACCGAATAACCGAATTCTCCTTATTCGTCCAGACAAAAGGACTAAACGCATATCACTCAAAGCGAGTCCGCATCATTTGCATATTTTCACACTTATTATATAGGAAAAAAATAATTAAATAAATCCTTGAAATTTCTGCAACTGATGTAGAAAAATGTGGAATTTTTCCAGACATAATCTGCTTTCTCTGCTGCTTTCAAAACAAGAAAAAAACAGGAGCACGAAAAGGCGCGTAACAAATTTTCGTAATGAAAAGTTGTTGCAACAAAATTTTTTGTGAAATGGTTTCTCCTTGTCATATGACCGTAGGATACAAAACACTAAAGAATAAAAATAAGAAGAATAAGAACATTTTCGTAGGGCTGTCAACCATATGATGACAAACTGTTCATATTTTCCTCATCAGTTCTTCTAAATCTGAGGACAGTTTTTTCTTTTTTTGCTGCTGGTATGTCCTCCGCACTCTCTTTTGGTTAGGGTATGCAAATGATATGCCGCTCCAGGGACGAATGAACGTTCTTTTCATAGAGAAAAGCTATCGTTAGATGTGGTTGGTTTATGTATGATATTAGTATCCATGGTGTTATTTTAGCCACCTGAAGCCAACCAAGCAACCAACTAACACCTACTGACAGTACCTACGAATTTACAACACAAGTCCGTTAGGATGGGGATTCAGCAATCTGAATACAGGTTGAGGTATTGTCTGCGACATGGACGTTGACGACTATGATGACTCAACTTCTCTTTAAGTGAAATAGCTTAAATGAATTCAACTTGATAGTCCCATAACCTCAACCCGCACCTACAGTTATCCCCTAACCACGCAGAACTAACAAAAATATAAGTTTTGCTAGTAAATTAGAGCGGTTGGACTATACTTTATTAAATTTTTCTTCACAACAATAACGCTGGACGGAAAAACAAAGTTTCGGGTATTTGGGGAGTAGAAAATTTGGGGAACACAATGGTAGTTATGGAAGCAGTGAAAAGTTCTCATTTAAATAATTTTTAAAAGGATATGTGAAATCACGCTGGTAAATGTATTCAATAAGCAGAAACCCTCGTACCAGAAATAAGAGAAAATTTACGTTAAATGCATATGATCCGATGCATTTTATTGAAATATTAGGCAACACCGTGCGAATAATTTTTTTTTTGTTTTTTTTTTTTTAATTAAGCAACCCTAATTTTTAAAGTTAAGTTAAATTTCTTGAGTAAAAAATTGGAATGAAGTCGCCTATATAGTGCCCCCGGACTATGATTCCATATATCTTAAGAAATTTTCATCTTTCCTGCCTTTTTATACTCGGGTTAGTTATTCCCTCCTCAAGTAGCACGGGTGGACGCAATTTAAGCGCGGAAATGTTACGAGGATTTCGGACCGTGTCAATATTGTATCTTATATTACTAAACAGTTTTCATCGGGATACAGCTTTTTAATGAAAATAAGGAATTAATAGTGTACGTGTACCCAGCCAATCGTTTGAGCTCAAGATGTTATGATATTAACACACAGATTCTTAAATGTTTCTAATTTGTTTAATGTGAAATCTGTAAAGTAACCGCAATTACACTGATTAATTACCGTGCCATAAAGACTATATTTGAGTTTCTTTCAGAATCCTTTATATAATAATAATAATAATATATTTCCTAGCCAAAATACACAAGACTTGCAATCGTTTTAGTACTAAATAAAAAAGGTAATGGACTGTATATGCTCTAAATCATAATATAATATGAGAAAGAAGATTATACAATACAATAGTACAGCTAACGGACAGACTGACGGACAGCGGAGACTTAGTAACAGGTTCCCGTTGCTGCACTTTGGTTAGGGAACCCCAAAAACAACCTAAAACGCTTCCAATGTTTCCACGCGAAGCAAAATTACCTAGTAGGTATATTATTCTGAAAGATGATCTTGAACAACTGTCCTGAATTCACCGACGGTGACCGTCGTGTGAATATTGGGTGGAAGCCCGTTCCACAGCGTAATAACTTGGATGGGATAAGAATTTTCCATGACTGATTTATGAAAACAAGGTACAGGTAAATTTTTATTGCGTGGTCATGTTGTATGAGAAAATTAGGTTCACCTGAAAGATGCAAACAGCACAGAGACACTTAAGCCTTGCGCACTAGACATTAGTTCAGAACCCAGTAATCGCAACCAAAAAGGCAAAGCATGGTCAAACCCCTGAAATCCAAAGATAAAGCTTATGCAATCATTAAAAGCTATCTCTATTTTACGAGAGAATAAGCTATCTAGCTTAGGAAAGACCAGACTACCAAAGGTGAAATGGGGCATGATCGATGCTCTTACTAGTTCTAAGCGTGTAATATAAGGTGAGATCGTCGCAGAAAGCCACAATCTACATGGTATAACATGCTACATGCATAACTACATTGTCGCAACATTTCATATGCTGGTCAAGAACAATCTCAATAGGCTAGTGCCAGAACGGATCGATTGCAAACTTGGTTATTTGAACAATGAATCTGATAACAACAAAGCTAAGCTATATGCCTGGAACTAATATTTAGGTAGACTCGTACCCAAATTATCCCAGACAGCTCAGATTTGATTCCTGAAAAATTATTAAAATGTTTTAGTTGCAGGTATATTTGAAAAAGATTATTTGAATACATAATTATTAGGTAGAACAATTAATTTATTGATATTATTTTGTAATTTTTTTACAAATTTTAAAAAAATTATGAAGAATTATAAAATGGTAAAGAATTTTAGACCTTTTGCACAGGGGTTGTTGTTCTTCTTCATAACAGAACTTTGAGATTTTTAAGGATCTTCGAGATTATCGAGGTCTTCGAGATTTTAATTTGAATATCAAGACTTCTTGCTAGCTCTTCATCAATTATCTCTTCCGGTTCAGTTAAATCTTCAAATATTTCTTTATCTTCATTTGACCAGCTTTCATGAAAATTACTGCATAATTTTTTACATTTTGCGCTGTATTTTCGGCAACCACATCTTTGTTTATTACAACCACTTTCACAGTGAGAGCTAAAACTTTTTAATATTTTTTCGGGGATCAAGTCTGGGTTGTCTGGGATAAATTTGGGAACGAGTCTACCTATATGTTAGTTCCAGGCCCATTACTTATCTTTTTTGTTATAGAGCTCGTTGTCCAAATAACCAAGTTTGCAATTGGTAATAAACTCTATAGGAGTATTGCGCAGCTGCTCCTTGTCAGTCATATCCTTTTCATGAAATTTTCCATAACCAAATCGCAAAGTGGCTGCCCTATGTCCTCGATAGCCTCACGAATTCCATCCTTGAGGTCTTGAATCGACGCTGGGCTGTTGGCGTAGACCTTCTCTTTCACGTGGCCCGAAAGGAAGAAGTCGCAAGGTGTTAAGTCACAAGATCTCGGTGGCCAATTGTGATCACCACTTCGAGAGATAACACGGTCCGGAAACTTTTCCCGTAAAAGATCAATGGTTTCGTTGCTTGTATGGCACGTAGCGCCGTCTTGTTGAAAGTGAACGTTGTCCAGATCAATACCATCCAATTCCGGCCATAAAAAAATCATTAATCATCTGTCGATAGCGCAATTCATTCACCGTAACTCATTTTCGAAAAAGTAAGGTCCAATAACCCCGCGGGACCATAAACCGCACCAAATAGTCACACGTTGAGGATAGAGAGGCTTTTCAACAATAACTTTTGGGTTTTCCGAGCCACAGATGCGACAATTTTGCTTGTTGATGGAGCCATCGAAGTGGAAACGGGCCTTATCACTCAAGATGAGTTTTCGATGGAATTCCGGATCATTTTCATGCATTTCAAGGACCAAATCAGCAAAGACTCGACGTTGTTGATGATCGGCCTGCTTGAGTTCTTGTGTTAACTGAACTTTATAAGCCTTAGGACCCAAGTCTTTATGCAAAATACGGTGTAATGACGTCTGTGGAATGCCTAATTCCAAAGAACGACGAGGAATGGACAAATATGTCAGCGACGTGCACGGGTTTTATTCTTCACATCACTAACTTGTCCCGACAGCTCGAATTTTTCTACCAATTTCTGTATTGCGGTCCGACAAGGTGCTTCACGACGACCCAAAAATGTTCGAGTTTTACGAACCGTCTCTGCCACATTTTCACCATTTTTATAATGAATTTTAATAATTTCAATGCGTTGTTGAATCGTGTATCGTTCCATTTTTCTTAATGGCGTAGTTTCTACTTGTCAAATGTCAAAAAATGACAGCTCCAAAAGTGACATCTAACGAAAGAGCGGGCTAATTAAAATAACATTCTTCCGAAATTGATAACAATTCATTCCATGATAAAATGAGTATTAATGTCGTTGTTCATAAAAATCAGAGATAATCAGTATAATAATTTAAATGAAGAAAGTTGGGTTCTAGCCAAAGCTCAATTACATTTGGATAAAAAGCAGCCGGTAAAAGTTTCCAACAGTATTTTCTTAGCGAAGTAATTCGCTGGGAATACTCAATTCTGCAATTGATGAAATTCATAATCAATTTATAAAAGTTTTCAACATATTTTTCATATACGTTCCAACGTTTTGTCACCTATTGTACACAGAACAGGGAGTGCTGCAGTAGCTAAGTTACTGATATTCTTTTTAATTTCAAAAATTCCTTGCCTGAAAGTCTTATACCTTTTCAATCAAAATATAAAAGACAAGGCTTCATTTGTTGATGTACTAGTTCAATCCTATTGTCAGAACATTTCTATTATAATAACTTTGAAATCACTTTTTGAAAACTAACATGTTAAAGAAATTCTTTTCGGAGCGAATCATCAATGTAGCGCAGAAGGAGTAGAGAATTTTTTCTGTGGCGAAAGCTTAATTTTTCTTCTATTTCAAGTAAACGAAAATAATTTGCTTATGCAATTGTTCTAATATGACTTTAAGTGTGTGAATCCATTAGGAAGTAAAATATCTATTCACAATGTAGGCTCAATTTACTTCAGCATTCGAAATTTACCACTAAAATACCTAACCGCATTGAATAATTCACTTCGTGTTCATCTTTTATGTCGAAGATGTGAAATCGGATGGAATGTACGATAAAATATTAAAGTCTATAGTCAATATTATTGCAAGCTTGAAAACTGTTTATCCTTTTAGTAGTAGGTGAACTGACATTGAAAGCCTCATTAATTTCAGTTGCGCATGATAATTTGAGAGGAAATAGCCTAGGTTTCCATCAGAGTTTTCGATCCAATAACTTCTGTCGTTTCTACGTTTTGTCCAACGAAAAAACGCAGCATCTTGCGAAAGAAAAATCTCCCGCGCTAAGAAGTTATTCGAAATACATGGAGTCCTGGTAACTTAATTACTTTTTGATTCAATTAAAGCACTTTGAAATTGAATATATTAATTTATAGTAGGAAAAAAGGACTAGTTTTATCACCCTTGTGTTTTTTACACTCACTAAAATTAAGTTGGATATATGAAATGAAGCTGGTGCGGAAATGAATTCTTCCACGTCCATTGAAATACACTTTGCGATTGTTTTAAACAAAGAAAGCGACTTAGCAGTTAGGAGGGCATAGTGACACTTCTCCCAAAAGAAAAAAAGTGCGCGGCCCAAATTGCGGCGGACCTGAAATACAAAAAGAACGGATAATTGTTAGGAATTGTGCATCTGAAACAGACAAGCGCATAGAGAAAAATTTAGAATTTACCAACGAGAGTTTTATGCAGTAATTGAATAAACGAGGTAATTGTAGACTTGTTACTGAGCGAGGCCGCATAACCTCCAATACACGTGCGTGTCCCTGTTAGAGTAAAAGTCGCACCGCAGGAGCACCTAAAGATAAAGAAAGATTTATTAGTTTAACTATTCATCAATTGAATAAAAAATTTACATAATCGTTGAATATTTTAATACAATTATGAACTTACCTAGTGCTGTCTTTACACAGAAGCACCTAAATATAAAGAAAGATTTATTAGTTTAGCTATTAGTATCGATCGAATGCAATATTTACACAATCGTCGAATATTTTAATATAATTGTGGACTTACCCAGTGTCGCCATTACACAGAAGCACCTAAATATAAAAAGAAGAACTTATTATTTTCTCTATCAGTAGAATATAATGTTTATTCACTCCTCGTATGTTTTAATATAATGGTAAACTTACCGAGTAGTGTCATTACACAGAAGCAGCTGAATACAGAAGAATATTATCATATTAGTTATCAGGGGCAAACGCATCAATATTTTCGGTCACATACCCATCGAAAGCTTTGAAATGATTATTTATAGACTTACCGAGTGCTGTCCAAATATCGGAGCATCTGAATTCAAATAATACCGCGATTATTAAATTATTTAGTGCTGAAAGTGCCATATATTATTAGATTATAGACTTACAGAGTACTGTCCATATATCGGAGCACCTGTTGCAATGAATCGTATTAGTACCTTCCGCGAAGAGTGTTAGGATCGCATATATATATTATCACTAACGTAGTGCATCACATGCTTTCATACGGAAAATAAACATATGTTCCAAGGATCTCATCGGAGGAGCACCGGCAGAACAGTATTTGAGTCAACGAATATCTCGAGTGTAGCAGAATCAAGCAATTAGATGAGCTTACTTATCCCCTGACGTCCCGTAGAGGCTGTTCGAGCTGCAGGCATAGTATCGTCCCCAACGAGAGGTTTCTTACCCGACCGCGCGTTATTTAAGTAAAAACTCGGTTATAGCATTACATTCGTACATTGAGGAGGAAGGTGGAAATCTCATTGGATCAATCACCGATGTCATTAATGACCCAGCACCAACACCGCTCATCTACTAGCGACACCTGTAGAGCTTCGGGGGTGATCATAAAAAAAAATTATGTAATAAAGAAAAAATTTTGTATTGATACTCTAAGTTTAACACCGAACTTCAACCGAAAATTGTGTGGCGCAATCTACGGAACGCTGGAGTTTTTGGTGGGGATAGCGCAGCTTGTGGACTTGATGCGGATGATTTAAATTCTTTTTTTACCTCCTCTAACAATTCATCCCCAAGAACTCAAGCGATCGAATTAAATCCGCTTAGACTTCCGCGCTCATCACTCTCACAGGCGAGCATCAACAACTCTTTCTCCTTTCGTGGGATATGCCTTGATGAATTGATCTCCGCAATCTTTTCTATCAGGTCGGAAGCGGTGGGCCCTGACAGGTTGTCACCTCGCTTTATTAAGCTGCTGCTGCCACTAATCGGGAAAGTTTTGCTGCATATTATAAATACGTGTTTGATGTCATCCGCTTTTCCTAAAGCGTGGAAAACAGCAACAGTTTTACCAATACCAAAAAAAGCTTGTGCTTTAGAATTACCATCTGATTTCCGACGTATAAGTATTTTATGCTTTTTATCGAAGGTTCTGGAGAAACTAATTTATAAACAAATTCTCGAGCACGTGGAAAGCAATAATTTACTCACGCTTTGGCAATCAGGTTTTCGCACTTCTTTCAGCTGTGAAACAGCTATATTAAAAGTGTCCACAGATATAAGATCTGCGTTAAACAAGAATGAGTTTAGCGCCTTAGTTCTTCTCGATTTCTCAAAGGCCTTCGACAGCGTTGATCATAGTTTACTTCTACAGAAGCTCTCCATCAGGTTTGGGTTCAGTTCTTCTGCCATCACGCTGGTTAGAGGGTTTTTATCTGATCGTCAGCAGCGAGTTAAGGTAGGACAGGCTGTCTCTGGTTCGTTGCCCATTCGCTGTGGTGTTCCTCAAGGATCAGTACTAGGCCCTTTATTGTTTAGCCTATTTATAAATGACCTCCCACAAGTGTTAGAAGATGCAAAAGTGCATCTGTATGCCGACGATGTGCAATTATATCTTAGTATTCTTGAGGATTGCATTGCGCGAATGAATTCTGAGCTAGATAGAATAAGCGATTGGTCGTTAGTAAATGGGCTAGTGCTCAACCCTGCTAAATCGAAGTGCATTGTCTTTTACGCCTCATCCCTAGATAACCTTGATGTTCCGCCAATAATTTTAAACAGTGTTATACTGCCGCTACATGATAGGGTTAATAATCTTGGGATTGTTTTAAATAGTGTGATGAAGTGTTGCGATAACGTTAATCTGGTGATCGGAAAGGTTTATGCTGGACTGCGCAGGTTATGGCTTTCAGCGAGTATTTTGCCGAGAAAACTTCGTATGAAGCTTTGTAATGGGAGAAGCCGTCTAGGGTTCGCTTTCCCATCCATTGGTCGAAATTGCTGTTTTAAATATATATATATATATTTTTTTAAAGAAAAAAAAAGAAAAAGAAACTGGCCTTATTGTATTGTGCTACAGCTGTATATTATGAGCAACCTATTATTATTATTATAAAGGTGATTATAACCTACGGCCGTCCTGCTTCCATGTGTAGCTAATCTGTATTGGTTAGTAATTTTTTAAACAGGGTTTATTATTTATTATTTAAATGTTAGGGGTTAAATTATTTATTTTAGATCTATTTAGTTTTAAGGTAAATGTTATTGCGATTACTTGGCCTCGCAACGATTAATTGCGATTTCTTCCTGGTGATGAATGTGGCTGCTGTCCCGCACTTTTACACGCTGGGCCTGGAGGCAGGTTATCTCCACTTGCTCGTGAAAGTTGAAATTATATATTTCTTCCATCGGCGGTAAATGATGCCACTGCCGTCAACACGGTTCTCTTCTCCTTCTGAATTTTGTTCTTTTTTGTTTTTGCCGAATTTTAATTTTAAAAGATTTAGTGCTGCCGGATTTAAACTATTTTCTTTCAGCTCACTCTTCAACTCTGTCACAACTTGTCCCCCGGAACTCATCTCGTTCTTTTTTGTGAAGTTGGTCGAGCTTAATTCTGGCGATGTATTTATTATTCAACGTTCCTCATCAACATTTGTACGGTTTTCCAGTAGTTTATATATTAATTTATTTTTGTTTATTTTAATTAACTTCAACTAGTTTTTTATGTTATTTTATTTATGTTATATGAAAATGAATATATGCTTATTTTATGATTTAAATTCTCAAGTGTAGATTGCTCATAGTTTTTCTGTGCTAAGTTCCACCAACAGACACCTTACATTCCCCTCTCAGTCGGGGTAAAAAAAAAAATTTTTTTTTTCTTTTTCATCCAAAATTCCAACTTGATTTGATTTTGTTTTTGTAATGATTATATTGTGGTGATTACTTATTTGGGTACTCTTAAGGCAATATTAGCCAAAAAGGTCATTATTCTCGTTACGGAATTTACTACTAAGTGAACGAGGAAGCCGCTGAATCTTAGTTTTGCTTATGTTTTTTTTTTCTTTTAATTTTACCTATGTGTATGTATATTGTATAACTATCGGTTTTCTTTTTCTTTTATTTCTTTTGTAAAATTTTAAATTAAATTGCTGAGTTAGTTAATTTATTCTGATATTTTCTTAATTTTTTTTTCTTTCTTATATATTTTCTTTTCTTCTTATTTTAGTCTTACCATCTATACTATATAGCCGAGCGCAATAGTTACAATTAGCGAGCAGAATATGCTGAACTATGTGGTACTTGCTAGTGTATGCCTCAGTGAATCTTCGGTGTTAAGCCTGCTACTAAACATTCTGTAGCAATAGGAAGCTCTTAATGAGTGCACCGAGTTGAGACGTGGATGTATAGAAAAATAGAGAGTGCTAGGCTTGCTCTGAGTCTATTTATGTGTATACATATTTTGGAAATAAAATAAAAATTATGGAAAAGATATTTTGGCTTAAAATTTTTTTTTTTTTTTTTTTTTTTTTTTTTGATACTACGCCTGCTAACATTGTAAGGTGTCGGGGTTATATATATTATAACATTTTTAATTCATTTATATTGTTGCTAAAATCTAGGATCCTTACTATTCTATTTTCATTAATTCATTTCCCTAACTAAGGTCTAAAGGAGATTTGAGGTCAAATATTCTTTATGTCTTTGATATGCCACCATCCGGTGTCTTTGCTATTTTCGTCGGCTAGGCGATATACAAGATCAGATTTTTTGTCAATGACCTTGCATTTAATAAATTTAGGTGCAAGTTTTGCTGAGAAATTTTCGGATGCGTCTGATAAGATATAATTACGTTTGTACACGTAATCTCCTATTTCAAATTTAAATTTTACCTTGTCTCTATCAAAGTATTTTTTGTTATTTTCGTAGGCTTTTAGGATTCTATTGGATACGTCTTCATAAGTCTGGTTAAGCTTTTCTAAAAATTTTGTTCTATTTTCTACAGGGTGATCATTGGTTGTCTCATATAATAAGTGATCCGTTCCTGAGAAGGTAAATTCCCGACCGTGGTTAAGAAAAAATGGTGAATAGCCTGTTACTGCATTGACCGCAGTTCGTAGCGCTACTGTGATTGGACCTATTTCTTTAACCCATAGTTTGTGGTTTGTTTGCACGTACGATCTCAGGGCAGTGCCAATTACCTTATTCCAACGTTCGGAGAAATTGTTTCGAGGATGATACCGGCAGTTTAGCCAAAATTTCTGAATGCCATAATCAAGAAGTAGTTTTCTAAATTCCCGAGAGTCGAACTGGCGTCCGTTATCTGTAATAACTATCTCCGGTATGCCATATTCGAGAAAGATTCTATTTTCGACTATCTCTGTTACCTTTTGAGCTGTGGCTTTGCGGATAGGAAAGAGGCATGGCATTTTCGTGAACCAATCACTAACGACTAATAGCCAACAATTTCCTTTTGTTGATCTGGGTAATGGTCCAATAAGGTCAAGTGCGATCATTTGCCAAGGCCGTGTAGCTTCTTTAAATCTTCCTAGTTGGCCGAATTGGGGTTTGGTTGTTGGTTTTGAGCGCAGACAGATCTCACACTTTTTAACATAGTCTACTATGTCTTTAGCCATTCGTGGCCAAAAACACCGTTCAAGGACTCGGTGGTGTGTTTTTTGTATGCCCAAGTGGGCAGCGAGTGGAGAATCGTGACATTCTTTAATGACTTCCAAGCGTTTATGTTCTGGGACTACTAACTTCCACTTATTTTCTCGTGGTCTTATGGAATCTTGAATAGGCTTTATATATAATTTTGAATCTTCTATTTTCCAATTTTTCATTTCGTTAGGGCAGGTTTGGACTTTTTCAAGCATTCTTGAATACCATTCGTCATTCTGGTTTGAATCAAGTGATATTAAATTTATTTCAGGTGCTCGAGATAAAGCATCGGGTACGACGTTGTTTTTACCTTTGACATGTTTTAGTTCGAAGTCAAAATGTTGAAGTCTCAGGATCCAACGTGCTAATCTACCACTAACATTTTGCTGTCGAAAGAGCCATGTGAGGGGCGAATGGTCTGTGAGAATGTAAAATTTATACCCTTCCAGGTAACCTCTTAGTTTCTCAATGGTGAAGATTATACTCAGGCATTCCTTTTCTGTAACTGAGTAATTTAATTCTGCGCCACGCAGTTTTCTGCTTACGTAAGCTACAGGATGTTCATTACAATCTGCATCCATTTCGAAGAGAACACCTCCTATTGCATGTTTGGATGCATCGCATTGGACGAAAAATGGTTTTTTAAAGTTGGGTGTCATGAGAACTGGCGTTTTTATGAGGGCAGCTTTCAGGTTCAGGAATGATTTTTCTGCTTCGGCATTCCATTTTAGCGACTGCCGTTTTTTCCCACCTTTAGTGAGTTCATGCAAGGGTGCACATAATTCAGAAAAGTTTTGTACAAACCGTCTGTACCATGATGCTAATCCTATGAATCGTTTCATTTCCGTAAAGGTCTTTGGGCGTGGAAAATCGATCATAGCTTGAACCTTCTCTGGATCTGTTCGCAATCTTTGTGCGTCAATAATATATCCGAGATATTTAAGGTTTGATCTGAAAAACTGACATTTTTCCCTATTTATTGTAAGGTTAGCTTGGTATAACCTAGTGACTACTCGCTCTAGTATCGCAATGTGTTCCTCGAAGGTTTCGGTCGCGATAATAAGATCGTCCAGGTATGTGAAAATATTTTCTTCCGTGGGGCCAAAAAGCCTGTCCATGAGACGCTGTTGGGTTGCTGGACTGTTTGTTAAGCCGAAGGGCATGACTTTAAATTGCCATAGGCCATGACCAGGGACCGAAAAGGCTGTTTTCTCTTTTGCTCTTGCGGTTAACGGAATTTGCCAAAAAGCATCTTTTAAATCGATGTCTGTTCAGAATCATGGATATCCGTGGAAGAGGGTACGCACATTTTTTTGTTACAGCATTAAGTTTACGACTGTCTATACACAGTCGGTCTTTGCCGTTAGATTTTTTAACTAAAACGGCAGGTGAACACCAAGGGCTGACGGAGGGTTCGATTACATCCAAGGACTTCATTCTTTCTAGTTCTTTACCTAGTCGAGACTGTATTGCAGGGGAAACCTTGTAGCCTCGCTGTACAATAGGCTGAGCATCTGCTGTATCTATATCGTGATAAATAAGATGTGTTCTACCAAGAGTTTTGCGTTCAAGCTTGTCAAATTTTTTTAGACAATTTTTGATTGCAACGCCTTCCTCATCTGTTGGTTTACGAATGCCATGTTCGTTTTCAGAACTTACTTGGTCACATGTTTGAAAATTAAAACAAGACCATTTCTGTTTGTTACCATCGCGAAACAGTTTTAAATTGAATTCGTTAAAAAAATTAACACCCCATATAAATCCTTGTTTTACGGTTGGTACTGCTAAGGTAGGAATAATCTTTAGTTGGTTTTTAAATTCAACAGGGCAATTATAGAAACCTACAACATCGTGTGCAGAACTGTCTACAGTTTTTATTGACGAAGCTCTACAAGGTTGCATCTTAAGACCTAGCGAACTTAAGAGTTGTATGCCGTATTCTGCTACTATAGAGCCATTCGCTCCTGTATCTAGTAATCCTTCTACGAATTCATCAAGTATTTTAATGTATATGTATGGTCTAATATCACTATGATCTTTGACTAATGGTTTTTGATGGGCACTTATTGGGGACCTTGGGTACTTGGAGGTGCATTGGTCCACCGGTGTGCAGCTCCTATTTCGTTTTCCGAAGTTGAGAGTTCGTGAGCAAGTTGCTTTGCATTCCCTATGAGTTCGCATGGGATTGAACTATCTGCTGTGGATTGGTTATAAGCATCTAGATTATGGGTTTGCATAAATTCCACTGAATTTCCAGAAGGCGGATAGTATCGGCCTGGCTGGTAGGGATGGTTAGGTTGGTGAGAGTTAATCAGACTTATGTTAACTTCCTCTTGTCTTGTTGGAGGATTTTGTGCATAAAGATTTTGCACGAAGTTATTTCTATTTGTAAACGGTCGCGCTTGATATTGTGCATTATAATTATCATTTTGTTGAGTTCGATGATTATATGAGGTCTGTGGTTTGTAACCTATGTTTTGTCTTGTTTGTGTACTATTAGCTGCGTTTCTGAAACTTGGTCTATTATTGGGAAAATTGTACCTTTGCTGATTATTATTAGTGAAAGATTTTAATGTATTATTTTGGAAAGGTGTTTGAGAGCGTGGTTTAGTGTTAAAATAGTTTTTCCCTATTTGGACGCTATTAGCATAAGCTTGTGTTTCACTAAATTCAATTTTTCGACAAGCTTCTTCTAGGCTATCCACCGTATTGAATTCTAACAGAGCTACTGCACGGACAAATTTTGGAAGTAAGTTTTTTCGAATTATCCGGACTCTTTCTGGCTCACAAGGTATACGTGGAAGTCTCATGAACTGGTCTTCCATAAATGATATATATTGCACGATGGATTCTGTTTACGTTGTTTAATAAATTCAATGAGTTGGTCTGTATGCAAGCAAGGTTCAAACTCTTTCAGAAATTGTTTTGCAAACGTTTGATAGTTGATAAAGCTATCTCTTTTGCGGCGATACCATCTTAAGGCAGAACCTTCTAAAAGATCTGAAATGCACATTAAAACATCCGATTCGCTTACTAATCGTGATTGAGAAAAATCAGTAACTCTTTGTAGAAATGCTGATGCAGAATTATCGTCGTCACCTGAGAATTTTATGCCCCACTTATATAACATGGGTGGATGCTTTGAATGAGAGAAGCTAGTTTGTGGAATGAATATTTTTGAGGAGTTGTTAGCATTCGTAAAACTGTCATTGATTTGATCTTTTGATACGTTGTTATCTGACTCTTTCTTATTATAGGTTATAGCTTCTGGTAAATCTACGTTTAATTTCAATAAGTCTTGTTCGAGACTGTTATGTTCTGAAGGTTTGTTTGGAGAGTATTGATTATCTTTCCACATCCTATACTGAATGCCTTCTAGTTTCGTGGCTAAATGTTCAGCTTTTTCTATTAAGGAATTTTTTAGAGACAATTGGTCTTCATTGGTAGGCTCACACTCGATTCTATTTAACCTAGTTGTGAGAAACTTCACTTTCGTTCAGATCTTTGTCCGGACTTAAATATGATTTTATCGCTAAAACCTCAGGATCACTATTGGATTCTTTTTTTAACTGTTTCGCCCACCAGGTTTTCCTTGATTCGATTGTATATGAATCAGGGGATACCCTTCTACAGCGCATCTCATATTTTATCTCGACGTCCGAACAGAATTTCGCTATATCGTCAAAAGACATTTTTATGGTAATATTTTATTTTACTGAAAGGACTGTAATATGGGGAACAATTACAGCTTTTAAAGATAAAATTGTATGGCAATTATGACATATCTCTTATTATATCCTATTTGTATAAAGTTTTACAAATACGAGAAATATTTTCACCTTCTATTTGACTAAAGCAGAAGATTTTATTATAGGGGATGAAGAAAAATATTTAATGAACTGTAGTTTAACCGCAATAGTAATATACACACATAGTAGGTAAGGACAACTCACTTGAAAAAATTTCCTAAAATATTCTTAAAATATTGCATCTAATCTTAACCCTTTATCAATTGGTAATTCAATAATGATGTACTTATGCTAATTATCTACAACAGAAGAAACAAAATTTGTGTGGATTTGTGCTTATAGCTGCTTTGTTGCCTCGGGCTGCGATTGAATATATGTACGTGATTAATTTGTAAAAATGAAAATCACTACGAAATTTAAAAGAAAAGGAACTATACGCACAGTGGTCTATTCATAATAAAATGCCAGCTTACTTATTTACATTCACTACTTTTCACAAAACTGTCATAACCTACGTTTTTGGAAGATCACTTTATGCACATTTCTATTTCCTATTCTGTGGCTTTTATTACTAACGATTATTCTAACCACAAGACACAACTTCTGTATTCCAACGCTCCCGTTAACTATGCACTTTTAATCACTATGAGCAAATATTGAATTTTCAGGTTAAAACTGCGACCTCTTTAGCTGATATGTATGCCTGTAAGTACCTCTTGGCTTCAATATTTCAATTTACTGCAAGTTGGACAATTTGTTTGATGAAAGAAAAAAAAATTTTTCTGATAAAGATAACAATTAAAAAAAAAAATCTTTTGTATCTTGTAATTTAGTTGGCGTAATTGGCGTAAGTAGATTTTACAAGATATCACATTAAAAAAAAATTATTTTTGTTATACGATTTTTGTTAGGTTGAGCCCCCAAAATGTAATGGGAGAAGCCGTCTAGGGTTCGCTTTCCCATCCATTGGTCGAAATTGCTGTTTTAAATATATATATATATATTTTTTTAAAGAAAAAAAAAGAAAAAGAAACTGGCCTTATTGTATTGTGGTACAGCTGTATATTATGAGCAACCTATTATTATTATTATAAAGGTGATTATAACCTACGGCCGTCCTGCTTCCATGTGTAGCTAATCTGTATTGGTTAGTAATTTTTTAAACAGGGTTTATTATTTATTATTTAAATGTTAGGGGTTAAATTATTTATTTTAGATCTATTTAGTTTTAAGGTAAATGTTATTGCGATTACTTGGCCTCGCAACGATTAATTGCGATTTCTTCCTGGTGATGAATGTGGCTGCTGTCCCGCACTTTTACACGCTGGGCCTGGAGGCAGGTTATCTCCACTTGCTCGTGAAAGTTGAAATTATATATTTCTTCCATCGGCGGTAAATGCTGCCACTGCCGTCAACACGGTTCTCTTCTCCTTCTGAATTTTGTTCTTTTTTGTTTTTGCCGAATTTTAATTTTAAAAGATTTAGTGCTGCCGGATTTAAACTATTCTCTTTCAGCTCACTCTTCAACTCTGTCACAACTTGTCCCCCGGAACTCATCTCGTTCTTTTTTGTGAAGTTGGTCGAGCTTAATTCTGGCGATGTATTTATTATTCAACGTTCCGCATCAACATTTGTACGGTTTTCCAGTAGTTTATATATTAATTTATTTTTGTTTATTTTAATTAACTTCAACTAGTTTTTTATGTTATTTTATTTATGTTATATGAAAATGAATATATGCTTATTTTATGATTTAAATTCTCAAGTGTACATTGCTCATAGTTTTTCTGTGCTAAGTTCCACCAACAGACACCTTACAGCTTGTGAAAACATTAATCATTCCGTACTTTACTTTTGGCAGCGTAGTTTTCCCAAAATTAGATAGCGTATGTGCCCGTAAGATACAGGTTGCCTTCAATGATTGTATACGCTTCATTTTTGGTCTCCGTAGATGTGACTATGTCTCGCCATATAGAATCCAACTGCTTGGATGCCCCCTGGATTCTTACCTTAATCAAAGAGCATTAACTCTTCTTTTTAATATATTAAATCGAAATACACCTGAATATCTCAGGGAATTTTTCCAGTTATCGAATTCACCACGCAATCGTAACATAATACTTCCGCGATTCAGCAAATTGGTCATGGAGAGTTCTTTCCCTGTTCAGGCTGCCAGACTTTGGAATAGTCTTCCATTAAATATTCAGAGTGCTGGTACTGTCAGTAAAGAGTAAGAAAAGGCTTCTTATTGTTTCACAAGGTTATTTTATTATACAAAACGCGTTTCGATAGCTAAGCTACCATCATCGGTAATCTTTTTAATGCATTTAAGAAGCTTATAAAGATGCAATCGTGAGATAAGGTTTTTCGTCTGTTTTCTGTTTATCACTAATTTTATAATTTTATAATTTTTATATTTTTATATTCTAATTCTTTTTATTCTTTTACTTCTTTAGTTATCAGTCCTATCTTATTTTATTTATTATTAGCATCAGTATAATTTTCTACATTGTTTATGATTTATCTTTAATTATTGAATTCTTTGATATATGCTTTTGAGTGTTAAATTTCTAGCCCCGATTTATCTCATAGTACAAAAAAAGATTGTAAATCTTGTGTACGTATCCCATGAATAAATTATTATTAAATTATTATTATTATTATTTTTATACTCCGCCTGAGGTGCTACAATAAAAAAAATGAGATGAAATAAACCTTAGCTCTTTTCTCTCAGCCTCCCTCCAGGACCTTTCTTTTCTCTCTTTCACAGGCACAAAAGGGACAGCCATGGTGTCATATTCGGCCGGGGACGGCAAACTGGCATCATGCCATCTGGTCCTCATGGAGTTCTTCGGGTGAGTGATGTATGAGGTCCCTTCAGGACCTGTGTTTGGTGTTTTATATAATTCGGCCAATAGTAGGCCTCGTTCTACTTTCTTTTTTTAGGCACGATACTTTTTTTTTATGGGCAAGTGACAGGAAGGTGTTTTTATATGTTGAACCCATCCCGCACTCTCCTCACTTAGACCAAGGTTCTAGCGTGCCGGCCTGCGAAGCTGTCACGTGGTGAGCTTCCAGCTATCACTGGGAATAGGACTTCACGTCCTCCAGCCCTCACTTTCAAATATACTTGCATAACACACTGACAAGTCGAAATTGTTCTTCTTCTTCGCGTCGCGTATGCTGAGTATGCTGAATGTTGCCTATTTGTTTGCGCGAGTAAGTCCTACGGTCAGGTTACGGTTAAATGCATGACTACTGTCCTATGCCCACCGCTCAGTTTTCTTCCACTGGTTAAATTCGTACATAACCGTGCATTTTGCGCTAAAAGTGAAATAACCGCATATTTTGCGTGTGGTCAGAGATCTTGGTCGTACACCGTACAAGGGCCAGAAAAACCGTACAAATACGACCAAAACCGGGGTTCAGCAGCAACCCATTATTATTGGAACATTTATATTTTCTATCCAAAGCGGAATTTATGCAAGCTATACAGTCTACAAGTAGACCGATTGGTCGGCTTACATATATTTGCACGTCACGTCAACTGCAAGGATATGAACACATGCATCTTGAACCACCAACGGCAGATCGTTAATAAATAAACTGAACAGTAGGTACCCTAGGATAAGCCCTTGGCGATCTCGGCGCTTTAAGGTCAAAGAAGCAGAGAACATATTATCCGCCTTTACTCGCTGGCTACGTCTCAATAAAAAATACCAAATCATCTGAGCGGAGGTAGTGTCAAAGTTAAAGGACGTAGAAAGTTTTTGTGTAAGAATATAATGGTCAACACTATCAAAAGCCTTGGACAAGTCCAATAGAACCAAGGCCTATAGCTTTTCTTATGTCTGTGGATATTCTCAAATAGCTGTCTCACAAGAATTATATCTATCCATTCAAATAGTCCAGGATTTGCTTGTACATAAATTTCCAAGACGCATAGCAAAAAATTCATTCGTTTTGTCGAGGCTAAAGCTATATATATATATATATATATATACGAGTAGGTAGGTACGTCTAGCAAAAGTGAGCGAAAAAAAATTATTGGTGAAATATTGGTAAGTAATCTCTCTTATTCGTATGATAACTGCTCCAAAGAAAATAAAGTAACATCTTCCTTATGATATGGAATGAAATGCGATAGTAAATTCCATAATGCTTTTGTTTTCATATTCGGTAACGCAAAATTTTGAAGAAGGGCTTTTTGCTGTAACATAATGCCGCAAGCTTTGAATGCATTTTTTAAAGAATAATTGTTATATTTATGGGATTTACGGGATAAGTCTTCTGTTTGAAGTTGTGGAACTTTTCTTAACAGACTGGAATATTTATATAAATTAAAAATCTAACCCATAATACTAATTACTAGTCTTTTTTTGTACATCACCAAAATTCATCAAAATTTATTACTTGGACCGAATCCTAATTTAAGCATTTAAAAGGAATATTATTTAAAAGAATACGTAATTAGGATATTTTTTCAAGTACTTAAATAGCAAGTCATTTGGTTTCTTTTTGAAAAAAAATTCCCATTTAATTGCAATTTCATAACTTCATAAGACGAGATATCAAGGTAATGGGATCTGAGTGGAAAGAAGGTACTTATCACAATAATTAAGGCTGATTATTAGTTGACAATTTATAAAAGAAATAACCGAAAAAAAGGTTTGAGTCAAAAGGAACTACCAAGGGCAGGGACTGAATTTTGAAAAAAAGTAAACGTATAAAATCTTTATTTATTTTTCCAGCGGACGGGAATCGAACCTACACTTGTTAGAATCGGTAAATGATGGATAAAGAAGAACTTTTAAGAACTTTTATTTTTAATGATTCTAAATCAAATTTACAAATGCAAGAAGAAAAAGCAACCGCCTCGTCCGGGGTTTGAAACCGGGACATTCCGCTTACCACTGAGCTTCCAAAACTAAGTCGAATATCAAATATTTGTAAATAGGATTCTAGACTGAAAACCACCTCGTCTTTCATCTGTTACAGTATTGCATGGTTTTTTTGCGACACCTTGTGCAGAATTTTGACCGGCCCATCTCCGCTTTGGTTGAAACTTTCACAGCTTGTATAGAATAATAGTTCACCCGTATTTTTTTCTCTTCCACCACATTCGACCAGCCCGATAAGAGGGTTTAACATTCCGTAATTTTACAAAAAAACATGTATTCTTTCCATGCGCGGAAATCGGTCATCGATGGAGAATAGATGAATTGTAAGAAATTTAATTTTTAACAATTTTAAATTAAGTCATAAATACATACATTTGTGCACTTTTATGGTTACTGGTTAAAGCTAGCTGAAAGCAACTGTGGGTTAAGCGGCTAGATAAAAATTAAGAAATGCAAAAGGGAAAAGCATCCATCTCGTTAGCTTAGAAGAAAGAGCAGTCGGCCGGAAATGGGAAAGTCCCGGTTTCAAACCGCGGACGAGGCGATTATTTTTTTCTCTTATATTTATGAGTTGATTTAGAATTGTTAAAAATAAAACAAAGTTCGTAAAATTATTCTATTCTTCAGTTAGAAAAAGCTCCGTCATGCGAAAGCCTTAATCCTCCATAAAAGTTATTCTTCATTACATCATAATTAAATGTAGTGTTCTGGAGGATCCCTTTGAGAAACAGAGCGCTCTAAAAACTTTCTGGAGCGCGTCCGTGGAAGATCGCACTCCTTCTCTTCTCTATCCCATTCTAGTACATAGGTATGTACGCAGAGGTAAACGTTTCGCTGTTGTTCTAAAGAAGCACTCTAGGGGTATGCTAAATGATGAGTGAAGAAGATGTTTGAAGATGTCATTTGAAAAGCTTTAATCAGCTTTTTTTGTAATCACCGCAGTGCTTCTTCCTTAATTTCATAAGAATCCTTGAAGATCGCTTCCCGAATATAGTTTTAAGGTGATTTCAACTGCAAGCATGCCTATGAGACAAGGAACTAGGATCAGGGATGGAGAAAGGCAGCGGTTCATGCTTCCGCAGAAGTGCTTCAGTAGGCTACTTAAAAATTTAAAATGTATTACTTACCACGATCAATAAAAATAAAAGTTCTTCAAATTCTTCTATTCTCAATTTACAGTGAAATGAAACGTCATTTTAAAAAAAAATTTCATTACAGATGAACAAAAACGTTTTATTGAGACCAGTTTTTTAAAAGTAGTAACAATAGCTGTGGACAGCATGAGATGGGAAATTGCAGCACCAAAAAAAGAAATCTATATGAAGTACCGAGTGATTACATATTTTAAGAATTGGAAGTGTCAGGCTCCGATTTATAAGAATCTCACTCTCAATAGGATCATAGAAAAATTCTTGATCAAGAGGTTTTCTCGAGACATTAATTATCCCGTGCAACCTCATTAAAAAAAAAGCATCCTGTAAGTAAGCGGGTAGCTTACCATCATCATCATTATAAGATTGGCTCCAGTTAATTGTAGGCAAATTTAAGTAACCAAAATGAAACTATTCATCAGCAGGTAGTCTATTCATGCATGTAGTCCCAACTAATGAAATGTTCTAGTTGATGAGCAATGTGTAGGAACGTAAATTCTAGGCCCCATCTCCCCAGAGATATTTCCAGCCAAATGGCGATCATAACGAAAAACCAAGAATTTAATGACAAAAACTTTTCATCCACAACTTTTCCACTCAGCCAAGTTCCAGTCAGGCAAATCGCGTCGAAGCACGAATTTGCTGAACTGGATAAGTTAAAGGGGTCAATTATCCTTCGAGTGAATATAAGCAGACATACTAGCATATTCGATATTTCATTTGTTTTCCATAACAGAAGATTCAGAACGTTCTTTCGTCATTAACTAACGCCTGCTGACATTGAGGGGCCACATATCAGAAGAGGAAACATCTGAACTAAATTGTCTGAAAGAACAATACTGACGAACACAGTTAACACTAGAATACTAAACATCTGCAAAAAAACACTAATACGTCAATTTTGACTCCCTTTAATTCGAAACATATTTATAGTAATATAAACAACAATATCCTACGTTTTATTATTTATTATTATTTTATTATTTATTATATATATAATACTTTTTTTACTTTGACCAGACCGTTGCTATATTTCGTTGGATTTTCGAAGCATAGATTGAAAAATATGGCATCTGATGCAGTTGTTGTGATGGTTCCTGTGAAAATAACTGAATAGCTTTCTCAGTCATTTACCACAATAAATACACTAGTTGAGAAAAGTTAATACCCGCACAAAAGAACATTATTGTTAGATATACGTCATTTTAACTCCTATAGCTACTCGATATGTAACATACAAGGTACTGAGAAGTTATGACTACTTCGATATGTAGGCAATGAAATAACGACAATATTATTTGACAAGGAGTCAATTTGACTCACGTTTAACATTCAGGGTTAATGAACACAACATGGTATACAGGAACAAGTAGAAAAGCAAGAATTGATCTAAGACCAATTCTTATGATACCCTAGATGACTGCCCGTATGTCAATTCGTATGGCCACCCATCTGTGCAAGTTTGATTTTTGAAGTGGTTTTTCGCATATATTTATAAAACGGCTTGTCGGGCAGAACAAATGAGTACAACCAATTTTATAGGATTTCATATTCTGAAGAGCATTTCATCGAACAGGAATTATCTTTTTTACAGTCTACATAAAGATCCTGAATTTTTATATGGCAACACCAAGGAGGGGTACCCCGATTTGGTCTATTTCTTGAGTAGTATTTACTGTTTTTATGAAAATACCATGTACAAAATTTCAACGCTCTAAGTTGACGCGTTCGCAGGTAGTGTCCAAATATGTAGTGAAAAATAAAATTTAATCCTACGATGAAGTTACCCTATTTATCCTATTTCAAACTAATTTTACTATTTTGTTTTTTTATTGCCATATACAAAATTGCAGATCTCTAGACACACGCATTGTCGAGTTACCGTGAGGACGAACAGACGGATGGAGAATATGCGAAAATCAAAATACCTTATGCATGGGTATCCAATCCATTTTGCTCTACCATCATTATTTCTAGGTGTTAGGGACGACAAACTTAATATCCCCTTTAGATTTCAATGTATGGTATAAAAAGGTATGTTTCTTAGGAAGCAATAGCTGAATAGGCTTGTAGATATTTTTACGATATAATAAAATATATCATATTAAAATCAGTTCTTTTCTTAAATTGTACGTCTTCTCTCTTTTAGGTTTCAAGAAAAAAAAAATAAATTAGGATAAATATTTTCTTTGCTAATTATTTTATTTTACACGTATTTTAGTTCGTTATATTTCCTTTTGTAAACACAAAAAAGATATTCTTAATACAAGAAAAAATCTTATTTTTATTATTGAAAATAATTAAATTCATTCTCAATGCCCTTAAACTTATTCTGAAACTATCCTTGATACAAAATTATATTTTTCTAAAAACAATACCTTCCAAATATTCTTGATGTGTTTTTTCTCTGTGTTTAAAGCTTTTTTAAAAGTTTTTCAAGGAGTTTTCCTTTAAAACGTCAAATCCAATATTTTTCCTTTAATTACAGTCAGTGCAAATATTACTTTGACAAAAGTGAATACATAAAAAATATTTTATTTTATTTTTAAGTATAAACAAAAAGTAATTGCAAACTTCAAATTAACGAACTATGTAGCTTCCGCTACAATAGCCAGCCATATTGAGGACGAGAAGTGTAGCGTTTTTGTTGTTTGCGACACATTCTGGTTGTGTGAGATTGTCACAGCTCATGAAAAAATTATCCTGTCTTCACTTCGACAAATCTTAATATAAGCGATTGGAGAGCACTGAGTGTCAATACGTGATGGAATTTGTTGAATAATCTGATTTTCGATGGCTTCAGGATATACTCTGGATAAAAAAAAACACATTTAGGAAGACAAGCTTGTCATAACATAATAACATTTAGAGTTAAACATAATGCAACAATATCCATAACGCAAAGTACCACAAAATCTATATCCACATATTTGGCCTCGCCAATAGAGTAAGCTGGCAACTGATAGCATAAGGATTTTCCACTTCCAGAACTTAGTCACTAAAGTGGATAGGCCTGTTAATATACACATTATAGCTTGTCTTGATTCTTTTTTACTAACCACAGTGACCTTATGTTGCCCTATATCGATCAATGTACCCACCGTTTAATGACGTGGCCATGGCCAGGATCTTTCAATAAAATTTTTTTGTATTGTATTGTATTATATAGGCCTATAGGCTCTTGTTCTATCTAAACATAGACACTGCTTACTCTTCTCTAATCATTTGGTCTATTGTAACCATAATTCACTGCAAAATTATGGGCGCAAGAATTTTTGTTATTGTGGACAATAAACAGAAATAAAAACAACATTTATGATGATGTGAATGAACCTTTTTCACTCCGCATGAAATAGAAATGTCTTTTCATTTTAAATATTTCGCAAAATTCTCTCCTCCGATGTATTACTTCAGACGAACTTGTAGAATACAGAAGTTCTACGTAAACTAAGTTGGACTGAAAAGCTGTGTGCGCTTATCTCCAATATGCATAATTAGGTATGATTCCGACTAGATATAGTGGAGAAATTCTTTTATTCAAAAAATTTAAATATTCACCCGCTTCTAGTAGAAGCCTTTTGAAATCGGGTAAGGAAAACTCGCACAAATTGGAATTATGCCAAAAAGAACGCGACTATAAATTCCCTCGGTGAATTGCCCTTTTCCTAATAGGCTCATCTCGCACTGAAATATCACAGTTTTCGCCTCACTGATGTTATTTCGACCATTTTAAAGGCTCATAAAGCAAGTCTTACGGCGGCTATAACTGGATCATTAACTTGGAAGTTTATTATTATTTCCATATCAATTATTGCTCCATTCCCTTGGATGGCGCCGTATTTATAGCTAACTATAGTTCTTGCCTCCGTCTGCGCTCGGCCCTTTCTACCGTCCGCAGTGGTAAATTAAGCAGAGTTTCTCTTCGTATTAAACATTTCACTGTTCAATCATTAACTGACGAAAAATAAGTGGTCCTCTCCCCCGAATAAAGAAATTAAGATGCCGCCGCGGCTGTAACAGCTTAAATTTAGCAGTTGGGTTTTTTGGTGTGGTGGTAAAGGCCCCGCTGTGTTTATGGTATTCTAGCAACAAACATAACTGCCTGCAGGGAGACTACCTTCAGTTTTTCTTCTTCTTTGTTTACGTCTTTGTAGTTCAACGGTGGACAATGTATTAGGAATTGAATAAACTTTTATTGGTTATACATAACATGTCGGTAGATATAGTCAGCGTTACCAAAATTGATCTTACCAAATCTTGATTGGATTTTAAATTATGAGTGGACCTAGTTTTAATCCATTTTACCAATTTAGCACCAAAAACTATTTTTGATGTGCAAGAATATCAATTCCACATTTGAATTTGAATTTTGTGGCTCAATGCAAATAGAGGTGAACTTTTTCCGTGCTTTCTTTTTATTTTGATAGCTAGGCATGCACGATCAGCTGATCACACCAGCTAGAATTTAAAGCTTTTCACGGCATAAATTCGAAAAGTCTTATCGATTTCTTTCATCTAGCCTAGAGTGATGTTTCTAAACAATAACTAATTTTACAAATTAAAGTTGTATGTTCGTCTCCTTTTCCTAATATATTTCATCGAATTACTACTTTCACGTTCATCTACGTAGAAACGTCCTTTATTAAGCCTATATTTTTATATTCATACATTATTTCGACTGCAACTCTAATTCACTCGAGAATAAATTCAATTGTAATTTCTCTCATATAATTCATGGACTTCACCAATTTTAACATTTAGGGCAGTCGAGAATTGCTCGCATTTTTAACCATTTTAATAGAAGTGAAGTAGGTATTAGAAAGACATTAGTGGAAAGTTATGTGTTTCTTGTTAGATGAGACGCGTCAGAAAAAATTAAAGGTACTCAGGGAATGGGACACGAGGCAGATGAAAAAGAAAAACTTGTATCAGAAAGTAGGGCCAGAAAATAAGTATGGAATATGAAGTAGCCCGGCTCTTTTGTTCCTAGAGCAGGACATCTGCATAACACATGTTCAACTAATTTAATATTCTCAGGAGCTTTAGTTCTTCGACATAAATCGCCTAATTCTATATCCAGTCTCTTGGCATCGTTGCCAGTGGCCCAATAGCCCGCTGACTTCCAATCAAGAGTTCTGGAGTCAGCTCTTCTTTTCCTAATGAGTTCCATTGTTTTCCTCTTATTGCACATAAGCTGGTGAAACAGTTTCAATGCAGTGCAGTTTGTTTTCACAAAAAAAAAAAAAAAAACTTCAGCTGTCGACGATGTTTACTGCTAGAATATTTAGAGCACATAGAGAGCATAGAGAACAAGCTTATAATCTGCCTGTAATGAATGCTTATACAAAACTTCACTGTACTTTATTTTTAGTTCATTACAATTAATTAAAAACAAATTTTGAATATAAGATTTGACTTAGAGTGTATACATAATTGGAGCACATAACTCAAGGGTTTGATAGCTGAAAGGGGGTAAGCAAAAAATTATAGGGGTAGGAGTGGGGTAAGACGCGTCGTTTCGGTGGTAGGGGGGTTTAAGGTTATAAGTACTTCTCCCAAATAACATTGGAGGTTGAATTTCCTATCTTTGAGGGCTGATCTAGGTCGATTGGTTAAAATTACGTAAATTAGACTTAAACATTTATCCTCAGAGGCCACTCTCCTTTAAGGTTAATTAGGAAGAAAATTTTACTTAGTAATTCCTTAAATTAGGCCTTCAAAGTAACCTTGACTTTGTAGTTAATTATCTGAGAAAAATAACGTAATAACTCCTTTTCAATTTATCTCATAAGAATTAGGAAAAATTGGAAAATAAATAAGGAAAATTTCCTAAATCTGAGGAAAATTTCCTTACTTTTGACATAAATTTTACTTAACTCTAAGGTCAAATTTAAGGAAATGTATGGACTATGTACTCATATATATTCCCAAGTTCTAGGCAAGACATCGGAAATATTCCCTAAATAATTCCCTATTTTACTGTGTTCGCCCTGAAAGTGCGAATTTCCAAAAAAGTTAACCTCAAGGTCAATTGGGCTAAATGGGAACTTTTAACGGAATCCCTAATAGTTGAAATTACATATAAATACAACCAAAAATTAAAATTTATTGACTTTTGTTTGGCTTTAGTATCACTGGAATTAATGAACTGCTCCTCCCATGGAATCGCTTCATAAAAAATACAAATGTTACTCCTTTTTACGTTTGCATTCACCCGTTTTTTAACAAACCTTGTATATAAATGATGGTGCTAATGACATGGTTTACTATTTTTAAGATGTAAATAAATCAATTTAATTCTTGCAATTGTCAAACATCTTTTAATTATTTAAGGCGAAAATCCATAATTTAGGGCAAAATTCCCTATTTTAAGTCGAAATTTCTTTGAATACAAAATTACCTAAACAGGGATTATGCCCTCAAATTTCGAAAAATTTGTCAATTAAGTCAAACTAACTTTTAGGTCGAGAAATGTAATAAGTGCCACATTTATTTAACAAAACATGGCTGCCATATATTAAAGGAATGAATAGAAAAATTGCTTTATTTTATAATTTAATTTTTTCTATAGTTAGTCCAAGAAACACCAAAATAAATGATTTTTTCTTAATTTCAGAACGATTAAAGAATTAAAGAATATTTCAATCAATTTGAAGGCTCTACATCGCAAACCAAAGAATAATTTAAAAAGAAATAAATTATTATTTTTAAAATACACAATATTTTTAAAGCGTATTGGTGTTTTTCGAAAAATTATATCCATGTTTATCAATAAAACTTTTTCCGAATTAATTTAGAATAAGCCCATATTATCTATATATTTCATCAAAGCAATACTTCTCATTGGAGTTATGCGGCTTGTTCATAATACTTATATTACCTACGTGGGAAAATGTACACTTACAATTCTTATAAAATGAAATTCCTTCTACGTTAACATGAGCTAAACTAGGTAGAAAATAGGTCGAGATTAAGGAAAATTTATGTAAATTCGATGTGAAATTTACGTTTAATTTACCAACTCAAGGAAATGAGTCCTGTGCCCTATACGGAAATATTCCTTAATATTTACGTCGATACGACATCCTCTCATTCGCCACTTATGTAAATCGGACGTAAATAATAGGAGGGGATCAACTTAACCGCAATTAGTCGCTGCCCTAATTTACGTCGAATAGACGTAAATTCGACCTGAAAAAGAGGAGAAATGCTGCTTGGGCTTCCACTTTACACCCTGTAACTTTTTTGATATACACGCTATCAAGGTGAGAGTCATCTCAGATGATAGCAAACCGTTTCAGCTTTCAAATAAATACCCAACCCACCCACCTGCCGCCGGAAGTTGTAGGACGTCAAAGTAAGGAAATCAGAAAAAGATTCCTAATTTTTTTCAAATTGTAACGATTTTTCCGCCCGAATGCAGTATAGTTGTACAGTGTTTTACACGATTTAGAGACCCCGGAATGTTACCTTTAATTTTACTTTGCTAATTTTGCGTGGAATTGCATAATAGTAGGCGCGATTACCATCGTCAGTAGCTGCATTCTTTTGCGTCCGGCGAAAAGAGCAAAACAAAAGATACGAAAAAGAACGCCACATACATTTTCATATAAAGATTTAAATCAAGCGAACACTACAAATAGTTCGTTTCAATCGACAGAACAATATGTTATCCCCAGTATATAGGAGTTCTAGGACAAGGTACACAAAAGAACACAGCTAGTAGCCAAATTAATGAAATAATGAATCACAGAAACGGAAATATCTCAAAAACGGTTGCATTTAGGCTGGTACATGTACTTAATCAGATTCAAGGCAACATTCCGGGGTTTCTAGATCTTGTAATAAAACTGTATAGTTATCGTGCATTATGCCAGGGAAATCGATAAAATATGAAAAAATTGGGTATTTTTTCCAATTTTTTTAATTTGACGTCACACAACTTCCGATGGAAGGTTATGGGCAGGCTGGTTGGGCTGAGACAATTTCCTATCATCTGAGATGAATCCCACCTTGAAAGGGTGTATAGCAAACAAGTTACGGGGTAAAAAGTGGAAAAAGTAAGTTACAGGGTATAAAGTGGAAAAAGTACTAAAAAGCCCCCTAAAAGACGCGTCGGACCACCCCCCCCCCCCCTTCACTTCCCTTTATAATATTTTGCTTGTCTCCAACTCAGCTATAAAACCCATGAGTTATGTACATCAATTATGAAACACCCTGTATAATACTATTTTTTGAAATTCAGAAATTGCAATTTTAAATTATTTAATTATAAAATACTTGATAGTTAGCTTAGATATATAGTAATTGCTGAAATGCTTCCTTGTTATAATGTCAGAAGGCGCCACCTGTACCATTTTGAACGGTTTTCAAGGAATAAGCCGTAAGAGCATATAGAATATAAAATCGACGATGGCTTGACCCGATGAAAGGAAGACCACAATTTTTTCATAGAAATTTACAGGGAATTTCTTCCTTCAAATTTTTATAAATTGGTCGAGGCCGACAGCAACGCCTCACTTCAATATAAAATCAACGATCTCGACCTGTTATATAGAAGCCCTAAATTTTTTCTTAGAAATTTACTGGAAATTTTTTCTTAACATTTTTATGCATTAAGGGAGGTCGGCAACGGCACACGTGGAAGTATTATATCTAAAAATAACTGCAGTCTGGTGACCAAGAAAATTTCTGCCGAAACATTTTCTTTAAATATCTTTTACTTTCTTGCTTATCAGTGCGTCTACGCTCATGAAGCCCACAGCTCATTGAACGCAGCACATCACAAAACGGCTTAGGGTAGGGTAGCGTATCCAGCAGCGGATATGAAATACTTTCTTGCAGAAATAGTTCTGGAACTACTTTGAATTTGTTTCCACGTTCTTACAAGGGAAAGTGATTATAGAATGACGAATGACGAACGACTTGAGTAATCGAATTTATCATATAATAAGGATCATGTTTACATTGCAATATAAAAAGTAGTTTTAAAAAGTTAAACACGTTCCTAAAATTTTGTATGCAAATTCGTTTAGGTTACATTGATAGTTAGAAAAAGGTCTTCATCATCAGGAAAATTTTCCTAAAATTGTAAACTATGAATACTTTGGAATATTTTCGTTATTATGAACTTTTTACTTCATCCCATTTTTAAAATAACTTCAAGATTACTTTATCTCTGTCAGTATTTCTAGTTTTTTCTACTTCTCAATACCTTGAAGTAAAAATGGTGGAGCATTAAATACCAGATTTTAGATTTAAAAAAAATTTGAAGTCAAAAGTAATCCAATCTTCTAGAAATAATCTGAAAAGGCAAAAAAGAAATTATCCTGTAATGCTTCCGTTAATAATTTCTAAGACATATACTAAAGTAGTGAGTTATTTACATGGCGTGGAGTTATATTTCAAACTAGCTGCGACTTCTGGTAAGTACTTCTAGATCTAGGTCAGTAATAACTTCGAACGCTGTTGGGTAGGTTTTTGTAATATACACAAGTACACACAGCGCTACCTTGCCCTCCGCTGTGCTGTGCTGCATTCAATGTGCGGCGGGCTTAAAAATTGTTAGTGGGCCAAGGCTCCAAACAGCCGTTGTTGGCATCCAATAATGCATACAAATTTTAAATAAAAAATTTTCAATAAATTTCTAAGAAAAATTTGAGATCTTCCCTGCATCAGATTGAGCTCTTTGGAGCGAGGCGAGCGCCTCTACAATAAAACAAGTACCTAAGTCAAACTTCGTACCGCAATCACTATACATTTTTTTCACAAAGAGAATAGCATGACGAAACACTGACCATAATTGCCTCGCAATACAACAGGCATTAGGACTGATGTCTTATCGCAGATGTCGTTAGTGATGTCGTCTTTTAGAGTTCCGACTGTGTTTCTCACATACGATATTTCATCTTAGTTATTTATTTTAGAAGGATTATCTCAAGCATGTTAGTATCTCATTGACCTCGGTATTTCTATACCCAGGCACCCAACATAGGTTAACCTTATGTGGTTTAGAAATCTCCTCTAAGTTGTCTTTACTACTATATAATCAACACCTTAGTGGCCATTTGGTTGCAAGTATATACTGCAGTACCAACTTCGTCAGATTTCTTTTATTCGGAGAATGTTTCTATCCTGGGTCCCATGCAATGTGCAATCGTGTCTTTACCTACAATACACCTTATGGTTTCATTTACTTGGGTATAATAAGGATATGAAAAGATTACATATAAGCCTTGTATTGACGTTAAACTCTACAAAAAAGATATGCCGCAGTATTTATCACATATTCGTTAAGTGAAGAAATGTCAATCTTTTACATTAGAATACCAGAATTGAATTGATTTGTTATGGAAATAACAGAAGAATTTTCTCCTACTGTAAGACAATAACCTGCCAAAGGTTGACACATCTGATTAAGGAATTTCTATTCGCACAAGTTAATAACTAGGAACACTCCAGATAAGTTTCAGGATGCTTTATGTTGTGACTCAGATGCCCAATGCGGCCGAATCACAACAATTAGGTCAATTCGTGAATATATTGTCCTATACAATATATTACTGGACCATAAGTTTGACCCTAAAAACGAAACATATTTCAAATTAATTTCAATCTCTTTCAAATTCACTCGTTCACATTATAATAAAATGCAATTAAGCATAAATTGCATTTTATTATCAAACACACATTCCACTCCCACAATTTACATATCCTTACCTACATATAATATGCTCCTTCTCTTCGCATGTGCACAGCTCATATATATAACGCTGTAATTACTCCTAATTGCATGTACATAAATACATTATTTCAATTACTCCAAATTGCGCCTTCTTAAAATTAATATTTTAAGACGACGATAACCATATCCGATTACAGTTTCTCGATGCAATTGCACTGTATCAAAACTATTTGCATTTTAACACTTATGTAAAATGGGTACGTGGGGCAGATAGCTCGTACCTCAGGGAGTTTTTCGGAATCCATTAACCCGTGCGTGCATAAATTATAATATAACGAAATATTGCTATCTTTTCCTATCATAAACGAAGTGGATTATTATTTCTAATATAAACGAATATTTTCATTTCCTATCGATATTATAATTTCTATTACCACGGAAGTTGTTGAACACAGCTGAAAAACAAATAAAAAATAATTAGACCAATATATAAAATATTTAATACTTCCCTAGACTAGAATTCCAAGATCCTGTGTCCAGTCAGCACTGGCCTCCTGTATCTTCAAAAAGTATCTGAAATGAGAAAAAAAGATATATATTAGTTCAATAGAATCAATTGGATTAACTATTAAACAGCACAATAAAAAATTTAAGTACATACATGTATACTGCCAAGAAACAAATTTCTTGGCAGTACAACAACAACACTACATGAAAACATAAACATTGCTATTTTTCAGCGAAATTCATGTTACTGGCATAATAAACTATTGCGAAACATGCAATTATGTTTAAATATGCGAATAACATAAACTCGCAAAAGCTACACACACTATTATTAATGAAAAATCAACAATTGTAACCATTGTTGACACTTCATTAATCACTTTTTCATCACAAAATTTGCGCATAATTTGCATGATTCTTGCAAATTATGCACAGGAAAATCATTAATTAATATTTAAAGAATATATTTAGGCACTTACCTTGTAAATTAATCCCTTGGTGGCGAAGAAATACACAACACAAAACACGGCACTTCACGACTTAAAATTCGCGAAACCAACTGTCACCGCGACGAAGTAAATAATCATTTTTATGAAGTTGGCCGCGCTCTACCTGTTGGCAATAATTAAAAAACGCGAAATTGCCCAGGTAAGGAAATATTTATAAAAAAAAGGTAATTCTAATTCCCATAATGAGTGGGAAAGAGAACGGTGTGGAAACGAGACAGAAGAAAATTCGTGAGAGAATTTATGTTCCACACCGGAAATCAACATAGTATGATAGGGAGCGGCCATATTGATAAGTTTTAGAAAAATTGAAATATTTCAATAAATGAATTAGGAAAAATTATGGATAATTAAAAATAAATTAATTCACATAATTTGGAATATTTTGACATTACAGCATGGACTTATAATGTGCAAAAAATATATGAAATTTGCATTTTTTCATGTGGAACTTGTCCGAAAATGGCGGCTCGGACATTATAAAAAGGAGGTGCTCCCTAACTAAACTCTCATTAGTTTGACAGCGATCGTACATGCAACTTAGCATAGATCCAGTGGTGTTTTCAGAAATCAAAAAGTAATAATTCTCAATACAATCTTATAGCATAAATCAACGTGCCTAGCAAGGTACAGCATTCACATGCTATCAAGATTTTAATATCAAATTAATAAGTTGGTGTGACTTGAATTTGGTGGTGAACGTTTTAGGATAAGTATTTGTGATATATATTCTTAAAACATTTGGTGGTGGACAATTTAATTTAGTTTTTTCACATAGCATTGACTTCATGCAAGCCACGCATAATTAATGCTTCATGTGAAAAAACAACGTAGATTAGTTAATATTAAGCTACACGTGAATTATAGTAAGTAAGAAACAGTGAAATTAATTGTAATAAAAGTGAATTGGTGAAAATCTGAGGTATAAAATTGAGCACGTGTCACGTTACGACACCTCAAGAATACATGCCTCCAGATAATTAGTTAAATTAATTAAGTACGTTTAAAGTGAAAAAATTACAACAGAATTCAGACTAACGTAAAATAAGTAATTTTTGGTTAATAAAGCAACAGTAAACACAAGCTCACATATCTTGTCATTTTAACATACCGCTACACTAACCTACCTAAAATGCAGTAATATAGCTGTAGTGTTCAATTACCGCTACATTACAAAACATTTTTTGGTGGTTCCATCCAGGAATGTGTGCCTGTTTGCTGTTGCGATTGACAATAATTCATTTACGATTAAATTAGTCAAGCAATTCTTACTGTTATTGTGCTGAAATATGGCAGTTTTTAAGAAGTTTTCAAATTAATAACTGTGCTTAGACGTGGCAGTTTTTATTAAAAAATACAAAAATTAATTTATAAACGTGCTTAGACGTAAAACTTCAGGGCAGCTTGAATATTTTCGAAATTTCTGTTATTATTACTGAACTTACATGTCAGTAAATCGTGTTACATAGTTACTTGCTGAACTTACATGTCAGTAACTCTTAATAAATAGCTGAATAATTAAATTAACTAAAATTAGTAACGAAAATTTAGATAAATATTTTTTCACGTCAATTTGTCATACACGGTATCAATTTACGTTCTTCGACTAAATTTACATTTATCCCACGTGGCATTAAATTGCTTTTTTTTTCAATTATCTTCATCATTTAACCCACACGGTTAATTAACTAATCGTAAATTATCAATCAACATGGATTCAGTAGATAAACTAATCCTTACGGAAAGCATATTGCGTGCAAGAATTGAAAAGTTAATCGAAAATGGAAAGAAAACGAACCTTGTTAAACGAACACAAGGCTTTTATGAAACTAAAATTACAGATTTGAAGAAACTATGGGAAATATATAGCGATACAGATATGGCAATAAATCAGGCTTTATTAGAAAGTTCTGATGAAAAGCAACATGAGTATTTAGCCCAAGATAATCATAGCTCAACAGAGTTAAAATATTCCGAATATATGGGAGAATTAGTAGAAGGATTGCAGAAATTCGTCCCAACTTCTGAAGCATCAAGCTCGGGACAAGTACCTATTCATTCGACAACTGTTGTTCAACAGGAATCATTCCTTCCGCGCATTCAGTTGCCCAAGTATAACGGCAACTACGATTTATGGCGATCATTTCATGATCTATTCATTTCTCTTGTTCATGACAATACAAAGCTAACACCAGTTCAAAAGCTGCATCATCTGAAATCTTGTTTAGTGGGTGATGCTGAGAAATTGTTGCGGCACACCCCAGTAACAAATGAAGATTACATGCCAGCATGGAACAAGTTAAAGGCTAGATATGAGAACAAGAGAATTTTAGTTAATCATCAATTAAAGGTTTTGGTAAACCAAGCCAAACTAAATGCAGAGTCTGCTAAAGGACTCAAGTCAATAATTGATACAACAGACGAATGTATCCAACAATTACAAAGTTTAGAAGTTGATACGACATCATGGGATGTACTTCTAATACATCTGTTAGTACAGAAATTACCTTTCATTACCCTCAAATTGTGGGAAGAAGAGCAGGGAGGCACACAAGAACTCCCAACATTTAAGTCATTTAAGCAGTTCTTAAATACACGTTTAAGAATTTTAGAATCGTTAGCAGATAGTCTAGTTAAGTCCACACCACATCACAAACCAAACACCACACCAGATGTGACAAAGTCATATCACCTTACAAATGAATTTAAATGCGCAGCATGCAATGCCAGGCATTACCTCCAAAAGTGTCCGAAGTATCTAGCGATGGACATACCATCCAAATATCAGATATTGAAGGCATCAGGTCGGTGCTCAAATTGCTTAGGAATTCACCACTTAAATAATTGCACTAGCAAATTTAGATGTCTGAAATGCAATAAGAGACATCATAGCACCCTTCATGAAGAACACAATAAGGAAAAACCCAAGTCCTCAGCTGTTCATAATGAGCATAAGTCAGCACATGACAAAGTTAGATTGAGCTCAAGTCAAGCTAATCAATCTAGCTCCTCACAGGAAAGCTTTTCCCGGTTACAAGCAGTCAACAATACTGATGGCTTAAACACTAGTCATAACTTCGTAACCCGAGAAAGTCACAATGCTCTACTAGCAACTGCATTAGTAGTAGCACAGACAAAAAGCGGAAAACCTTATATTCTACGATGTCTGATAGATAGTGGCTCGCAATCATCTTTCATCACGGAGGAAGCTTGCAGGAAATTAGGAGCAGTACAAAGCCCAACTGCAGTTTCCATCACAGGCTTAAACACTAGCCATACAGCCATCTCAAGGCACCAAACAATACTCTCTCTTCGGCCTCGAACAACGAGATCTACAGCAGTATTAGAAGAAAACTTTCTAATACTTAAGAACATTACAGATCCTCTGCCTTCTAGAATAGTGTCTAAAAAGGAATGCGCGAAGCTAAAGAAACTGCAACTCGCAGATCCCACATTCTGGAAACCGGGAAGGATAGATGCATTATTAGGAGCAAGAGTTTATGCTCAAATATTGCGAACCGGTATACGGCAAGGAACAAATACGACTCCTACAGCAGTCAACACAATATTTGGTTGGATTTTGCTAGGGTCTAGCATAGATGATGCAGAGCACAAAACGTCATCATTTACAATCACAACTGATGATGTGGCTCTTCAACTCAAGAAGTTCTGGGAAACAGAAGAATTTCCCACAAACCCCATTCTTAAAAAAGAAGACAAAGAATGTCTACAGAGTTATCAACTCAATCACCAGCGTCTGCATAATGGAACTTATCAAGTTAAGTTACCTTTTGTAAACGACGAGAACCCTACTCTGGGGCAATCGAGAATACAATCAAACGCTTTCAAGGAATTCAACGACAATTAGCCAGAAATCCAGACTTGAAAGTTGAATATGAGAGAAGTTTGGACGAATATCTCTTGTTGGGTCATATGGAGGAAATACCTCCGCCCAATATCAATCAGCCCCATTATTATATACCTCATCATGCCGTTGTGAAGGAAAGCACGACAACAAAGGTGAGAGTAGTATTCGATGCCTCAGCGAAGACGTCGAATGGCAAATCTCTTAATGAATATCTACTAAAGGGCCCAGTTCTGCAACCTAAGCTGTTCGCCACGTTGCTCAACTGGCGCCAATATAAACTCGCTATGAACGCAGACATTGAAAAGATGTATCGCATGATCACCATGCATCCCGATCACCGAACATTTCAGCGAATCATTTGGAGACATCCTAAAACTAAGGAGATTCAGGATTTTCAGCTGAACACGGTGACATTTGGAACGGCGTCAGCGCCATACTTAGCTATTCAGACGCTACAACAGTTAGCAAATGATGAACAGCAAAGATGGCCTTTAGCTTCTACGGTTACAACCACAGATTTTTATGTGGATGATCTCCTGACTGGAGCTGACAATCTTAATGACGCCAAATGCTTATTAAATCAGCTAATAGGTATGATGAAATCTGGAGGATTCAATCTCAGGAAATGGACAAGCAACAGTTCAGAGCTGTTAAGCCATCTTCCTGCAGAGCAATGTGAATTCACAGAAACACTAACGATCACAGACCAGGAATCTGTAAAAACACTAGGAATTCGCTGGCATCCTAAACTGGATAGTTTTTCCATTATAACCAAACCATGGACAGTTCATGCCAAGGTAACTAAACGAACCATTCTGTCTGACATCGCATCACTGTACGATCCTTTACGCCGGCTGGCACCAGTGGTAATCACAGCCAAGGTGCTCATGCAAGCACTATGGATCACAGGATGTGCATGGGACAACAAGGTATCGGAAATAATAGAACAACAATGGAATAAGTTTAAACGTAACTTAAAATGCATAGAAAACATACAAATCCCTAGATGGATCAACTATTCATCTGAGGTAAGCATCCAATTACATGGATTTTGTGATGCGTCTACAAAGGCTTTTGCAGCTGCCGTTTATTTACGGGTAGACGATCAGAACGGCTTAATTCATACCAATTTGCTTACTGCAAAAACTAGAGTAGCTCCAATTAAGCCAACAACAATTCCTATATTAGAGCTTAATGGAGCTCTATTACTTGCACGACTGCTTCAGGCTACACTTGAAGATATGCGCCTACATCATGTGCCAATCTTCGCCTGGACAGACTCAACAATTGTCTTGCAATGGATCAAGGAACATCCAGCACGATGGAAAATCTACGTAGCAAACCGCGTCGTCGAAATACAAGACGTTGTACGCTTCGAACAGTGGCGTCACATATCTACAAAACACAATCCGGCAGATTTAGCCTCCAGAGGTATTCCTGCAGCAGATTTAACCAGTAATCATTTATGGTGGCATGGACCATCATGGTTAGCTGAAGAACAGGACAACTGGCCGAAATTTAAGGACATTTCGGAACAAACAAATTTAGAAGCTAAAGAACTGCCTACAGTAAGTTTTTTAGCGAAATTAGACAACAATCTTCTTTTACGATATTCGTCGTATACTCGCCTTGTGCGAATTGTAGCAAACATTCAACGTTTCATACACAATTGTCGGCATCCGCAATCGAAACTCGTTCAAGCTTTCACTGTGCAGGAATGGAATAATGCTGAAGTAACAATATTAAAACTCGTACAACAAACTGCGTTCGCAGAAGAGTATAAGAATATGTTGGACAAGAAACCATTGTCACAACATAGCAAATTAATCAAGCTCAATCCATTTCTGGACAACAACGGTTTAATACGATTAGGTGGTAGACTTCAAAATGCAACATTGCCATATAATAGAAAGCACCCAATCATCTTACCACGTGATCATCACGTTACACTAATACTAATTGACAAACTGCATGTGGATACTCTGCATGGCGGGCCATCACTAGTTCTCAGCACTAGTCGAGATAGATTTTGGATCTTGGATGCTCGACGCCGAATTACTAGTCGAATACATAAGTGCATTATCTGTTTTAAACATCGCACTACAACAAGAACCCAATTAATGGGAAATCTACCAACGTCTCGAGTGAATATAACGAGACCGTTCCTTAACGTAGGAATTGATTATGCAGGACCTGTAATAATAAAAGCATCAAACCTACGAAATGCAAAATTGTTGAAAGCATACTTTTGCATCTTCATTTGTATGGCCACAAAGGCGGTACATCTGGAGTTGGTATCAGATCTCACATCTGAAGCATTCCTCGCTGCATTAAAACGATTTGTAGCACGAAGAGGCTTGTGTAGTGACATATACTCAGATTGTGGCACCAACTTCATTGGAGGAAAAGCGATTTTAGATAAGGATTTGCAAGCAGCAATTAAAGGTGCAACTCCAGTAGCAGCCCAATATCTTGCCTCCAAGCAAATCAATTGGCATTTCAATCCTCCAGCCTCTCCACACTTTGGAGGGATATGGGAAGCCGGGGTAAAGGCAATAAAGTACCATTTACGCCGAACATTACAACACTCCAGATGCACATTCGAAGAATACTCTACAGTCCTGGCTCAGGTTGAGGCATGTCTAAATTCTAGACCGCTATGCTACGTGAGAAATGATCCAGAGGATTTACTTATCCTCACACCCGGACATTTTTTAATAGGCCAAGCACTTAATGCCATTCCAGAGCCAGACTATACCCATGAAGCAATACTACCTTCCAAACGGTGGAAGTACATACAACTATTATATAAACAATTTTGGGATAAATGGTCAAGGGATTACTTGAACCAATTGCAAAATCGACCCAAATGGTATACAAGACAACCAAATATTCAAGTAGGGGACGTGGTACTTGTAAAACACGATCAGATGCCACCCACAAGTTGGTTAATGGGCATAATCGAACAAGTGCATCCAGGGACAGATGATCTGGTTCGGGTAGTCAAGGTCAAAACGCGAAACGGTAGTTTTCTACGACCAATTGCAAAAATTAGTCCGCTACCATTAGCTATAGATTAACTACCTGTTCTTAGTGTCGTCATGTGTCTGTCCTTTTGTGTACTACTGTTGGCTGAGGGTTGTGTTCTATTTACGTTACGCCATACTAACTGGTTGCCATTTCAGATGTCATTCACCTACGAACAGGATGATACACTATACATTCTGGAAGACATTTACTTTAGCCCACCAGGAAGCCCGGAGCGGAGGATGTTGCGTGACCCGGGCTGTGATGTCTTTGGCAGACCCAGGCCGGAGTTGGCCCACGAATTGGCTCCAGGAGGTCGAGAAGAAGTTGGAGGAGCTACAGAAGAAGTTTCCAGAACCAGAGGAGAGCCATCCACGAGCGCAGCAGCTAAGGACTCAACTACGGCTACAAACTTACCGTTTGTAGGCCCGACTCCCTTTACGGATCCACACCCGGAGCAGACAGTGGTGGTTAATGGCAGTCGGATATCTCAGTTATCCAGACTTCTGCTGACCACAACCATAAACGAGTTCGAAATGAGGAGGAACAATAGCTTTCAAAAATTTCGAACGCGAGAAGGCGTAGATATATATCTGCCTCGATATGTCTTGCAGCGTATTAATGTTCGGGCAATACAGCAGCGGAGGAACCGCGAAAAATTCATTAATCTACCCGACAAATACCAAGTCAAATTAAAGGTCACTAAGGACGGAGAATTAATAGTCCATCATTACCACAAGAGAGGTATACGCAAAATAAAAGAAGCTTTGGTTGAACAAACTGTTCAACGGGGGGGAGTATGTTGAACACAGCTGAAAAACAAATAAAAAATAATTAGACCAATATATAAAATATTTAATACTTCCCTAGACTAGAATTCCAAGATCCTGTGTCCAGTCAGCACTGGCCTCCTGTATCTTCAAAAAGTATCTGAAATGAGAAAAAAAGATATATATTAGTTCAATAGAATCAATTGGATTAACTATTAAACAGCACAATAAAAAATTTAAGTACATACATGTATACTGCCAAGAAACAAATTTCTTGGCAGTACAACAACAACACTACATGAAAACATAAACATTGCTATTTTTCAGCGAAATTCATGTTACTGGCATAATAAACTATTGCGAAACATGCAATTATGTTTAAATATGCGAATAACATAAACTCGCAAAAGCTACACACACTATTATTAATGAAAAATCAACAATTGTAACCATTGTTGACACTTCATTAATCACTTTTTCATCACAAAATTTGCGCATAATTTGCATGATTCTTGCAAATTATGCACAGGAAAATCATTAATTAATATTTAAAGAATATATTTAGGCACTTACCTTGTAAATTAATCCCTTGGTGGCGAAGAAATACACAACACAAAACACGGCACTTCACGACTTAAAATTCGCGAAACCAACTGTCACCGCGACGAAGTAAATAATCATTTTTATGAAGTTGGCCGCGCTCTACCTGTTGGCAATAATTAAAAAACGCGAAATTGCCCAGGTAAGGAAATATTTATAAAAAAAAGGTAATTCTAATTCCCATAATGAGTGGGAAAGAGAACGGTGTGGAAACGAGACAGAAGAAAATTCGTGAGAGAATTTATGTTCCACACCGGAAATCAACATAGTATGATAGGGAGCGGCCATATTGATAAGTTTTAGAAAAATTGAAATATTTCAATAAATGAATTAGGAAAAATTATGGATAATTAAAAATAAATTAATTCACATAATTTGGAATATTTTGACATTACAGCATGGACTTATAATGTGCAAAAAATATATGAAATTTGCATTTTTTCATGTGGAACTTGTCCGAAAATGGCGGCTCGGACATTATAAAAAGGAGGTGCTCCCTAACTAAACTCTCATTAGTTTGACAGCGATCGTACATGCAACTTAGCATAGATCCAGTGGTGTTTTCAGAAATCAAAAAGTAATAATTCTCAATACAATCTTATAGCATAAATCAACGTGCCTAGCAAGGTACAGCATTCACATGCTATCAAGATTTTAATATCAAATTAATAAGTTGGTGTGACTTGAATTTGGTGGTGAACGTTTTAGGATAAGTATTTGTGATATATATTCTTAAAACATTTGGTGGTGGACAATTTAATTTAGTTTTTTCACATAGCATTGACTTCATGCAAGCCACGCATAATTAATGCTTCATGTGAAAAAACAACGTAGATTAGTTAATATTAAGCTACACGTGAATTATAGTAAGTAAGAAACAGTGAAATTAATTGTAATAAAAGTGAATTGGTGAAAATCTGAGGTATAAAATTGAGCACGTGTCACGTTACGACACCTCAAGAATACATGCCTCCAGATAATTAGTTAAATTAATTAAGTACGTTTAAAGTGAAAAAATTACAACAGAATTCAGACTAACGTAAAATAAGTAATTTTTGGTTAATAAAGCAACAGTAAACACAAGCTCACATATCTTGTCATTTTAACATACCGCTACACTAACCTACCTAAAATGCAGTAATATAGCTGTAGTGTTCAATTACCGCTACATTACAAAACAGAAGTATATTAAAATTTCTAATATAAACAAAGTCTAGATATAATTTCTATCATCAACGAAGTATTTAAATTACTTTCATTACAAGAGAAGTGTTCTGCGGTCTCCACCCCAGAGCATGGCACACAGCTTACAACACTTATAGCAGTGACATTAGATGGACTGTAAACCATAAAAATTATGAAATATTGATGACTATGATGACTAATCTCTATGGTCCTGTTATACAATAATTATATTGTAAACCATTAAAAGCCCCACATAAGACGAACTTCATCAAAAGCATGGTAGATATCTAGGTAATCTTCTTAGTATATAAAAACCACGTGTCACTGTGTTCATATATGCAAATCTCCGAAAGCGCTTAACCGATTTCAATAAAATATTGTAAAGGGTATGGTTGGTTCCAGCTTAAAATATAGTATAGTTCTGCACACGATAGGTCGCGCTGTTGTATATAATGCAATATATCTTTTCTTTAATTATTATTAAAAATAATTTTCTAATTTGGTATTTCTTGGAATAGAATTTATTTTTCCTTTTATTTTTAAACAATTATTTTAAACACTATCATATCAAAAAATCTGAATTTGAAGATAACGGAATCACAACAGAATTAGTAGTGTAAGTACCGACAACCTATATATTATATAAAACTACCAGCCTAAAAATACCTAAAATAAACTAAGACGCTGTAGAACCACTGACTTATAACAATGGACTGAGCGTATTGCCATTTTCCTATAGGAAAGAATGGCACAAGTTTTACAGTTCTCTCTTTCGCCCTGTGGCAGAGTTGGAGCTACCAACACAAAATATTACTTACTGAACGTTTACTTATGCCATTTGATGTTTTTATGTTGGCTGCAGATGCAATCACCGCAGAAAGAATAAGGTAAAGATAGTGTTAACCATACGCCTTCTCTCTTGCCCATACGCAGGATTCAGTTAAGAATAACTTTTGAAAATTAAAGTCAGAATTAGTTTAATTTCTTATAAGAGTGCTTATAAGCGATTAAAATATCACTTGGACAAACGAAAATAATGTTTTTTAAATTTAATTCGACTTACGGGTGTAAAATTTCATCTGATTGGTTGAGTTTTACATATTTTTATGTAGTAAACGTTTTAAAGGGTGCTCTATCGGTGATACACAGAAACACAATATTTTTGGCCCACATTGTTTAATTTCACGTCTTTACTTGGGAATAACACGTACAAAAAATAACAACCTTTCCTCTTATAATAATTTTAATTCACACACTATGGAAGTTACAACGCAAGTAAGTTTTTAACTACTTCAGCTATTGAGACAATAAAAAAAAACGGTTTCTTTAAAAACTGTATAAATTCTAGAATTTTCAATCAATTCCCACCAATTAGGTTCAAGTTTTCATATTGCAAGTAGATAAATATTGTACTATCTCTTTCTTTAAGATCGCGCCAAATATTTCATGACGAAAGAACAATGAATATGTGCTGCCATTTGGTCAATGGCGATCATTATCAGAACCGTGTCCGAATGTCAGTGTATAGTTCTTGTAAATGTAAAGTGGAAACGTCAAAAGGTTTCTGTTGGTGGAATTGGAGGTAAGTAAATAACATTTTCGTTTTTTTTAGACTGGTTTCAATTTGTTACTGTCACTTAATGTTGGGTTTGCATGAACCATTTGTGTTTGCCTCAATAGATATTAAATTAATTAACAAAAATATCTAATAATTTGTTTACATTTCAGGTTATGTTTATGTGAGAAATTGGACATCGTATGTACATATGAGAAGGAACATCAAACATCAGATAAGTATATTGACATATTGTATCTTTAAAAGTTGATTCTTTGTTTCTTTTGTTTTTAGATGCTTGACGTTGTATCTTCACCGGAACACACATGAAATAGCAAATCGCTCAGTGCATTGTTATAAGTCAGTGTGTAGAACAGATCAATTAATGCCAAAATTCTGAGAGCAGTACCGGAAGTAACAAAAGTACCGACTGCCGATTTCAAAGTAACGAGTATATGCTTCCCATGTAACGAATCGTTGCAGGGACCGATATGTGACAATCTTTCCCATCAATACCTACAACGACTTTGTAATGTAATCCATAAAAGCCCTATAAATCAACACATTGTAAATTAAGCTAGCCTTAAGAAAGAGAATTCATGCTTATATATATAACTAACTCTAATAATAACATAACATAAATAATTATACTAAATAAATGAATAAATAAATAAATATAACAAATAAAATAGAATTAGACTCGAACAAATCCGTAATAAATAATAATAATAATTGTTAAAACAATAAAAGTAAAATAATTGAACATCCATCTAGCCGCAAAACTTAAATTACTATATCGATTAATTATTTGATATCGAATTCGATATGCCGACATTGTGGTCGTACCTTATGAGAAGATAACTTTGGGCTCGGGGAGAGAGTTCAGTGGAACCTGGAGGTTTTCCGGTTTTTTTTCTAGTTTTCGAGAACGTGTGACGGCTGTGACAGCAGCGAGAGTTGGCGAGAAAATTTTTGTTGAAGTATCGAGTTACGATTCTACTATTTTGGTGTAAGGATTAAAATAACCGCAGAAAGGGGTCAGTATTTCGATCCAAAGAGCTTGCATCGATAGGAGGCAACTAAAGAAACGTCCGAGTTCGAGATTTCCCCGGATTACTATTACAGCCAAGGATAAATTACCCAGCGTCATTGGTACAGCCAAGGCAAGGGATATCCCATTTAGGAGCAGCATCCACGAAATTTCCAAGCAGTAAATATTAATTAATGCAAAGATAACAATATTAAAAAAAAAATACTACTAAATATTTAATAACTAACTGAATTAAAAAAACATAAATTAGATTAAGCAGTAGATCTCATTAGCAAGCTCAATTGTAGCAGGACGGCCGCAGGTAGGGAGTTAATATTTTGTGCAAAAATGTGTAACCACGTCAAGCAAAATCTTTAATTCAAATATATTCATCTATCTCTACGCCGCGACTTATCATCTTTATAATTCCCAAATCTTGGATTCCTTTCAATGAAATGCAAGTTGAACAACCCCTAGGCCAGGTTCAGCTTACATTTTGGGGGCTCGTCCGGGATCCTTCTGATGCCTTCCCGTTAGAAAGGTTACACTTTGAAACTATTTACGAGAAAATCTAAAGTTTATTTTGAATTAGACTGTAGCAGTCACGAAAAACAGAAGAGAATTATTGACTGTGCCAGTGAATGTAGCTAAAAACAAGAGAAAAAAAAATTTTGAAATTAAACATTCGAACAAAATATCACCAAGTAGCTAAATCATTACAGTAAAGGGACAAAACGATTTACGTTCTCCCCATTGAATTCCATTGCTTACGGTTAAGAATTGAAAATTTTGCAGCGCCCAAATAGTCATCCCACGAGTACGAGAGCAGTCGATTTGAGTACAAGTGCAACAAGTATTAATCCCACCAGGGATTGATATTTCAATTATACCTATCTAAATTTATAATCGGGCATTGGATAGGTCCGCAAGTGAGCAAGTGAGGTTTAATCAGGTTAAATTTGATTGAAAATTTATTCTTCTCGTCCATTGTGTCTTAATGTTATCAAATATTTCAAGGCCAAGTTAGATGTTATTTTTTCAACAGTGCTGAATCTGTAGTGAGCGTAATTATTTACAGCAGCTGACCGGCTGATTTAGTAAATGTCATAGTGAACACCGCCAAGGCTAGATATATATTTTTTAAGGCAAGTAAATTAAGTCTGTTCTTGTAGAGATTACATATTAAAGAGCAGCATTAATCCGCAGTTTAAATCCTGTTCGGGAGACTGGTAGTAAGTGACACCATAAAACATAAACGCTAATAATTAAGTTGTAATTCCAAAAACTATCGCTATTATATTTCTCAACTATATAAATGGAAGAAGGTGCAAGTGGTAATCGCGTTTTTTTTTCTTTGTGTGCTTAAGCCCTACCTATAGTTTTAAGATTTCTTAAATAATTAATGGTGTTTTGCATGAATATTTTTGGCAATCTAATTGCTCTCATAATAAAGTCGTAATGAAATAGCTGAATGCCGGGATTAAGGTAAAACCTGTATCAGCCTCACTAAAAATAACATATAACTATCGATTCCCCATCGTTAATTATTTAGCCGTTTCCTTAAGGAAAAGTTCCTTTAGAATATAAGTAGCCGACGTTCTCGGTGCCTGAATATTTCGATGTCAGTAGTATTGTTATTTATTACTGCCAGTAAAGCCTCTGTGAGCTACATACTTCCTGGGATTCTTACAGTGTTTTCATGCATGCCTACCTAGTTAGTATACCTAGACCAGTGAATTTTTTTTTTGTGTTGTGATCTCCAAAGTAATAAACTAATAACAGAATAGTTAGTAATTCTGCAAATCCAGTAGTGTCACCCATCAAAATCGATGTCATTGGAATTTTTTTTTTTTTGAATTATAATTTCCTTTTAACTAGAATATTCCAAAGTGCTCTAATTTGCTGGAATTCTGCTTGAATTTTTCCCAACTCATATAATTGGGTTAGGCTATTTTCTTGAAGTCAATTGCAACCCGAATCATTAATCATCAGTTTAGTTAGAAATGCTGTTAAGCACCCAATCTCTCGTGAACTATGTATGTAGAGATATGTAATAATATCGTGAGACCATTATGGTGTTCCAATTTAGGTTTAGTAGTATATAGATCATATAATATTAATACTTAGTGCTAGTTAAATTAGTGCGGTTGTTACGAGACTCAAGAGTTTTTGGGTCGAATTTGAATTGAAACAATCGAAAATTAATTATTACAATAATTATTTATTGATATACCGAATACAATGTTATCGCCGCGTGCGTACCGATTAGAGTGACTTCTTACTTACAACTCAACTAATGATATAATTTACTCTAGTACGAATATACAAAAATTTACTACAAAAAGAATTCAATTGGTATAATCATGTTCTAGAACTAAGTACTTCAAAATTTAGACATAACCAGAATTCTCGTCCAAAGAAATTTGGACATTACCAGGCTTCTCGTCCATACCGGCCACCTTGAAAGCATCCGCTTTCAACGAGGAATATAATGAGACGTATGACTCGCTGCCGTCTTCGATCGGGAGTGGCGATACCTTTGTTATTGCTCTGGAATATATGCCATTTGCTGTTCGTACGCTTACTACTCTTACGAGTTCGTCGGGACCTCTATGAACTTCTACCACCCGACCTAGCTTCCACTTCATGGATGGAATGTTGTCATCCTTCAATAAAACCATTGTGCCGACCTTGATATTTTGAGATGTCTGCTTCCATTTAACTCTCTGCTGCAGGAGCTGCAAGTATTCCTTACTCCACCGGGACCAAAAATGCTGTTGGATATACTTGTGGCGCTCCCAGCGATTGAGCGTACTCAGATTCTTCTCCCTATAATCAGGCTCAACTATGTCTGTAAGAGAAGAGAAGATTAAGAAATGAGCAGGAGTGAGAGCGGATAAGTCATTTGGATCAGGAGAGAGGGGTGTTATCGGACGGGAATTTATTATCGCTTCTATTTGGCAGGCGACTGTAGTCAGTTCCTCGTATGATAAAGCTGTGTATCCCATAATCCTCCGCAAATGATGCTTTGCTAGTTTTATGGAGCTCTCCCACAATCCGCCGAAGTGTGGGGAACGGGGCGGTATGAACTTCCAATCGATGTCATGATTTCTACAGGCTTCGCTTATTTGATGTTTGTGATCTTCAGAGTTAAAGAACTTATGAAGATCCATCATTTCATTCCGAGCTCCAACGAAGTTTGTCGCATTATCCGAGTAGAGCGTCGTACACTTTCCTCTTCGAGAAATAAATCTTTTCAATGTCATCAGGAATGATTGAGTGGTGAGATCTGAGACAACTTCAAGGTGAACTGCCTTAACTGCGAGGCACACAAACAAACAAATATAGGCCTTACTTCGCTGCCTTCCTCTAACTCCGTATCGAATCGTAAATGGCCCACAGAAATCTACTCCGGTGTTAGTAAATGGACGCTCGAGTTGAACACGATGACTAGGAAGGATGCCCATGATCTGGTGAATGGACTTTGGTTTCGCGCGGCAGCAAACAATGCATTTATCCAATACCTTGCGGATCACAGATCTTCCATTTATTATCCAGTACTTGTTTCTAATAATTGCTAATAGCGTTTGTTGTCCGGCGTGAAGATAGCGGTAGTGATAGTCTCTTATAACTGCCCTAGTAAAACAATGTTTAGACGGCAGCAAAATTGGATGTTGCGCATCAAAGGAGATGTTTGCGTGCTGCAATCTTCCTCCAACACGTATGAGCTCTTCAGCGTCCAGAAATGGGGATAATCCCTTTAGTCGACAGCTTAGCAATGAAGTGCGGTTGGCCTTGAGATGGGTGTAATCTTCAAAGAATTCTGATCGTTGAACTAGCCATATGATTCGTCTCGAGGCTGCCTTCAGTTCGTCGATTGACAGTGGACCTGCAATCCTTACCATTGATGACTGAGCGTTCCGTAAGAATCGGAAGACATAAGCAAATACACGTATCAAAGTTGAGTAGCTATTGGCGTATCTTGATAATGCGATTAGATCTTCTGGAGCTTGATTGCTGATAAGTGAGAATTTGATCGGCCGCCCTTCAGGAACTATCAGTTCCTTTTCTAATGATGTTGTCGGCCATTCCACTTCTTTGTCATACAAGAAGTTTGGACCTTCAAACCAGGTATTAGAGCTGCATAATTCTAATGGACTCGCACCTCGACTAACTATATCGGCTGGGTTAAGCACTGTAGGGACGTGCCGCCAATTATTATTGTCAGACGATCTTTGAATCTTGGCAACGCGGTTTGCTACAAACGTAGACCATATTGAAGGATCATTCTGCAACCACGTCAATACTACAGATGAGTCAGTCCAACAGAACGTTGTGGCATTATAGAATGTTGAGGATGCCTTTACTCGAACCAAAAGCTGTGATAATAATAAAGCTGCACATAGCTCCAAACGAGGAATAGTGACTGTCTTTAAGGGTGCTATTTTAGATTTAGCACATAACAGTCGCACTATAATTTTTCCACTTGACGTTTCCGAGCGAATGTATATGCAGGCACCGTACGCCGCTGAGCTGGCATCGCAGAAGCCATGGACCTGAATTTTGCTGTTGGGGAGTGCTATATATCTTGAAGTTGTTATCTGTGATAGCGCACTAAAATCCCTTCTGAACTTGCGCCATAGCTCATGCAAATGTGTAGGTAGCGATTCATCCCATGATAATTTGATTTTCCATAAACCTTGCATAAATATCTTGGCCTTAGCAATCACTGGACTTATCAATCCTATGGGATCGTACATTCGGGCAATATCCGAAAGAACCGTTCGCATTGTTGAGGGAAGCTTTTGAGGGGATTCTTTATACGAAAATCGAAATTCGTCTAACTGCGGTTGCCAGATAAGACCCAATGTCTTGATTACATCATCATCGTCAATGCGGAGGCACTGCTCCTTATCAACTTCAGCGATTCCTTCCAATGCTCGTATGTCGTTTGCGCACCATTTTCGAAGGAGAAATCCACCTCTTCTTAATAGAAGGTTAACCTCATCTCGAATCTTCAGTAAACCCTCGATGCTATCAGATCCAGCAAGTAAATCATCCATATATAGATTCTTCCTCACTACTTGAGCACCTATGGGGAACCTTTTCTCTTCTTCGTCTGCTAATTGGTGCAAGCTGCGAATTGCTAAGTAAGATGCCGGGGCGGTACCATAAGTGACGGTAGTTAGACAGAATATTTGAAGCTCGGATTGTGGCGATTCGCGCCAAATGATACATTGGAAATAGCTATCTTTATCGTCAACCATGACCTGACGGAACATCTTTGAGATATCTGCTGTGACTACAAACCGGAATGTGCGAAAGCGAAGTAATAACTCAAATAAGTCATCTTGCAGCTTGGGTCCAACCATCAGCACATTATTTAATGAAAGACCGCTCGAAGTTCGTGCCGATGCATCAAATACGACACGAAGTTTTGTGGTGGAACTGTCTGGCTTCATTACATAGTGATGGGGGAGGAAGTTTAATTTCGAGCCACAATGTTGAAAATCAATTCGAATCATATGTCCCGAGGATAAATATTCCTTGAGAAATTCAGAATATTCTGTTCTTACTTCAGGGAGCTTTGATAATTTCCTCTCTAAACTTAAAAATCTTCTTTTTGCCATTTCAAAGGAAGACCCTAGTAAATCAGAGTTGTCTCGAAAAGGTAGGCGTACTACAAGTCTACCCGAAGCCAGGCGTTTAGTATTTTTGCAGAAGTGTTCTTCACAATTTATCTCTTCATGGGTCATATTAACTACTGGAGTATCATGACGTTCAATGTCCCAGAACCTTTGTACCAAAGTTTCAAGCGAATGCGCCTCATCTTCCCGATTAGGTTCAAACCGTGTATGATAGCACTGAGGGGACTTAGTTATGCCACCTGCAATGATCCAACCTAACAATGTCTTTTGTAGTGTGGGTATTCCTTTCCCTAGTTTAATTTGCCCTATGCACAGTAAATCAAAGAATAGCTCAACACCTATGAGCAAGTCTATGCGTTGTGGTTGATTGAACCTGATATCTGCGAGCGGAAGATTGGGTGGGATTTTCCAAGAATTGACATCGATAAATTGTTGAGGTTGATACTCGGTTATTTTGGGCAATACCAAAGCGTCAATTGTAGCGGCGAAATCATTTATTCGAGATTTAACTGTGATGTGGGCTATATGTGTGAATGGAGTGTTTATTGAGCCGATGCCACCGACAGATCCGCTTAATTTGGTGACATCTAGCTGAAGTCTTTTAACAACACGTTCAGTTATAAAATGACTCTGAGAGGCTGAGTCAAGAACTGCACGACAATTTATATAATTTCCAAATTTATCACGTACCTGTATAATAGCAGTTCCAAGCAAGGCATTATCGCCATTATTGGATCCTTGAACTTCACCTGTGGAGCTTGTTAAACAAGAATTTTCTGCTGGGCTAGATGCTGTTGTGATTGGTAAGCTAGTTCCTCTTTTTGCAGAGGTTTGCGTGAATTGACTCTCTAGGTTTGACCTTGACATATGTAGTAGAGTATGGTGACTGGCTTGACATTGTCGACATCTGGGCGCCTTACATCGCTTGACTGGGTGTCCAGGCTTTAAGCATATTACGCAGAGCTTCATGCGTTTTACTTCAAAATACCGCTTGTATGGGTCCAAGCTTATGAACTGTGAACAGTTTGAAATGTTGTGATTACACTTACATAATAAACATGATTGTTCTGCTGAATTCGCAGTTAGACATGTATTTTTAACCTTTGAATTGAAAGTGTTACCTGGTCGTTGCTTAGACTTAGCCTGCATAGCATTTTCTAGATTTTCCAGAGCCTGGCATCGCTTTGAGAGGAATGTTGACATTCCATCCCATGTAGGTAAACCATCATCTGGCACTTCCTCCTCCCATTTAGCAATCGATGCACTGTCCAATCGTTGACAAATTAGATGAATTAACAGGCCATGTGCAATCTCTACATCTGATGCAATGGATTGTAGTGCACGAAGATGAGCGTTGAATTCATCATTGAGTTTCCTTAGTTCTTCAGCTGATGATTTGTGCAATGCACTAGCTTTGAAAATGTTCGTAATGTGCGCCTCAAAGATTAAACGCTTATTTTCGAATCGCTTCTTTAAAAGTTCCAATGCGACTGGATAGTTTTTTGCAGTAACTTCTAGCGATTGTATTGCCTGACGCGCGGAGCCCGACAAGCACGTTTTCAAATGTTGAAACTTTTCAACAGCACTTAGTTCATCATCCTTGTGCACTAGAGTTTCGAACATATTGTAAAATTCAGTCCAATCAGTGACTCTACCTGAAAATTTTGGTAAATCAAAGTGAGGTAAAGAAGATTTCTTACGAAATGTCAAGTTGGACTCGGGTACTTCACTCTATTTTGCTGCTAATAATTTAGCTTTGATGTAGCAAAATGTCTCAGTAAATGTATCACGCTTATCATTCAACAATTCGGACTCGTCTAGTATTTCTATTGACCTTTGTACCTTGTCAAAATCATTGAAATAAGTTTCGTTCAACTGTAACCGCGTTTCGATTTCGAACATACTTGCACAATCTAATTTAGTATCCACATAGGTTTTTAGTTTCGTCTGTTGCATTAGCACTACACCACGAGTGATTCTAATTTGCGATAATTTATTGCTCCTTTCAGCTAATTTTTCCTTTTCAGCTTCTGACGGCATTGCTAAAATTTATATTGGTAAAATATCCCAGCCACGAATGCAATATAATACGCTCCTTGTGCAATACACAGCTGTAGTGTGTTTACAAATTGCGTGTGCTTGAAATCGGCGAATGAATATCTGTTTCAATCAACACAACGATCACAATGCGACCCAGCCACGAATATGAATATAATACGCTCCTTGTGCAATACACGGCTGTAATGTGTTTACAAATTGCGTGTGCTTGAAATCGGCGAATGACAGCACGAAAGATGAAGTAGTATTATAACCGAGTACGTCGACAATGAGCTTACTCCACAGCTTGAAAGTAATTGACAGTACGAAATGAAGTATATTATAACCGAGTACGTCGACAATGAGCTTACTCCACAGCTTGAAAGTAATTGACAGTACGAAATGAAGTATATTATAACCGAGTACGTTGACAATGAGCTTCTCCACAGCTTGAAAGTACTGACAGTGCAGTCCAAGCAACGAAGTATGTCGACTGATGGCTGGTAAGTAGTTGATTTCCTCCACAGTTTGAAGTTAACTGGCACCTCACACGGTGTAACAGAGTACGATGTCTAATAGCTGTGGTGAATTTAAGTAAATTGGTGAATTACTCTTCCACTGATGAATTCAATGCAAAAGCGAGATGAATATATTGCAGTTCAGTGGCGACAAAAGTATTTCAGCGACAACTACGGTTCATGATATCCCGTAATATTAAAGATGTGTGCGAGTGATTCTTCGAGGTTGATTATGATGTACCGTTCACGGTTAGCAACTATCGAATAAATCCTTAATTTGCACTATAAATTCCTTCGAGAATGGGATTTTCGTGATGAGTTACAATTTTTGATGCACTTTTTGACGTATTTCAATATTTTATCGGCACGGCGCGAGACACAATTGGCAATATTAATTTACGACCTTTAACAGAAATATCACGTCGGGGTCACCAATGTTACGAGACTCAAGAGTTTTTGGGTCGAATTTGAATTGAAACAATCGAAAATTAATTATTACAATAATTATTTATTGATATACCGAATACAATGTTATCGCCGCGTGCGTACCGATTAGAGTGACTTCTTACTTACAACTCAACTAATGATATAATTTACTCTAGTACGAATATACAAAAATTTACTACAAAAAGAATTCAATTGGTATAATCATGTTCTAGAACTAAGTACTTCAAAATTTAGACATAACCAGAATTCTCGTCCAAAGAAATTTGGACATTACCAGGCTTCTCGTCCAGCGGTAATCTTATTGATCTTTTTGTTTTGTCTCGCAGAGATCTGCTCTTTTATTAGTTTGATTATTTCAATAATTATCTTATCGCTAGTGCGCATCGGAGATCTTCTCTCAATTAACTGGAACGTTCTTTTGCAAGCGGTTGCTACCAAGAAAACTTTCAGAATGTCATTCGACCAAATAGCCTGTTTTTGCTCTGACTCGGATATAAAGTACGAGATGAAGTGTCGCAATATTTCTCCCGAAAACTATACCATCGAAGGTAGATGCCTCTGGTGGGCAAAACAATTAAAAAAGGAGTCTAACGCAGATCCTTCGGCGTTCATAATTAAGTCGCCATTAGACGCAAGCAAAGATTTAGAATGTTGTAAAGAACTGCTGGAAGAGTTTACCAACGATTGTTCTGCTAGTGAACATTTTTATAGTGAGGCTCTTTCTGTTAGGCTGGGATTCCTTATAAAACGACTAAATAGGATAGAAACTGAAGTAGATGAGTCAATTTCCGCTAAAGTAACATTAGTAGCAAAAGCTGAAAATCTGATCCAACGATTAGAAGCGAATCAGTACAGGAAGTGGAAATTAACTCTTTCACAACACAATTCCAGTCTAAGCACATTCGAATCGAAATTAGATAATTTGAATTTGGAAACAGATTCACCAGATACTGATCCGCCCAAGCTACCGGAGCGTACTCAAAAGCTTGCAGCCCAAGTGAATGCTACCCTTGATCGAGATTTAAATAAAATAGAGCTCCCGCGGGACTGTTTTTCGACAAATAGATCACCTCCCGATCTCTATAAATGGGGTATCAAATTCACTGGAGATGATGATAACGATTCAGCTTCTTGTTTTCTGCAACGTGTTGCTGACTATGCCCGGTCTAGGTATGTCAATGGAATTGACCTTCTACACTCAATTTCAGACCTCTTAGATGGTTCCGCATTGAGGTGGTACCGCAGAAAGCGCGATATCTTTGTAGACTATCAGGACTTCGTGAGGCAATTTGTGCGTCAATTCGAACCTTCCCTTCAGACTGATCAATTGCTCGAATACTTAAAGAATCGTAGGCAGAAATCTTCCGAGACAATTGTCCAATATATTTCTCTAATGGAGGACCACTTCCTGCGTTTACCTCGTGTCCCTTCGGAGAGGGATAGAATCAAAATAATTAGAAATAATCTCCTTCCCAAGTTCATACGAGCTCTTGCTCTTGCTGACTTTAACTCAGTCGATAGTCTTGAAGATTCGTGTAGAAGGATAGAAGCAAGTTAGACTCAAGCACGCACAAATGGTCTTTTTGCAAGTAACCAGAACTTTCACAACTCAGCTTCATCTTCAAGTCACAATCGGTCATTACATAACCGTCCTAACGCGATTCAATCTGACCAAAACTCTCAAGGATATTCTCATTCTGGGAGAGATCGACAGTTTAATAGTTACTTACCGCGACAAGCCAGGCCTTTTAATCGATATACTTCACACAACCATAACGACGTAGTAAGACGTAACGATACTCCTGTGGGAAATTTGCGAGGATCGAGCCATAATAAAGTACCCTTCAAAAATTTTTATGAAAATCCACCGCAGGGTAGTCTTCCAAGGTCTGCTTATAATTCGGCACAAGGGAAAGGTCACCCAGTGACCATTAATTATATAGACTCGGCGATTGGTGCTGAGAATTACGATTTTCCGAACATACACACCTCCGAAGATGATAATAGGGATGATTCTAACATTAACATAAGACATCAGGTCATGGCCGGCAAAGATGAATCCACGCCCAGGCTAGCTTCAAATCCGAAGGGTCAACGTCAAATCTTTAACTCCACCCAAGTCAGTAAATCGGAAAACCATATGGGAGCAGTACCGAAGTGGACAAGTGCTGCTGCCAAATCATATCAAGGTCCACCAAGCCCATCATCTTAAATCATGAAGATGATCCTCGTCCTTACCTTATCGTTAAAATTTTCGGTTCAGCTATCAAGGGACTTCTAGATACAGGTGCCAGTGGTTCAATTTCTGGAGACGGGGGAATAAACATATTAAACACGCTGGGACTTTCATTGCACAAAATTAAACCTTCAACAATAGCAACTGTCGACCATACTCACCATAACATAGTGGGGTATTATGATGTCCCCGTTGCATTCAAGAAGCAATTGAAGATTATCAAGATTCAGGCAGTACCCACGCTAGCTCACAATTTCATATTCGGAGTTGATGTGTGGGATGCCTTTCAAATAGTATTACATCGGAAATGTGGTATAGAATGGGCTTGCCACAATTTTACGGTCAGTGATCACATTGTTGGTGAAGAGAACGGGATTCGTGCACCAACTTCTGAGCAACTGGCTGAAATTGAGAAATGCCTCTGCAATTTTGAGAGCCTAGAGCGGCCTGAACGGGAAGAACTGGATTAATTGCTCACGATATAGATACAGGCGATGCTCAACCCATAGTTCAAAGGGGTTATTCCGTTTCCCCGGCGGTTCAGATTAGGCTGGGGAAGGAGTTGGATAGAATGAAACGATTAGGTGTAATAGAACCATCCTTAAGTCCTTGGTGCTCCCCGGCAGTCCTAGTCAAAAAATCAAATGGGAAAGACCGTCTGTGTATTGACAGCCGTAAGCTAAATGCAGTTACCAAAAAATGTGCCTATCCTCTTCCCAGGATTCCCGAAATTCTTAGTCGCCTAAATAGAGCTAAGTACTTATCTTCCATAGATCTGAAAGACGCCTTCTGGCAAATCCCCTTGACTGAGGTTTCTAAAGAAAAAACTGCCTTCTCAGTACCTGGACATGGCTTGTGGCAATTTACCATTATGCCGTTCGAGCTTACTAATAGTCCAGCCACCCAACAACGTCTGATGGATAGGTTGTTCGGACCGACCCGAACAAAGTATTTTTACTTATTTGGACGATCTAATTATTGCCACCGAGACATTTGAGGAACATATTCAAATCCTAGATCGCGTCGCGAGGCGTTTACGTGAAGCCAATCTAACTATTAATAAAGAAAAATGTCAATTCTTCCGAACAAACTTAAGGTATTTGGGATTTATCGTTGATTCAAAAGGTCTGCGTACTGACCCTAGTAAAGTGCAAGCAATGCTCGATTTCCCCCGTCCAAAAAATTACACAGAACTAAAACGATTTATAGGGTTAGTCTCGTGGTACAGGAGGTTCATACCAAACTTCGCCCAAATAGCTTCACATCTCCATGATCTAACAAAAGGAGGCAAAAAACGACAACCACTGAAATGGACCCAGGAGGCTGAAAAGGCCTTTCTGAACTTAAAATCAGAGCTAGTAAAAGCGCCAGTGCTCACTACCCCAGACTTCTTAAAACCATTCTTCATACAATGCGATGCGTCCAGTCAAGCGATAGGTGGGGTCCTTTTCCAAAAGGATGATAACGATGCGGAGCATCCCATAGCTTATGTTAGCCGCAAACTGAGAGGGGCCGAGCTCAATTACTCGGTAACTGAAAAGGAGTGCCTCAGCATCATATTTACGATCGAGAAACTCCGAGGTTTCCTGGAGGGATACACATTTTTCATTTTAACTGACCACTCTCCCCTGACGTGGCTATTTCGGCAGCAGAATGTAACCGGACGTTTGGCACGATGGATTCTACGTTTACAGCAATTCGAGTTTGAATTGAAGTTTGTGAAAGGTAAAAACAATGTCGTGCTGGACGCTCTTTCTAGAATCCCTGAAATTAGCTTAATAGAGTGTGTACCCTCAGAACAAGATCAATGGTATCTATAGATGATGGAAAGGGTTAAGATTAACCCCCAGAAAATGGAAAACTGGAAAATTGAAAACGAAAGTTTGTATACCAAGTCCAAACATGACTTAAGACGAAGGAATGAAAATAAATGGAAACTAGTTGTACCCGAATCGAGAAGACTAGACGTACTAAAAGAATGCCATGATTCTCCCTTTTCCGCTCACTTGGGCGTTCACAAGACGCTACAACGCATCCTCGAACGCTATTATTGGCCTCAAATATCCAAGAATGTCAAAGAATACGTAAAAAATTGCGAAATTTGTCTGCGATCCAAACCAACCACCAAGCCGCTGTTTGGCCCCTTAGGGAAGTTTAAGGAAGCTACGCGGCCTTGGCAGCTGATAGCGCTTGATCTATTAGGACCGTTACCCAGGTCAACGAAAGGTAACACCTTCCTTTTAGTCGTTTGCGATTGGTTAACAAAATTCCCCTGTTTATTCCCCATTCGAGAAGCAACTTCAAAAAAGGTCTCGGAAATTTTGGAGAATCGTATCTTCCTGGAATACGGAGTTCCTGAAATTGTCATAACTGACAACGGTCGTCAATTCGACTCGAAGGAGTTCAGAAGGCTACTTCAGGACTATGGTGTACGGAAGTTCTGGCTAAATTGCAGATATCACCCCCGCAACAATTTTTCTGAGCGATGGAATAAAGTGATCGGTTCTGCGCTTAGATGTTACGTTACTGACAATCATAAAACGTGGGATCGTCAAGTAGGTCCAATTACAGTTGCCCTGCGTACAGCAGTAAACAGCGTTACGGGATACTCCCCGTTTTATCTAAATTTCGGTAGAGAATTCCTTCTCTCAGGTTCAGACTATGCACTCTATGATCCCATAGAAGAGTCAGGCGTAGCCCACCGAACAAATTTTCTTAATAGATTAGAACCAATATACGATGAAATCCATAAAAGAATTGTTAAGGCATATGAGACCAATAAAAGACATTTTGACCAGAGTAAGATTGCATTTAAATTCAATATTGGAGATATCGTTTACAAACGGAATTACGTTTTGTCAGATGCAGCTAAATATTTCTCGGCAAAGTTAGCACCTAAGTTTGTTAAGTGCATAGTATCAGATAAGAAATCAGATTTAGTGTACCGCCTATCAGATGAAATAGGGAATGATATTGGTTGGTGGCACATTAAGGATATCAAGCATATCTAAGTGAAATTTTCAAATGCTAATAGATTTTAGGAACAAATGGAATACATATTTTGGAAATTCTGCTAAATTCGCTAGATATTAAGTTAATCAGAGAATCATATATCAGGACTCTGATAAATTAGTGATTAGCCCTTAGTACGATTAATATCACTTAGTGTTAAGTTCTGGCCAGATCTGTTCTAATTTTTTTCCCACTAATAAGAGATAATGCAGGATCAGCACTTATTCGCTCACTTTCTATCATTAGCGATGAGCTCAGTAAATATTACTCATCATCTCAAAGGCACTAGGCTTAGCTTTCAGGAGCTCACTAGTGTTACTGTGTGAAATCAGTAGAAAACAAAAGTTAGTGCGTTAAGCAGTAAAGACAACCAGCAAAATTAAGACAATTACAAATATACATTTAGAATCAAAGCAAATATAATGAGATATATAATTGAATAAGTTATCAGCAGAATAATGACATATAGAAAATACATGAGGCCCAATGTCAATCCTTGGCGTCATAAGCGCATAATAATATCAAGGCCCAGCTTGTTCACTTGATGTTAATCCTATTACAATTTACTATTGCCGTATTGCCCCAGTTTATGCGATATTTTTTTCCACAAGAAAGAGGAAAATGTAATGTAATCCATAAAAGCCCTATAAATCAACACATTGTAAATTTTGTCCAGTAAGAAACCAGGTCCTAAAATGGAAGATTTTGCTTGGCCAGGAATTAAGCTAGCCTTAAGAAAGAGTATTCATGCTTATATATATAACTAACTCTAATAATAACATAACATAAATAATTATACTAAATAAATGAATAAATAAATAAATATAACAAATAAAATAGAATTAGACTCGAACAAATCCGTAATAAATAATAATAATAATTGTTAAAACAATAAAAGTAAAATAATTGAACATCCATCTAGCCGCAAAACTTAAATTACTATATCGATTAATTATTTGATATCGAATTCGATATGCCGACATTGTGGTCGTACCTTATGAGAAGATAACTTTGGGCTCGGGGAGAGAGTTCAGTGGAACCTGGAGGTTTTCCGGTTTTTTTTTGGGAGTTTTCGAGAACGTGTGACGGCTGTGACAGCAGCGAGAGTTGGCGAGAAAATTTTTGTTGAAGTATCGAGTTACGATTCTACTATTTTGGTGTAAGGATTAAAATAACCGCAGAAAGGGGTCAGTATTTCGATCCAAAGAGCTTGCATCGATAGGAGGCAACTAAAGCAACGTCCGAGTTCGAGATTTCCCCGGATTACTATTACAGCCAAGGATAAATTACCCAGCGTCATTGGTACAGCCAAGGCAAGGGATATCCCATTTAGGAGCAGCATCCACGAAATTTCCAAGCAGTAAATATTAATTAATGCAAAGATAACAATATTAAAAAAAAATACTACTAAATATTTAATAACTAACTGAATTAAAAAAACATAAATTAGATTAAGCAGTAGATCTCATTAGCAAGCTCAATTGTAGCAGGACGGCCGCAGGTAGGGAGTTAATATTTTGTGCAAAAATGTGTAACCACGTCAAGCAAAATCTTTAATTCAAATATATTCATCTATCTCTACGCCGCGACTTATCATCTTTATAATTCCCGAATCTTGGATTCCTTTCAATGAAATGCAAGTTGAACAACCCCTAGGCCAGGTTCAGCTTACAACTTCACAAACAAGAAAAGCAAAACCTGTCGTATGTCATAACTTCATCTGACTTTCGAAGATTTCATAATGAGAAAATGGAAAAAGAAGATATTTGCTAAGAATCTGAATGAGGAAAATAATTTAAGGCGTAAATAAAGAGCCTTATGCTCATCAAGACACACATGAAAAAGTTATCCAAAGGCAAAGGAAAAAAGAAGAGAAACAAAGGAAACAACAACAGCAATGTTTAAAGTAAGAGAAAAGGAAGAAAAACGTAAGAAAAACTAGCGGCGAAGGTCAGCAAAGATACCTACTGCGAAAAACTAATAAAGGGATAAGAACACCAGCTGCAAATGACAGCAGTCAGGATGTCGAACATATACCGGAATTGTGCAAAACCACCAACATGGAAGCAGAAGAAGAAATCAGAATAGAAATCGAAAAAATATTTCAGGATTTACAGGAGATAGTTGGCAAAACCGAGAATGTAGAAGCAACACCACCAAAGTTGCAAGAAAGTAACCAATGGACACCTGCAATAAAGATAAATAAGAACCGCATCACATTAAGAAAAATAAATATTAGGTATAACAAAATAATAATATCGCATCGCTTGAGAACGGCTGGACCAATTTGGCTAATTTGTTCTTTTTTAATGTTCGTAACAATCGGAATAAGGATCTTCGGGAAAGAGAAATTGGGATCGGCAACCCCCTTGCCAGTTCAAAAATGGACTAAATAGCGCAACCCTTTCCTGGTGTTGCCAAACAAAATTTTGTTTTTTACTATGTACGCAACTGTTTTTTTATTTTGTTCGTTATGGTCCTGGAATAGTTTGGAAGAAAAAAACATTGCCAGTGATTCCACGCTCAATGCCAGCCGATGAACCTCACGCATGTTTGAAGTCGTCGTTCGTTTTATGGAAATTCGTCAAAACACACAAATTAAGTAGCCACATGCGTTTCGATTTGTAGAACAACCAAAATCCGTGTTGACATTTCGAGTGGGTGCATTTCAATTCCATCGATTTTTGCTAGTTCACAGAATCAAAGGCAGAACTGATCCGAAAATTGTTCCCAAACATACTCAAAATTACAAAAATCTTTTTTGGTTGAGTTAATATAGCGCGGCAGTGAAAAACACTAATGTCAATGAATTGAATTTAAAGATTCAAAGTGAAAGTGCTGGCGGATTGACGACGCAAAAATAGATATAATTCCGTTACTAGCCAAGATGATGTCGTCAACTAACCAACCGAACTTTTAAACTCACTGGAAATGCCCGGATGCTGCTTCACAACCTCCAGTTGAAAGCCGGATCAGTATTACAATATTGCGAAATATCAACCAACCACGTCTTTGTAATAGCACCTGGCTTCCGATGAAGAAACTGACAACATCGAAAGAACAATTCTTAAAGGAAAGTGGCAAATAGAAGACATTTTGATACCACGTACCCTAATGATTTTAAACGCTTGCAGTTTCCGGTGCGGCTTGAATTCCCAAAAACAATAAACAAATAACAAGGACAGTCATTTAGTGTTTCCGGCATTAACCTTGAAAATCAATACTTCTCGCTGGTATGATATGCTGCCTATTCCCGTGTCGGAAAACCATCAGTTTTATTTGTCTACATGCCAGACAATAAAACAAAAAATGTCGTATATCATAAAGCATTGCAATTAATATCCTCCTCATATTCAATATCCATGGCCACAATCGTTAATAGATACAATGATCACCCAGAAATAAGTTTTTCTCTCATTTTTACTTTATTTACAAATTTTTAATAGCTTTTCGCAAATTCACAAAACGATCACATTTATTGAAATTTGGAGAGGACAACGTCTGTTGGGTCAGCTAGTAAGATGTAAAATTAAGTGCGCCGATGGTCCGTATGTGAAGTCCATTTTACTCCATCACAATAAAAGCAATCAATTCTACCAGCAATTACCAAGAGATGTTGGGAATTTTAGTAGATTGAACAAGGAAGTTAAGCAACGTTCTTAAAATACTGCAGGATCTCCCAAGGCCTTTTAAGAGAGTGGAAGATGTTTGTTCATGCATGCAGAAATAAATGAATTAAGTGACCTAATTTTAGCATAGTTACTAACTAAGCAAGCAAGTTAATTCACCGCTGATCGAAGTGGGCCCACTACAAAATTGCTTAATGCACAAGAATGCAAGGTGAATGAATCTCGCTCGCTTGGTAGCATTCTTGATTTTTAATTTGTAATTCTTTTATTAGACTGTTACGCTAGACGACGAGTTTTATTTAACTTTACCTTGTAAATAACTACAATGATGAAGATGGAGATATCTTCACATGCCTTACAAAGGCAGAGAGATTTTCAGAGCAGGTACATATACCGAAAAGTGTTTTTATTAGCTTGCATGCTTTTATTACACAAGTGTGCTGAATATTTTTGGAGGATACCATATAGAGGCGAAATATGACCACTGTCCGGATTTTTATTTTGTTGAATAGAACTCTGTTGATGTTCTTGTCCTACGATAAGGCCCCTTTTTCCGTTTTTTTTTTACGAGATCTTTGTTTTTATAAACATAGGTTAAATTAAGGTTTGGTATAATGTCCATTTGGAACCAGATTGCCGCCATCGTATCATTCTGCACGGCAATTCTCGTATTCTATTCAGAGCAGTTCTTCCTGTTTATTCGTCAAACATACTAAAAAAAAATTAGATTTTAAATTAGTTTTCTAATAGACGAAAAACACCGACCGTATTATCTGATTTTAAAGTTTGGCGATTGAACAAATGTAGCTATCTGAACTATTACTTTTATTTTTCTCTTTACAGCGCAACTAACGCATTTAAATGTAAGTTATAGTCTAAGTTTTAATATAAGATAAATATCAGTTTGAAGAATTTTTATTCTTTTTCAGAACTTTAAATCTACAAAAACTCGACTTTTTCTGATATGAATTTATCACAACATAACGTCATTAAAAGTTTTCAACGAGATATTCCGAGATTTTATTTTCAACAATTTTCAAAACCAGTGTTATGAAATTCAAAATTTTGATTTCCTGAAGTTAAACTACAGTATTCTACACCCAGACGAGCAAACATTTAAAAATACATTTCTCAGTTTTAAGTAAAAAATAATACATAAATTTTATCCACACCAAAACTATTTCAAAATTCCACAGGATATCATACAAAACATCTAAGAAAATTTCTTCCTACTGTACATTTCTCCTAAACTCTACACTCTATTCGGATGTTTCAAAGTGTTCTCACGTTCTGGTTTAAAACAAATCTAACTAGTTAATGAAAATTTAGATCGTTAAGGTTAAACTCAACTCAAAAGGGGTGTCCAGCATTTATTATAAGCTTGCCTGCTACTATTATTTCTACTATTATGTACTACAAAAGACAGTGGATGCTTGTCACGTTGACACAACTAGAATAACAACGATGACTTTAACGAGGTTAAAATCACCAGCTCTCCAGTTGAGCGAACGTCGAGCTCTTGTTAAAACACGTTTAAGTGAATCGTTTTTGTTCTTTTCGACAATAATCTTGAATTGATGAACACTCTTTAAAAGAGTTCACTACATTTGTATTCCCCATGAGTGCTTACAACAAAAACAGGAAAGTTTTTCCTATAGGAAAACATTTACCACTTTTCTGGGAAGCACTCAAGGAATAAAAGTTTCTTTCACACTTTGTTTGCAAGTTGATGTAAATCTCTTAAGCCAATTTGCAGAGTAGGGATAAATGCACCGACAAATCCAGGTGATAAGACGTGAACAAATTCAAAATGAAATATCATTCAGATTAGGGCTGATGACCTGAAATATATGTAAATATGGATTGCCGGTTGCAAGAAGGGGAGGGGGGGGGGAGGTGGGTGGGAGGTATTATGAAAGATGTCTACCTAGTCTATGAATAGATCCCGTACATGTACATCAATCAATTAAGACACACCTCAAATATGAATATGTGCCGACGAGAGAGAGAGCCCTGGCACGATATTGAAATTGATAAATGGATTAGTCGTACGTTCACTAAATGCAAACAAGGAGCAACGAGCTGGTGTGGGGCTGAAATGAATAAATTGATTCTTCTTCATATTAGAGAAACTTTGACAGAACGACAATGTGTATGGGTTGACATTTATCACGGAGGATTAAAAAACTAACTTTTGCTTTGAATATCATGATAGAGATTGTTGAAATTGTTTCCATGAAAGTGCGTCCTCTTCGAGTGGTTGAATTTTTCGAAATTTAAAAATAAATTGTTATATTCAAAACAAAATTATCAGTTAACTTTGTCTTGACGTTTTAGAAATTATGCTATTACAAAAAAAAAAGATGTTGGAAACCAAAGTATGCCCTCCAAGTGCCACCAGTCCGAGCTTTAATTAATTTATTTTCGTATATGGGGATTTAGGCTGATACGACTGATTACATTCAGCTATGCCCGATATCAGATACTACATATATGTATATAAAAACTTTTCTCCATGGAAGTTTTTATTTGTTTAAATAATTGGGAAAAATTGAACTTTTCGATCTAGCGATCAGAGAGGTCTCATCGTAATTATTTGCTGCAGCATTGTGCCATCGGCAGTATTCGTGAAAAATCACGACGTCTTATCGGCTTTGAAGGACTTCATCCAACTCAAATTCGTAACGTGCGTTTTCATATTAGACTGTCCAAGCTGTGTCCATGTTTGCTATAGTAATCCATTTCAGAGTGTCTCCGCAATGAATACTCGATAACACGAGCACTAGTTTTGTCTCCTTTACTTTACGTTAGAGTAAAATGATAACTAATTATGTAAATCGATTTGATGACTAATTTCGTTATGGTAAGATTTCCCGCAAATTGCAGGCACATTAATAAATCAATCAATTTTGAAACCGAACTTTTATGTCCTGTCATAGTTAAAATCAGCTTGAAATTAAATATCTCTATTCCACTTAAAAATAAATTTCGATAAAATAACATAATCGTTTTCCAATCATCCAAATTTATTTCGCTGAAAGTCCAAACAATGTACATAAGTATGTGGAGTGACGACTCAAGGGAACTTTCTTCATATTTACTAAACTTAATACACAAAAACACTTACCTTATTCATATATTTGAGCTATGAACTAATATATAAAATTAGCGTACCCCTACTTAAATAACGACCACTCTGCAACTGCAACAAAAGTTCTGAAAGGTCGTAAAACAATTTTACCGAACTTAGTAAAATTTGCATAATCATTTCAAGGCTCTAGAATTCATTTTACAAAATACGTGTGTACACAATCTTTGCCATTTAAAACTGAAGCCCACTCAAATTTAAAATTTCGTTTTCCTTTAAAGAAAATTTCGGAAAAATTGTTCAGCAAAGATGCCACTCATCCTCAACAAACAATAAATCACGAAGAACTATTCCACGGCTCAGCACCCGTCGTTCTACAAGAAGTCAGCAAATATTTGAGGAAATTATTAAATTTTCTCAAGTAACATAGCAAGCATAAGAAGTCGAAAAGATCTGTGTAAAGAGAGAATAGACTTTCAGAAATTTTTCACTTTGGGTATCCTTACCGTAACGTACCACCATCCCGCACCTGCGGCAGCGTACACACCCAGTCTCTTCTTTTAATGTTAAATTAAAAGTTTGCACTTCACTAACTTTCGCCACAAGATTACAAGAAAGGAAAAAAAAAATAGCAAAAATAAAGAGTATGAATACGGAACGTATGCTTCGGACAGGAATTCCCCGTTTATGAGACTCCTTTCCGTTGAAAAGCAAAGCAGGCATCCCAGAGAAGTACTCTGTGTGTTTGTTCAAAAGAGGATGACCGTACTTTCCGGAAGGACTTTTCCCAGCAGCGACAGGAAAGATTTTTTTGTAAGGCTATGGAGACCGTCACGTGAGTATTTCAACTGATTTCTGTTTATTGTTTATTTATGGTTTCTAGCACGAGTATGCTTGTTTCGATTTTTACTTGCAGAAATTTAATGCTCTTGAATATATGAATATCGAGGTATTGGCCTCGCATTCACTAATGTCTGAATGATTGATTATGGATTCCCGTTTTTAAATTTTCCATATATCAAGCATCAAAGTGCTTATAAAAAGTAGCACCTTTTTGAGATTGAGGTCCCACACATGGTTTGAAAAGGGATGTATGCTCGAGGTTGACTAATATCCGTTTCGGTATTGTAATTGGAAACCACAAACTTGTTGAACTTTGTTGAACTCAACAACCGCCGTGCACCGTTTGTTTTCAATTAATGGTGTCAGACCCCAAGTTCTGTTAACGAAGTGAAGAAGCTTGTAGAGCGATTGCACAGCCATTTCCGTTACCGTAGACACATGAGGATTCCAAGTATCTTATTTATCAAATGGGATCACTCTTAATTAATTTTGTCTGCATTACTGAGGGATGGAGCCATTAATCGTAGTTTCTTCTTACTCCCATATAAAATAGTACCTGTGTGGCTGAAGACGTTTTGTTCAGACAACAACTGTAGACTAGGACGAGAATTTTTGTATAATAGTTGATATATTTTTGTCAATTAAGGCATTGTCGTAGGTTACGCATTAACCACGCCTTAAGAAAGTGCCACACCAGACTACTGATGTGATGCGTGATGGTGTAGTTTTGAAATAATCAGCAGCTGATATATTGCGAGAACATCACATCAGCAGGTAATTCTGATTTGTATGTGAAAATTGCAAGCAATTAAAATAGAATTCAGGAAGGAGGAACAGATTTTGCTTCTTTTATAATTCAAAAATTGAAGAAAAAAGCAAAATGAATGCAAATATTGTATATATGTATAATATACACTTATTAATATCGTCGGGATTTTTTGATGGCATTTACATCTGAAGGAAAACTAACTATCATTCATGATAAACGTTAAAGGACAATATCTAACTACCAATCATGATCAATAATAAAATTGAGCCATTATATAACTATCATTTAAGATAAGCGATAAAATCCAACAAGCCCAACGCCGTCTGGAAGGAAAGCTATATTCCGTGTATGGAGGAAAGAAGCCATGTTATAATGACGATTGTCAATTGCAAATTCAAATCATCAATTGAAAATGAAATATTTTTGCATTGGATGAAATTTAACAAAAATCAGCAATATGTCTCAATTATTCAAATCACTATCACTAAAAATGAGTAAAAATTCATCACTCGAAAAATATAATGGAGGTGATTTGGGTTTCCCGATTGACGCTCTACCTGCAGGCGTCCAATTATCACTATTTTTTGGAACAACCTTTATATATATGTCCCGCAAATTAATTAAGGTGCATATAGCTACGGAAAGTCAACGCCATATTCGTGTTTAAACAGCTGTGACATCAGTGACCAAGCACCTGGCGTTAGCATAATATAGCTTTGCGAAGCATATGTATATGTTAGTTTGTAAACAAGCGTTGAGTTCTCACACTCACCGTGTAAGGTAATTCTTTAGCGTTCAAAAGATGCTTTGTAAATTTGCCCTTGGCTTTTGCTTGCTATAGGCAATGTGTGACAACAATGCGCCACAATAAAACCAATAAAACAACTAATTCAATGTAACTTAGAGATTAAATGTAAGTTGCAGAAAATCTACAAAAATAATCTCTTAATGAAGTATATAGGTATGTATGCATATTCGTTATACTATAGGGACACAGAATTACAAAAATGACTAAATCTAGTCGTCAAATAATGCATAATATAACAACGATCATCCTATCAAACAACATTTTTCGTGAAATTCCAACACTTGCGCCATATTTTAAAACCTATCGAGGAACGCCTGCAATAATTCCCACGCTTGGATTATTTCCAAAGCCGCTTGGAACATTATGAAGCATGAGTGGATTACAAATGCGTGCAAGGAATCCCACACTTCTGGATATTTTGTGTCGCGTGGCTTTCTCACGGCCCGCATATAAAAGGCGAGTGGTCGACTAGAATTATTCATTCATTTTTGAACTTTCGAAAGAGTAGCACTCTATCGTCTTCTCCAAGAATACGAATAGAGTGTCGTTTTATATAATAATAAAAAGTTTACTAAGTGAATTTTTTGTAGAAAAAGTTTTATTTGCGCTTCCGCTACAATAATATAATGATTACTTAACATAACAGATGCAGGTTCGTTCCGCGAAGAGAAAGTTTTATCTAAGTTTTGAACAAGAGGATTTTATACTTGTCCTCAAATTAAGAAATTCTATCCTGAAATAATAAGCAATGTAAAGATATCTTAATTATTAAAATGGTAACAAGTCTTTAATATTTCACTTTTCTTCAATGAATGTAACTGTAATTCTTGCAGAAATCTCTGGATATAAAAATATGCAAATAAATGGAATGAAGAGGAGTCAGTAGGTACTCAGCAAAAATTTAAACTTAGATACCAGCGAGCCTGTAGGCAATAAAATTTACTATACGTAAGTTTGTGTCCTGAAAGTATGAAAATTCATATAAAATTAGCCTAGACTTAGACCACAAGTCAAATTAGAGAGATCTAGCGTAAAAGACCGAAACCCAATATGCGACAATTTAAGACGAAAATGAAAATTTGCAGTTCAAAGAAATTGAAAATTTTTGACGAAAATTAACTGTCCTAAATTTTTTTTTGCACATAATTGTTAAATATACTATTTTGCTTTGTATTTCTGAAACTTTCAACGAAATATTGCAATTTCTCGTCGGTGAAATATGGAGAGAAAAAGCAAGTACTATTAGAGTTAAACAATTAAAAAAAGCGCCACTAAAAATGAAAAAACTCGACGTTATTTGCTAGATGTAGGCCTTATCTTTCCAAAGTAGTCACAATCTAAAGAAATGAGAATACCTGCTAACAGGAATTTGATTTGAAAAAAATCAACTTTTACCATTTTTTACAAGTTTCTGTGCTAATATCTCCATCACAATACATTTCTTTTTATTTTTCTCGAAGTTATTTCCTAGACCTCTTCATTACCTTTAATTTAAGATATAAGTGATTATTCTGGTACAAATAGTTTGCCAGAAATTCGCATTGAAAAATGTATGAAACTTGCAAATCTGTACTGACTCCTCTGAAATTAAAGGAAAACTTAAATCTTATGATGAAATCTATTTCTCATAATTTGTTTCCTAATTGTAGAATATATACATATCTGCAAAAGGTAAACAATTCAACTCATTTCCATCGAAACCTCTTTTTATACCCTAGATGACATCTACAGGGTATACTAAGTTTGCCATTCCGTTTGTAACACCTCGAAATAATGATGATAGAACAAAATGGGCTCGGCACCCACGCATACTATTAAAAGTTATTTTGATTTTTGCATGCCCGTCCGTCTGTCCGTCTGTGAGCACGATAACTCGAGAACGTGTATTCTTAGAGAGCTTAAATTTTGTACAGGGACTTTAAAAAAAAAGTAAAATTAAGTACGAAAATAGAACAAAGCGGGCAACACATTCGTGGGGTTGCCATACAAATATTTCGTTTCCCACTATATATTTGGCCACTACCTGAGACCGCATCGATGTAATCAGTTGAAATTTGGTACGTGGTGTCTACATTGTACTAGCAAATAAAACGTCAAAAATGAACTAAATCGGGCAACCCCTTCTTGGTGTTGCCATATAAAAATTTAGGTTTTTTACGTATACTGTGAAAACGATCAGTCCAAGATATTCTAATCGTACTAAAAACTTCTTCAGGACACGGAATCCTATAAAATTGGTTTTAATCATTCGTTCTGTCCTACAAACCGTTCCAGAAATATATGCGAAAAACTACTTCAAAAACCCAGCTTGCACAGAAGGGTGGCAATACGAAATTTCAGGCCATTCATCTACGGTATCATAAGAATTGGTCTTAGTCCAATTCTAGCTTTTTTACTTGTTTTTTTTAATAGGGTTCTTTCTATTTATCCAGCCAAATAAGATAACACAAACTTCTCTGGTTGTCACAAACAATTCATTCAATCTTGGATCTTGTAATTTCCTGATAAGGTTCGTTTTTTAAATATTTAACTAAAACTTATGTTTCGACAATCCTCTGCATCGTTATATATTTACACATAAATAGCACGTGCGTAGGTCCCACGCCATAAATTCATCAGCAACAGAAAAATATAGATGTGGGAGAACAACCGCTATCGGATGACTAATATTTAATGCAAATCAATAGTTCTGGTAGACAGAAAAACTCCATGGTATTGAGGGAATATCACGATTTTCAAACGTATGCCCTGCCCAAATCAATAAATATTTGATAATATCATGGTTCAATACCGAATAATTTTATGGACTTTCCAAAAATCAATTGCCGTGGCATATGCCTAAGGAACTGAGTGCTTGCAAAGACTGTCTGACTGTGATGGATGTGGTGTGGTAGGCATTCCTATCGGCGGCATACCACACCATTCGCCACCCTGACGGTGACCTCCTTTCTGCCGTGTATGTTTTCGTAAGACTAGGACTCAATTACATTTGAATATCAAATGAATGAAAGAAGAAGATCTATTATAAGTGCTTTTCCTTGGTATTTTGCTCTCAGACAGAATTTTTCTTTCCGGGAATCGCATAAAAATGTTGTTGTAATCGTTGTCGTCGGCGTCATCATCCTGGAAACTCTCCAATTCTGGATTACATCTTATCTAAGGAGGGGAATATCAAAGCCGATGGCTGTGTCTTATAAAAATTATTTTATGCACAAAGAAAAGTAATTTGGAATGACTTGAGAAAATTGGTTACTTACAATGCTGAGGTTCTTCCGTCTATAATGTTGTCGTACATACAACATGGAGGAGAACAATTTGCATTGAGTGAGTAAAGGTTTTTTATCCAGTGAAGAAATTTTATTTTACTTTTTTCATTTTAGAGACATTACATAATTACACCCATGCTCCTTTCATTCTCTTCCGCAGATACAATAAAAACTCGACAATAATAATGGAATAAATTTTCCGAACATTTCTTCTTCTGTTTACTTTGTCTTTTATTTATTTTTTAAATCTAAAATGACAGAGTGTGATAGAAATGTTACCCTTGAAGCTGTTTGTTTACTGGTGTGGGAGGTTGTTAGTTCATTGATAAGAATTGAATCATTACAGGGTTTTATAGTTCATTTTTTCATTTGCTGGGTATGGAAATTCTCGTTTAGGGCTTTCGTTCGAACGCTGCAGAATAGCTTCTTAAAAAAATGTCTCCGTTTGTGATTAGGAACCAAAGAAAATTTTAATTGTACGTATTATCGCTCGTGCCATTCAAGCTATGTCTAATGTTGTAATGAATGGAAAAATGAATCTAGGTAAACCAAGATGTGTATTTTAATAAACATGTTATGGTATTTGGAGTGAGTATAGTATAGTAGGACGTTAAGTCCTATCTGTCAGCATGAGCTGAGAGCTCACTCCGTGAACAGCGTTGTCAGCGCAGGCCGACACGTTAGCACCTCGGCCATTGCGGGATTATGGGGTGGGTAACCCAAATTCTACCACTGTCACGCACTATATACCTACACAAAAAATTCGAGCCTTCAAAAAAACCCAACACCAGATCCAGTCCTGGAGGCACTCTTACACCATTTACCTTGACATTTTGTGAATACTCAGATGAACAGTCCTCTTTGTCGTTGCCTCATACTCTCTACGACATTTTGGGTACTAGTTTGCAAACAATACTCCCTTGGGTTCCAATCACCTGTGCTCAAAATTTACGATTTATTCCAAAATCTTATTAAATTCTTCGGTGCTACTAGCTACATTTTCTCCAAGCGTATAAGCATTCGACAAGTATGATATAAGATTCAATAAATATCTTTCAGGTTAACATCCTCATGAATATAATTATGATACTAAAGTATTATATGCGTGTGACTATAATCATAATTCCAAGACCAAAAGTGTATGCGTGTGTTCATCTAATTACGAATATAATTATGAAACACAAATCATTAGACATACACATATGTGCGTCAATTCCAATAAAAATATGGTACTCAAATTTTATATCCAGTGACTATAAATATGATTCTAACGTATATACATATATGTTCATCTGATTATGAATATAATTATGAATCCGAAAATAATATATATGCATAAATATGCATGTGTAGTCCAATATAATTATGTAAAGAAAATATATACTCAAACAAGGAAAGACTGGCCACAACGTACATTCGTTCTGTTGCTGAGATCCCCTCAGAGGCGCCTCCGAGAATGATCTGCTGAACCCCTGTTAAAAATAATACACTGAATTTGAAAATATGATTTGTAGGATACTTACAACTGTCCTACTGATACTATGAATGCAAATTTACGACGTCGTCAGTAATTAAGTGGTAGTGATTCCTTTATATTATCTTGTAAAATCCATGAATGGGACTGATATGTCTCGACGCCAGCGAGATAGCGATGAGTACACGCATTGATTTATACATATGGATAAGCTACCAAATCTGTTACCTCTTCTCGATAGATGGCCTTCCATGTACCAAATTAGAAAACAGGTAAAATTTTTATCGAATGACTGAAATCATGTTTATAGATGGCTGCATCTATTAGAAAAAATTTTAAAATTATGAGGATATTAAGTTATCTTCGATAACAAATCTTTTTTCTGCTTCCCTATCTAACAATGTCGAGGAATGTGGAAAAAAAGGAATAAAGGAATTCAAAGGAATTTCAGATTTATTCTCAATAAATTTGCTTTTTATGAGACATATAAAGGGTTTTCCAATAAGAGGTATTATTTTGATATTAAAGAAAAATACCATTTTTTTAGATAAATAATCGGATCTTTATTTCATTATAAAGAGGAAGGTATGCCGTTAATAATGACAAATAACATCAGGCAAATGATCACCACGACCACGCCTACAGGACCATGTCCTTTTCATGAAATTTTCCATAACCAAATCGCAAAGTGGCTGCCCTATGTCCTCGATAGCCTCACGAATTCAATCTTGGAGATCTTGAATCGACGCTGGGCTGTTGGCGTAGACCTTCTCTTTCACGTGGCCCCAAAGGAAGAAGTCGCAAGGTGTTAAGTCACAAGATATCGTTGGCCAATTGTGATCAGCTCTTCGAGAGATAGCACGGTCCGGAAACTTTTCCCGTAAAAGATCAATGGTTTCGTTGCTTGTATGGCACATAGCGCCGTCTTGTTGAAAATAAACGTTGTCCAGATCAATACCATCCAATTCCGGCCATAAAAAATCATTAATCATCTGTCGATAGCGCAATCCATTCACCGTAACTGTTGCTCCAGTCTCATTTTCGAAAAAGTAAGGTCCAATGACCCCGCGGGACCATAAACCGCACCAAACAGTCACACGTTGAGGATAGAGAGGCTTTTCAACAATAACTCTTGGGTTTTCCGAGCCCCAGATGCGAAAATTTTGCTTGTTGACGAAGCCATCGAGGTGGAAATGGGCCTCATCACTCAAGCTGAGTTTTCGATGGAATTCCGGATCATTTTCATGCATTTCAAGGACCCAATCAACAAAGACTCGACGTTGTTGATGATTTGCCGGCTTGAGTTCTTGTGTTAACTGAACTTTATAAGCCTTAAGACCCAAATCTTTATGCAAAATACGGTGTAATGACGTTTTTGGAATGCCTGATTCCAAAGAACGACGAGGAATGGACAAACCTGGGTTTTCTTCAACACTTTCGGCTACAGCAGCAGTAATAATTTCAATGCATTGTTGAATCGTGTATCGTTCAATTTTTATTAATGGCGTAGTTTCTGCTTGTCAAATGTCAAAATATGACAGCTCCAAAAGTGACATCTACCGAAATAGCGGCCTAATTAAAATTGGAAAACCCTTTATAAAGAGAAATACTTCGGAAGTGATTTTTTTGTCAAATTTTGTATTCCTTCTGTTCTACAAGAAATTATTATTTAAATTAATGCATATGTAATTTAATACATATTACAATTGACACATTATTTCAGTAACTTATATATATTATAGGTACCTTAGGTAAATAAACGAATTATTTTCAAATTAGGAATGGTTTATTCTAAGTTCAAAATCGCGTCTATTTTGCAAGGCCTTCTTTCGGCCAACGCTTCAACAGCTTCGTTTCGCAGCAACCAGTTGCAGATCATTAAAAATTCTTACATATAGTACGAGAGGTAGCAGCGCCACCATCTCAATGAGCATGCGGCCCATCGGTTTGGTGAGAGGGGTTGCGTTTACCTGTGTCCATTCCGTTCCACAAATAAACAAAGCAGTTTTCATAATGATTTTAGTTCGATTTTTTTCCTTTTTATTGGTTTTTATAAACATATAAATATTGAATAATATAATTTCATTATTCCCAGACAGTTTTTTCCTGCTAGTATGTGCCAGACGATAAAAAAAAAATATTTTATTATGGCTGTAATTTTTATACGAGCTGGTATAGTTATCGAAAGAACAACATGAAATTAATTTGTCAGGCAAAAATTCGGTTGATAGTCAATAGACAAATCGATTGGAATGTGATAGGGGATAAATGTGCGAGAGTACGGCCGACAAGACATCAGTTTTTAAAGAAAAAAAAAACGTCTCGAACGGCGCCAGCAATGAGAAAATTGTCTGCAAATAGTAAATTAATATTGTTCGATGTTTATGCAAATAGATGCAGAAAAAAATTCGAACTAAAATTATTTTAAAAACTACTTTTTTTCACATGCGTAACGGAAAGGGCACAGGTAAACGCAACCTCTCTCATCAGGTAGCGTAACTGAAAGAATGTTCTATCTAGGCTCAGGCTCTACGAGCACCCCAATTACTTCAACTTTATTAGATCGGTGTCGGCAACCAATATTGGATAAGAATTTTGAAGAAAAATTTACAGCAATTTATAAGAAACAAGTAAAAAAGCTAGAATTGGTCTATAAGAATAATTCTTATGATACCCTAGATGTATGCTCGTTTGTAATTTTGTATAGTCACCTATCTGCGCAAGTTTGAGTTTTGAAGTGGTTTTTGAATATATCTGTAGAACGGTTCGTCGAACATCAAAAATAATTATAACCAATTTGATAGGATTTGATATTCTGAAGAACTTTCCGGTACATTAAAAACGTATAGGACTGATCGTTTTCACAGGATACGTAAAAATCCTAAATTTTTATATAAATTTGTATTTACTGCTTTTATGAAAACACTATGTACAAAATTTCAACGCTCTGCGTTGACGCGTTCTCAGGCAATGTGAAAAATGAAATCTTTGTATGGCAACCGTATGAAGGAGTTACCCGATTTGCCCCATTTTCAAACCTAATTTTGCTTTTCTGTTTAAAAGCCCATGTGCAAAATTTTGGCCCTCTGAGTATACGAGCTCTCGATTTATCGTGAGGAAGGACAGACAGGCATGCAAAAATCAAAATAACTTTTAATTTGGTGCATGGGTCCCATCCATTTTGCTCTAGCATCATTATTTCTATGTGTTACAAATGGAATGACAATCCTAGTATACCCTTTAGATTCTATCTAGGGTATAAAAAAAAATGTTCACGTTCATCGCGATCCGAACCAAAAATTCTAAGAAATTTCATCAAATGAGACAAATTGCTTGGTGGAAAATATTTCAAACTATTCACGAAAAATCAATGTACCAGTCAACAACCAGATGTGAAACGGCAGATCACATAAATTCTATCGAAAATCCGACCGAAAAATTTTTTTTTTTCACTTAATTCACCTATCATACACATTTGCCAAATCCTTCAAATCATCTTGATAATAATCCAGATATGATTTAATTTTATTTATTTAAAATTTTTTCCACATTTCTACACATCAGATTAGATTCTTTGCTGTGATGTGGCGCTATTTATTATCGAAGACAACTTATTATCATCATATTCGCCAAGTTTTGCTTACAGTTGGCGGACCGTTTTGTGAGCAGATGATAAAGTACTACAGTGGCGACTCAGTGAGAAGAGGAAACAACATATTGTGCGCGGCGGTGGCATATCTATATGTATAAAATCAATGGTACAGGTAAATGCCTCAATAGAATTTTAGGGAAGCTTTATTATCTATGGATGCAAAAGAGTTTGGCACGAAATTACTAGTAGTTAGATCTGGGAAAGCCCAGATAGAATCTGTGCAATCTGCTTTGTCAAAACCAAAGTAGTGTGATTTCTATTGAAATTTTCTCTCAGAGTCGTCTAGTCTTCTATTTGGACCAAGTATGATATTACCAGTGACATTTTACTATGAATTTCTTAGTTTCTCGGACGATTAACGGAATCGATGGAGACTAGAAAAGTTGTATATTGCGCGCTAGGTATCCTGCAGTATTTTTACTAGATGGTTGTCTTATATCGTTGTTTGCTGTGACTAAATGATATACTTGAAAGTTCCTCATGACATATTTACCGTGGCGTAAATTTTTGAATTTCTGCAATAATAATGTTAACACTGACGTTTCCCTTATTCATCGAATTTTGTTTCAGATTCTACCGATGACACTATAAAAAACTTTCTTGCCACTCTACCAATCTTCTTCTTCTGTCAGAGGTCCTTTTAGCGAATCCCCTCCGCCAGCTGTCAGTCGCACAGGAGATACGAAAAGTGGCAGCACATTCGCTGTATGGCTAGATATATTTCGCAGCTAAATAATGTAGCATACTGCATCGTCTGGGCCTGCGGCCATGACAAACAATTCACTAAATTTCAGTGTAAGAAGTATAAAAATATTATAAAATGGTTCAAAAACTATATTTACTTCATTAAAAAATTCAAAAATGTCTTTATACCCTAGATGGTGTCCTTGTATGAATTTTCGTTAGAAAGTCTTTTCTTTTGGGTTTTCTTGTGTAAATGATAACCGTAAAATTCTAAGAAACACTTTTTTGTTCCGACTCGAGTTAAAGATGTTAAATAATATTGATGAATATATGGTGAAGTAAAAATGCCTCGGTAAACCTTTTCTTTTCTATTTCCTCACTCTCCTGGAGCCCTCTAGATATGAAGGTTGTATAGGTCAGCTACTCAAGCAATTTCAGGTCGTATTAGGGACTTCGTGTAAATTTTGTCTGCAATGTCGCAGGGTGAATGGGGCACGGTAGTAAGGACGACAGTACCTCTGTGTCCTCCCAGAATCAAAGGTACGTGATGTAAGGGTCCCTTCAGGATTGGACGGCGTGCGCGTTTTTGTGAAGGCACGACATATATTTTGTATAAAGGCTGTGACAGCGGCAGCTATTTGGAATATCCACCCCACAAGTATTTCGCAATAGCCGCAATGCTAGCGTGTCGCCCTGTATCAACGCTGCTCATAGAGTGAACTGTCAGCTTATGATGACAGAATGGACTTCACGCCCACGGCATACTGACTTATATGCTTCAATAACAGTCTAATTGTGAGTTGTACTGGGGACGGCGACTTAGAGTATATACGGTCATCTGACATTTGCTAGTTGATCGACCTCAAGTCTCACATCCAGTGGAAGTTACATGCGGACTTGGATGGGTCTGACTGATTTGAATTTCAAGTTTTGTCAATTAAAATTTTTAAGTTTTTCGAGTTAAAGTTTTGAAAGTTTAAAGTTTTCAAATTTTTATTAGAGTTTCAAGTTTTAATTTTCGCGATTTTTTTTTTTTTGCTGAAGTAAGGGTTCACTTTGAGTGTAACTTTAGTTAAGCTAAGCTCTATGTCTTCTGAATTTTATCACCTCTGCTAAAAAATCTTAAAGAGTGGTCTCTACTTTTGCATCATAATAAGGAATACTAAAATAGTCATTCCATTTGTAACACCTAGAAATAATGATGGTACATTAAAATGGATTGGACACTCAAGCATAATATTAAAAGTTATTTTGATATTTGCACGTCCGTCCGTATGTCCATCCGTCTGTCTGTCCGCACGATAGATCGAGAACGCGTGAGCTTAGAAAGCTGAAATTTTGCAGAAGGGCATTTAAAATAATATAAATTTGAGCTCGAAAATGAGACAAATCGGGTAACTTCTTCGTGGGGTTCCCATATAAATATTTTGATTTTGTATTTTTATATTCTGAAGAAATTTTCGTTACAATGAAATTGTCTGGGGTTGCTCGTTTTCACAATATACGTAAAAAACTTAAAGTTTTATATGGGTGTTGCCAAGAGGTTGTCCGACTTATTTCATTTTTACAGTTTCATTTACTATTTTTATGAAAACGACGTGTACAAAACTTCAGCTATCTGTGACGATGCATACTCAGGCATGTATAATGAAGAGCGAAATTTTTCTATGGCAACCCCACGAACAAGTTACCCGATTTGTCCCATTTTCGAACTTAATTTTACTTTTTTTTTAAAGGCTGTGTGAAAAATTTCTCTAAGTACACGGGTTCTTGAATTATTGTGGACTAAAATAAAAAGTTGTTTTGTGAAAATTGTATTTATCTTTAAAATTTTTGTGTTAATTAATGCCATTCTCAATATTTCCTGTTATAGCTTTAATTATTTTTGGAAAACAAAAGTAGGATTAGACCTTTATTCCCCAGTATGTAAAAAACAAACATATTCGAAAAAAGTAATTATTTCCCTGTTAGACGAATCATGATGAACTCATCACAGAGCTCCTCATGAGTAATCAGATGAACATCCTGAGGAAAACAATTCCAGAAAAAAATCATTTATTTACTTATTCGTAGTTAGTGTCCATGAGATATTGCATCTCTTTCACTTATTTGGAAATGTATACTTTGCTTCCCTTTTTTGCATTTTACAATATTAAATGAGCACTTCGATGAGTACATACTGAGTGTCACGATGAGCTTATTAGTGAGCACATCATAAATGATAATCTGTTTTTACGATTAATTTCATATACTATGACGTCTTGCACAGCATATGGACGACAGTCTCGCGGAAGAACAAATCAAAAAATGAATTAAAATTTTCCTAGTAGAAATGTCATCTGACACGGTGATGACAAGAATAAATATTTTTTTATGTTTCAAGATACCTAACGATGAGCCCTTCGATTATATTTACTGAATGCTCATCGGAAGGCTCTTTGGGACTTATATTTCTGTATTTTTCTTCATTAATTCCAAACACCTTGATACTTTTCAGTCAAATTATATATTATATTATTGTGGGGCAAGAGACAAGGTAAAACCGAAGTTAACTTAATGACAAGTTAGCACACAGAAGAGTTCTCCGATTGTTTTTCATTTAAAATGAAGAAAAAAAAATCAAACTCTCTTTAAAACTATTATGAATAAAGATAAAAAAATGTGAAAGCGGAGATTGTATGCAACGAAAAAGAATGGCAAATGATTCATTTTCGTAAATAAATAAGAAGGAGCGGATAGAATGTTCCCGCGCTTTTGTGAAAACTGGTTTTCTGTGAAATGTTGTGAGAATTATCCAATGTTTTTTATAGCAATTCCAATGTTTGTTTTTGTCATTCCTATGATATTTGAACAGCACTCATTTTATTTATTTATTTTATATACTTACTATTTATTTATTAAAGAAATTCAAACAGAAAATTCCACTTATTTACTACCGGTTAACATGTTTGAATACAAAAAAACTTAAAATTAAAATTTTAGAAGAAGATATAATGTATTACAAAATCCATATAAGAGTAAAATCCATACTTTGAGTGTGAAATAAAGCTACGATACTCAGCAATATACACAGTGATACAAAGCTAACCTACTTAATCTAAACTAAACTAAGCAAACTACTAATTACTAAATATATACATACTAGAAGCATACAAATGCAAAAATAAAGATAAACTAAAAAATTATAAAAGAAACGAAAAATACTAACTCAAAGGTGAAGGATACTATAATTAAATCAAAGGAAAAAGAATAAAATAAAGGCAAGATTGTCAAGCCAAACGTTAATTCAAATTATTGTCAAGAATAATTTGAAGAGCTAATCAAAATTACTTTGCAATTGATTCAGGACAATGCGTCGAAGAGAGGAGCGACTATCTGAAAAAAGATCAACGTCATAACACAGCTCATTATGCTTTTTTTGGATTCTTACAATGGGTGATTTCATTATTAAATTTGTTCGTCCTAATTGAGGCCTAAATATTAAAACTTCTCTAGTGTTACACGATGGAAAATTGAAATTAATTTTGCTAAGGATTATCGGACTATTAATTAGGTTGTTTACAACGTTGTATAAAAATATTTCGTCAAGATAACCACGTCGGGTTTCCAACGAAAGCATTGATTACCGCTATAGCCTTTCCATATAATTTAGGCTTCTATTAACTCGATCGGATTTGAAAAGTAGAAAACGTGTAAATCGCTTCTGAACTCTTTCAATTTTATCGATGTATACTGAGTAGGAAGGGTTCCAAATGACTAAGGCGTACTCGAGTAGACTTTGTACTAACGAATAATACATTGTTTTAAATGTGAATACACTTTTGAATGATTTTGTACATCTAATGATAAATCCAAGCATCTTAAAGGCTTTATTGGTTATATAACTAACATGAGAATCAAATAAGAGTTTGCTGTCGAAGATTACACCCAAGTCTTTTATTTCAGAAACTCTCTCTATGGGGGAGCTACCCAATTTATAATTAAAGAGGATTGTATTTTGCTTTCTAGAAAATGAGACGCATTTACATTTGTTTATGTTGACGGATAGAAAGTTTTTCTCACACCAGTCTAAAAATTTTACAACATCAGCTTGCAGATCATTGCAGTCATCAGCCATATCGATAACTCTGTATAGCTTAGTGTCATCGGCATAAAATAGGCAAGGGGAGTCAATAAAAGTTGGTAAGTCATTTATATATAAATATAAGAGGACCAAGTATAGTCCCTTGAGGTACACCAGCGTTTGTGTACATAGTAAAGATTTAAAGCCATCAACCGCAACCACCAGCTGACGATTAGATAAATACGATTCAAACGACTTCAAGGTTAAGGCACTAAATCCTATATTTTTCATCTTGTCAAGAGTCAGTTTATGATTAATAGAATCAAAAGCTTTGGAGATGTCAGCATAAAATACGTCCACTTGCTTACTACTATCAAGAGCCGTTGCAATTTGATCGGTAAATATAGCTAAGTTGGTGGCAGTGGAATGACCAGGAGAAAAGCAGTGTTGAATTGCAATTATAGACTCAAATATTAAAGCAAGACTATTGGATATTGTTATCGGACGATAATTAGTCACATGCTTTTTGTCACCAGCTTTAAATATAGGAAACACAAACGAATTTTTTAAAAGATCCGGATAAAAGCCTTCAGATACTGAACGGTTAAATAGTTCACAAATGGGAGCTGAAAGCGGGTCAGCACATTTCTTGAAAAAATTATTGGGAATACCGTCTGGACCTGCGTTTTTACTAATGTCCAACGAATTAATCACGGCTTTGATATCTTCGACCTCAAATGAGGGCATATATATTGAATCAGTACCATTATCTGGTATACTATTCGGAATGTATTAATCATCATTGTAAACAGACTTGAAATAAGCTGCAAACGTATTGCCTATCTCTACGGCGGAATTAACTACACAACCATCGCAATAAGCTTCTTTAGGAAATGTATTAGACATCTTTAAACCCTTAGTGAAAGACCAGAAGCTTTTCGGATTTGATCTGACACTATTCTCAGTGTTTAATATATATAATTTGTGGAACTCTTTTATTTTACGTTTCAGATAGTCACGCAAATACCAAAAGGTCTTATAATGTTCAGGATGCCTGGTTCTTTGATACTTTCGTCTAAATTTTTCCTTAAGTTTGCTAGCACGTGTAATTTCATTAGAATACCAACAAGGAAACACGCATTTTTTTCTTTGTTAAAGCAGGAATTCCCTGATATTTTTCCATATACTTTCGTCTTTTGCATGAATGGATGGAATGAACTTGGCTATGCATTATTGTAGTGCGACTGAGACATCGAATTAAAACTCAAAATCGGGGGACCGGAGGATTATCCGAACCAAAAACTCTTTTTGACTCCCTCAAAATCCTAGCAAACTACCTCAATTTTTTAGGAAAAAGATAAATTTTGCTTTGGTCAAAACGCAAAAGAGCGACAACAGTAATCCAAACTCTTTAAATATTTCAGGAAAACCGGTTTTCACAAAAGCGCGGGATCATTTTATGAGAGTAAAATCTGAAAACTCCGCCCCTTCTCATTTATTTACGAAATCATTTCCCATTCTGTTTCGTGGCGTGCAATCTGCGCTTTCACATTTTTTATCATTGTTCATAAAAGTTTTTCTTTAATTTCCTTCTTCCCTTTCTTGCCGGAAATTTCGCCTGTTTCAAAACTTATTATTAAGGTAACTTTGACCACGTGCTTCTGTTTATATACGTTTTGCTTCCTATAGATTAAGTGGGATGCTCTCACGTTTAATTCTCTGATATTTTCGGGAAAACTTAGAATTTTAATTGACAGCAATTTGCAATTTTACATCTCCTCTCAGCACCTTAACCAAAGCAAAATTTATCTCCTTCTTTAAAAAGTGATTTAGTGTGACCCGATGTATATTAATATGTACATATAGTTTGAAAGGATTTTGAAGTTATTCAATAAGATTTTATCATTCGTGTAAACCTATGTTCCCTCAGCTCTTGTTTTTAATCGTTGTTTCAATTGAACTAGGACAATGCATAATTGAGTTTCTCCCCCTGTTCATGCAAAAGACATAAGAACGTATTTGACATTATTTGTTTCTTTCTTGTAAACAAGAAAAATTTCTAATTTTGTTCGGCTGATTGTTATCGCCTTATGTTTGGTCCTGCTCTGCTGCGTAATCTCTTTCTATTGAATAGCTGATATGTCTTGTTAGTATACGCTTCTCGGCTTGGCTTCGCGAGCGGGAGCAATTTTACAAACAACTTTTCTAGAGCGCTCTTCCGGAATCCGCTCACGAGTGAACATGTTCGATAAAATATTTCTACATTTAGGATTTGGTACGTCATCCTTATTGAGGTTTTTTCTAATATCAGTACCAGTTTCACAGTTTACGAAAACTGGATTACTATTTAGAGAACAGTGCTTGGCTGTCATACCAGGATATTCAACAATTTGTTGATAAATTGATTTCTCTAAAATTTTGGAGAGGGAACATATTATGCTGGTAGACCTAAGGTAAGAAGGTGCTAAGGGGGTTTTGGTTTTCATTACATTCCTATATTATTTTATCGATTTTCCATTGACTTGGAAATTCGGAAATTGTGCGACAGTAATGGAATAGGCGAAATGTAATGCTTAAAAATGATTATTATAGTAGAACTCCTTTAATGAATACAACCTCCAAGAATTCACATTCCAAGAAAATCTTCTGCATATCGGACACATGCTTTATAGATTTACATGGACTAACTTGGTATCCTTTGTATTGCGCATTATTTGATCGAATCCATGTTTTTTCCTTGTATTTTTATTGACCAAAACTTGCATCTTGCGCTACCGGTTTACTACCTGTTGGACGGCTTGAAGTTGGCTACCAACTTCTCAGCACCATTTGCTGATTTGTTGGACGCATTCCTGATTGAAATGATTACACTTGCCGGGTGTGGTAATCGGGTGAAATCAAAGTCTCAACTTCAACCAATATTAATATTTATTATTCGGTATTAATCCGTAACACGTTTTTTTTCCCTCTGTGGTTCAAATCCAAAGCTAAGTATAGGAGCATATGGTTGATTTAATATAGCCATCCCAACCATGAATACTACGTTTATAGCATAAATCTAAATTACATAATACATAAAATCGTAATCTTCCTACTGCAACTTTTAACACGATAGTATTGCGCCTAATTACATACATACAACCTTAAATCAAAACTTTTATTTTTTACCAATTCTAATTTTTTTGTTTTCCTTCTCTGTGGAAGTTTTCTCCAGATGCAACAAAGGTCACTGTTACCACATAGATTTTCTTTCCATAATGATTTGATCGATATGGTGGCATTTAGTAACATTGCCATTAGGTAGCTACATAAATACAAAAGTTTACCGCGAAGTTTATGGATTATAACACCAACCAATTTCATTTTTTACCTTCCCATATGCTTTTAACGATTTGCTCCAGTTTTAAAAATTTATCTTAATACTCCTCGACAGTATTTCTTGTGCTTATTGATTTTCTACGTGGTGCTGGAATTTTGAATTGATTGATATCTAATCTTGTTTTAATTCTTTTTCAAAGCAATATTTTTAACGGCAACTTTCTTGTTGTGCTGCTAATATCGCAATTCGAAATAGGAAATTTTATGTTGCAACTTCAGCTTCGTTATCGGGTTTCAGTTTATTTATGTCCTAGTAATTTATGGAGGCAGTATTCGTAGTTTTAATTTAACAACATTTTTTTGCTTACACGAAATAAGGTAGATCCTATCTACGAGTAAGTACAGTAGAATTTCCAAAATGTTTTCCGGTGAAAAATTGAGGAGCACATACATCTTCAATAACGTTGTTGATGTTTATTTGGAAAGCAAGATTTGAAGTCAATTTGCCTTGCGATCATACTCGAAATGGATTATGTGTCACAAAATTGTTTCCTGTGAGCTCTTGATTTGAATAGATATGATGGGAATGATAGTTGTGCTATTTAATTCCACTAGCAAAGATGGTTGACTGGAGCTACGACTACATGCAATATCACTTGTTCATACTAATGGATTTGTTGCAACTGCAGCTAGTATTATTTCCAAGAAAACTTCACTTCTTACTAGTTCAGTTCCTTCGAAAAATGTTACCAGGTAACCAAAGCCAGCTACTAAAAAGAAGGGTAAAGTTCTCGGAAGGGCCCATATCTGGAATGCAAACGAATCCAGGAAGGATAGTCAAACATACGCAGAGGTGGTCGCTCAAAAAGTGAAATCCATTCCGCTTGGTACTTTACCTACCATATTCTGCGGAAGTCTATGCTATAGAGGTTAAGGTTAGGAAAGCCTAAACATTAAAGAACTATAAAATCTACATATGTTCAATCGGTCAAGCTGCGCTCCTAGCTCTGTCCTCTCAATAATTTGAGGCAAATCTATTAGACAATTCTTTCGGCTTCCAAGAATTAAAAAGAAAAATTCTTCATATTGACATACATTTATTTAATACTTTTATTTCTTTCGTAACCGAGGTCAGTTTTTGCCACACCTTTTCCGACAAAACTTAAGTTGGACTGACTTAATTATTCGTTCCTAATTATTTTCTATAAATCATCTTTACATCACGTACAAAAATGAAATGTGATCGCTAAGATCGGCAAGGCAAGATATATTCATAAAAAACATGTTGGTTAAAGCTGTAATTAGATCGTAGTTATAATGTGGGAAAATAAATGTTTTAAGTTTGAAATTATTTAAGGATGGGAAAATTTGTTCTGTTTTTGCTGATTCCACATATTTCTTTAGAATTTCTTGGAAATTGGTCTCATCTATTTTGTTAGAATCAGCCCATGATCTAACTCCTCCCACCTTTGATTTAGGATTCTCCTGAGCTGTAGCTTACAATTCTATGATATTTAAGGTCATGTATTTCCTTAATGTTCTTCTCATGATTTAATATAATTCAGTCAAACATTAAATCATCATTATAATAAGTAAAGTTTTCGCTTTTTGGAATTACAAATTTTTCCGTAAATATCTTTAACTTATTACTGAATTCTCTGTAATGGGACAATTTTTGAAATTTATAAAATAGCTTCCTTTAAGTATTACGAGTCTTTCGTCACAAGTACTTTTTAAATTGCCAGATTTGATATTGTTAACAATAATTATGTTTTCTTCAATTAGTGATATTTCTTCCTCTTCTTTATTAATATTTTCAATTTTTTTTTTAAATTAGTACAATTCCTACTTTTGGTTAGTTCCTTTAATGTTTTTCCTTTGGAATATGTGAGGGCCTGCTCATTATTTCATATTACATATTCAATATCAGTATCGGTATAAGAACTCTTAAGTGCGAAAATTATAGAATCATCTATATGTTTTGCAATGGCTAAACGAATATTAGATAGCTTGTTAAAATCAATATTATACGTATTTATATCTCATCGATTAGTATGTTTGGATGTAGCAGTCCTAATCGTGCTGAAGCTATATTATCTTGAATGTATTCAATTTGCTTTTCTACATAATTTAATTTAAAAAGAGCCTAGATAACTAATACTTACATATAGTGAATTATACCTTATTTTCCATATTTTTATAATGCTAATTTTTCGCTTGTTTATAGCCTATAATGTATATATTTATAATGAATTATTCATCGTATTTCCTACACATAATTTAAAGAATTTATTCTTGTGTAGAGTTGATTATATAATAAATGAAATGAAAACGAAAAAAAAAAACATTTGTTCTAGAAAAGCAGGTTTAGAAAGGATTTTCATTTCTGTAAGCTTAAGTGTGTTTAATGTGTCTAAAAAATTTTTTTTTCTGCTTTAATGATAATTATAATTTGTATCAAGGTTCTGTTAAAATTATCATTAATGTATATTTCTTGATTTAAATTCGTAATTAAGTTATGGTTACTTTGATCTACAACGGCTTTTCAATGTCCAGCCGGTCTTTGTTGTCCATTGTTCCAAAAATCCATTTATAATTCCTGTCTTTTGTCTGTCTGTTATGAGAGTCTTTATTTTATTTTTTATTCTGGTTATCCTATTTCGTGTTAAATCTCTATCATTACCTCAATCTAATATTTGTAGTGTGGATTCTAAATTTTTAACTAAAGTTAATATAACATTTGGATATATTCTGTAAAGAATTATGTCAAATTTATCCGGTATTTCCACAGTACTTACTTTTATTTCAGTATACCCTAATTCCATTTCTGTTTTCTCAATAGTAATTGGTTGATGAGTCATTTTGAGTGACAGTAAAAAGAGTATTCATAGTAGTATTGTCTGATTGTTCTAGCCTGAAAATTTAAGTGGACGTATTATATTTGTATCGTGAACATTGGTAAGATTATATTTCCTAAATTTAGGTTCTTTTTTATGCCTAAGTGCTTTATAATTTTTAATGAAACCGGTTTTCCTGTTTTCTTCATAATCTTCTCCATATTCATTTCTCTTTTGAATAAAAGCTGCTTTTGATTTTAATAACCTTTCATGAATGAGGTTGAAATCTACTTCTTTCTTTTGCACGGACAAGGGTGTAGTTTTAATCGTCGAGACCTATTATGTATTACTACTGCCTTAAGAATTTACGTTCTTCTTGGTAATTTTTCCTCTCAGTTTATTGCCATCATTTTTTCTGTAAATGTACCGTTGAGTCTCTCAACGTCCGTGTTTACAATGTGGCTATTGGGTTTGGTTGTATGGTATTCAATACCATAGTTATCATAAAACCCTTTAATGTATTTTGAACCGAATTCATTGTCAAAAATTAATTTTTTCATTTTACCCCTAACCGCTTATTTTCTCCAGTATGGTAACATTTCTCCTGTACAAATGTCGCAATTATTTATAATCTCGTGAATTGTAAAGTTTAACTTGGGATGACAAATTTTAGTTTTGAGATCCTCATATGTTGCTACTATTCTACAGTGTCCTGATTCTTTCTTGTGAAAGATTGATATTTATTTCCTTAACTCCACATTATTTTCCAGATCTTTCGCAAAGTACTTGCATTTAAAGAATTTTACACCATCTCTGTTAGGATGTAAATCTATTAATTTTCTTTGGAATCGATCATATTCCTGATTGATCAATTGGGAATATATGCCTATTTTGCCTTTCTGTATGTTTCATCTAAAAATATCTTTCTCCTGCTCTATGGCGCTTTTGTCTACATAATTCTCCTATTACAAAATACTTCCTCCGATTCTCTCTCTTTTTCTACTACGAATATTATTTGTAATTTGAATCTATTAACTACAGTATCGAGTGGAAGTAGGTAGTTACTAAGAATATCTTGTAAGTAAGTGTTTCTAAAGGGTTTTCCAATAAGAGGTGTTATTTTGAAATTCAAGGAAAAATGCCATTTTTGAGATAAATGATCGGATCTTTATTTCATTATAAAGGGAAAGGTATGCCGTTAATAATGGAAAATAACATCAGCCAAATGACCACCACGACCACGCCTACAAGACCATATCCTTTTCATGAAATTTTCCATAACCAAATCGCAAAGTGGCTGCCCTATGTCCTCGATAGCCTAACGAATTCCATCATTTTAAGTCAAGCTTGTCTTTGTTTGTCGCAAATTTCCTTTAAGTTTATTATGTGCTCTTCTAGGGATGTACTGAATATAAGGATGTCCCCCAAGAACACAACACATATTTTGTTTATATATTCGCGTAGTACCGCATTCATCAATCTTTGAAAGGTTGATGGGGCGTTTTCCAAACCAAACGGTATTCTTAAATTATCGTAATGTCCGAAAGGGGTTGAAAATGTCATTTTCTTTCTATCACATTCTTTCGTCAGAATCTGATGGAAACCCTTGGCCAAGTCCAAGGTAGTGAAGTACTGTGCCCTACCAAGTTTATTTAGTATATTTTCGATATTAGAGGTGGGGAACTTGTCCTCTACAGTGACTTAGTTTAGTTTCCTGTAATCGTCAACAATTCTCGACTTTTTTTACCAGAATTGTCCGTTCTTTTTGGTACAACCCATAATGGGCTATTGTATGCGGAGTTATTTTCCCTAATGATCCCTTGTTCCAGCATTTCTTGTATTTGATGCTCTATTTCTTTGTCATGAACTTGAGGGTATCTATATAATTTAGAATAAACTGGGTTTTCAGTAAAAGTAATGACCTCGTGTTTAAGTTCGTGTATTGATGGTAGTTTATCGCCCTCTTCCGTTTTAGTAGTTGGATTAGTTGATCTTTCTCTTCAACATGTATGTCATTTAATTTTAATTTGTTGAAAAAACTATCCGTAATTCCCTCTAGCGCATATATTTCTCTAATAATGAATGGATAATTATTTTCTTCAAATAAAATTCTGTTATTATTTATTTCAATATTTTTCTTTCCATGTCTATTTTGGCCTTAAAAGGTGCTAGGAAGTTTCGATCCATAATTGCGTCATAACTTCTACCCTTTAAGTTAATTATTTTCCACGTTACAGTTCCAAGGAGTTTAAACTCTTTTGGTATTGGGGTTACTATTCTGCTTGTAATTTTATTGATACCGTTGATGGTCGAATAATAAGCAGGTTCGCTGAAAGTCTCTTCAGACAATTCATCGAGATTATTTGGTTTGATGACCCTGCTAGCTGACCCAGTGTCAAAAAGACATTTAACCTTTTGTATATCTATCGTTATGATTATTATTCGAATTCTTGGTTCCGAGGCCCGTATTGAAAATTTACGTTTCGATCGCGATTTAAGTTACCAATTTCCATTGGCTCAGTTATAAGATGATTCCTAGCCTGTTTAAAATTCTGTCTTTGCTGGTACGAATTATAATTTTGATTCCGATTGCGATATTGGCCCGGATTGGTACACGGAAAAAAAAGAATTGTAGACGTATACAACGACGATGGTTTTCGCAAACGTTTTTATGGTAAAATATCAACTAACCATCATTTTCTGTATCTTAAACATTTCTCGTTGTAATATCGGGAATGTGTCATTTACACATAACTTGTTCCAATTACATCTTTACTGTAAATAACACCGTGACAAAATGAGTAAATAATACAATATCGGTGTATATAGTAGTATCTCGTTGTAATATCGGGAATGTCTCATTTACACAAAAATTGTTCCAATTACATCTTTACTGTAAATAACGCCATGACAAAATGAGTAAATAATACAATATCGGTGTATATAGTAGTATCTCGTTGTAATATCGGGAATGTCTTATTTACACAAAAATTGTTCCAATTACATCTTTACTGTAAATAATACCATGACAAAATGAGTAAATAGTACAATATCGGTGTATATATTACATTTGTAGCCTACCCTAGGAGTAAACAAATCTAATGTAATTTTAACATATTCACTGTGAATAAGAAAATTTGTTAAAACTACAGAATAGTAAATAGAACAACGAAAATTTTATATGAACACCGGTGGTTTAAAAGATTTATGTAATATACAATATAAATTCATTGTTACACAATCCACAGCTTTAACAAAGAAATTGTTTGGAAAACCATTCAATAATTCAAAGGATTATTATTATTCAATTCGGATATTTAATATTTTGCTGATAAGCTCTCATAAAAATCCCCAAATAAAAAACATTTTAATAGAAAAATATTTAATTCAAAGCAATTTACTTTATAATATTACATGTGTAAACCAAATGTTAGTTTATAATATGTCATGTATTTAAATTGACTTTATTTCCATTTAATTCCATTAGTTTATAATTTATTATTATATTATTATTTTATTATTCCAGTTAATTTCCATTGTTAATTGAAACTCAGCCTAAAAATTGCTAATGTTCAATGTTGTCCATACTGTGAATTTATATTTTGTGCCTTCATGGTTGGTATTACTTTAAAAGGTTTTTTATATAAAGAAGTATTGGAAATAAAGCGCTCTCTTTTTTCTTGTGACTCAGTAGAACTAGTTTCATTTATTTATCACTCCTTACCGGCAACTACAAAATTCTAAAAAGGCTTAGAATACAACATAGGTCCCTCGAGCCGGATCTTAAGTATAAATTCAAACATAATAAAGAAACTACAGTCCAAGTGAGCATATATACAGTCCGCTTCTATCACTGAACATCGTGGAACCATTTTCTCGAATTTAATTACATGGTCACACATATAGCATAAGCTTTAAGGGCATATTGTAAAATCGTCGGAATCGTGCACATTGTTTTCATCGAAAGTCGGCATCGATTCCACACTTATTTGTATCAAATCTACAAAATCAAAAAAAGTCATTCATCGTGCACGTGGGCAAATTGCTATCCGCATCGGTGAACAAGTACAGTAAACAATTTTTTCGTATAATTACATTGTCTGCAGCACAGTACACAGTGATAAGCATTAGTGGCAATTTCTTTCTTCTCAAAATTATTGGAAGCTTGCACATCACTGCAACAATCGACGGCATCGCCTTTTGAAGCAAATCAACAAGCAAACTCACACAGTAGAATTCATTCGTCTTTCAGCAGTTAGCAAGGTATTCTAAATAAATTGGCATACGAACAGCAACAAAATATCTACAGAAGTAAGTACGTTTTCAATCATTATATTAGCAAATAGCTTCGATCTGCTTACTCAACTTATTTTGCCAATTTGCGGATCTATTATCCTTAGTGACATCTCTCGCATATTTAATCACGCATTTTACTACACGTGCAGTAATTCATCAGAATAAGTTTATATATTAAATTTAATCATGGCCCCAGACGCTGCAACAACAAAAACTCTCTCCGAACTACGTGTGCAGCGTGGTACAATACAAGGTCAGCAGACTAAGTTAAAGAAGACAATTGAAACCTCTGGTAATAATTTGTGTTCAGCTGAGTTACAGACAAGACTTAGCTTATTAGAGACCTATTACATTAATTTCAGTGCAGTGCAAACAAAGCTTGAGTGTATGGACGAAGAAGAACAAATTGGTGACAAACGTGAAGCTTTCGAAGAAACTTATTGTCTTGTTAAGACTAAAATATTGAACTTGATGTCGACTAAAAAGATACGCGGCTCTTTACCGACAATTCAGTCCGATATTAACAGTTCCAATGTAATAAGAAGTGTACGTCTACCCAAGTTAGAGCTTTCGAAATTCTCTGGAAAATACAGTGATTGGACTGATTTCATTTCCATGTTTACAACACTTGTCGATGAGGACGAGACGTTAAATAAAGTTGAAAAGTTTCAACACCTCCGTTCATGTTTATCTGATAACGCGCTTCAAATTATCCAAGCTTTAGAAATGACACCTGATAATTATGACACTGCCCTTTCGCTATTAAAAAAGAGATTTGATAATAAACGATTGATTTTTCAGGCCCATATTAAAGAAATATTCAAGCTGCCTTCATTGACACGAGGATCTGTTACTGACTTAAGGAAACTTAGTGATTCTGCTAATGTTCATATGCGTGCTCTGCTGCGTCTGGGAAATATGGAACAAATAGCTGATGGGTTGCTAATGCACATTGTTACCCAAAAATTCGATGCACAAACAAAAATCAAATGGGAAGAGGATGCGCAACCTAATGTGATACCTGCGTGGGATGAACTCACCGAATTTATTAACAAACGCTGTCAAATGTTGGAACACGTTGCTCAAGCTCAGCAATTCAATTCTGATGGATACAAATCGACAAGTAATACTAATTCTAATAAAAGACTAAACAATTCTTTTCAAAAAATTTCTTTACTAACATCAAAGAATAAAAGTTTGTGTGTTATGTGCAAAGTAGAATCTCATAATATTCCAAGCTGTCCTAATTTTATTACACTGACTGCTGCTGCGCGTTATCAAGAGGCCAAACGTTTAAACTTGTGTATAAATTGCTTACGTAAGGGACACAATGTCAAAGCGTGCAAGTCAGGAAGGTGTCGACATTGTAGCTCTAAGCATCACTCATTATTGCATATGTCTACTACAGAAAGTATTCAACAACCCAGTCAATATTCCGGAAATAATTCAGATGCAGCCTTAGGCAATAACTCAAATGCTTCAAATTACAATCAATCACTTGAAGCCCTGCCAGCAAACACATGTCATCTAGTAGAGAAGCCAGAAAACAGTAGCGATTTGCCCCATGTCTTCCTAGCTACCGCTTTGGTGCTAGTCAAAAACTCAAATGGGTCGTATACTAATTGTAGAGCATTACTTGATTCCGCATCCCAGTTAAACTTTGTCACGGAACGATTTTGTCAACAGCTACGACTAAAAAAATCCAGGTCGAATATTAGCATAAACGGCATTGGGATTTCCAATACATGTGTTAAGTTTAAGGCTGACATTGTTATAAAATCACGGCTCAATAACTTCGCCGCCAATATTAAAGTTCTTGTTTTACCAACAATTACTGCTAGTCAACCTGATAGATTCATAGATATCGCTCATTGGAACATACCACCAAATATAAAGCTCGCAGATCCGTACTTCAATTTATCTCAAAGAGTCGACTTACTTATTGGGGCGGAATTATTCTTCGATCTACTATCAGTTGGTCAAATCAAGCTAGAGGGTAACCTACCTTCACTTCAGAAAACAGTCCTAGGGTGGATAGTATCAATCTCTTGGAATGAAATCTCACCCATTGTCGTGCTTTACTGCCATACAATCAAAAGATTATGATACTGAGGTGAGCTGTGATAAGCTGCTTGAAAGTTTCTGGAAAATCGAGAACCATTATTCACCAAAAGCCATGCTGAGCCCCGAGGAGATGGAATGCGAGGCGGATTTTCTGCACCACCATAACAGACTTGCAACTGGAAGATATTCTGTACGGCTTCCATTCCGAGAATGTCCTACTGTTCTAGGTGACTCTTTAGAAGTCGCAAAAAAGCGGTTCTTTCGGCTTGAGCATAAAATTTCTAAAGATCCTGCAGTAAAAATTCAATATAATGCATTCATGAAGGAATATCTTGAGCTGGCACACATGAAGCAAATAAATTACAATGAATTATGTGCCTCAAACCACTATTTTTTACCACATCACTGTGTGCTTAAGCCACAAAGTTCAAGTACAAGCCTCCGCGTTGTCTTCGATGGTTCCTGTAAAACCACTTCTGGACGCTCATTAAATGTTATATTAATGGTGGGACCGGTAGTTCAAGATGACCTATTTTCCATTCTGCTGCGTTTTAGAACGTATACTTACGGAACTTCATCTGCATCGTTTTTAGCTTCACGTACTTTGATTCAGCTTGCTCAAGATGAAAAATCAGATTATCCCTTGGGATCCATTGTCGCTCAAAGAGACTTCTACGTAGACGACTTACTAACAGGGGCAAACACAGTAAGTGACACTTTAAGATTACGTGCCGAAGTTGACTCTCTTCTGCGAAAAGGAGGATTCCTTCTTCGAAAATGGTGTGCCAATGATGAGAGTATTCTACGCGGAATAAAGGAAAGTGACAGAGAAAAGCATATTATAATTGAAAGCGATGCAGCGATTAAGACCCTGGGACTTATTTGGCATCCTGACTATGACGAATTTCGATTTTTTCTTTCTAACTTCAAACATTTCAAAACAATAACCAAGCGCACCGTGTTATCAGTAATTGCTAGCCTTTTTGATCCATTGGGCCTAATCAACCCCATCATTGTGCGTGCAAAAGTTTTCATGCAACAACTTTGGAGGCTAAATCTTCACTGGGATGAGACACTTCCTATCGAACTTCATACGTGGTGGAAAGATTTCACCTCTCAACTAGTGAAAGTAAAAATCATTACAATTCCCAGACATGTCGTTGATCATAACTATCGTTACGAACTTCATGGATTTGCAGACGCGAGTTCAATTGCCTACGGTGCTTGCATTTATTTAAAATCAATTGATTATAATGGGGAGGCATTAGTCAAACTACTGTGTTCAAAGTCACGTGTAGCACCATTGAAAACTATCTCCATACCCCGTCTTGAATTGTGCGCTGCTTTGTTATTGTCCGAACTGATGAAACGGATCCAATCATCACTTCTTTTGGCTATAGTCGAGTTGTTTTGTTGGAGTGATTCAGCCATTGTTCTAGCCTGGCTGTCTTCGAGCCCCTGCAAATGGAATGTCTTCGTAGCTAACAGAGTCAGTCAAATACAAGAGCTGACTGACTCTTATAATTGGAAGTATGTACCAACTCTTCATAATCCAGCAGATATAATTAGTAGAGGCACCTTGCCAAATGAATTGTCAAATTCGAAGCTACGGTTCAATGGACCAACGTTTTTATTAGAAGAACAATCTCTGTGGCCAACGCTGCCATGCCACTCCAATGAGGAACAGGTACCTGAGAAACGACGAACAGCCTTTTCACTGATCACGACCAAATGTGAAGATTTAATAACATCATCTAAATTTTGCAATTCTTTTCTGAAATTACAAAGGGTGTTTGGGTATATTCACCGTTTCTATAAAAGCGCCCGTCGACAAGATAGACTTCATGGATCCCTAAAAAGCAGCGAATTGGAAGAAGCACTTATTTGGCTAGTTAAGATTGTACAGAAGCTTGAATTTGCTTCTGAGATATCCTCATTAAGAAAAGATGGAAACCTGGCCCCCAGTAGCTCTCTTAAAAGCTTAAATCCATTCATAGACAAAGAAGGCATAATGCGAGTTGGAGGTCGGATTCAAAACTCTTCTGCTAGCTTCGACGAACAGCATCCGATACTCTTACCAAAATCACACTCCTTTACTAAAGCCTTAATGACTTATTATCACCAAAAACATCTGCATTGCGGTTATCAAACACTACTAGCAATAGTCAGGACCAAGTTCTGGCCAATAAGTGGAAGGATGATTGCAAGGGAAGTCCAGCATCGTTGTGTTAGATGCTTCAGAAGCCGTCCAAGGAACATCGAACAAATAATGGGGATATTGCCAGCAGAAAGAGTTAATCCAAGTCGACCATTTACATACACCGGCACTGATTTCTTCGGTCCTCTTTTCATTACAAGCCTTGTTCGAGGACGTGCGCCAACAAAGGCGTACGGTTGCATTTTTATTTGCTTTTCAACAAAGGCAGTTCACATTGAATTGGTAATAAGCCTTACAACAGAAGCTTTCTTGTGCGCTCTCAAGAGGTTCATAGCTCGTCGTGGTCGACCATCAACAATATTTTCCGACAACGCCACAAACTTTACTGGAGCTAGTAAGGAACTCAAGGATCTTCAAAGGCTATTATATTCCGATCACCACAATGAGGTATTACAAAATTCGTGCGCAGAAGAAAACATCAAATGGAAATTTATTCCTCCTCGTTCTCCCCACTTCGGCGGACTATGGGAGGCTTCATATTCGACGAGTAGTGGGTATGTCGATACTAACACAAGAAGAACTTAATACTTTACTCACACAAATTGCAGCTGCAATAAATTCTCGACCCATTACCCCGATATCCAGTGATCCAAATGATTTCGCAGCCCTCACTCCCGGTCACTTCCTCATTGGAGCACCACTCCTTGCTATTACCGAACCTAACATTTCAGACATGAATATCACACGTCTTTCTCGTTGGAAACGAGTCACTAAGATGAATCAAGACTTTTGGCTGCGATGGAGTCGAGATTATCTTCAGCACTTACAGCAGCGCTCAAAATGGTCCCAATCGAATCCAAACATTTTAATAAATTCCTTGGTGCTGCTTAAGGAGGACAACACATCACCACTAAGATGGCCCCTTGGTAGAATAATCCAGCTCCATCCAGGCGATGATGGAATAGTCCGTGTCGTTAGTGTTAAAACGATCCGAGGAATTTTTAAAAGAGCAACAACCCGAATATGCCCGTTACCTGTAGAAGCAGTTGGTAATGACAGTAGTTTGGCGGCAGATTCCCCCAAGGCGGGCGGTAATGTTAGTTTATAATATGTCATGTATTTAAATTGACTTTATTTCCATTTAATTCCATTAGTTTATAATTTATTATTATATTATTATTTTATTATTCCAGTTAATTTCCATTGTTAATTGAAACTCAGCCTAAAAATTGCTAATGTTCAATGTTGTCCATACTGTGAATTTATATTTTGTGCCTTCATGGTTGGTATTACTTTAAAAGGTTTTTTATATAAAGAAGTATTGGAAATAAAGCGCTCTCTTTTTTCTTGTGACTCAGTAGAACTAGTTTCATTTATTTATCACTCCTTACCGGCAACTACAAAATTCTAAAAAGGCTTAGAATACAACACCAAATATTACTTAAATCTAACAATTCATTAGCGGACAATAGCAGGACACCCTGGATTTCCTGGGGGTAAGTGAATGATACTACCAAGAAAACTAAATATGACAGAGGTGATCGATACTTATCATATTTTGTAATTTGGAGAAAAACTAGAAAATGTACAAAAAGAGGAGTACTATTTTAAATACATTGTGTTTTATAATGTTTATATAATGTATCTTCATTTCAATAAAAAAAAAACAATGACGTACAAATTATTTCTAAGGGAAGTATTAAAAGTTTATAATACTTCCACAAATGAAAAATCAACAAATAAAATCAAAAGGATCCACCACGGAAATTGTCAGTTAACATAAACATACAAATACTCAAAGCAATTCCTTGACTCGATAGAAAAAAATTCAAACACGGTTATGTGTAAGCCATAAAAAAAAGGAGTAATACAAGGTATATATGTAGCTTTTGTGCTGTAGCCTTGCATAAAGGAACAAGCTTTCAAAAAAATCATTTCCTGTGAAATTGCTAAAATAATTTTAAAACTACCTTTATATATTAGATATATAAGGTTAATAAATATGTGGATTTTTAATTTCCTATATTTGTTTGTTTTTCATTTGCAAACGGTCTTGGAGTAAACTTTCGCTAAATAATATGCGATTAGCCCCGACAGGGCTGCTCTAATATCGCTTGATGCATAAAGCCCATGTTACTAACTTTTGTTAAGGATATGCCTAGACTGTATTTCAAATTGTCTTTGTTTAAATACTTACGTCTAATAATAATACTGTAACATGTTTATATTATACATATGTATGCATATACATATATGCAGAAGAATTATTCAACACTTAATTAGAAATATACCTATATATCTATATTAAATATTTTGTTAAACGCTTATTATATTATTTAATTCAGTACAATGGAATGTAAAACTGATAGGTAAATTCGTGCCGAAAGGACATATTGCCATCTGCATTGTGAGAGTAATATTTTAATACATGACAAAAGTGACTTTCTTTAAATTGCTTTCAGGGAGAATGTTCCGTGAAAACAATCCCCATTAACTTGAACAATAGCATTTAATTTTATTAGTGTTTTCAAATATACCGCAACTAATTTGGAAAGCCCTACTTTTCTTTTCAAAATTTATTGCATTTTAAAATATAAGCGCAGAAATGATTTATAGCGGAAATAAAGAGTTTAAGAGCAGTCTAAAAAAGGTTTGATTCTTGTTGCAAGTTCACCGTTTGGAAGCTTATGCAAATTACTTGGTAATGATCTAATTTCTTTCAGAGAAAAACACTCCCAATTAGTATTTTCGGTTTCATTATCGAATCTGTAATAAAGGTTGGCATTAATACCAGTGTGGGAAAGAGAAATGCAAATTAGAAAAATATCCTCATGGTTCCCTGAAATAATATATTTAACTTTAAAAAATTCTAATTTGTTCAAGAACTTAGAGAAATTACTTATTAACTGATTTAAACTAAACTTAATACCGTTGAACTCTACCCAATTGTAAACTAGAACTTTGTTGTCGGAATTGATAGGAAAAGTAATAACGTTTTTGGGAATATCTAAATCGGACATATTCATAGAATATTCTGGACCAGTTTTCATACGAGTTTGTATACCCTTTCCGCATGCTATTCTAAATGAAAATTTCAATTGACTTTTAATTGATATTGTCTTGCAAATATTTTTTCTTGAAGTAATAACATTAGTATATAATTTAGTTTCTCTATGTTTCGCCTCCATTCTCATACACCAAACCTTTCTTAATGGGCCAATCTGCAACATAATGTCGGGGTAGTGCCGTAAAAAATGATGCTTTGGTTTAAGAGTATCAGAAAACAATTGAATATAGAGTTGATGATGTTTCGTTATAAGTATTCTTAGACGTTCTATTTCTGAATAGCTAACCTCAAGTTTCATCACAAGATCAAATATACTTAATACTGTAATAAAATAGGACCACACTTGATCATCTTGTGGAACGAGATCTACAATCAACAGAGGAAAAAGGTGCATAAAACAATAAATTTCAGAGGCCGACATAGATATTTTTTTATTTTTCAAATGATCACTCTTAATTTTTTGAGGACGATTTTTGGTGTCTGGTCCATAATCAAAATGAATAATTCTGAAATTAAGCGATGAAAGTGTAAAATATTCTTTTTCAATTACAAAGTAATGCAAGGTGTTTGCAATTCCATAATGACAAACGCCTTCAAGAACATCGTGCATGATGTCAACTGATAGATTGTCAGTGACATGAAAAGACGGTATTTTATTAAAAATACATTGTCCTTTTATTCCTGTCTGGCTGGAATCATTTAATGCAATATCTTGTTCGTAATTGTCCTTGTTTCGTATGGGAAGTAAACTGGTGCTATCTGATAAACTTTGGGCAATATTTTTCTTTACTTTACAAAACCTACAATAATAGTTTGAGGAAAAGCTTTTTACAAAACCCAGTATTTCATTTAACCCTAAGTTGTCTCCTAGGATAAGACCCAGGATTGGATAAACGAGGGTAGGTCCTTTTTTTGTTTTAATAATAATACCATTTGTTTCTAAATCAATTATATCCCTAACGAGAATGTTATATATTTCATTAAGATTGTTTTTTTTATGGACACTATTGAAAAACATTAAAGGTAGGATGTTATCTAAAGAAGAATTTTGTTCTGACGGCAAACAAGGAAATTGACAATAAGTTGCTGCTATATTATATTGTCCTGCATGCGATCCTAGTGTATTATTAACTTCGAAGTCATCCACATAAATGAAATAAGGAATGGCTATCTTGTTTACGAAGTTTTTCATCTTATTTTTCCAAATAGATCCTTGAACAAAATATTTTAAAGTTTGATTTTTAGTTTGTGTAAGATCATGCATTTCAGTCATTATATTTTCAAGCATGTTAGGTAACTCAAGAAAATGCTTAACATTTTCTCGAATGTTGAGTTTAGATATCTTTATGTCGTCACTATAGTCTGCATTTAAATCAAAGGGAAGGTTCGATTCTAAATTTAAAGATACTGGATCCGAGTAAAGATTGTTTCGTTTTAAGTAAGTTAAAAGCTTATATTCTGAATCACAGTTAAGAAAAGGATTATTACAAAACTCAAACAATTTCTCTAAGTCCTGACTTGGCTCAATGGGCAGATGTTTTAAGGCTTTGACTACTGAAGATAGTAAAAAATCCTGAACATATTGTATAATTTCAGATACTTGTAGCCGGTTGAGTGTGCTCTGATTGTGCAGCCTCAAAATAAACATAAGACTACTTTTTACGTAAATTTCGGATAAATCGAAATGTTCAACAGAATAAAATTTCACGGTTGAAGAGTTTGTATTTAATAAAACTGGTCTTGTTTCAGACTTATTTTTTATGTCTATTTTCTTAACTGTTTTGTGTTTTAAAGCAATATGTCTTTTCAGCATATAAATCGACTGAAAACTTCGAGGACAATCATTCTGATTACATATGAAGTTACTGTAAGCTTGAAGTTTGTGTTCTAGTTTGAAATGAGCACATAATATTTTTAAAGAATCAAAATTTTGCTTGCATTTAAAACATATCATTCTGAATGATTACTAAAATTAAGATTATGTATACCTAATATATTAATATATTGATTTGAATTAGTTTTTCAAATCTGACAATAAGGTAGAAACAGTAACAGATTTTTTGTCGTAACTAAGATTTATATTAAAAAAATACTTTTGCAAAAACAACCACGTAGAATATGAAGCTTTTGCATAGCACGTATCTAAAACGTGATGCAATTTAAAGCACACGTCCAACGCTTTAAGAAAACTTGAAAATGTATATTTAATGTTATCTACTCTTACTTCAAATTCATCCACATCATTCCAGTCACGTCCAATAACAACAATTAATGGTTGCAGTGTTAGACCTAATGCAAGATATTCCTTTCGTAAGTTCTCGATGGACGGGTTGGTGTCATTTGCGGTCTAAATATATACAAGATATAGTACATACTTTTATAAATGAAATATTCTTACATTGACGCGCAAGATTATGCTGCGTTGGGAGTCCACTAATGTAGGTTTCCAATTTTCTCCGGATTGATCTTTGATATAGGTCCTAGGAACAAGTATGCTGCATAACAATAGGATGACTATGCAATCACGGGCATTTTCTAAACATTACCAAAAAATAAATAAAGACATTAATAATCATTACACCCTCTTTTATTGTTATAAGAGGTTACGTTACCACTTAGATCGGGATTTAACTGTTTCAACAGGGCCTTCGAATTTTGATTCTTGATGTGTCGAGCAAAATATTTCTTAATTTCTGGCAAAAAATCTTCCCAGCAAGAGAAAAGTAGAAGGTCTTTACCAGGATAGATCCGCTTAAAATCAAGTTCTATCTGTAATGCATTTGAAATAGTATGGCTGTATTAAAATGAAACGTAAATTATTTATATGTTTGCACTCACCAAGGTATAACCTTTTTTTAAAGTAAGAGATGACCAGTCCTCGGTAATCTTTTTTATGTTTCCTCCAGATGATTTAAATAATCTCAGTCTGTATTCAAACGACTCTTCCCAACCTTTCTCAATTTCTGCCCAGTTATCTCTATTGTGCTTTAATGCGCACTGAATATTTTTACCTTCTTCTTCTGTTACTGAAAACCGAAGAAAATCTGTACATTACCAATTATTTCATAATATTTCACGTAGAAATTAATATTTAAAATTCTTAATGCTTTTTAGCCCAATAAATCTTACTATGTTGAAACTGTCAGCACTGTCAACACTTTATAATAATTAAGCAATATTTAGTGATTTTTTGTGTACTCTATAGGGCCTATATAAAAATTTGGAAATTCTTAAATAAAAACTTACTTGTAGTTGATGTGGATTCTATTGTTTCAGCTTCTGATACAATACTTCGTGACTTGTACCGACTTTCTATAAGTCCAAATTTCCTATAGCCTCTGCTGGCATTGTTGTACTTATGGAAAAGCTTTCCTGAAGGTCCACTTGTTGCAGTTCTAGAAATGTAATATGTTTCCTGAAATTACAAAATGTTATCCTTATTTGCAAATCGCTATAAGTAATGTAGCAGAACTTACAGATGATTCTTTTGGAAAAATTCGACAAATCTCATTAGCAAAATAATCAAAATCCTGTAAATTCATATAGGTTTTATTTTTAATAGATTTGTCTACAACAACATCCACTAAATATTGACGACATTTGGCGTCAAGTTTTTGATTACTTTTATAAAATTCTAGTATTAGTTGGCCCTTTGGGTGCTCGTCAAGCAAGGCCTCCATACTCTGTTTATAAAAGAGACAAGATAACACCATTGAGAAATTTATGGATTTGTTCGCCTTACCAATCGTGGTTTCTTTACACTGGGGGATAATTGAGCAGAGTCGGAATCTAAATTTCCGGCCTTAAGCCACTCGGCTATTGAATTAAAATTGGCTTCAGTAGACGTTGTTGGAATTTCGGCATCAAAACCCTAAGGAACATGTACTATTAAAATATTTGTCAGTGGAGGCATTATTATAATTTACGTTCATTCGTTGCCACTCTTTAAGTTTTTGCCGAAACCGTATTCGTGTACCAGTTTTTGGAATTAAGCTTTTAAAGTCCGCTTCCGTCATATATTTAAGGGATTCAAGATCTACATCCTGTTCTGTAATATAAATAGTACAAAATAAAAGCTACATTTGCACATTTATTTTTCCCAACAGCAAATAAGTTTAAAGCATTGATAAATGAATTTAATCAGAACGCAAATATATTTAAACATTTCACAACTTTCTTTAAACTTCAGAATTCATATAATTCAAAAATACAAACCTCTTCTCTTTCAAAAAAAATAAACGTTTTATCTCATAATTCTTGTATCGTTCTTATTTACTAAATTATATGAATTCTGGAGTTTAAAGAAATTTGCAAAATGTTTAAATATATTTGCGTTTGGGTTAAATTCATTTATCGATGGTTTAAACTTATTTGCTCTTGAGTGAAATAAATGTGTATTTACACATGTAATATTATATTATAAGATTTACTAATTGGTGCAAAAAAAATTTAGAGTCAAAAACACACATAAAGTTGATTTGCATATGTCAGTGCTGTGCCGTACCCATGATCCATTATTGTCAATAAAGGACATAATAGTTTTAAAATTTTTAAAACGGTAAGAATTACCTAATCCAACAAGGATAAGTGAGTGCTAGGTCCATGAAGCCTATTAAACATCAATGCTAAAAAAATTGATTGGAATAGAATTATCAAAATAATTGATGACATTCTATGATATAATGAACATGTTTCTTTTTGGAGTTTTCTATCCAGAGAACAACATTCATTCATTTGAGCAAGAATAACATTGATATATACAGCTGGTAACACTATTGCTACGGTTCAAGATATATTCACACAAATATTAGGCAAATTATTACGCATTCCTAATTAGAAAAAAATTACATTCCAAATATCATATGTTAGTAAAGTATATTTTCTTCAAATTATCACTATTCCATTCGAAAATTGCAATGAAAGAACTGTATTTGTCGGTACGAAAATAATATATAAGATTGGGAAAATGTTCCTTAATTTTCTCAATATTTTAAGTAAATATTGCAATAATATATATACTACATACACTTACCCAAGAAAACTTCAGTTAAACTCTCGAGATTCCACATTTGAAGGAGCTCCGCAACAAAATTATCACCGGTTATCGTATCCATTAACATTGCACTTGAACTATTTTTTCACTTGTTTCACTGGACACTGTTTCAAGCAAACTGAATACCAAAAACATCAACTCCGACCGATCAACTTTGTCAGCGTCAGCCACACTTTAAAGTGTATATCCAAGAAATGAGTTGTATATCTAACACATTTTAATGTCTCAATTAGTCCAAAAACTACTGATATGTAAATAATACATTTCTATGTAAATAAAATTGTATTCTCTCAAATAAATACCATGGGAATTGTATATCAAACACATTTTAATGTTTCCGTTATGCGGAAAACTACTGAAATGTAAATAATACATTTCGATGTAAACAATACATTTCGATGTAAATAATACATTTCGATGTAAATAATACGTTTCGATTGTATTCACTTAAATGAATATCACGCGAATTGTAACTAAAACTACCACCTCAGTGTAAAGTACATATGTGTTATAATGTTGATTTTGCGAAAAACATAATCCCGTTGGGAACACTTTAGTATTGCCAGTAGACATACTATGATTTTCCTATTTTTTCCCATAATTGTATTAGGTTAAATAACTTAATATGAAATTGGTGCTCACACACATGCTGCAGCTAGGTACACAAAAGTGTATGCAATTTATAATAGAGCTGAATTATATATTATATTGTTTTATTTACACAAAAATCGCTTTTATTCATTCCTTTTTTGTGAATTTATTCAAATCCTCCTCGAGAAGTTTACCTGTAAAATATACTTTTGTTTAACAATCGAAAACATCACATTTTTGATTTATGGCGCAAATATGACAGGAAAACTTTAGTTAATAATATAGTAAATATGATTGGATTCGAACGTTTTTTTTTAAGAATAGATAAATCCACGGGCAATACGTCAGGGGTTCTACGTTTTCCAATTATAGACCATCATTTGCGATTAACGGGACGATTTTTAATATTCATTAATAAAACGTGCATAGCCTAATGGAGAAGTATCGTAAAACAATTTTTTTTTAATTTTTTGATTTGAAATGAGAAAAGGGAGGTTTTAGCATACCGGTGAAAAGGATTCGAGTTGGGAGGATTTTGGGGTTAGGGGGTTGTTAATCAACCCCCTAGGGCTATCCAAATTGGGGCCTTTTTAGTTTCAAAGTCTCGGCGAGTACCATTAAACAGCAGATTTTTTTCTTCTTGTTAAACTTTATGTTTGATTTGTTTTTTAGTCAAATGTCGTAAAACGGGTTTAGCATAGTGCTGCGAGAAGCGCAAGGCTAGTTCCTTCTTTTACACGCCTTGCCATTATAATACAAATATTTCATGGGAACATTTGAAGAATCGTTATATGGTGTAATATAAATGTTTTTGCTATTTTCTATAGTAAGCTTAAAAAATAAACACATAACAAATTCGAAAACCCTAATTTAAAACTCTCGGTTAACTTAGAATTACTTGGTTTGTCGATTAAATATTGTACATACGCAATATATTCTTTTTAATTGTAATTTTCGTGTAACTTTATAAAATCTTTCGGTTAAGACAATTAATTGAGGCCATTCAATTAATTTTTGATTAAAATAATATCAAATGTTGTTGCTTAAGAATTTATAATAAAATTATACTAGAATTGTATATTTAACATATTCATTGTAAAGCACGAACATCAGTAAAAATTTTTTATTAACAAATTGAATGTGTCAATTACATTTTCGTTGTTAATTGTATATTTGCTATGTACATTTCTAATATATCGCCGGTACATATGCATAGTTAAAGGAAACGTTATATATACCATTTTGATGTCTCTTATTATAATTATTATGTAAATTTAACATAAGTCGGTAAACTTTTTGAAAATGTTTATTTTACAATTCCTTTTTTTTCCGTGTATAGTTAAATAGGGTTCTGTAATTATTACTATCACTTCTATGAGAGTTGTTATATTCATTGTATCTACGATTGATATTGATGTTATTAGGTAAATTATCACTATTAGAATCAGATATATTCCTATTGTAACAATTTCCACTATTGCTAATCATATCTCTATTTAATTTATTATTAGAAAATTTTTCGATCTTGTTAGTATTTGTAATTTCTGGAAGAGTTCACTTTATTTTTCCTGCTCCGAAAATCTACTGCATTTTCATTATTTAGCAGTTTTAATCTATCTAATTATTGTACACTTCCATAATTGTTGAATTTTCAGGTATATTACTCTTAACAAATCATGCATCTTACTACTAACTATATCTTCTAAATATCTATCGTTATTACTAGTTCGATATGTGGGATGTCTTACTGCGTCGAACTCATATAATTCATTCAAGTTTATTTCCCTAACGTTATCGAAAAGTTCTCTTAATTTACTCAGTCTTAAAGATTTGAATTGACGCAGCAATTCTGCATAATCCTGTCTTGGACGGAAATGTAGCTTAAGCTCCCGTTTGACTTCTGCCCATCTGTCTTGCGCATTTACTCCTAAACTTTGAATACATTTCTTTTCCTCACCTTAAACTTTATCATTGATGATGATAGTCTCTCAACCCTGGTATATCCTGACAAATTTGGAATGTCTATTCTACTGAACTGATGAATTCTTGCACCGTTTACTCATCTGTTCCATTGAAACTTCTCAATTTGTTTACATAGTTCAGAAATTTCTCCGCTGTTAAGGTGAAATGCTTTTAGGTATTTGCTGCCACTGGTTGCTGTATTTCGGCTGCAGATAATTGTTCAACTCTAGCTTGGAGCGCCACGATCTTAGCTTCTTGTTGCTCGATGATGTTTCTAGCAATTTTATTCTTCATCTTCCGATTTACATCCTCATAAAACGATAACAGTTGCACTTTCCTTCTCGCTTTTATTTTAAAAGCTTTCAGAAGAGAAAAAAAATAAAAAAAATTGTTCGTTTCCGTTTCGTAGTCACTAAATATTATAGAATATTTGGTTTCCACAATTTATTTTTTTTTTTTATTGATGCACTTGGTAGATACATATGTGTAATTTTCACAATTACTTGCATTTTCTTTTGAACACATAATTACACAAATCCATAAATTTTCGATTAATTTTAATTTAATCAGTTGGTTAATTACTTCACTGGATTGCCAATCTTTTAATAGCAATCTTACCGGCGCTAATTAGATAAATCTTTCAGGCTCCTGAAAATAAAATAAAAACAAATTTTATTGATATACATTTATTTATTACTTGTATTACTTTCGTAACCGAGGTCAGCTTTTACGAAACCTACTCCGTCAGAACTTAAATTAGACTGACTTAATTATTCGTTCATAATTATTTTCTACAAATCATCTTTACATATTTGTCAAGTACAAAGATGAAATGTGATCGCTAAGAACGGCAAGGCAAGATATATTCATAAGAAATATGTTGGGCAAAGTACTCATAATGTGGGAAAATAAATGTTTTAAGTTTGAAATTAATTAAGTATGGGAGAGTGGAATGCTTTAAATTTGTTTTGCTTTTGCGGATTCTACACATTTACTTAGAATTTCTTGGAAATTGGTCTCTTCTATTTTGTTCGAATCACACCATGATCTAACTAAGTATGAGGCAGGCGACGGAATTCTTCACCCCTTTCATCTACGGACGAGCCTAATAATTAGTCTTACCAGACTGTTGGCGAGGCTCTTTGCTAACGCAGTCACTGGACATGCCGGCCCTTTCTGCTATTTTTTGAAAAAGACAAAAAAAAGCAAACCTCCATGCATGTTATATGTGAGTGAGCGTACTTGCAGGCTTAAAGTTGCAAATCAGTAGAAAAACACTTATCCATCCAAATAGCGTTTGCACTGGATTTTGCCTAACCACTTTAGGGGAAGGCGCAATAGATCAATTCTTGTCGCGGTGTCAACATGGCACTAGAGGCCTAGTTACCCCTACTCTAAACCTAACCTAGCCTACTCGTTCAGTTAATCTTCAAATTACCTTTTGAAAAGAGTCCTCCCGTTCTGGCTGTCGTCGTCTAGAATAAATATTTACTGTTGGTGAATAATTTTGGTGAAAACCGACTCTATATTTGAATTATTTATTTTGAACAGAAAAATTTCACCCGAACATTTGACAATATTATCTATTCTGCTTTCAGTAGTGGTAGTCCTAACTTTTAATAAAGCTGAATTATCCATGGTTTAAAAAATACTGGATCATTAAATTCAGGGAAAAAGCACCAAATTAGCCCTAATTGCCCCCTAAAATATACGAAGTGCACACTTTTCTTACAACGCTATTTAATTTAGTTTCATTAGCTGTTGTCCTAACTTCTTATAAAACTGTATGCCACATGGATTTTTTTTAAAAAATGCTAGAGCATTAAATTCTGGGAGGTGGCATTAAATTAATCCTAAATTTTGACGTATTCAAAACCTTTCTAATATGAATTGGAGGTCCTAGCTTAATTGACACAGTTTCTATACCAGTAGTGAGCTAAATTCTTCTGTATTCTAATTGGTTGCAGCTCCAGTAAAGTGACTTTTATTGAGTCGCATACCAAACTCTAGGGATTGGCAGAATCAGAATCTTAAAATTCCACTTGTAACTGGCTTTAGAATTAAAATTTAATTTTTTCTGTATAACCAATGTAAAAGATATTTTCATTGCAAAACTAATTTTATTCAAACAATCCTGAATTTCGGGAATTTTTTTCTTTGTCTTTTTCTATCATTGATGGACAAATTGCATGTCAAACGACAACAGAACCCGATGACGATTATGTCACAAACTAAAATATCGCTCCTCCCGATATCTACTTACCGCAGCTCTTGCTTCGTCCCGCTTTGCAAGTGATTTCTTTCTTCGTGCTAGCACACTTCAGTTTCGTCTATTGATTCCGTGCAAAGAATTTTATTTACCCAATGAAGGAAACATTATTTTTCTTCCTGTATTTTCTTCGCTCTTATTTATAGACCTTGACAAATTGCGGACAAGTAAGTAGGTATCTCTATCGATTTAACAGACGAAATATGACGGTGACGATGGAAGATAAATCTTTACCTTTTTTTTTAAGAACGAACACATTTTAGCAACTATGTAAATATATAGAAACTAGGCACTTCAGAGTGAATTTTCTTCACAGATAATTTTGATAAAAGACTTTTAAATCGGCTAATTGGAAATTTGAATGAAATGAACTTTATGCGAGAGTTGAGAAAATCACAGATTTAATTCAATTCCATTCAATTTGTATTCGAATATATTATTGTCGGTGATTAAAAAAATTTGATTTGTTCTTATAAAATCTTAATAATAATAACGATATAATTTTTTAAAGAAGGATAAATCTGAAATAGATATAGAAAATAACTAGAAAGGAAGTTAAATTTAATTGAAAGGTTAAAGTAAGAAAAAATTGCTTAGATAGCTAGCGGCAGGAATACTGTATGTATAGTCACCCCTCTGTGATTGTTAAAGTGGTTTCCGCATATATTTCTAGAACGGTTCATGAGACTGTAAAAGTAAATATGCATTAATTAAACCTTTTCCAGAAAGAATTAAACGAAACCCACAAACAATAAAACTAAATTAATAAACAATTAAATCAATGAATTTTTTGTTAATTTTTTACATTTGTAAATAGTTTTTGCTAAGTGAAGTTGTACGTTACGTGATTTCCATCATCATATTCATTATGAAATTTACAGAATCTGTAGCATTTATCTACCTAACGCTTCTGCTATAATATAACCCAAGTATGTCTGTTCTCTCCAAATGTATCTGCGATAATTCTCCTCGCAGCTCATTTAATCTTTGAAAATGTTTACTCCATAAGATTGAGCACAGGTGAATATAGTGGAGGAAATTGTCGTAGGTTATTACCGGTAGCAACAACTTCTCGAACAACATTTGTCTTGTGCATCGCGGCATTATCCAATATTAAATATGCTTCTTCTATATGCCAAATTTTACTTATAAACTTTCTAACGAATGAACAAAATAAATAAAAAAATCATTGGTTTAATTGTTTATAAATTTAGCTTTATTGTTTGTGGATTTTGTTTAATTCTTTATAGAGAAAGTTTAATTCTTTGTGAAAAGGTTTAATACTTTTGGAAAAGGTTTAATTCTTTTCGGAAAAAGTTTAATTTTTCATGGTTCAGGTTTAAATAAATCTGAAAATGATATAACCAACTTCATAGGATTTTATATTATGAAGAAGTTTTCAGTACCATTAAAACGTCTTGGACTGATTGATTTTACAGTGTAAAAATGTTAAACTTTTGTATGGCATTATTAAATAGGGCTTGGTCGATTTAATCCATCTTTGAAATTGCATTTTCTATTTTCATGAATAAGTCGTGTTCAGCTCTCTACGTCAAGGCGTTCTCAGGTATTTTCCAAATATACAGTGTAAACCGAACCGTTTGTATAGCAACCTTAGGAAGGAAATATACGATTTGTCCGTTTGGTGGCGCGGACTTTTGCAAAAAGAAGCGTAAAAAGTTTAACAGAAATGTAATTCTCTTAACAAAACAATAATTAAAAATATGTACATAGAAATAAACTTTCATAATATAACATTAAATTTTATAGTCTATCATATATATATAAAAATTTTTAAAAAAATTTTTAAAAATTTTTTAAAAATTTTTTAAAACTACCTCCATACAATGGTGGAAGTAAAATTTTTAAAAAATTTTTAAAAAATTTTTAAAAAATTTTTAAAAAATTAAAATTTTTAAAAAATTTTAAAAATTTTTTAAAAAATTAGTAGTGCTGAGTGTCATGCCTTGCGCCTTTTGGTGTACACAACACTAGATATATCTAGGATGCATACATCTAAGGCCGATGGTTGGCGAAGCGATGTACAATAAGATGGTACACTAACTTCCACCATTGTATGGAGGTAGTTTACCCACCGTGGTACTTAAGTATCTTACTAATGTTCTTTCTGCACCATCCGCTTTGGATGTTGTGTGTTGTTTGGATATTGTGCTGTTTGTATAGAGTTACTATTGTTATTACAAATGATTGTTCTAGTTCATACTCTGATTCCTGTGTTTGTTGGCGTTATGAGGATCAGTGAGTTAAGTGCATTTCTTTTCTCTCTTTCTGTTCTTAATGATTAGGAGCGTGACTTTTTTTCCCGTTTAGTGTTGATGTGATTTTGAATTCTGTGGGTGAGTGTGTAAGTTATATATATTATTTGTTAACCAATAAATATTTATTATTTTTTCATCTATATATTTTTTAAAAATGTAATTTCCTATGTATAATTTAAGATCCATTCATGGTTTCCCATTAAACTAATAAACCATATTAAAATTATTTGTGCGCTTTTCTATTTGTTTTTCTTCTCTTTTCTTTTCCTTATTCTCTTATTTCCAGTGTGCATTAAGTTATGCTCCACTGTTCTGTACATTCGTCGTTCATATTATTTTCATCATTGTTTCTAGATCTTGCAATTGAGAAAAATTTTTTATATATGTATATTTAAACATACATAAATTATTCGATTATATGTGTGTTAAGTTCATCTCCATTACGTCCCGATAAATGTAATGATGATGGCACTTAACATGAGCGGGCATCCAGCATATTTGACGTATATGCTTCAGCCGAATTTTAACCCTGTTCTAGCAATATGTTATATTGCTTTTGTGCCGTGTAGGCTGCTTAATTGGCGTTACCGAAACGTTTTCTACTCTAGCCACAGAGCGTCATCAGCGGTTTTAAATAATTAGTGAGTGCGTAATCACTCTCTAGTTTGTGTTTAGTACACGAAATTTCATATATGTGCGTTGAATATTTATTATTCTTTGCACATATATGTGTCTATATGTTCTTCTAACTATCTTTCTCAACTTATGCATTTTTAATTGCTGTTGAACACTAAATAAGTAGAGAGGTTTTGCATAGAATTTAAAATTTTTTTAAAAAATTTTTTTAAAAATTTTTATATTTAGATCTAGCAAACAACAAAAAAAATTTTTTCTTTGCGAGAGTTCCTAGGAGTTTTCCAGAAATTCCCAAAACATTTTTTATATAAAAATCCCATCCCTTAGAAATCGTATGTGTGCATGTAGCCTCACTTTTTCAATTGCCACCATGTTTTATCTGTTTCGTTGAAGCTGATTGTATTTGGGCTCCTTACTTTGCATAGTCATGGGAAGAAGAAGACGCTTGCATCCGATGTCATTATCAATTTTTTATATATATGTTCTTACGATTGAAGTTGTTGACAGATTTGCGTCGTGTTCTGTTTAAAGTCGGTTCGTGTGCTTGTCAATTCTCTTTATTTAATCTTATCTATTTCAATTCCATTTTATTGCTTGCTGGGATTACTAAAAATTAATAAGGCTGCTGGAACTGGGATTCCTAAAAATTAATGAGGCTGCTGCAACTTTGGATTATTGGTCACCGGTTTCTGTGGGAGTTCTGATTTAGATGCGTCTTTAAATATGTCTATCTGATAATTTTTTAAAAATTTTTTATTATTCCAGGCAATTGTGTGCTAATATATCCTCTATGCTGTAGATGCTGAGAATTTGCTAAATTAATTTTATTTATATTTTCACATCATATGCGTGCGCTGGCCGCCGAAAGCCCACCACACTGGGACTGCGAAACCATACATTTTATTTACTTATTTAAGTTGCTTTGGTAAATTTCTTTTTAAATAATAAATAATTTTTCAATTTGCAGTTTCCATACATGATTGTACGTTAACTAAACTAAACTTTCTAACGAATGAACAAAATAAATAAAAAAATCATTGGTTTAATTGTTTATAAATTTATCTTTATTGTTTGTGGATTTTGTTTAATTCTTTATGGAGAAAGTTTAGTTCTTTATGAAAAGGTTTAATTCTTTTGGAAAAGGTTGAATTCTTTCCAGAAAAAGTTTAATTTTATATGGTTCATGTTTAAATAAATCTGAAAATGATATAATCAACTTCATAGGATTTTATATTATGAAGAAGTTTTCATTACCATTAAAACGTCTTGGACTGATTGATTTTACAGTGTAAAAATGTTAAACTTTTGTATGGCATTATTAAATAGGGCTTGGTCGATTTAATCCTTCTTTGAAATTGCATTTTCTATTTTCATTCAGTTCAGCTCTCTACGTCAAAGCGTTCTCAGGTATTTTCCAAATATACAGTGTAAACCGAACCGTTTATACAGCAACTCTAGGAAGGAAATATACGATTTGTCCGTTTGGTGGCGCGGACTTGTGCAAAACGAAGCGTAAAAAGTTTAACAGAAATGTAATTCTCATAACATAACATAAATAAAAAATATATACATATAAATAAACGTTCATAATATAACATTAAATTTTATAGTCTATCATATATTATATATACATGAGATACCCGTGGAAATCCGTTATTTATGAAATTCTATAACAGCACTGGTTGGCAGTTTGAAAGAGCACAGCTTTTAAAACGGCCATTAAAACTACTAGTCGCAGTAACCATCAAAACAATAACCACATATTCTCACTCGTAGTTAAAATGTCAACAGAAACATTTCAGTAGTGAGCGATCGTGTTTTTTATTAGTTTTTGTGTAATTACTTCCTGGTAATTTACAAATTGTATTTTTTCTTAAATATAAAATTCATCCTATTACTTTTAGGCGAAAAGATAAATTTTTGACTGGTTACAAGAGAAAATATTCCAATTAGTAACATACTGATGCTGACACAAGTGAAGGTAGTAGAAATACAAGCAACAGTGAACATGGAGGTAGAACACCGAAGCCAAGAAAATCCCATTCATTATATTTATCATTATGAATAACAAGTCTGATTACTATATTATGTTGGCGATCCCTCGTGAGTCCTGGCAACTGCAGGGAGAATCGATCGATGAGGATATTAATTACTGGAAATTTTGTAAAACATGCAGTCAAAGTTTAAGGTTTTGCTTTGCTTTTATTATTCTTTAACCTTTAACAATTCATTTTTAATTATTCTGGCTTAATAAGCACTTTCTTAAATTAAATAGGAATTTAATTATTCTAATCTAATGTGCACATTCAACGATTTTACTATAATTGAATAAACTCTTTTAATAATTTTATAAAAATAATTAAATTGTAGCTGGGATGGGAAATTAAACCAACTTTTCTTCTTTTCACCAACGTTTCCCGTTGTATTTCAACGCTTCTCCAGGGCTATAAATATACATGACAAAGAATTCATTTACAACAGTAATACATTAAAATTGTCTATCAATTACCTCAAGAAATTATATGTAAGAATTATAAAAATTATTGTTGAAATTACACATTAAAAAAAGATTAAACAAATTGTAAGGAGCATCCAAAAAATCTAAAAAATTTTTTTTACGGCTGTCAGATAGCAGCCTATGTATATAAAAATACAGGAAAACAGATAGTCGAGTACTGGTATAACAAAGTGGGAGTAAGACCTTTTCAAAACTACAATAACATCAATCTCTTTTTTCCTAACTCATTAAAGTGTTTTTGTATGAGTTTAATAGTGTCCTATAGACTGGATTTAGGTTTAAAGTATCAGTCCGAAAATTAATGTTGTTGTCATTGAGTTGTATGTATATCATTTCACTAATATTCCGTTTGTACCAATTATTTTCATAGTCCACGATGTTTGTATTGTCAAAATCAAAGACATGGTCTCTCTATTCGAAATGATGCTTAGCTAGGGCTGTCATCTCTTTTTTGTGACTGTTGGTAGTTCTGCAATCATACCCGTGTTGGTATAGTCTTTTCTTTAATAATTGTTTAGTCTGGCCAATATAACATGCTTCACATGACTTGCAATTAATTTTATATACCACATTAGACTCTAATTCATGTGGATCTCGATCTTTAAGTCTGGTGAATAGATTATGAACTTTCTTCGTATTATAGAAAACTACCTGTATATTCTTAGAATACGAGGACATTAAGTCTTTTAATTTGTAAGATATCGGTGTCATAAACGGCAGTCTAATATATGTTTTATTTTGAATCGGTAGATTATTAGTTGTATCAACGTTATGGATGTTTGTATTCGTTTCATTATATTGATTAATTACTCTATTAATGAAAATTTTTGGGTAGTTGTTCATCAGTAGAATTGACTTAATTTTTATAATATTCTTTATTATATAATGTTGCGAGCATATATTATAAATCTTACTCAACATATTTCAAATCACGTTTCGTGCTTGTGGGTTTCATATACCAATCAGTATCTAAGGAGCCATCTTCTTTCCTAATTAGGCACACATCTAGAAATGGTAGTCTATTATCTTACTGTCTTTCAAATGTAAATTGCAGTTTCTCGTTAAAATCATTAAACTTGTTCACCAATATGTCTACTTTATCTTTAGGTACTGCTAAAACGGAATCATCAACATATAGTTTGAAGAAAGGTATGGAAAAGTCCAGTTTCTTTAGGGTATGTTTTATTAAGTGGTTCATGACTATGTTGGCAATACATGGGCTAGCAGGATTACCCATAGCTGTTCCATCTAATTGTTGGTACACATTATTATTGAATTTGAAGTAGCTACTATTGAACAAAAAGTCGGTTACTTCTAGGAGTATATCTAATTCTAAATCAGTTTATTGAGATGTCGTTGTCCACTCCTCTTTAACTATGTGTATAAAAAGATCCTTAGGGATGTTGGTAAATAATGATATCACATCAAGAGAAATCAAAATATAATCAATGGGTAATATGAAGTCACGGATACTCTGTAGCAATTGTATAGAATTAGTTACATTAAACTCAAAAGTCTTAATATAAGGAGTTAAGTTGTTATGAAGAAATATTTCCAAGTTGTAAGCTGGTGTGTTAATACAAGGGACTACCGGTCTCATAGCTAGTCCTGGTTTGTGAGTTTTTCTCATACCATACAATTTCGGTGGGACAGAATTTATTTTTTTCATTCTATTCCGTTGTTCTTGTGAAATATAATGATGTGTATGTAATTTATGAATTAACACTGTAGCTCTGTTCATATTTATAAAAATTGTGTTAATCAAGCATAACGAGCACTTTCAATAATTTCAGACTTTACTTAGAACGACTCTCAGAGAAACCGAATTATTGCCCTCATATAAGCTTTATTCATTTTCTTTCTGTTTTCTCACGACATTGGAAAACCGTACGTGAGAAAATAAGTAAAAATGTAATTGCATCAAGAAAACTAAAATCTTATATGAAGTTGTTTCCCTCTTCAGATATTAATTTTCAGACGGTAAGAATAATATTGTAAACAGTCGTGGAATTTTGTTTTATTTTTCAGTTATCTATATAGTTTTACACACTCGATTCGATTCTGGTTGAGTCGAGTTCTCAAGTACGCCCCTGTGCTGCTTTGCGTAACATTACATGTGTTACTTTGCTTAGAGAACAACACGATAACAAAACACCAATTGACTTATATGACTTATATCGTGCATTCTGAAAAATGTTCTTCTAATAATTTTTAGTTTTTTATATAGTGTAAGTGAAAATTTCATTTGCATGTTAGTATAGTTTAAGATCTAAGTATGTAGCCATAAAAGTGGGAATGTGTTCCAAAAACTTCGTATACACGATCATCTGTCTCGAGTTCCCCCGTTGATAGCGATGCAGGTGAAGCTTTCTAAGTCAAGAGAAGAAGGTTTTAAAAATAGGGTGAGCTGTCTTAAACAATATTATTATTATTATATTAAACAATATATTTTGTTGATTTAAAGCTCTTTAAAATTAATTATAAAGTAAAAGAGTCTTTAATGAGCTATGAGTGTCCCTATAACTATAGAATATGATATAATATACGAAGGTGGTATACTGCACAAAATTTTTCGATTATTTTAGTATAAAATTTAGATTTGCGTTATATTTTCAAAAAGTTTTCAATATTTAGTGGAAATTCTCAGCATTTATCATAAATTCATAAATTCAAAAATATTTTATTACAAACCTAGCTTAAATGCTACGTTGGGTACAGTGATATAATGTATTAAGAGAATATGGTTTAAAGTATAAAATTTCGAAAGAAATTCTAATTTTTGTCTTTTTTTCTGCGTATAGAAAGTTTTTCGTCACTATTCCAGTGTACGTGATCAAGACCCAGTATATTACTGTGCGATAAGATATGCATGGATATTGTCGTTTATGAATTGTATCTGGATGTGATGTTTTTTGATAGTGCTGTGGAAAAAATGATTTTTTGTTTTTCCTCTAATTAAGGGCGCTTAATGACAATTAAAAATAATTTCAATTTCAATATTTATTGGAATTGCTGAAGTCCACACATAGCTTAGTTTTTTTACCTGCATATCGAAAATTACGTAGACTGTTTTTATCAAACGGTGGAATGAAATTGAAATTGTACGAACTGCTATTACTTTCATTTGAAGTTTTTTGATTTTTCAATACGAATCATTCTTATATAAATTTTCTTTTAGCCTTATACCGTCGACAGACGACCAAAAATAATTTGGAATTATGTAATTGAAAATTATTTTTAATTTCCAATTAAATAAATGGTGACAGACGAATATGACATTTAACTCAAATTTTGTTTGCAACAGCCAGTATTAGTAGACAGCAGCCAACTGAAATGTTTTACCAGGAGCTATTATATCTAACAATTCTTTTAATTAGACGTAAGAAACTAAAAAGACATATTTATAATAATGCACGAAGGCTCAGAGCAAATAGAAGACGCGTGTTAGTACTTGCAGCAGTATGGAGACGATATTCTGTTAGAAAAAGGAGAAAAATATGGACTGTAGTAAGTACAATCGCAGTTTTTACCTACTATTAATTTTTTTTATACTTATTATGTAACTTTTAAGGCCCGAAATAAAAAATTCTGGGAAGAAGATGTTCCGCTTAAGACGGGATGACATTGTTATGATAGATGCAATTCCACTAGAAAAGTGTGTTGCGATAGCACTTTATGCACTGGGGTCATCTGCGGAATATCGAACAGTTTCCAATGTTTTCGGAGTTGGGAGGTCTACAGTTGGTGAAATAGTTCGGGAAGTTTGCGAGGAAATTTGCACAAAAATGTAGAAAGATATCCGCCTACCCAACAAAAAATTGAGGAAAACGTTGCTGGATTTGCCGCACTAGGCTTTCCTCAGTACTATGGTGCCATGGGTAGACTAAAATTTCCAATAGTTATTCAATATTAATAAATAAATTGTATTGTAGATGGGTGTCATATAAAAGTAAACGTTCCGAAAGAAGACGCCACGGATTATTACAATTATAAGGGTTGGCACTCGGTGGTTCTACTTGCGATTGCAGATTACAGGTACCAATAAATATTATTTAATATTAATAATCTTTTAATATACATGTTTAAGATGTCGCATCACTTATATCAGTGCTCCGCAACCTTTTCTCATCTACGACACACCAAAATTCTTCCTAGAATTCCGCGGCACACCAAAAGCTTAAATATACAGGTATTAAATTGATACACAAATTTTACAATAAATTTTTGTTTTTATTTGAAAAATACACATACATAAAACTGTAACATATTTATTTTTACGCAATCTTAATAGTTATTATAAAATAATAATTAATTAATGTGATACCTGCGCTTGTTTCAATGAACACAAAAGTTTTATATTCGGCTCAATTTTTGACAGCGCAACCCGAAGTTCTTGGTCAAGACCTTTTAAGCAGGACCGCTTATCATTTTTAATTAATACAAGAGTTGAAAAATTTTGCTCACATAAATATGTCGTCGAAATGGAAGTAGTGTTAAGATTGCTTTGTCGGAAATGCGAGGATATTCTTTCTTAACGTAAATCCAGAAAACATCTAATGGAACTTCGGAGAAGTGAAGTTTTAAAGTCATGTCATTATTTAAATCTGTAAATTCTTCTCGAATTTGCAGAGGCAGTGCTTCCGTAGAATTTATTGCATTGGTTACAAAAGGATTTCGAATCCAATCGTATTGTTCCGTATTAATGTAATAAAAATATTGATCAAATTTCTGCTGAAGCATACTTAAAAGTTGTTGGGCCACATCTACAATTAATTGTTTGTTTTCAATTGTACTATCGTTGGTCCTTTGGTACATTTCCAAACATCCTTTTTGCAACTCTTTCTGCCAAAGTTCGAGTTTTTTTTTCAACCCTTGTAATTTGTCGGAGCACGTCAATATATTCTCATTTTGTCCTTGCATTCTTTTATTAAATTCATTCAAATGCTCGAATATATCAGCCATGTATGCAAGTTTGGCTATCCAGTAATCATTATCGAGGTACTGGTATAGTTCGAGCATATTTTGATTTAAAAGAAACTCACGCACCTCGTGACGAAGCTCAAACAATCTAGCCAAAATTTTGCCTCGGGATAGCCAACAAATTTCAGTATAAAACAATAAGGATTCATATTCGGCTCCCATTTCTGCACAAAGTATTCCAAAAATTCTCGAATTCAGGGCTCTTGATTTAATTACATTTACGATTTTAATGCATTCATTCATCGTGTTCAAAAGTTCCTCCTAATGAAAAATTGTAAAATGTCAAATACATTGAATTTGACCACGGCACACCTGTATCTGGCTCACGGCACACCAGTGTGCCATGGCACACCGGTTGCGGAGCACTGACTTATATAAATGTGGGATCACAAGGTCGCAACAATGACTCCTACATCTTCGAAAGTTCACTCCTGAAAAATACACACATAACAAACCCTCTTTTTCAAAATAATTCAAGGTCAATATCGGGCGAAAATGTACCTGTGCTGTTAATTGTAGATTCTGCATTTAGACTTTCTCCTTTCCTGATGAAACCCTATCCGACATCAACAAATTCAGCTGAACGTGACTTCAATTACCATTTATCAAAATGTAGGAGGGTAATTGAAAATGCATTTGGCCATTGAAAGGCCAGATTCAGAAAAATCGGCAGAGGTTTAGAAGTTAACATCAATAATACCGCTCTAATTATTAGAGCTTGCTGCATATTACACAACTTTTGCGCAAAGTACAATGATGCAGTTTGGAGCTCTTGGGCCCAAGAAGCTATTTTAAATCAGAAAGATCAACCCACATTTAATACTAGTGTCGGAGAAACTAATACGATAGCTAAAAAAATACGAGACGCCAATGCTCAGGATGTTTGTAAGTAAAGTTTGGCAAAACATTTTAATTTTTGAGGGATTTATTCATATTTTTATTCATAAAAAAATAAAACAGATTCTTCACAAAATTTAATTAAAAAAATACATAGCAGCCATCATATCAAAATAAAATCAGCCTTCTTAAAAAAAAAAAAAAACAATACAATTCTTTACAAGACTCAAATAAAAGAAAAACATTAATTCTTCGTTGAATGTAGAAAACATGTCATTATAACATAACATACAATTTAATTAGTTATAGCGTGATTTCAGAATGTCTCCTAATAGTTCAGCTATTTTCTCGTCATTCTTTATAGCCCTTTCCATTAATTTATTATTATTGTCGTTTTCCTTTTCACCAATTTCATTGCATTTTTTCATTTCTCCTAGTATTAATTCGTCCATATTCCGTTTTCATTCTTTAGCTCTTACTGGTGACGCAGCATTGGACAATGATGCTAATCCTAGTGTTGCGCGAGATGATGCTTGCGCTGAGGAAGATGTAGAGCTGTTAATATCGGGCTCATCAGAAACTTGATGCATAATATCGGAACATAACGTTTCAGGCAGGATGTCCATTCTATCTAAGAAATAAATTTTTATAAAAATAAGAACTACTTGCCCTTTATGTTTTTTTTACCTTCAGTGAAGCTCTCGTGAACAAGGCTCTGGTCATTATATTTCAGTCCTCCGAGGATTCTGTGTACTTGTTCATAAAATTTCCAAGATGACGGAGATCCCCCAGATGGTCCTATACTTTTTCTTTCACTTCTAAAATTCAAATAATACTTTAAATCAAATTTTATTTATAACTTTTAAAGTACCAATATCTCTGCGTTAAATTTGAAATTTTTATATGAACTTCAGCTGCACTTGCAATTATGTTATGCTCTGTTCCCGTAGAGCGCATGATATGTGTTCATAAATATGGGAATTTCTCTTCGTTTTTCTCAGGTCTGCTAAATTCTCTGCCCATAAAGCAATAAGCTTATTAACAGCTTCATCAAACCACAACACTCTTCGCTTATTTTTTTTCACTTTTTCCATAATTTAAACAAAAAAAGCTTTCCTCGTTTTCCTCCAAAATTAACACGTTCTTAAACGTCACAGACCAAAAACCAAACTCAATTATGTCATTGGCAAGGTATGGCGATTAAGTATTACTTTGTGAGATAATTAAAACCTCACGGGTGACACACGACAGAGATTATCTTGTTGATGTAGGTAATTTAGAATTATGGGTATCGTCTGTCGGGGGTATTAGACGGTTCAACCCGTCCGTGAATTATTTTCGTTTCTTTATTTATAAGTCATTCTGAATATGTTCGGCTTTTTAATTCCTCGGAATTTTTATGAATTTATAGAAGAGGATTTCGACTAGCATTCTTTTGACAACTTGAATTATCAAACTCTAAAAGATATAATATTAAAGGCCGGACCTCAACGAGCATTTTAGTCTGGGTACAGAAAGCTATACGATCGAACTGAGGTCAATATACATATAAATGTTTTCCGAAATTCCTGAGGCAGTTTAAGGATTCTATTGTTTTTTTTTTTTAAGTCTATTTTAACTGCATCTACAGTAACCGAACCAATATATGATTTGTTTGTGCTACATGAGAATTCCTTCATAAATATTGAAACCGATGAATCAATAGGAGACACAACATTGGTTAATAATCTGGGACATGTCAAGCACAGACCAACCATATTGATTTATAAAAAAAAAGTTTTGTTTTAAATAGATTCTAGCTTCAGCGATTGTGTACCGCAACTGCCGTAATATACAAAATCCAGATAATGCCCTCAAATTTTCAAGTATTCTTTCTTCTACCTCCATCGATTTAGTTGATTTAGCCAAATCTCAGAGCACTGTCAGACAATATCATAAATGTGCCAATAGTGAAATCCTATTAAACATCTTTTTAAAAAATATAATAAGCTACAAATTGTTAACAAATGTAGTGATCCATGAGGAATTCGATACTTGCAAGCAGTCCAATACACCTTTTAAAATAACGAAACAGCGCTTTCTTTCATTTGTCTGTCTATTTCGTTCCATACAATTCCGAAATCAAAGTTCATGCTTCTGGTAAATTATGGGAAGTGTATAACAGACTCAAGAAGAATCTAAAAGTTGCTATCCCATCTTTCGCTGAAACTGAAGTTCTTGCTACAACGAAATTTACTATTGAAGATTTGGAAGAAAAAGTAAAATTTTTGGAAAATAATTTAGAGCCTCAGCAAAAGATTGAAAATTATTGGAAGCAAACATTTGAGCATAGAATTTCAAAAATAAAATCAGAAGATTCAAACTATAGTATATATAGTATAGGAGCCTTAATATGTTTCCAGCATTAAGGAGCTCCTTTGGATGTTATCTATTAACAAGAGATTTTGAGCAAATATATCATTCAATTAACAAAATGTTCACAGATTGGTGTCGAATAAATGAAAAGTTAATTGAAATTGCCTCACATGAAAATGTTAAACAGATTAAAAACCTATTGGAATTGAAAACGGATGTGAATGGTTTCTTTTCATTACCTTAATTATTAGTGAGCAGCGCATATGGGCGTAAATAGTCAATAGATGAAATACACTCGAGAGGAAGTTTTGGAGTCTTTTATATTATAAATTCCTGTAAGTGAATTGCATTATGATTATAAAAATTATAATTTTCATAATTTTTCTTGAAAATAGCGTTCTAACGAATAATTGTAACAAACGTCTTTTAGCTTTAATAATATTTCGTAAACAGGATGCTAATTTGGTTACGGAAAAATTTGCCGAACTTCACAAAAAGTGCGCAGAGAATAAAACTAGCGTTCAACATCTAGTTATTTTACCTGGAGACTCAGTTCGTAAGTAATCAATTTCTTATTTTTTAAAGCTAGATGGTTTGAGCTACAAACATGTCAACTTTTGGTGACTTTTTTCCTAATAGTTGCTCTTTATTCTTTATGATTAAGGAGCTTTCGGCAAACACTGACTCAGTGAGACAACTGAGACAAAACTTTAAGTAACCGTCTCAGTTGTCTCAGTTCAAACCAATCGGCTGATTTACCAATTTTGAGATTTAAATAATTTTGATCAAAGGATTTGATAGTAATAAATTGAGGAAAGTGTTGTTAGTTTATTCAAATAACTCACTAAACTTTAATCAGTAATTAAAATCAAAAAATAAAGAAATTGAGTCAGTTCACTTGTCTCAGTTGCTCAGTGGTTGCCTTCGAATTTTATAGCTCAATATGGAACTAAGGCAGTTCACCGAAAGTGCAGTCTCAGTGAGACAATTAAGAATATCTCACTTGTTTCACTGAGAATGCGCTTACCGAAAGCGCCTTAGTACAGTGCAAATATACTTATTAGTTGTTTACTAATATTTTGTATGATTATATTTGTTTATGATTATATTTGTTTATTTCAGACGACGCTAAAGTCTGCTATGTCATTCTAGAAGATTTGACGTATATAATTAAAGATTCACCAGTTACCAGTGTCGATGTCTACTTTAAGCTTTTTCATAGATGAAATGCCGAGTATCCGGAGGCGCTGTATGAATTTTTTTACAAAAATCTATTTATAATGTATCAAGAATGACAAGAATTATGTTGCCGTTAATCAGCTTACAACCGATGTTAAAGTTTAAACAATATTTTCGAGGTACGGAATTTAAGCATTAATGTAAGAACTATTGTAGTTGTTCTCTTTAATGAAAAATGAATTGTTTTAAATGCAAACTTATTAATGGAGCATTTAGGAATTTCCCATAGTTCAGAAAATATTTTACTATGCAAAAAATGTCCGGAAGATTGTAAATTTAAAAGCAGGAATAATATATTTTTTGGCCCACCAAACTATTTGGGTTGGCCACCCTTGTGCTAAGGGAACAAATTATCGCTGAGAATAGGTTTGAAAATAGGTTTGAGAATAGGTTTAGAGCTAATAACTCTTAAAGGGCTTCAGATAGAACATTGGGTGTAATAGGTCATATTAAAGAGGAGAGTCTAGAGTTTACAGTTTTTTTAAAAAAAAAAGTTATGTTAATGACCTTTTTGTAAAAATAATAGAGGTTAAATTAAAAAAAATAGGTAAGAAAATCCGAAATTTTGAGTTTAGGTAATCATAATTCTTGAGGAGTGAGGGCATTGGAGCTGAATGAGCAGTCGTTCGAAAGGCCATGGAGTTCTGAAGACAATGAGCTCCTAACTGTGACCATACACCCTGTAGTTTTTAAGATACAGGGTGTTTTGTGAAGAACTAGCTTTTTTTCTTAATCATCCTGTAACTACTAAACGGTTGAAATGCCCCCCCCCCCCTGCCATACAATTTTTTGTATCATCTCCCGCTCTACTGACCTCCTAGTGGGAAACACCCCATATAACGTTGAATTTGTTGCATGGCTTGTTGCAATGGTGCCTTTTCATACTTTGCTTTGTCATGTGCCATGCTGAAATGCTATAATTCCCATAAATTTTAATTTCTGTGTCATCTAAAATGGCAGAAAATGCTAAATTTTTGGCGGAAGCAGCAATAAGAACAGCTTACAGTTCCATACATAGTGACAACTGTAGCTATAAATGTTTGTCTTGTGTGCTTTTGGATATATGTTTCTGTGCCTTAACTCCTTACATGGCGTTAGTGACCATTAAAATGGTTTTGTAGTTTGGCACATATCAATGGGACCATATTTGTGAGCTATGAGTTTTGGGACTAATATTTTGGTTTACAGAGCTATATTTTGTTGTAATCATTATTTCGACTATATCGGACTAATTGAATAAAAACTGAGGCATTCTGAGCAATCGTTTTTTTTCCGTGTACGTATGTGCAGTGTACATAAAAAAAGGAAGAAGACGACACTGTATAGTAGGTAAGTATCACTCATATATATATATAAGTGGACTGCTCGTTGATCCAAAAATGCATGAAAGCAAATGGCACCACTTTCATATTCCTGTCTCTTTCCGTGAGAACATATTTTCCCACTAAACTGTAGCGTTATTTTCAGAACTGGAAACTTAAGTAATATCCTTGACAGTTTATCACTGACATTAGTATTTCAAACAATTGAGTTTATATACATGTAGGATAGCTGATAACAACAGCAAAATAAAACACGATGCCGATAAAGAAGAGAAATATTTTTTGGGTATACCGATAGAAGTGGACGAGAGGACAGTTGGTTCTTTTTGCGGTGGTAGGCAGACAACAACACGAGTATGCAGTGATCAGTTGCGTGTCGATCAGTTATTTTATCCGTGGTCGGTAGATTAAACATTCCGGTGGACATTTATTAAATATTACCTCTATTATATCGAACTTTAGTTTTAGTGACAAATTTGTGAACTCTTTAAACTCGAAATTATATGGAATTAAATCTTAACTCGCGGTGTTTTCATTTGGCTAGATCCCCTTTCTTTAATCTTTATAATATACTACATACATGTCAGTGGTTATTTACTCAATGTGAATATTCAAAAGAATATCGTTAGGAGACAGGCAACGAGAAATCATGATAAATAATAAAATTTTCATTGAAGAAGGCAATTTATAATTTGTTTTATGTATTTCAGGCATTAAAAAATGACGGTGTTCCTTGTTCAGTTGATAGCTTATCAGCGGATATACGTTTTTGTCGTTTTCTGACACATGAAACTGGGGGAACATATGCACTTTCATGATGCCCATTTTTTACAACACAGAAGCTCGACCACCAGCTGCTCAAACTCAACAGAATTCCCTGATAAAAATGGGAATTTCTCATACACAGTCAGAAAATGGAAAAGATCCGCCGCTATCAATGTGCATGTGTCACATTGCAAAATTCCGAAGAGCTTAGCAAATTAACATCTGGTGGATATACTTGTCCAAAATGTTTAAGTAAATATTGTCAATTAGAATGTCAATTCGCGAAGCTTTTTCAATGATGGAAATATTTTTGGGACAGCACAATTTTGTGATCATGTAAGTAAAAAAAAAGTAAAAAGTTTAATGAATTGCACAGGAAGCCAATATTTGAAATGTATCTTTTCCCATGTAGCTAACGACCGCAGATATATCTACGATTACCCGTCTCAGCACTGTTGATATTTTGGTTCCAGTTGAAGTGGCATGGAAAGATGAAATCGCTGCCGTACTATCAGGAAACAATTATGTGAAGTTGGAGTCAATAAATTTAGATAGGGTTTTGTGAATTACACTAAAGTAGACATTTCTATCAAATGATTTTTAGAATTTTTTAAAAAGATTTTATAAAAATATAAATAAACCAACTATCCTGATTTATTACAGTATCTCGCTGTGTTACAGGAACTTAATGAAATGTATTTAACTATAACTTTAGAAAAAAAAAAAACATATATAATAATACTAACAAAAACACATAAAGTAGTATTGAGTGGAAACTCAATCTATACAAATTAGCTGTCTTCTTTTGTATCCGCAGAACAGGGCAGAGCAAAAGATATACAAAAAACGCCTCATATATTTTGATAGATGATTTATAAAGGGTTTTCCAATAAGAGGTGTTATGTTGATATTCAAAGAAAAATGCTATTTTTTGAGATAAATGATCAGATCTTTATTTCATTATAAAGAGGAAGATATGCCGTTAATAATGGAAAATAACATCAGCCAAATGACCACCACGACCACGCCTACAGGACTATATCCTTTTCATGAAAGTTTCCATAACCAAATCGCAAAGTGGCTGCCCTATGTCCTCGATAGCCTCACGAAATCCATCTTTGAGGTCTTGAATCGACGTTGGGCTGTTGGCGTAGACCTTCTCTTTCACGTGGCCCCAAAGGAAGAAGTCGCAAGGTGTTAAGTCACAAGATCTCGGTGGCCAATTGTGATCACCTCTTTGAGAGATAACACGGTCCGGCAACTTTTCCCGTAAAAGATCAATGGTTTCGTTGCTTGTATCGCACGTAGCGCCGTCTTGTTGAAAGTAAACATTGTCCAGATCAATACCATCCAATTCCGGCCATAAAAAATCATTAATCATCTGTCGATAGTGCAATCCATTCACCGTAACTGTTGCTCCAGCCTCATTTTCGAAAAAGTAAGGTCCAATGACCCCGCAGGACCATAAACCGCACCAAACAGTCACACGTTGAGGATAGAGAGGCTTTTCAACAATAACTCTTGGGTTTTCCGAGCCCCAGATGCGACAATTTTGCTTGTTGACGAAGCCATCGAGGTGGAAATGGGCCTCATCACTCAAGATGAGTTTTCGATGGAATTCCGGATCATTTTCATGCATTTCAAGGACCCAATCAGCAAAGACTCGATGTTGTTGATGATCGGGCGGCTTGAGTTCTTGTGTTAATCTTTATGCAAAATACGGTGTAATGACGTTTGTGGAACGCCTAATTCCAAAGAACGACGAGGAATAGACAAACCTGGGTGTTTTCAACACTTTCGGCTACAGCAGCAATATTCTCGGCTGTTCTTGAGCGACGTGCACGGGTTTTATTCTTCACATCACTAACTTGTCCCGACAACTCGAATTTTTCTACCAATTTCTGTATTGCGGTCCGACAAGGTGCTTCACGACGACCCAAAAATGTTCGAGTTTTACGAACCGTCTCTGCCACATTTTCACCATTTTTATAGTGAACTTTAATAATTTCAATGCGTTGTTGAATCGTGTATCGTTCCATTTTTATTAATGGCGTAGTTTCTACTTGTCAAATGTCAAAAAATGACAGCTCTAAAAGTGACATCTACCGAAATAGCGGGCTAATTAAAATAACACCTCTTAGTGGAGTTACAGTACAAATAGTTCGCTTCAATCGGTACAATAATATGTTCTCTCCAGTATATGGGAGTTCTAGAACAAGATACACAAAAGAATACAGCTATTAAATAAAAATATTTACACAGTAGCAAAACAAGTATTAGAGAGACTTAGGAATTAGACAGTATGATATACGGTTAAGTTAATGTACAATGACAAATATAAAAGTGTAGTAAGGAATTATATAGATACATACTATAGTAAGCAATTTGAAGAAATGAAATTAGTGTTAACATTGACGCCAAGCAGGGTAATATAGACATAAATACATAGTAGGGAACTGGATGATATTAGTATAGTAACATTATTCAGAATGATAGTAGTAGCGAGAACTTACATAATATAAACACAGTGAAGTGTTCTGTGAAACAACTTATTATCTGCGTTAACATCATGACAAACACTGCAACAATGAAATCAATGAGTGGGAATTAAATATAACTATACATAGTACAAGGTAGTAGAATTAGAATGAGAATGTTTTGCTTACTACACAAAAGAAAACTAGGAAAGTATGGAATAATAAATATACAGTATAGCGATAAGAGCAATCCAATGTAACAAACGAAAAACTAATGGATACTATGTAACTTGATGAAAAATTTATGATTAAAAACTGCCATTACCAGACAGGTAGATAATCAAATAGCTTAAATAATTTCATTCAGGAAGCCAAGAGCTGCTAACCTAAACGAGTTCAGCGATACGCTGCGCCTAGCAGTATTTGCCCCACGCACACTCCAATTGAAACGACTCACTAAGTAGCGGAGGAGTATGCCATTTCAAGCCTTAATTATGATTAAATATTATATAACGCGATAACTTCGATCTTGTAAGGTAATTGTGCTGCCTGACGAAGAATATATCCTAGTTAAATTTTAATATATTCATAAATAATGCTTTTAACTAATTTATAAATATGGTTGTTGTCTAATTCTACCTGTTTAGTATGCTCATTTAAAGTTGGAAATAAATTATCAAAAATCAATTTTGTGATAACTTCAAGAGCAATTTTTTCCGTTAAATCCGGTGAATTTAACTGGAAATATTGCGATTGCATCCTTGTTTCTAAACAAATGAGGCTAACGTCAACAGATTGCAAAATAAGGCCTCCTCGAGTTCTTTTAAAAATAAAACTGTTAACAGCAGCTGCAGCTTTTTCAGCGTATAAGGTGTCAATGCACTCTCTGCATTTGATTATTTTCGACACCATCTTTACAACATAACCGCTAATGTAACCTACAGCATTGATTTGAAATTCGGATAAAGTGGACAAGGTGTGCAGCTGTAAGTCAAGCTCATCATAATTCACTTGTACTTCTGGATTCCAGTTGTCCACAGCATCAAGTAGCATATCCACACCATTTTTCTTTACTACGGTATTTGAAGATACTTTTAAAATATTACACGTTTCAAGTTCTTCAACGTTACCATTAGAACTTTTTATGTGTGCATGCGCTAATAGGCTTTTAAATGCAGCAATAAACTGCCTGGCTGTAGGATTATTGTTACAGCCAGAATTGTTTCTTACGGCACAAAAAAGAGTTCTAAATGATCTCGGCTCACTTTGTATATTAAAATATATTTTAGGCATTGTTTTGTAACTCACAGTTGAATGTACAAAATCTTCCAAGCCAACGTAAATTCCATTAAAACCTGTTCCGATTCTTGTTTTACAGACGAACATTCAAAAGTCAAAATAACTTTTAATATTTAACATTTGGCCCTACCAAAATTAGTTCTGCAACTCTTGTTGAAACTTAAAATTTCTAAATTTATTCGAGTAACGCATCCCTAAACAAATCTGATAATTCAACAAAATAATTTACCGCTAATGAAACGTATCCTCAAAAGCAGTTTTCCATCAAACAATTGACTTACAAAAAACCTGACAAGGGTTCAAAAAATTTTTGAACATAATTTATGAATAAAACATGGCTAAAATTCAAATCCCCTCTCGATGTCATGTCCGAAATTATGATAATTGATTTCATTTGAATAAATTTTCCCAGATGCCGGAAATCATCACCGAAAATTTTACACCGAACCCTTGTCGAAGATAAAGTCGACGCCAAAAGCTATAACTCCTTTAGTATATTGCTGCTGTTTCTTTTGCAGGTATTCTCTTTATTTCATTTTGCCAAAAGTGTAGTGGATACCTACAAGGAATACAATTGGAAAGGAGTCGTCAGGATATTTTCAAGCTCCTTCTTTCCTTCCTCTTCTCTCTCTACTTTTCTAAGCGTGGTAATATTCCACGCGTAACCAGATATTTTTCCACTGAGGTGAGTTAAGAAATCACTTTTGTGACGGAAAGCTGTACGGGTGAAAAGCATAAAGCTTGCCCCGTTTTTATCGGTCCACCAGATGATATCAAAAAGAGGAGCAGGAGGAAGTTAAAGAAGAAGAAAGAGAAGAAGAATAGTCAAATATTGAGTCAATAACCCCAACATCATGAACTTAAAATATTTACAGAATTGGGCGAAGTATTTACTTTTTTCTTTTGTCTGTTGGTGCCTGGGTCCTGAGCCTAATGTCTCCCGGCGAAGAAACTTTGCTCCTTGTTTATCTCCATTTAAGTCAATTATCAACTCATTAATTGCTTCAAAGTGTACACATCTGGGGAGGTTAATATTAAATGCTTAATTTTCTACTTTATCTTGCTTGTTACCTGGGCTGGCGTATACATGCCGTGAAAAAATTCTAACGTCAGTGTGAGAGGTGAGGTTACAAGATGAGACGCCTTCAGATGAGGATTCAATGAGAAAAAAATGGACCCATAGATTTTGTTTGAGCTTAAGAAATTGAGGGGTTTTTTTCCCATTTTAATAATTTTGAATTTCTCAAAAAAGTTTAGAAGTTTACGACGCTTAGTTACAATTTCTTAAAGACTTTCTATATTGCCCCCTTCCACCATCCATGAGCCATTAAAGTCAAGGCCTTCTATTGAAATTTGTTTGGAAACATTCCTTCTCGAAAGTATTAAGAAGAAGATTTTTGTTCATCGAAGCCATTCTTAAAAGGTTCTTCAAAAGTATTGAAAAATAATTTCCTTTTGCAAGCCAACAACCAACGAATACCCAAGTTAGGGAAATGTTTTAAACTTGAGCTGCTTTGATACATGAGAGCACAGTCAAATCAAGTCAGGTGACCCTTTCCTCGGTTCCCAACAAGAATATCTCAGTAATCGACAAACCCCGTAAAGTTACCACTTTACGGTCCAAGCTCAAAGAACCATAGTTGATATAAGAAGAAAAAAACATAACAGCCCATCCTACAGGAGGGGTGTGTTCAGAACTTTAAATGACTTTCGTGTTTAAACAAAAGTTTAACTACAACTATCCTAGGGTACCTACATCACAGGAATACAAAACCGCTTCATCGGATTTAAAGTTTCGGAATTTGAGCAATTCTTGGAATAATTCGGACGAAGGGAAGAAAGGGAGCGCATTGAAGGGAAATTATCGCTTGCTCTTTTACTATATTGTAACGTAGCCTCATCGCTTCATTCCTCTATATCAGCTCTATATAAGCCCTTATTAAGGATAATTTACGAAACTATGGTGTTGAAAGGGAAAAGGATATTGAGGAGGGACGTGACTCAAATTTCGCTGAGATTACTCTTGCTGAGATGATTTTGGCAGTGGCGATGGCATTATACTCTGCGTAAAAGTGTAACGAGAAAAAAAGGAACAAACTCTTAAACTTTAGGTGAAAACTAAGTGTTGAGTTGTGGAAATTAAGAAGAATTGAGCAGGACGCATAAGTGGGAGGGCGATGGGGTGCGGATGAAATTTCGGTGTTGTGAACAAATTTGCATAAATTAATTTTGGGAATCTGTGTAACACGAAGTTACTAGAGTAAAGCTGCTTCTGTTTGGTTTCGTAGGTCGAAAAGAAAGTTGAAAATGAATACAAAGAAAGTGAGTAGCCCACCATAAGATTTCAGTGTAATGAAGATTAATGTTTTCTGTATAAGAATCAGAGCGATTGTAGAGTTGGATTAAGCTGGAAGCAATTTTCCAATGAATTAATCAGTTTATATGTCGTACTCTTACGTAGTACTTCAGGTTATTAGAAATTCCTCCGAGACCAGTCTAGTTTGTGGTAAGTTGTTGATATTTTCGTCTATGAACAGAAGAGAAAGTGTGGCATAGTAAGATGACATTTCGGCAACCAAGGCAGTGCTTCGGGTATTAAATTATGCCAAACCGCCAATAAGAAACACACAAGGTAATTTCCTACTAAGTACATTGTGTTGAGTTCGACGAGGATCACCGCAATCGCAGGAAATTAATGGTGGGTAGTGAATTTCTAGGTCGGTTGAGACCTGGAGTTGCATTCCCTCAGTTAAAGATACCGGTGTGCTGAAGTAATATTTCGGGACATTTTGAGCAGCGAACATCTCCTAATGATGAGTCCAGATCATTGTAAAATTTCTGAATATATACGTGGCATTTCATGGATAAGTAAGAAAACTTAAGAGTATCAGAGCCAGCATATGAGCACTAAGGTAATGCACTGCTTAAATGCTCATAGATATATCTATACAGACAGTACTCAGCAGTGTTATTGCCATCTTATTACTGAAAGCTGTTTCCAGGTTGGACAGTAGTTTGCATCTCAGTCAACCGGTGGTAGAGCTTTACGAGTTGCGACAGTCTCCATTCTCTGAAACTATATTTGGGAAATTTTCCGGTTACCAGCAACTTTCTAAAGGATATATATCCTATTATTATATCGCAGTTTGGGACGAAATCAAGGTAAATATTGTAGTTTTCAATACTTTCAAGTTTAACCTTATTCTGCATTTTATAGTCCCGTTTCTTAGAGATTTTCGCACTTTGGTTTATGTACTATAAGATCAAGATCACTTTCAGATAAGTTAGATGTAGTTAACTGGTTGAAATCTTAGCTACATCAGCTGTGTCTTTCACATTTATCCTTACATATTATAAAACGCAACATCTCACTGTCTGTCTGTCTGCCTGTTATTACAAATTTTATCAGGAAAAAGTATTAAACGCATGGGCCTTCCAATACAGTATAGCATGGATTCGACCATAAACAATGACTATATCAGGCAAACTTCACATAATTTGACACAATAGCTAGAAGAAGTGAACTTTCATTTAACTCAGATCGAAGAATCAGATCAGGGCCCCTATTCTGCATTCTCACTCACTCCACTCACTCACTCACTTACCCGATTCCACGTGTTTCTTTATTCTGGAACGCAAGTGAGTGAAATATTTGTGGCAAAGTGAGTGAGATATTACTACTGGGTATACGGTACTCGACACGGTCATTTGTGTTTGATTTGAATAGCTCCTCCGCATTAAACTGCTATACATACAGAAAAATGGTGTTCTGATAATCTTAAGCTTGCTTTATTGTCTTTCGAATCGAAATAAAATTTGTAAACCTTTCCTAACAAAATTATATATAAAAATTTATCGGAACCAAATGTTTACGATTCTTCAAACAAAAACTCTCAGCTGAGTAATCATTGCAATGTCGCTGTGCCGTCATGGCATGCCGTGGGCTGATGATATCGAATGTAGCTGCCTACAGATTCGGACTCGGGCTGTACATACACACATGCAATTATTAGTGAACGTAAAATGGTAAGATTATTTTGTAATTAAAACTATTTTATTATTTTGTTAAGTAAGGTATATAGAAAGTGTAGCCTTTGGGAAGCTAAGGAACCAAGCTGTAAATTCCTAGAAGATTATTTTCCTTTATGGATAGTAGTTTAGGCTCTATACCAAATATAAAGTCACATAAAAAATATTCACCACGAATGTGGTGGATTATTTTATTTTACAGTGTACATCGCATTCCATTTGTTTTCTAGAATACCTAAATGGTGAGTGAGTGAGATCGAAGTGAGTGACTTCTCTCACACAATCATAAGTGAGTGAGATTGCAGAATAGGGGCCCAGGTCATTAATAATGTTCGATCCCAATCAGGTAAAATTTTCTTTTTGGATGCCCTCGGAGGGATTGGAAAACTTTTCTTATTAACTTTTTCTTAGCAAATCTTTGATCAGAATTAGCATGTGATGTTACATCCTTGGAGATTGTGACTACTTTGCTGAATGGTGGCCATACAGCCCCTTATTTGATTAAATTACCGCTGAATATGGCAACAATTGAACAAAGTGTTACATCAAAATTAATGACGAGAGGGGCAATGATGAGAGGGGCATGCCAATGAAGTAGCTCAGAAATAAAAACCAACTCATGGGAAGTGTAATAGTTTTGGCTGCATTGCCGGTCATACAACGTGGAACACGTAGTGATAAAGTTGAAGCATGCTTGAAAAGATTATATATATGGAATAATATAGTGCCCAGTTATTTGGAGATAATATCGTAAGCCAATTTTTTGATATTTTGGTACAAGTTGAAAACCAAAGAAAAAATACACTAAGAGAAAAAATATAATCAGTTCAACTATTTTTTAAAAAACTATAATATAGTTGGGCTTTATAGTTGGAACTACTATATTACAATTATACTATAGTTGAATAACATTTCGCATACTATTTTTGTGATAATAAAATCATAACTGTGGTCATCATTTCGTAATAATAATTCATGTTCTTGTTAATCATCCTTATTGTTTTTAATACGATAATAAGAATTAGTATAGTTGCATTAATCAAAATTATATTCCTGGGCCAATTATAATGTATTTACCTTAATCACAAGGTTCCGTATTAAGTCCTAAAATTATGCAAAGACAGCCATAGAATAGTTATTCAGAATATGTCAAATTATTGCAATCATCATGGATTATGTTATGTCAATCAAAGTATGATAATTACAGGCATTGAATATAGTTGTAGTAACCACGAATATTTCTGTATCAACAACGTACACATAGCTACAAAAATATATTATGGTTAATTGGACTACAGTATAATATATCAAGCAACCATAAAATAGACACAAGAGACCTAAAAAAAGATTCAGTTGTTATTCAAATAAATTTAAAATTCTGATGAATACAAATTTTCACTTATTGGGAACTATGTTTTAGTTGAAAAATAATTCTTGTTGAATTCAAGTACGTGCTAATTTTTGAAGGATTTATGTAATAAATTTGAATCTTAGTAGAATGTTGAAAGTTCTTAATGAGGAAATGTTTAAATTTATAAATAAAAGTATAGGTTTTCATAAAAACAATCTCTGTTGTATGTTATATTATTAAAATTAATCATTTGTACTTCATTAGCAGTTAAACAGATATATGACAAATGCTTCAAATTAATAGATTTTATTGGAAGAGTGGAATAAACATATTCCTTTTCAACGTTATGAGAAATATTATTGGAAACAAACTATTCCTAATGAAGATAAACAAAAATAAAAGCTATTGTCATATTTGATGATGTAATCAATTTGAACAAATTTGTTAACTGCGGTAAGCTTTTATGTGGAATTCATTAAATTTGATGAATTTAGAATGATAGATACTACCTGTACACGTAATCTTATACCTTTCATAACTTTCTCTTTCTAATATTTTTAAGATACCATGTTCCAAATGAAGTGATGTTAATTCGTTATAATTCAATAAGAAGTTGGACATTTGAATACTGTTTTTAATACTAATAGTCTCAATTAATTTTGTTTGCATTTACTATTATATGTTATATTTTTTTAAAGTTTGATGAAACGCTTCGAACCGAATAGAAAAAATGTGCTTCAAGGAACCAACATTTTTCATTACAAATGCATATTGTAGTAATAAATGAAATTTTACAGTTAGATTGCTCTTTGAAATTGTTAGAATTGTCAATTATAAGCTTCGGTTGAATCCGTATGCTTTCTTCCTTGCAGTTCTGAATGTAGTTCCTTTCAAATATGTCTGCTTCGGCGATATTTTTTATAAATAAAACATATATAAGTAACTCAAAATAAGCATTCTTAAGTTATAAACTTACCTTATAATGACGCATAAAGGATTCCTGAACAATTTTGCTTAGACGTAGAGCACCTTTTCGATTTCTTTTTCTTGTAATTGTACCTTTTTTTAAGATTGGGTTTGGCAGGATGAACGGCAGAAATAATAAAGAAAGTACACTTTTACGAACATCTAGAAAATATACATCAGAAATATAGTCCAACTTGTATTTTATAAGTTTTATAAACAGAATTACTTACAATTTGTTTCACTGGCAATCAGCTGAAAAATTTCTTTGGCCTTTGTACCTTTTCCTTTTTGTAGAAGTGCTTGCTGTAAAATCCAGAGTCACAAAATATAAGTTTTGTACATCAGGAATAACTAAATTTTTTAAAAAATTAATAATGAGTAGACACAATATATGTATTTATATGTATTACAAGCTTATAATCATCTGCCTATTCTAGGCAGGAAACCGTTTCAAATAATCAGCTGTGGATATATTGGTATTGAGTAATTCTTGTTTCAAGTTAAATGTAATCTCCCATCTTTTGTGTAAACCTTCCTCAGATACTTGTGTTTATAATTCATCTAAATCAACTCTAGAGCTATCATCATTTTCTAAAAAATTTTAAATTAATAATATAATTAATAATACATTACATTACATTTATTAATGTAATATATTAATACAATTAATTATTAAGTATCCTACATGAAACTATATCAAGGAAAGTATAAAAATTAAATAATAAAGGACTGCCTACCTAAATCTAAAATAGATTCCATTGACAAAGTAGAATTTGTGTTAGTGTTAGGAGCTGAACTTCTCGAACATCTCCTGATAATCCCAGCCTTGGCGAGTTGAACTCTATAATTATTATATGAGTCCCAAAGTTTACCAGTAGCTAATTTTCCATTGCGATTGTATATGGAAGCTTATCACCCTATCAAAAGTTTATTCTTATTTTTTATTATAACTAGGTATTACTCATTTACAGCACTAATTTTAACTTTGTAAAATTTCACTGAACATAAGTACATACGTCTATTCACGTCGACTTTTACGAAACAAAGGAAAACTACTACGAATGTGTCATTACCCAACACTGATTAAGGTAAATGTAAACAAAATATGGTTGGTTTAAGCTTACCATGATTAATTCAACAAAGCTTATATTTAGTTGAGCTTTAGCATGGTTTAGAAAATCATGGTTGTCTGAAATATTGATGTAACTATTTTATGTTTGAGGGAAACATAATATGATAAAATTATGGCTCTATTAATTATATTACAAGTTTCATATAAGAATAATGAAAGATGAGTTAGAACAAATATAAGGCCATGTTGATGCTACCCATAATATGATTTTAATGACCAATACAACCACGTCCACATGGTTATTATAACTATTCATATTACTATTCGAAATATACAATCAAAATGATGATTGTTATAATTATAGTTTGGTTAATTCAAACTTGCAATAACTATGGTTTTTCTTTCAGTGTATCGATTGAAAATACTAACTTATGCACAAAATATACTCTGCAGGAATCAGTAGCAAAAAATTATCCGGATATTGAAAGTACATAACCAAACCTCTGGCATTGTTCCGAGAGCATGTTACATTAACATCAAAAACTGCAATCACCAAAAACATCAATGAAACTATCCTGAACATATTTCAATCACGCCCAAGTACATATACGTTTGTGGACACTGTTGGTGATGAACACGCAATCTACTATCCATCAGAGGGAATATGTAATTGAGGCAACTATTATGAGTGGGACTGAAATGGGGGAAATTTTCTTAATACTCCGAATATTCACCATTCCAACGAATTGGCCTTTCGAGTTTAAGCATGTTCCGTTTCCGAGCACCGTTTCTTTTACTATGAATATCAATTACTCACAATGTCAAACCCTGAAATTTTCTGCAGTTGACATCGGACAATCATGCATTTGATATGGACAATATTAAATGTATGTCGCCTGTTGCCATATGAGTTGCACTAACAATTTCTACGTAGTACTACTAATAAAAATACGAAAAGGGTAATGTTTTTCTGTGGAAAATGTAAAAAGAACAACAAATAATTAATGCAATGTATTAGAAATGCAAACATAGAATAAAAATACAAAAATTATATAGGTATATCATAGCAAATCCAGCCAAAAAGTTCAATTATTGCCAGAAAGTAGGCAATTCTCCTTTGGGGATGCGATGTTAAGAGGAGTCAGTACTCAGCAAAAGTTTCAATTTAGATACCAGCGAACCTGTAGGTAATCAAATTTACTATACGTAGGTTTGTGTCCTGAAAGTGAGAAAATTCGTATAAAATTAGCCTAGACCTAGACCACAGTGCATATTAGAGACATCTACCGCAAAAGACAGAAACCCAACATCCGACAAAACCATACAATTTAAGACGAAAAATGAAAATTTGCAGTTCACATACATAAATTGAAAATTTTTAACGAAAATTAACTCTCCTAAATTTTTTTACCCATAATTGTTAAATATGCTATTTTGCTTTGTATTCAAATAAATTTCAAATAAATATTGCAATTTTTCGTCGGTGAATTGTCGGAAGAAAAAACAAGTACTATTAGAGTCAAATAATTATAAAAAGCCCCACTAAAAATGAAAAAAAAACTCGACGTTATTTGCCAGATCTAGGCCTTATCTTTCTAAAATAGTCACAATTTAAAGAAATGAGAATACCTATCCACAGGAATTTGATTTAAAAGACTACAATTTTTACCATTTTTTACAATTTTCCGAACTAATATCTCCATTGAAATACACTTTTTTTAATTTTTGCCGACGTTATTTACTAGACTTCTTCATTACCTTTAATTTAAGATATATTAAGTCATTATTCTGTTACAAACAGTTTGCCAGAAATTCGCATTGGAAAATGCAAATATTGGTACTGACTCCTCTTAAGTCATTTTCAGTGGATATGTTCAAGAAAAAGTGCAAAAAACGCAGAAAAAACCACTTTTTGGGTACAGAAAGTAATTTTAAAGTTAACCTTTTGGGCTTCTTAAATCCAATATGAAAAATTGGTGTTAATGGCACGTTTTTTTGATAAAAATTGTGGTTCAATTAAAAATAAAATATATTAAAAAAATTTTAAAATGGATAACTTTTGAAAATAAAATGGACTAAAAATTAAAAAATATTTTTTGCTTTTCTCAGTCATATACACAAAAAAGTCTTCATTCCAAATAAGAAATGCTAGTATTCCTATTAAATTTTAAAAGTTTGGACATACATGTATTACACGCAATACTCTACTATTACACACAATACGCTCAACTCTCAATATTCCATTACCTACCTTCCAGACACGCTGATATTTTAACTTTTGAATTTTTCTACTACACCGACAAAACAAAACTGATTATACCTTACATTTCTCGCGTTAGATAGGAATGTGCTCATGTATCCATACTTCTCCCTTTACACATTAATATTCATAAATATTAAACATGCACTAACTACGGACAGACCCAAACATGCAGAGAAGGATTTAACTGTGGAAAGTGCTATCGCCAGGCTAATGACTTCGCAACAACACATTTTACCTACTTTGGTGTCATTAAGATCGTCTTGCTTTATTACCCACAGGAGGTAGAGCATTTTCATTACTTTTCTGAATATTTTCCTCCAGGCGGATTTTCCCTGAAATGGCACTTATCTTGTATCACCTCGGCCAACCTACATTATGACTGTCCTCAGTGATTGCCGTCTTATATTTAACGCATTCCCTTTTCTCCTTACTTACGTAAAGCCTTGCAACACACGTCGTTAAGCTTTTTACTTTCAATTAAAATTTTCGTCTAACGACACAGAGTCGAAACTTTCAATGTCTTATCGACACTAAATCTAAAGAAATATGCTATCATAATTTTATCCATCAACGGCACCCATAGCCAATAACCATATTTTGAACTCAAATAACACATTACTTATGTTAAGGTCTTTAATCTTAATTAAAATTTTCGTCGAACGACACACAGTCAATATTTTCAAGGAATCATATTATTGACCCTGAGTCTGAAGGAGTACGACATAATCATTTCATCCATTAACGGCACGCATAGCCATTGACCTGGAATTCGAATAAAACATATAAGACTCCTACGGTCAAAATTTCAGCAAATCTCTGCCCAACACTCAATTCGTGATTGTGATTCAGTCGGTTTAAACCGTAGTCCTACAACCGATTTTCACCTCACGAATTGAATCCACGACACCTTGCCAACGAGAATCAGAATTAACTTCTCTAGGCCTTTTGTATATAGGCTGTTTGGAATAGAAGAGGTTTAACTTACTCTAGGTACTAGTAGGCACCAACTGACACCGATACAAAACAATAATTAATTTCAAACTTCTTCATCATTTATTTTCATCTTCATTTACTTTGTGACCGTTATAAGAATACCCGCGGTCCATTCGGCCATGTCTATGTAAGTGGTGGGAAGGTCTGTCGACGATGTCTTGTCAACCAATCCAACTTATTTGAAAACACGTTACGTAGGCGCTCTTGGTTTTCTACCACTTCGAACCGTTTCATTTGTAACAATAAATCGTTTAAGGTTTTACAGTTCGAGGCTAAGAGAAGATTAATCAAATTTTTTTCACCTAGACCCGAAATTATATATTACATCGTTGACTCTTCAGGTAAATTAATTCGGTTTGCCAATGCTACAGCCGAGTAAAAATATATCTCAATGCACTCACCAGGTTTTCTTCATCTTGACATTATTTCGATGACCATAGCGGAATCATCCTCTCCGGTAGGAAACGAGTGAATTAATTCCTGTTTAAATTATTAAAAATGCTGGTATCATCTTTTGTTTTGCGTAGTACCAGTACTTTGCAGCACTAGCCAAATGCATAGATGCATAAAATAATGGACTTGTACCATCCCACTCGTACACATGTTTTAGGCCTTCAATTGAATTTAGCCACTCCACTGCCGTCAACCCAAAAATAGGTAACGGATTAAACTCTTTAATAAGAGTACCCACTTCATTAAGCCCCACTTTTAGTTGATTGAATTGTGTAATTTCAACACGAACGGAAGATTCACTAGCAGAGGACATATTAGTAGCACTACAATTTATCTCTTCTCTTTGCTTGCTTAACAACTCATTCTCTCTTTTCAATAACTCGTTCTACCAATATAAAATCTCTATTTCACTTAAGGTGATCCGTACCTGTTCTTGTTTCACATAACTATAATCACAATCATCTAACTGCAACTCATGCCCAAACTTTTAAGATTTAGTCGGAGGTTTAGCACTTATCATTTACAATGAAGCTTTTCTTGTGTACATGATTGAAAAAAGAAAAAAATGTTTTTTCATTTTAGTCCATTTTATTTACAAAAATTATTTATTTGAAAAGTTTTTTTTTAATGTATTTAAGTTTCTACTTTCAAGTTATAAATTTTTTATGTTCACGCCTCTCGACTCGCAAATATCGACTCTCGAAACTCGAATTTCGACTCCGGACTCATATCACACACGGCCCAAATTGCACAACCCCAATGCTGGTAGTTACCACCCCCACCACAAAACCCACCACCACGTAGGAAAATGTTACCCCATCAGAAACCTCACTCATTCTAAATCAAAAAAACCCATGTCAATACATCCACGTTTACTACTCTAAGACTAATTTGTCACGAACGGCATTCTCAAAGGATGGAAGTTACCACCCCCCACCCAAAACATACCAACGCGTAAAAGAGTTTACCCCTTCGGAAACCTCGTCTTTCACTTATTCTAAATCAAAAGACTTTATGTAAATCCATCTAGGTTTACTACCCTAAAACTCTTTCGTCACGAACGGCACTCTCAGGTGCTCAGGCATTTTTGAACTCAGACACAAAGGTTTTTAGTCAGGGGTCTGTGAGATGATAGAAAGTTATTCAAAAACTAGTTACAACTTCCGAAATTTTAACTTTATTGAGACTTAACTTCAAAATGGAGTGGATAGAAAAATTTATAAACCCTTGGAAAGATCCAACGATTATCTACAAAGTTCAAATCATCTTCATAGGGTATAATGTTCCGAAGTTACAGGGTGATCGATGAAAACATACCCAAATATTTTTAAGTCCCGTAATCTCGCAAGTCGCTAGGTTCCACCACGTCATACAATTTTTTGCTCGCCTAAGTATGACCTGTCGATAGGCTTCGAGTTTCACACGACTTTCAGGACACGCTGTATATCATGTATCATATCTGAGAGGATTTAAGCATTCAAAATTAAAAACTGACGGACTATGTTATTAAAAATATCTGGGGTGTTAAATACGTAGTTCTTCAGTAAAAACATTTAAAGTCTCTTGTACTTCTAAAGATAAGGCATTATAAAATGTTTGACATGAAATACTACAATGCCTGTCTGTAATACATTTACCAGTTCTAGGGATTTCTAAAGGTTACAACAACTGCCTGCTGATACAATAGTTCGTTTGAATGAAGGTGAACTGAGGTAAAATTGTGTATATGAATTTTAATATGGTAAATGCTTTTATGGCGGAGTAGTATTTGGATTTCTGCAAGCATATCTTAAGTATTTTACTTCCAAGATTTGTCAATAGTTTTATTAAGGCAGCATATGTAGCTTTCCAAGTAAGGATTCATATCATGCAATCACACCAAATGTTTTGCATGATGGCTTTTTAGTAGTTTCTGCACTGCTGCTTGGAGTCGGAATACTAAGCTACACTGGGACCCCAAAATAGGCCTCAATGCCAGATCGAGGGCTGAACTGTTTCCTGACCTGTGCTTGGCTGGACATGTGCTTCACAAGAGAATGTAAGAATAAACGACAAGCGTCTGCTGAAGACTCTTCTTAACGAGCGGAACATTAATAGAGCTGCTGATGATTTTTATAGCACCCTCTATATTTGTTTTATTAAATATGTACTTATTTGTGCATCTAAAAATTCTCACGTGTCGCAACCTTGGCTCCGTACGGCATTTAAAAAATCTGAAAAGTAAAGCGCGGAGAAGGTTTTGTGCCTCAAGATGTAATGCAGATTATTCGGCTGACTGCAATGTCTGGAATTAGTTCACTTCGCAGCTTCATGTTTCACACAGACACTATATTGCTGGTATGAAATTAACGCTTCGTAATTACCCTAAAGACTTCTAGAATTTTACGAATTCTAAGCGTAATTGTGATGTGTACTCATCACCTTCGTAATGCAGTAATTTAGCTGATAGTTTAAAAATTGCTCCTGGTGGTACTTCTACTTTCTTTCTGAAGAAATACAGTCCTGTGTTACCGTTGTAATCTTTCCATGTCCTGTGGGTCCTTCGCAATCATGGAGGTACAGCTGTGATAGTTCCTCTACATAAGAGAGGTACAAAATTGGATGTTTCAAATTATAGAGCCATTGCTAACTAGTGACACATTCCAAAGATTTTTGATGTCTTAGTTTTTGATGTATCCACATTCACTGTAAGCCAATCTTGGGATCCTTTCAACCGCGAGTAATCTATTAGATTTTTTCACTAGTTTATAACCGTTGAGTCCTGTAAGCAGGTTGACTGCGTCTTCATTGATTTTAGCAAGGCCTTTGATAAAATTATTCATAGAAATTTAAAGCCACAAGTTCCCTATTTTTGCCTCCTCCCCCCTCCACCGCTTTATTCAATGTTTATCTCATTATCAGTCTTCTGCTAAGATACCAAATACATTATGTGTGTTTCAAGGCAGTATTCTTGGCTCATTATTATTTATTTTGTACATCAATGGTGTATCGTTGGTTTTACTTGATTCCAAAATTCTTTGTTATGCGGACGATGCCAAACTATTCCGTGATGTTAATTTTAATGATGACTGTGGTATTTTAAACGTTGTCTTAACCACTTTTCATAAGTGGTGCGCCAATAATTGTCTTCCGATAATTCTAAACAAATGCACAACTAGCTCTCCCGATCGCAAAAGGTCCGAATTCACTTCAACAATGTTGCATAGGGAAGTTCATTTTACCAGGCTCAACAAATCCAAAGATTTCGATGTGATGCTCGATTCTCGCCTTTCTTTTAAGGATTACATCAATTACGTAATTAGTTGGGCCAATTTTATTTCAGGTTTTATTAAGAGATTGTCTAAGGACTTTGAAGACCTTTATATTACAAAACTCCTTTACTGCACCTTAATAAGTTCGATACTAAAATATGCCAACCCTGTTTGTTCTCCTTACTACCAAATGCATATTGATCGCGTTGAAGCTGTTCAACGCAAATTCCTCTGATTTGCACTCCGTAGCTATGTCGACCATTTGAATTTAATATCCTTGCAGACGTTTTCATCAATATTAATTTTAATGCGATCAATAAACTCCCATCTTTTGCTAAGTTCAACAAGTATTATAATGCGTTGTTAAATTTTCGTAAAACAACTAATTCTGTATGGATCTTTTATTTTTAGGAACAGTAATAAATTAAGAAAATTTTTAACGGTAACAATTCATCCGCTTTTGCAAAATTATCGTTAATGAGTACACAAGGGCTCACGTAACACCGCACATAATGTGTTCATATTCATACATCTTGATCAAAATGGTCGTACACAGGACTGATAAGCCAACGGAGCCATGGTAGTCACACAATACCCTCAACACCTTAGAATGTATAGCAAACAGGAATGGGTGAAACGTGTATAATTCGTGTACATGAGCGTAATTTTTCAAGAGCAGGACATTATACATAGGAGTAAGTGAGATATAGTAGGAGGTCTAACGTCAAAACTGGAGCATCATTGTCACATTTTTTTATGTTTTTGAAGAGTTTTAAAGGGAAGAATAATGTCAGCGTTCAAATAATCTTTTTTCAAGAACTTTCAATTTGTGATAAGTTGCTGGGATGCTCGCGCCTGCTTGGGATTGGATATCAGATCTTTTTTTCAGTGAGAACTTTCGTTTTAAATGAAATTCACAAAAATAAAAGTTTCCTTATTGAATTATTTAAAAATAGGGCATGTTTGCTGTAAATCGCGGTTTAGATGTAAATATGATATACATATTTCTATTCTTTCCGTGAGTGATATTGACTGCTGGCTACGGATATTTACAGTGAGAGTTTTATAGTGAAGTGAAAACAATGTAGACAAGAAAAAAATAACAATTGGTCTAAAACCAATAACATTATATCCTAAATTAACAAAAAAGTAAAATACGGTGAATACCTAAAGTTCTGTATGGCAACACCAAGAATGGGTTGCCCAATTTAGTTCAATTTTGAAATTTTATTTGTAAAATTTATGAAAACCCTGTATACGAAATGTTAGCTCTCCACGTCAACGTGCTCTCATGTAGTATCCAAATATATAGTTAAAAAAGAAATTGTTGTATGGCAGACCTACGAAGGAGTTACCCGATTAGTTCCATTTTCGAACTTAATTCTGCAATTATTTTAAAATGGCTGTGTGCAAAATACAGCTCTCTAAGTGAACGCGTTCTTGGGCTATCATGCGGATGGACAAATAGACCGACAGACGGATGGACGGAAGAAAAAATAATATAGCGTTGAATATTATGCATGGCTGCCTAATCTATTTTCGTCTAGCAGCATTATTTCTATCCGTTAGAAACGGAATAAAAAACTTGGTACCTGCATATACCATATGCTTTAACCATTTGCGGCATACAAAGAAGCAAGTTAAGAAATAGTGCCTACTATAGCCATTAATTTATAGCAAATATTTTATTAAATAGACTTTGGCCTTTTCATCATATTTTTATCAAAAACCGTCTAGGTTTTCTATGAAATATATTTTCGCAACATATTTTTCGGTTTACCAAGCCAATGTTTTATAAAATTTAAATTCCTCTCTGTTTGCCTTGTTATCTGTGTTCGTTTTACAAAAACTATACCGCCCAAATCACGACTTTGGCCTTTCATCATGTTTTTATCAAAAACCGTCTAGGTTTTCTGTGAAATATATTTTCGCAACATATTTTTCGGTTTACCAAGCCAATGTTTTATAAAATTTAAATTCCTCTCTGTTTGCCTTGTTATCTGTGTTCGTTTTACAAAAACTATACCGCCCAAATCACGATTTTCATGAAGCATAATGTTTTAAAAATCTGATCAAATTCTCTAAATTTTAATCAAGTCTTTTCTAAATATGTATTATGTACGTGCGTATAATAAAGCAGTAAAATTAAAACTTTAGTATTTGAAAACACATAAGTAATTTGTATTTTCATAAAATGCCTTCCAAAAAAAAAGAAAAACAAAAGCTCAACTGAACAATAATATCAGAGTACACGTCTCACTGGAAACAGCACTACTAGTTCCCTTCAATGTATGTGTCACTTTCTTCATTTCGTGGCTTAATCAATATAGCCGCAGGAATTTCTCAGCTGTCACAAACGTAAACAAATCTCGGTGGAGCGGCGCTACCAAAACGATTTTTCAATATTTCACCGTTTTTTAATTTATTTTCAAATTAACATGTGTAAAGTACGTAAAATAATATTTCATAACTACGCTTGTGTGAAAAGTAGATTGGTATTGTTTTGGCAATTTTGCACAAAATAATTCATGCTGTAAATACTGGAACATCACTTGAGAATTTATCACTTTAATATAACAGGTAATTACTTACAGTTTTTACTTTATTTAAAAATAGTTTTTACCAAATTTTCTTTCACTATTTAGTTAATATCACAAGATTTAAATTAGGCGAAACGGCACTTGACAGCTGAAAATAAATTTGCCATAATATATCTCTAGGTGTCTCTTTCTTCAAAATATTCATCCTGCTTCACGAAACTCTGAAAAACAAAGCCATGGTCATGCACAGAATTTTACAGGTATCAACACTTCTTGTATTCCGTTTGTTCTAAGCGTTCTCGCTTCTAGATTAATTCACGCTACTGGCTTCATACAAATTTGGATTCTTGATATATTTAAAGTAGTTATAATATTGTAATTCGAGTATGTATTTAGATTCTAGCATATTTTTATGCTATTTAGTTAGATTTTAGCATATTTGTATAGCAATCGACTTGATATAATTTTAATTAATAGTGCATACGCAAAATCTCTTTAGATGGGATGAACTATAATAGATTTTACATATTAAGGGTTAGCGATTTTTTAAGGTGGAGGTGGATGTTGTGTTTGAATATTTTAAATTGCCTATAGTAAAGGCTTCCGCCAGGAAGAACCATGACAAGTAATATTACTTAAAAGCAGGTTCATTGTAATTGCAATATTTTACCCTTACACTATACAAACATATTAGAGCTGAAAATTGGATACACACTTGCTAATATCCGTATATCCAGATACCCGGATCCGATTACTGAAGTCAGGATCCGAACTATCCAGATCTGAACCCGAACTATCCGGATCAGGGTCCGAGCTATTCGGATCAGGAATCGAACTATATGGATCTGGATCCGAACTATCCGGATCAGGATCCGAACTATCCGGATCAGGATCCGAACTATCCGGACCAGGATCCGAACTATCCGGATCAGGATCCGAACTATCCGGATCAGGATCCGAACTATCCGGATCAGGATCCGAACTATCCGGATCAGGATCCGAACTATCCGGATCAGGATCCGAACTATCCGGATCAGGATCCGAACTATCCGGATCAGGATCCGAACTATCCGGATCAGGATCCGAACTATCCGGATCAGGAACCGAACTATATGGATCTGGATCCGAACTTTCCGCATCAGAGCTATCTGGATCCAAACTAAGCAAACTTTCGTCCAGATTGCATGTCTTCATCGGGAACATTTATATTTTATTACACGTCCAATTTCCCAATGAAGCAATACACTGTGAGGAAAATTTCGAACTGTTTTTGCTTAGTCTGGATCCGGATAGCTCGGACGCAGATCCGAATAGTTCGGAAATAAAGTACTTTGAAAATATTGCTGACAGGAAAAAGTATTTAGTACCTGTTAAATGATCCTTTGATTGGTATTGATATTGTATTTTGAAAAGCTCATATTAAACACTGAAACAAAAGTTCAATGCCCTATAGAGTTTAGGGAGTTAATAAAAAACCCCTGCCCCTACCACGTTAAACTTTCTTTCGTTTATCCAGAAATACACTCATGTCACCTTTTAATATTTCCATGTTTATTTTGAACATCGTAAAAAGGAGCCATATGTACAAGAAAATGTTGTTGATAATATATTTTCCGTCTTTTTCTTGTAGACTATAATTCCCACAGATGAATCCCAATTATATTCAGATTCGGTTATTAAGTTTAATGAAACGTGCGATGCAAGGAATTGAACCAAAGACGAGGTGTTCAACGATGAACTGTGAACGCTATCTTAGCGAAAGGCTTTTGCAGATAGGTGGGAAAGACATAATGTTCGCTCGATATTTACACGTTCAGGGGACGCTATCCTCTTCCAAGACGGAAATAAGATGAATCGCTTAAAATCAAGAAAAATATAAATAAAAATTTTCGGCTTTATTTTATTTATGTTTTCGGAGTTCACAAAATATTTGGTTTTTTATGTTATGCGTTTATTTAAAATTTTGTATTACCAGATTATGTCGCGATCCCTTATGCTAATCTGAGAGCTTTGGGTATTTTAGTAATTTCTGATTGAGTCTAGAAATATAGAATTCTACGGATAAAACACGCAAGCTACTTTAAAGCTCTCGTAAAAAAAAACCTCGCTTTTTATCATAAAATTTTTACCATTTTTGTTCTAAAAATACCTTAATATTTTAATACCTGTAGAGGATTCTACAAATACTAATAACCTTCAACAGAAAAAAATGGCTGCTTCCTCTACCGGAATTCCTGCACAGCTATCTGAACCCATAAATCTAAAACCTCATCTTCCTCATCAGGGAAATTAATAATGCGGAGATTTTTAAGCAGCATCTGTGTGTTGGTTGCGAAAATTCAAAATTAATTAATATCCGATTCAAATTCCTCTGGAACATGTACGGACTAAACGTAATTATCTTTTGATTAGAGAATAATAACAATTTTAGGGAAGAAATCTTGATTGACAGTCAGACCTCCTGGGAATCAAGTGGAAGTAAGCAGGCTGAAAACACTCCGTGCTAAATCTTTCGCGGTTAATACAAATCCTATCTGTATGAAACTAGAGCGGCATTTTCACCGACTCTCCATGTCGGTACTGCCACCACAACGCTCCGCGTCGATTCGTCCCCATTACTGAAAAGTAAGTCATTCCCGGATGCCAAAAAGGAAAGAGATGAAATTTGGAAGGGAAACTTGGAGGAGTTGGGCAACCAACTAAGAGTATTCGCATGAATAATTTCAGTCATTTAGCAAAGTACGACATGAGCAATTTTCCCTTTAGACGCGATATAAATTGCGGAGCGTAGTTTTGTCGGTACGCGAACGGAATTCTGATGCTGTTTAGGTACCTACCATGGACGAACAAAGTATTATACCATAATTTTTGTTGGCGGACGGGACGGTTCACTTCGCCATTTTAGGGAATATCGTAAAACGTCTCTATTTCAATATATCGATGAAAATATGTTGACTGTCATCTGAAATCCGCCTCATCATACTGCTACCACTTCCCTTATATGTATGAAGACTGTGAGGACCAACGGGAGAAGGTTAATTTGAATTGAATAAGAAATTTTTACCGTTAAAAGTTTTCCGTGAAAACTAATGGAGAAGGAACGCCTTTCACAGTCATTGAACAGTCAAGACAGTTTTTTGCAGCGAGCACATTAAAGGCTTGTTTGGCAAGGAGGAATTGCAAATATTCTTACCAGGAAATCCTTTTAAGCGTCAGGAGTCCTTCAGATAATACTGGAGGTTTATGCATCATCTAACTTAAAATAGGTAGCATTCCCATAGAAGGTTTTATTCGTGATGGTTTTTAATACTGTATCGGGGGGTGGGGGATAATCGGCAATCATTACTCAGCGATGAGAGTCGTGTCTATCGACAAGAATTAATCACGACTCCCACGCTTATTTCACTTGAATGATAGACGGTTATAAGAAGATACCAGTCGAGGGTGAAATATGATATGTTTTTGTATAATCGTTTGCAATACAGTACAGCTCCATTTCGCTCGAGTATGATGTTTACATTGCTGATTTTGAGTATCCGTTGGGAGGGGTATAGGATATCATATTGACTGTTGGCTCACATCCCGTTGGCGGACGATCTTTTAGAAGCCCTCGAGAGAATGAAATATGAATATTAGTAATTTCTTTTTTTATATTTGAATTTTCTGTCACTATAATAGCTTCAATGTTGCGGAATTATTCTGAAGTAGCACTAATTATATTGTATCATAAAGCAATAACCTCCTTGTATGTGCCACTTTTGTAGTATTTAACATTAGTGTAAATAATTAAATATATGATTCCTTTTTCAAAGTACTACAACACACTATTTTATAGCAACTAGAACTCACTTTTATATCTCTCTGTATTTTGTATGAATAACTTTTTCCAGTAGTTAATAATTGGACTTGTAAAAATCTGTATTCGGTCGCCTAAATTTTAATTTAGTTAAATAAATAACTAAACGAGTGTGATACTTCATGGTTCAAATTTGAACTAAAATTGTAGGTCCAATTTCAAAAAAAGGGATGAATTCAACCATTAGCAGGGTCAATAGGGATTAGAGGACGTTGAAGAAGAAAGTCGCTACCATAATTGGGAGAGGTTAAGACTTTATAAAGGATCGTAAAATAAGTTGGAAATAGTACAATTAAATAGTACGATTATATAACGCTCTTCACTATTTGTAGTAGTTGACTCAACTACCAACTGTCCAACTACATTTAAAGTCAAAACTTTTATTTGAAGGAAAAAGTAAGCAGGCATTTGAGAACGAGTTGAGAGAAATATTGGTATCGTAATCGATGGCATTGTTGCCGCTAGCGGTGGTTCTTTATTATCGGAACGGTGCTAGGAAATTATATTTAATGTAATTTCAGAAGAAAGTGTTCCAGTACCATATACCGGGAGAAGTTATGTTGAAGATCCATGATAGAGTCAAAGCATAGAATTTTCAATTTGGCAAGGCTAATGTGGCTTTGAGGATCTCGCTAAGCGTATAGAAAACAATGGAAAGTTATAGTCTGATTGACATGTCTGGGCATCACATTGACAATTGAAGGTGGATGTGGATGCAAAAGTTACCGTATCTACTAAAGCTTTCACACAGTTTAAAATCACATCTGACTGTGCCATGTATAAGCAAAGGTTTTCTTCACTAAAATCGAGGGTAGTGCACTGAACACATACTAACAATGAAATGCTTGCTTACATATGCCTCTAAGCTGTGGTTGAGGGGAGCGCAAATTGCGATTGATACAGGGTGTCCCAGAATAATATGACTATTTTTTGCCAAATGATTCCGTTCGTCCAGACAAGTAAAGCATTGTTACGCAGGAGGGGGGGGGGGGGCAAATGTCACCCTACATATTTACAGGGTAATTAGTAAAATGTACCCTTTTTTTAAAGTATCCTATATCTTGAAAGATACAGGGTATGTTTCTGCTGACATTGACATTTCTTATTTATTTACATTTATTTATGATAAATGTTTATATATTTTTTAGGGACTGGATGTTACACGAATTTTCGTGTCTTGTAGTAGACGGATTCCACGAGCGTAAGTGTTGTTTTCATGTTAAAGTCTCAGATCGAAAATAATCTGAGACCTTAACATTTGTTTATTCTTAGTAATTTGTATATGTTTAATATTTTAGGTTTTGTTATTTTGAAACGGTTCATGTAATGAAGCAATTGTCCTTTTGGACCAGCCGGTCTAAGCCTGCAGAGTTTTTGGATGAAGTCACAAAGCATGTGATGTAATGATCATACATAATAAATGTAATGTAATCATACATAATATGATCATACTTAATACAGTCGTAATAAAATGGTCGTACATGGTGTGGTCATTGCATAATATAGTCATACGATATGACCGTAGAATGTTATGATCGTACATAATAGGGCCATGCATAATATGATTGTACATAGTGATTACAATGATCACACATTTCAAGTCACACCTAATCGTGATGACCATTCTATTTCAAATTTTAGATCTTCAATTTTCAATTTTCAGTGCCCTCGTAATTATTTCTCAAACCTTCGAATTTCGTTACATAAACAAAACTCACAAAATCTCTTAAGAACGGGCAATTTTCTAGAACACTTGAAATTCATATTTCTTTCATCGACTTTACTACGTAACAGAAAATCGTTTAAGAACAAACAATTTCACTTGTGTGTTCTTATCAACGTGTCAAGTTATATGCGTTGCATCGTGCTAACGACACGAAATTATGTTGAGTCGCAAGATGAGGAGTGCGATTTGAAAAGTCGAGTTGGATTTTGGCTCTCAATAGGTTCGGACGGCGACCTACAGTCGGAAAGAAAGTAATAAGTCTTGTTTTTTTGTTGTACTAATATTTTGTCAGAACTTCTTGGAATAGAGTATTAAAATATATAATAAATAAGTGTTTAAACAAAAGTAAAAATTAAAGAGACAAGAAACCAAACATTGGAGGTGTTTTTGAGTGTCCAACCCCAACTCCCCCTGACTGGCTCTTCTTCGAAGGAAAGCACGGTCAGCAAGGTATAACAGTGAAATAAAGGTAGATACTGCGGTAGGACATACCAGTGAGGGAATTTATATTTAAGTACTATGTGCGGTTTTTGTTTCTGGATGGAACAGTCGTCCTAATATTACAATTTTATATAGCTAGAAGATAGTAAAACATTTTATTTTCTTTAATTTTTCTTTTAATATTTAATACGTTTGTAGAATTTAGTGTATCTTATTAAGAATTTAAATATTTACTGATAGGTTTTTATTTTTTTTACTTAATCTCCCTTTCTGATTTGGACTAATCCTGCGGCTGTCTTTTCTGATTGCACGATTTTCTCGGAATTATCTTCGCACTATTTTACGGCTTTTAAGATTTATTATTTTGATTTTAATAGATTTTTTTTCGCTAACTTCCAGACTTCCTTGGCGGCTTGATGCTGCCTCGACGCCAAACTCCTAAAAAAAAAAAACAAAAAAAACAAAAAACTCTCCTTCCGCGTCGCACTTGCATCCGTGCCCACTCCTTTTTTGCCCCTATTGGGGATGGTTCCGAAGGCAATGTCAAATAGTGTGTTTTAAGTACTTGAAAACTGGCCTAGAAATGGCGTCGTATAAAACGACTTAAATATTATTATAATATAGGGTAGAAATGAAGATTCAATTTGCTTGAAATCCGGGGGATTGGAGTTCAAAAGATCCCTTGAGATAAGATTCTACAACCTACACTACACGCATTTTAAACACATACAGTAGAAGTTTGTATTTTCTTGCTTTTCACCACTAAGTTAAAAATTTTTCCTCTTGACAATTTTTTAATGTTTTTCAGCACAATTAACAGAAAATTTATGTTTGTACTAAAAAAAGTTATTTTTTGAGTGCCTTATATTCACTCTGTTTCGATTGTGCTTATCTAAGTCAGGAGTACTAAATCTTGCTTTTATTTTACACTTGTCTAAACGCAAATTAAGTGTGACAATTAAAATTAAAAAAAAAAAAAACAAGAAAAAATCGCTTTCAGGAGAAGTTACTTGAGTGGTTACACACCTCTAAATATAAAACATGAAATAAAGAATTTACCAATTACCAAGTCGTGAAACAATTTAAGAAGAAACTTTACAGCCGAAATCCGCACTCATCCCAACCAGGCAATTAAAAATGTTAATCCATAAAGATCCCTAAAATATGTCAAAAACTACTCAAAAGCGGAAGCAGCATTGGAGGTGTGGAAATTGTAAGGAATGTTCAAAAGTGTCTGAAATCAGCCGATGGCGTATCAATTCTGCTGCAATCCAATTAGGGAAGCCCTCGAATGAGTCGAATCTTCTTCTCTTTCATCATCAGCGCCCTGAAGAACTCTTTTCAAAAACTTTTTTTTCTTTCAGTGTGCTACTGTTGATGGTCTTATTTTACCCGAAGGTGTGCCGCAGCTCTTATCGAAAATCTTAAAAATTTTGAGAAAAGTAGCGGAAAAAGAGAAAGATATGCGGAGCAAGACCGCGGGATTGTGGTGCTGTAAAATCGATAAACCGATTAAAAACAATTATGAGATGTATTGAAGGTTAAGTATCCTGTACTACATACCGGCAACTGGTGAAATCTACAATTACTCGTCCGAAAGGTTTGAGGAATTATTTGTGGACCATCGCTTCCACACAGTATATGTCGTGTCATCATCAGGTGAGGACTGAGGACATTTGTTCCGTTCAGCATTTGGAGTGAACCCTAAGATGAAGTGCTCTTTCAAACTTAGTAAAATGGTTCCGATTAAAGTCCGAAAAACAGAATAGAACAGAAAAGGTGGAAATTATTCGACAAAGGTAATCTGGGGGGGGGGGGGGCATTTGAAGGTATTATTAATTTGCCTAATCGGCGATTAATGTATACGACTTGAACAAGTCACCTTCCCTAGATTTATGTGAGAATAAAACGGGTTCGGATGTGTAGAGAAAATTGTAAGTTGTAATAATTCATAAAAGCACTTGCCGACAGTTTTATATCATTGGCAGTACATTATTAGGAGCAAAAGGTGATTTAATAAAAGAATTTAAGATTAGATTGGAAGGAATAATAGCTAATTGATTTAGTTATTACAAATTATAGAGGTATTTATGATTCCTTTAAGATTTACTAGCATAGACAAAAACCAATACAAATATAGTTCTTATAGAAAAAACCAGCAACTCCTCGTTCAAATGTAAGGTCGACGATATGGCGCTACCTGATAAAGAATTAATTTGTTTTTATTCGTTGTAAAATTGTTATGCGCATTATCGGTGGCAGGTCCTGACAGTAGTCCAAAAACAAAACAATGTATAAGGGAAATCTACTTTTCTTAGAAATTGACCTGTTTTATTCTAATATCTGAGATACCTATTCATGTGTCAATCCGGTTGTCGTTCCTCGTACGGATAACTTGAGAATGCGGTAATTGAATACCGTAAAGAATAACTTTACGAAAAACTAAGATCACATTTTGATAGGTAATATCGGGTAACTCTTTTCTAGTGTTGCCATACAAAAGTTTTGATTTACACTATATATTTGGACATTTGCTTGAAAAGATGTTGAGTTACAGGGCTGAAATTTTGAATACGATGAAATGATGAAAAACATGAACTTACATATACAGTATGCGTAAAATTGCTCAACTCCTTCATAGAATTTTCATATAAAAATGCTAATTTTCTTCTTTTTGTTAGAAGCTATTTAGAGCGCGTTAACAGCGAATTAAAAATAGTGTACAAAAGATTATATTATAAGAGGAATAAGTTCTACTTTGAATATAGGCAAAATCAAGCAATTCCCTCAAAGTGTGCTCATAATAATTTTGTTTTTGTTTTAATACCTTTTTAAATACTGTTGAGAACGCACTGATTTTTATCGGGTTGAAATGTTCCATATCCACATCAGCAGGTTGGAAATAGTGAGATGAGTTTTAAATGCAGCAGGCATACACACAATATTCCAAATAAGTTAATTGCGAATATTCCCATAATAGACGCATGCAATACACCTAAAAATATTTAAACAAAATTTAGTTATTGAGTGATTTTCTTTATTCATTCTGAACGTTTACAATGCATCGTAAGTATTTATTGATCCACGGGGAGCATTCCGTTTAGTGTTTCTTTATTCCCAGTGGTGTATTCCGAACGTAATCTTTTAAATCTACCTCCTTAGGAGGAATAAATGAAATACAATTTTACAAACGTCAAGCATTAATGCAAGGAATGACGTCCAGGAATAGCAGAGGTACGAAAACAATTGATTTAATTCTTTAATTAAAACGGGATATTTTATTCTCAGGACCTGGTAATTTTATTATGTAAAACAAAATAAAATGTGTGGGAGGATATAGAATAGCAACTGAAACCGTTCACTGGTGAGCAATGCAATGGCAAATGGAAAGGATTAAAATCTATGTACAAAGAAATGAAAGATAAAAATAGTTCAAGCGGCAATAATAGAAAAAGTTGGGAGCATCTCGATGCTCTCGACTGCATCCTCTCAAAACACTCTGAAGTAAATCCACCTGCCACTTGCTAATCGAGATGAGTTAGAGAAGGATTACGATTTTGATGATTTAATAATCGAGGAAAACACAATTAGCAATCCTTCGTTCTTTTTGTCAAAATCAAGACGAAGGAAAGAGGATGACACTATTATTAATTCTGCTTTAGACTCTTGTCAAGAATATCACAAGAGATTAACATATTTTGTATTCCAACTTTCATGTATGGTTTCCAGCTCAGTTTTTTGGGCATTGTATAATTCCTGTTGTGTTACGCTGTCCATCAGTTGCAGATGCTTGTAACCATTAGATGGCAGATTCATTCCTTTTCCTTGGGAAAATTCAGCTATCAGTCTTTAGTGGATAATTCACAGGTGGTAACCTATAGGTAGTAATCACTCCGATCCCATTTGCATAAGTCTGCTTTCTATAGTACATCAATGAAAATAGTCCGTGCTGATTATTTTAAAAGTACACTCTTTTCAATTCAGTGGACAATTCGAGATGTGCGTTCCTTTTGCATAATAGAATAGAATAGATGTGCGTTCCTTTTGCATAAGCTGATGATGTGACAAAGATCTTGTAGAGCACATCATCACACACATACCATTAAATTAAAATTAAGTAAATCATACAAGACACCCATAAGGTGATTCAGTGCAGTACATGCAGAAAGAATAAAACAAAAAGAACATTGATCAGGCAAAAAACCCATAAGGTGATTGTATGTGTAACTCAATGCAAACAAAAACTTTTACTATAAGTGAATCATATGTCAATTCCCATAATTGACATGTGATGCACTGCGTTCGTAAATTGTGTTTTAATAATCCTATGTCAATTCCTATAATTGACATACCCTAAGCTGCGTTTGCAAATGACAACTTTCTGCGTGCTGAAACAAAATGGTGGAAGGTAGTGTAGCGATTTAAAGATATCATTTAGTTATTCATTCATTTTCTTTAATTCCTCAAATTCAAGACTCTAACAATTGAAAGTAGTTTCTATAATTTTTAAAGCTATTTAACACAATTAATTATATATATAAATCTCAACAAAAAATCCAATTTATCAATTCGCTCAAATATCACACGAAATTTCATGAACTAGATAAAGTCCTATGCGTTTTACTTCATTCTGTTTCTACGTTCATTCTGTTTCTAGGTTAATTCTGTTTCTAGGTTAATTCTGTTTCTAGGTTAATTCTGTTTCTAGGTTAATTCTGTTTCTAGGGTAATTCTGTTTAAAACTATATACTTCAAAATTTCTTAATTAATAGACACTTAAATATTCAAATGAACTTATTCTACGTTAAATTTGTATTGGTTTAGCATGGTTTGTAAAATATGCCATATAGGCATGTTTTTCACAAAATGTCAAAACACAATAAAAATTTTACAAATTCGTTTTTTTTGTTAAACAAAATTTCTGAAAAAAAGGATAAATTTTATTAATGGTTAGTGAACAATTTGTTTAGGTTAATTTGTGACGAGTAATTATACCTTTTTGGCATGCAATCACCTTTGTCCCTTAACCTCAAATTGTTTTAAAAGAATGCAAGAAAATCATTACCTTTTTTAATAAATACTGACAAGTCAGTTCTTTATAAACTTTACTTGTTAAAACCTTGATATGAATTTGTACAATCCAAATAATGGCCACGAAATTTGGTACTAGGTTTGTACTTCAAAAAAAAATTCCAAGTGAAGCCGATGAATAATTTCGATGCAGAAAAATTCTAAGTCCAAAACCAAAAAAAACTTAAGAAAAACTTGCATGAAAAGTATACTATGACCACTGGCATGTGTAGACTTTATGACAACTCGAATGAAAAGAAGATCGAATGAAGGAATGACGCGCCTTTTATAGAAGATTTTGTCCTGATATCACTATCCATAAAGTGAAATTTTCGAAATACAGCCCTTTATAATTTTATTAGAGTTTGTAATTATTATTTAAATATGCCAAGATGTATTTTGCATTTTTTGGCATCCTTCCCATAAAGATTTATTATTAATTTCATTAATTTTAATTGATTTTTCTATATATTTTATCTGCCTTATCGACACGCCATTTTTTGGTTCATTATAATAAATTCCTCTCATGACTTTTACTGTTTTGTTTTGCTCGCACCGTGCCTCTCTTTCACACTCGTTAGTGTGAATGGAAATAATCAAATTCGCAAATTACGCGAATCCCGCGAAAAATATCGCGAAACGAACGGCACCATTAAAATCGCGCGACGATTTTACCCCAATATGATATGTCAAATGTCATGGGAGATTTAAGTTCACCGTGAAAATTTTAATTCGAACTGTCAAACGCGCGCGATTTGTTTTTATTAGTTTTCTCTTAATTTAATAGTGTTTTTGTGTAGTGTATGCCGATTTTTCATCGCTGGAACCATAATCTACAGGTATTTATAAAAATTTATTGGGTTTAGGTGGTTTGTTTCTTGTTTTTAAGATTGGTAGACACCTGTACAGGTGAGTTTTGTTTGGGTGTTTTCTCACCAGAAAAGTCCACCAATCTTCTGCATGTACTTCTATTTGCATGGTTGATTGTTCTTTTATATGTTTATCTCGTTATGGCAGGTAAATTGACTGCAATTGTACTGCCTTTTACTTATTTGTTTGGTTGTGGTTATGTGCAATGAAAAACTCTTGGATGTTCATTTCTTGAGTTTTTTATTGTTATATTTGTCCGTTATTAATTCAATGTAGTATTTATTCTAATGTAAATGTTTATATTTGTTTAAAATTCCAATTAATTTCATTTTTCTTTTCAGGTCATCGAGGGACCTTTGCACCTGTCGTACACTCCAGGTGCAGGTAATATGTTTTCATTAAGTTCATTTTGATCGAGGTAAATTGTTATTTTTCTTTTTTAGGTTCGTCGAAGAGTGATTCACAGCATTCTTTTGTATATGCAGAATGCCATACAAATTGTGAAAATAAAACAAAAGCTATGTTCACCTGTTTATGGACAAGCGAAGTGCATTAAGCACATATGAGTGTCATGTATCAATGAATACACGACGGCAAAGCTTTACGCTATGCCTTTGCTTTGCAATAAGAAAAGCAAAACCATCAGCATATGGTACGATAGAGTAAACGATCAATGAAAAGCATTACATTGTAGCTTTCTTTGTTTACTTCTACCTGGCTGAAACTTTGGGTAATGCCCGCTGTGCATTATTTGCATGCACAGCAATTATGATCAATAATTGAATATAGCAATGGCTGAAGGTGTGTGATTGGTTGAAATGATCGAAATAAGTAATGTCAGCACTTTTCATAATGTATAAATTCAGTGTAATTATATGAAATACATCAGAGTTTTTATTGAACTCCACGGGTGCGTATCTATTCTATTTTAGATCCTAACTGCGAGCTCCCTAGCTGGCTGCACGTAAAGGTAATTGGTCTCTCTAGCTCTACCTTATTCTAATCTGGCTATCCTAACAGTGAGCCCTATAGCTCCCACTTGGAATAGTCGCTTGGCTAACCGAGAGCTTCATCGCTCCTATCTGCCAAGCACACTGTTTCACAGCGGCTTAGGAAGCACTTAGACAGTGTAAAAGAAGACTTTAACAGTTCTTTATTTTCATTGTCACGTTTGAGCAATAAAGGAATAAGTTTTCTACAATCTTCTCAGTTGGAAGCGATATAGAATAGCAGCTAGAAAAAAGTTAATTTTTGTTGCAGTCTTGTTAAAGTACATTTACACATCTGAAGAAGAATCAAGCTCCGATTAAAAACTATCTAGAGAATTCTACCATATGCTGTTCACACTTGAATAAAAATTACTCTCTAGTTCTAGGTTAAATAGTCTAGCGAGGGTAGTTCAATAAAGTTGTATTAAGAGTGCTCTGCGAAGTGTTTATGTTGCAGTCTGCAGCTCTTTTATTACCTGTAAATCAAGAGCCAAATTATATTGCAAAAGTAGTTCAGCGAAACATCATGCCTCGTGCGCGTTTATCCACTGCTTGTGCTACCAATATATTATGAAAACGTAGAACGTAGAACTAGTCGGAAAAATAAAAATAAAATAATGTAACTTGAAGATTGGATTTTAAAATGCGAGTCAAGTGGCTTCTTTAATAATTTATTAGCAGAATTGGAAATATAGAAGATAGGCAATTTTACAGGAACCTTATTCGCGTGCCTCAAGGTGGTAATACGAAAAACCAGCACAATTTAACGATTCTCTAGCCATCAGATCTTTAGAAGCATATTCACTGATCTAACCTAAAAAATAAGCAAAGGCGCTAGTAAGTAACTCAAGTGCTTCTACAGCCGTCGCTTGGAAGCTCCACAGAAGATTATTTGATGAGCTCCAGCAGGAGTGTAACAAAGGCTGATTTCATCTAATTTTCCACGAATTTGAACTGTGGATTTCTTCACAATTGTGCGAAGAACCGCATTTCTCATTTGATTGTGAGGTTCAGTGTGGATCTGGAGTGAGTGAGTTTTTATGTTTGTTAGGTAATAAAAGTGAGTTCTTATTAAAAAGGAGAGCCACAAGCTATTTAGATCAAGGAAGAAGCACGGCGATGAATATCCAAAATGCTCATTAAAGCTTTCGAATAGGCACATTTAACAAATTTCTTCGGCCGTTATTTAGAGCGCTGCTAGAGTGCTTCTTAATATCAGCATTGAAGCGCTTGCCTCTGCGGACATACCTATGTTAAAAAGCAATTAACTGTAATGGGGAAAAGAAGCGCTACGAGCTTCCAACGAAGTGCTTCAGCAGGGTTCTTGGAGCGCTCTTTTTCCTAGTTAGCGGCGATACTTATTTGTCTAGATCAATTGTGTACATTTAATTTCAGTGTGAGTACATAGTCCTAGCCTAGTAAAGAGTTCGACAATTCAGGTAAGATATTCTTCTGCTTTGGGATGTTTCACCAGAAGATTTCGAAAGCTGTGTCGTACTTCCTAGTACAACAAGGGTTCTGGAGATAGTCTTTAATCAGACTATCCGGAACTTTTATTTAAGTAACTCACTTTTCGATTCTTCACTAGAGGCCTTACTTTTGGTAGGGGGACCCTCTAGTTTAGGATCTTCTTTAAGCAAAAACTTCTTTTAAAATACAAAAACTTCCCTTCTTGATTTGAGAATACTTGTAATTTTTATTATGAAAATATTTCTTAATGCTTCCGTCAGCGATTACACTTCAACGTATTAATACTTTAAGATACTTCTCTAACAAGGTAACACTTCTTTTATGAAAATACTTCTGTAACGTAAATAATACTTCTGCTTTTTAAGGTACTTCTGAATACTTCTTTAACGTATGAATACTTCTGATTTTTCCTATCCCGATACTCGTCTTCTTATTTAAAGAAATTAACATAGGGTGATACTCCCTTCCACATGAATCTATTTTTCCCAGGATAGGCAAAATAATTTATTTGGGGCAAAGGTAATATATCTTGGCGTGCAATTTATTGATATTGATCAAAAATGCTTAGTTTCCATTTTTTTGCTTTTATTGATCAACATCAATAACAGGGTACCAACATAGGCACGCAGATAAATATCAGAGGTTATTGCCTTGGGTCAATGACGTAAAATTTAGAATTTCCACGGGTCACACGATGGACTTTGATCATAATCGATCGCAAATTCCAAGCGCCGTATAGGCATCAAATTGCACGAGATGCAATAATTCTTGATACTTGGACACACGTCGAGAAGTACAAAGGTTGATTTCTTGCGTGTGGCCGATTATGTCCTTTATTTGGTACGATCGAGAAATTTATATGTAAAAATGTACATATGTTTATAAATTTCTGTGACCGAAATTTACATATGTAATGATGTACATATATGTATCATTTTCGTGGCGTGAAGAGTTGTAACTGAAAATGTATATATGTAGCGATGTACATTTGTTTGTAATTTTTGTGACTGTGTTTTTCAAAGCCTGAAAATGAAACCAATCAACAATCTGTGAAATTTTTTTAAATAGTTTTCACTAGAATCCTGAACACATATATAAAAGAAAGATAGGTAGGAGTGGCCTTACAAAACTCGACATAAGTCCAAGCGCAAGAAATCGTTTCTGGGAATTTTATCTATAGACGGAAATCGGAGAGTTAGTGACAATCTCTGTTCAGGTGAAATAGACCTTTTCGTCAGAGTATCTTCTTTCTTTATTTCAGACCTAGCTTTTTCAATGCACTTATGAAAATCTGAAGGTGACATACTATACAAAAGTTTGTATAAAACCTTTCAACGCTGAGAGTACGTTTATGCGACAGTCCCAAATCAGGACTAGAAACTGGTTGTACGCCAAAGTCTGGGCTACCCTTATAAACGGCACAAATTGGACTAGGAAACTTGCACACACATTCTATGAGATCTAGTCTCGGACGTGAGAAGGAGTGCCGGTTTATAATGGACAACTAAGTCGTTTTAAAACTCAATTATAAAATTATTTAAATTTCAACAGCTTGAAACTAATATCACAAAATTTCCAATTCAAAACTAAAACTAACCTACAAACTACTTACAATTCAAAGAGAAAACTTCAAGTAAAACAAATTAAAAATTCAAATTAAAATTCAATGAGGTGAATCCTGCCTTGGGTTTATTCTTTCTGAAATAAAGAGAGAAGAAGAACAGCATTAATTATTTTTCACCAGACTGAAAGAGGGCACAAAGGCAGCTAAATACCTCTGTTCACACGTGAGGGCACCAGGGTAGCAAAGTGTTATAATTGGTAAAAGGAGTCAGATTAGTGTCTGACAGTATTCTGCGCGTGCGCAGAAGTGTAGCAATATGCTACTATAAGGAAGAAGTGCAGATTAGTCTCTGCATCCAGAATTATTCTTCTGTAAATGTGAGCAGGAGATGTAGCAGATTAATCTCTGCAGGAGAATTACTCTTCTGCTTGGACAGGAGATGTAGCAGATTAATCTCTACAGCAGAATTACTCTTCTGCTTAGATGTGGACAGGAGATGTTGCAGATTAATCTCTGCGCAGAATTATTCTTCTACTTAGGTGTGGGCAGGAAAGTTGGAAACGATAGGATTTAGTGATTAATCTCTGAAATATAGAATTAATCTTCTATAATGAGGTTGGGGATAGTCTTGTACTTAGATTAATCTCTAAACCAGATGAGCTCTGGACCAAGAATGATTTGCTGCTGCGGCTCGTCGGCTTTAATAGCCGCCGCATTCAGTTATTAATTCTCGCCTCCTGGCGTTGCCCTAGCAATGACTGATGCGATGTCTGAGGTGAAATCAAATGATTTGACGTAATGTCACGATGTGTGTAAATATACGAGAGGTATGTATACTTTGAGGTAAGTTAATGATATTTTGGTACAATTTTGTTGTAAATAATGATAATTTTATATGTTTTAGGTGTCAAATCTATTTATTGGAGTACTTAGACATCCTTGGACCAAAGTGAGAAAGTTTTTGGTTCAGATAAGTGGTTTTGTTTTATTTAGTTTGGAATTAAATTCTTTGTATCTTTTCCCCTTTTCTTTAGGAAGAAAATATTTTGTCGCGGGAATTAAAAAACGTCGTTGGACTGAACACATTCAAATAAATCAGGCTTAGGCCCAATTCAATTGGGGCAAGTCCAAATTTCAGACTTGCACGTTTATACGGTAAAAAAAAATCGGTCTTTGGCCTACTCTAGGCCAAAGCCCTGGCTTTGGTTATCGTATAAAAGTAGTTAGCGTCTTCTATGGATTTCATTCTTTTCAACGAGCTCTAGACCGGTGCAGTGGAAATTTTCTGGTTGTTGTTTTTGTAATGCAATAACAAAAACACGTAAAGCACCACTCCACTGATATAGAGCTGTTTGAAAATAACCAGGTGTTAGCCTGCGAAGCAGTGAAAAAGTTCTCTTATTTTCCTCGATTTCTTGTCCAAAATCTTGTTGTTAAGTTTCGGCGTTTTCTTTTTAATACGCGTCCGTCGATGTTGACCGATACACAAAAACTGGCGGAGTGTAATCCCAATAAAGATGTTTTGGTTAATGTTTTTGAGAAAAACTCCGATCTTTATTTCATCGACGTTTCACATTTTGATTTAATGTCCTTCTTTAGGAGATAAGTATATAGAAATTATTATTACATAGTATGAAAATTGCATAATTAATTTTTTCTTTTCAAATATGCATAAATTAAAAATATTTTAAAGACGTTAACTGAACCTATTAATAAATAAATAATTTAAAGAAATAAATGGGTATGTAAAAGGTATAAAATAAAATCAGAAATTAATAAAAATTTAGACTAATGTTAAAGTTTTATACTACCACAGATGAATGCTATATCAAGTTGTTTTCCTTGTTGTGTTGTCAAAGTTTCAGTCTTCTTAGTATATTAACCTAAACATTACAAAATAGATCCGATCTAAAATACAATAAGCTGTAAACCATTCCAATAGACAGGAATCATGTAGCCCCATGCCACACTGTATGCTGATACTTGCGCTCGACAAAAGTGTAAGACACTGATCTAGCCTCATATATTGCGGTACTTGTGGATTGAACCCTAATTGCTTTAGAAGAAAGTGTAGATGAAAAGAATTCTCACTAGAGCTAGATGATGGGCTACTTACACTTCAATTCTTGTACTGACATAATTCTTGCTGAGCACAGCATTGCTTCATGAACGTAAACAAAAGAGCACTTAAAGCCTTGAACGCTACAAAAACATAGGAAAAAGCTAAAATTGGTGAAAGACCAATTCTCATGATACTCTAGAATCTAGATCAATGCCCAATGTAATTGCGTATAGTCACCCCTCTGTCCCAGTGTGATTGTTAAAGCTGTTTTTCTATCACTAATCGCTTTCACAGTACACGTATAAAACCTAAATTTTAATATGACATGCCTACGAAGGAGTACCCCATTTGTCCCATTCTCGATTTAATTTTTTTTTTTTTAGAAGCCCACGTGTAAAATTTCAGTTCTCTAAGTACATCCGTTCTTAAGTTATCGTGAGGACAGACGGACGGACAGGCAGACAAACGGCCATGCAAGAATCAAATACACTTTTTATATTATATTTGGGTGTCCAATTTATTTTACTCTATCATCATTATTTATATGTATTACAAACGGAGTTACACACTTACAATACCTTAAATGATTTCGAGAAGATTAATAAGAAAAGAGAAAATCAAATGTCGAAAAAAATTATTTGAACTAAATAAGAAGACAGCTTCAAAAAAGGCTGTTGCCTTCGTATACCAAACGGAATAATTTATTCAGTATTGCTCGCTATTGAAAAAATGACTCCCACGATTTTCTAATCGGGACAATTCCTTTAAATGATTTTACAATAGATTCAGTTTATAAAATATTATTTCCTTAATTTTTCTTCTACGCCGAAAGAAAAACCCTGATATTTCCGCTATAAAATTGATAAGATTCATACAAAGTCTCTTCAATATGAATGAATTATTATTATGATATGCTAAAGTAATAATTTTTGACAGCGTATTAGTTTTATAAAGAAGCGTATTGATAATATACAACAGTGTATTGTTTTTATAAGGAAACTTATTGATAAGTTACGACTCTTATAAATTCTTTCATTGATACGAATCCTTACTGAATTCATATGTTTTCAGTATTCTTTTTTTTTCAGCAATTTGCTTTAAAACTGATAAGAGAAATATAAAAATGCAGCAACTTTTTATATACTTTTAATATATAAATAATAAAGATGTTAAACCTTAACTTGAAGTTTTTAAGTAAACGTAACAAATATTAAAAGCTTATTGATACAACAAATATTATTTTATACTGGCTACCTTTAAATGCAATGCGGTTAAAGACTTCCAATTATTTAAATGAATATTTTAAATGGTGGATCTGTTAACTAGTGAGAGGAATAAATCTTCTCCAAATAAATTTTGATACAATTGAGCTTTTTGGATCTTCAGAATTACAAATTTTATATACATACTTTTTGAAAAAATTACCATACTAGCGTTGATTTTACTGTAATATGTCAATAATAAATTAATACTAGCTTTTCTAAAAGATGAGGAAGATACATCACATGACTTCTGTAAGCAAGCTCTTGCGGTAGGAGCAGAGCAGCATTATCATGAATCATACAATACAAGAATCTTTAAAAAAATATATATGTAAAGCGTTTTCCAATAAGAGGTGTTATTTTAATTAGCCCGCTGTTTCGGTAGATGTCACTTTTGGAGCTGGCATTTTTTGACATTTGACAAGTAGAAACTACGCCATTAATAAAATTGGAACGATACACGATTTACCAACGCATTGAAATTATTAAAATTCACTATAAAAATGGTGCAAATGTGGCAGAGATGGTTCGTAAAACTCGAACATTTTTAGGTCGTCGTGAAGCACCTTGTCGGACCGCAATACAGAAATTGGAAAAGCATTTATATTTGAAATGTTTATATTATTCCTAAAATAATAAAAGAATTTACCATTTTCAACATCTGCTTCTTTCATCGAAAAATAGAGATTTCTATAACTGTTAACTGTAATATGGTTTTCGTAGTACTTTTCTAGTTGTTCTTATAATTTTGGTCACATATTGATGAGATTGTACATACTATTTGGATAGTTCATCTTAAAATCACTATCAATCTGAAAAAACAGCGCAATTGAAATCCAAATGAAAAGAAATAAATATTAAGTATTTACAAATTTTTGCCCGTCGGCTTGCTGATAAAAGTGCCAGTCATTAAAAATAGCTTCCAGTTGTCATCACAATTACCTCTTCCAAATTTTGAATTTCAAAACTTGTTTGGTGCTTACTTACACTCATTTTAGAAATAATATACACTAAACAGAACTTAGACGAAGATGTCTGATAACGTTGGGCAAGGGCATGCTATAAAAATTATCGCATTAATGCGTATACATATGAAATTGATATTTGTTCGTATCACATTAATAATATTCACAATATGTTGATATTTTACTTATGATATTCATATTTTTCTTTATAAAAGTTACATTTTAAATTTTTCGCTTAACTTATTTATTTAATACTTTTTTTTTTAATAAGTCAATATATTTCTTTTAATTATTAAATTGAAATTTTTATTACTAAACTAGAATTTTTCATATACATCGAATAAGAAAATTATTATTATGATTGATATTCATGACAAATTGATATTTTTCTTATTCAATGGAAAGAAATTTATTGAAATATGTTATTAATATGGAAAAAGTATTGATTTAATACGGCGTTTTTTTTTTCGGTGTAGATACTCAAAGAGAGAAATTTTCTCTTACAAAGTTTTTGCAAATTTCCCAAAAAAAAAAAGAAGAAGAAATATTTGACAGAAGGGAATATTAATTTTGAAATTTTGAAAGTTGGTGTTGCTTCTTTTTACATTGGTCTCTTTTGTTTCGGGACATATGTATGACGTATGAAAGCAAATCCAGCCTCTTTGAAATCTATTTAAAAATTTCCATCCAATCGTGCTCAGTTCCATAAAATGTATTACTAATTTCAAAATCCACCAATTCCATATGGGTTTTTTTCGTATTCGTTTTTTTCCACACTAATTGAAATGTGCTGCAAATTAATCAGTACAATATAAAGTGGAACGATTTCCTTTATACTGCAAAAGCCGTGTTTTCCATGTACCAAGAAGTTTTATTTTTGAATTTGGTTAAATGCCGTTATAACTGAAAAATTTATTGGGAGTTTGCTATCACTGTAAGAATATTAATATTTTTGTAAACTTTAGTGGCTCTGACTTGAAATTTACGAGTGGTATTTTAATAAAACGTGTAAATTCGCGGGAAATTTTTGTTTGACAATGAAAAGTGAATTCATGAGTGAAAATTTGCAAAAACGAAAGAAGAAAATACAAAATAAAGGTAATTAGAAACAGAAAAAAGAGGAAATAGATACGTTTTTAAGAACTGCAGTAGTGGAAAGTTTGATACAAATCGCAACAATCAGCATGACACGGGATGCCGCCAACTATATTATATTTTACTTGGAATGCTAGATGATTCCTTCAAACTGTAATGCCCGGTACAGAATAAAGCTGCCAAAGCAGTCAACTGAAGGCTTTTCTATAGTAGCCGTAGTGCTCTTGCGTTTAAAAATAACCAGCACGTTCAATTTGGTCTGTAATCGTATATACTACTATACTACTACTACATCGCCGCAACCAGAATTTAAATGTCCTAGATACCCTATAGACCAAAGTAAGATTGAGGTCAATGGACTGCACAAACGCTTAACACTTTTGATACTCTAGGTGAAATCCCAAATGGTATACTAAGTTTGTCATTTTGTATATATTTTGTGTTTGCATTTCATGAAAATGCAATAGGACATCCGCTACATTATAGGAATAATATTATTACACAAAACAATGAGATAATAGAAAAGGAAGGCTGCAGGAAACTATTATGAAAAAAAAAAATCCTTCACATTTACAGATTTTACAATTTCTAACCCCCGGCCCCTCAAATACGGAAAAAGGGGTTCCCCTAATCCGATTTTGCTCATATTCAAACTATAGATGCCTAAAGTCATATTCTGAGTTCTCTGAAAAAATTCCAACTCTTTACATTGCTACGTTCTCCAGCAATTGTGATGAGAAGCGTTCTTATATCATAAATCTTAACAAAGGGCTCATAACATCATTAAACAAAATCAGAAAAATTATGAAAATTATCAGTGAATTCTACTATCCAAGAAGTACCGAAAACCAAAGTTAGTAATAATATTCAATGCAATTTGGTCCTGGAATACTGTTTTGAGTTTATTTTTGATTGACAAAATAAAATTCAACTGATAATGATTATTTCTGATTCCAAATGTTAAAAATCAGACCTGAGTTTTATTTTTGAGCGAAAAACGTAAAACTCTATCCTGATAATTATTGATGATTTTAAAACGAGAAACTTAGATGTGAGTTTTATTCTTGAGTGAATGGCGTAAAACTCAGATGTTATGATTTATTAGTGATTTCAAAGTTAATACTCAAATTTTAATTTTTACTGGTGATTGAAAATGTAATATTTGGATGATGATGATTAAATCGTAATTTTTACTATTTTGATCGTAATGATTACGGTCCCTGGTTTCATCCAAATACCAAGGCTAACTTAGTGAAAAGTTAGGACACAGAAGAGTTTCCCGATTGTCCTACATTTACAATGTACACGGCAAGAAAAGGAAGAAAGAAGAAAAAATAATTAAAATCAAACTATATTTAAAACGAAACAGAATCGCAAATGTAGTTTTTAAATTTTATTCTCATAAAATGCTCGCGCACTATTGTAAATACTGCTTTTTGCTGAAATATTGTAAGAAATGGGTCATTCCATAGCAATGGACCAATAATCACGAAAAATGTGACATGACCATAACCAATTTTTTTGAAATTTTACATATTGAGAGGGCTTGCGAAAATAAAACTACAAATTAAAAAAAAAATTCTTCTACAATGCGTATTTCGCGAGTTATAGCATTTTCAAAATTTTTCACAAAAATGTACTTTTTCATAAGCATATCCAACGAAAAAATTCAATAAATGCCAGAAAATAGGCAATTATCCTTTTGGAATGAGCTTTTTGAGATAGTCGGTGGATATGCTTAAAACAAGAACAAAAAAAAAAGCGCAGAAAGGGCTACGTTTTATGTACGGAGTTTGATAGTTCGTTTTAAAGGGAAACTTTTGGTGTTGATGACGTATTTTTTGATAAATATAGTAGTTAAAAATTTTTAAATATATTGAACCATAACTTCAAAACACAGTAGAGGAGAAGTAAAGCTTGTACACCATTGGAGAGGTCCAACGATTATCAATCTACGAAATTTTAAATCATGGGTGATATGGGTGATATATAAAAACATACCCAAATATTTTTAAATCCCATTATTTTCAAAACCATAGCTTTCAACGCAAGACCACATGCGGATCACCCTGTATAGAAACAATTTTTTTTTATTTGTAGGTAGTTATAAATGTATTTTTGTAAAATTGTCGTGATTTTTTTACTTCTTGATCCCGTTGAGATCCCAAGTTGAAATCTTAATATGTTTTAGTGAATAATATGAGATATGAAATATAAAAAAATGAACAAAAAAGTGCGTCCTGCAGGTTATTCAAGAATAAAGTATAAAATCCTTATCATTGAAGTCCCTTTTCGCGTTTATTTTTAAATGCATAAATAAAAAAATATATATGAGTTTTTAAAGAAAACTGCGACAGCATTTTTGCGAAATTTTGAAAATGCCATAACTAGCGAAGTACCCACTGTAGAAAGAAAATTTGTAATTCGTATTTTTTTTCACAAACCCTCCAAGTTTGTAAAATTTAAACAACATTGATGTTCATGTCACACTTATTACCTATTTGATATGGAATGCGCCATAGTAAGTGTAGCCTTTGGGAACGTAAGGAAAAAAGCTTTAATTTACTACAAGACTATTTTCATGTATGGATAGTAGGTTAGGCTTTATAGCATATATAAAGTCAATGTTTCGCACTTTTCCATAAGTATGAATATACAACATTTTAGAGAACGGACTCCCATCGCACACATATAATATCTGTTTCATGGCTTGGGAAGTATTCGGTTTTGGCACAATCAATATTTGTTAGTGTAATTCGTATGATATTTGAACAGCACGTGCTTCTCTTTACACTCATTTTGCTCTGAGGAGATCAAGTGGGAGAAACCCATGCTGAACTCTCTGCTATTTTCGGGAAAATTAGAATTTTATTTGAAAGTAACTTTACATCTCTTATCAGTAACTTGGCCAAAGAGAAAATTTTCTTTCTCTTAAAAAAGTGAGGTAGTGTGGCCCGAAGTACATTATTATGAATATTTTGAGGGATTCAAAAAGTTTTTGTGGGTCGGGTAATTCCATACGTTCTCTCGTTTTTTTATTTTTAACTCGTTGACTCAGTCGCACTACAATAATGCATAGCCGAGCTCTTTTCCCCCCTTCATTCAAAAGACGAAGGTATACTATATGATACTATTTGTTTCATTCTAAAAAACACGAAAAAGGTTCAAGTTTGTTCGGCTGATTCCTATCTTCTTATTAGATTATCTTTGCTAAACATCTCCGATTGGGCCTCCGAACTAACCTCACGGAGCACCCACACCAGTGGCGACCAAGCCGAACTAGACCTTGCAACTCTTGGGTCCTTCGTGCATCTCGCTGGGAACAAGGAATGCCTTACTTCTGGAAAGCCAAGAAAACGATGTGTCTTTTACATAGTTTTGTTGCAGGTAGGAAACATCTGTAGAAAGAAAAAACTAAACCAAACTAACCAGTAGGTAAGTCATAGGATATAGGCTTATCTAGTTAAGCACACTAATCCGAGTCTAACAACTAACTGCAACGAGTGCGTGGCAATACGTGCATTATACCCATCTGGAATGCCACGCAGGAAAGAGAAATCCACTTATATCCTGTATAGGTGACCAAAAACAGTAACCACTTGCTACGTTCTCTACAGAGCGTAGAAAGCTTTGCTCAGGAGATGGAACAGTGGCGGATCCAGGATTCTTGTGAGGGAGGGCCGCAACTATGGTTTAAAAACAGTATAAGCTAGAAACAGGTAAAAAGTTCAGAGACAATCGCCACCACTCTCAAACATCAAATGCACAAAATATTTCATTTTAAAAATACGGGTCCAACAGATAAGTGAGTCGCTCACTCGCAACGAAGAGGGTTGCTCAACATTAAACTTTTGCCGCTCCGAAAAGTCAAACGAGGTGTTAAATTATTTATTTTGTTTTGGTATTTAAATGGCGGTTATGTTAGTAAAAATAATGAAATACATTTTGTTCTATTTCATGAATTCATTATAAATTGTAACTTTTCAAAATGCAGGAATTAAAGCGCTACATATATACATTACGTCTATTTAAAATAACAGTCACAGAACAGATGCAATACATACCTTGTACGAATATAACTTCATGCAAATATCACACTTAAACTTTTGTAGATTGTATGCTGGATGAAAGACAGAAGATGCTAGACTGTTCCACATTCGGACAGTTCAGGATATAAAAGCATCGCAGAATTTTACTGTACGACCGAAAATATTTTAAATGGTAAATGGATCTGTGCGGTTTGCTGCGCGAGTACTGTGTGCGAGAGTAATTCTACAAGGGATTAAACTAGATATTTCATCAGAACTTTGCCCATGCATGTAGGGATGAAGTCGAGGGCTATCTTTTGGACTAAATCCAATGAACCTAAGGCTGTACGACGAGCCCAGGTCCATTTATGTTAACTGTATTCATTTCTAGGTCCAATGTAGGATTTGTACAGGAGCACTAGATTCGATGGGCTGAAATACTTCTTACACCTTTTCAGAAATCACAAACATTTGGATGCTTCTTTAACAACAGAGAAACAGTTATTTGTCCAGCTTAACGTACTGGAAATGTTAATGACAAGAATGCATAAAGCCTGTGTATCGTAAATCAGTGCTCTATCAAAAGAAACGGCAGTGAAAAAAATAATGAAATTACGATCTTATTTGAAAGTGATGGAACAGCTTTGGGACTTAGATATAAGTATTGAATTTGACGCGATTCGCTTTTCCCCAAGGTCGTTATTCAATGATTTAATCATGCAAACTAGTGTAATACATCTGGCATTCCCCCTGTAGTCTGGAAGAGTATCAATGGAGTAAGGGTACTGTCATCGGCAAAACCATGGGTGGAATTGAAAGTAAGGGAAAGCATATCGTTAGTGAAAATTAGAAAGAGAGATGATGAAGCCATCTAGCACAACCCGTACTAGGCGAACAGAGTAAAATCTTTCAATCCATAATAGAGCAGGAGAAGAGAGACCAAGTGTTTCAGTTAGGCCAAAAGAGACTCTATCAAATGCCTTTCAAATATGTAGGTCAACGATTTTGGACGCACAAAAATTGTGAATGTCACGGTTCCAATGTTCCGTAAGATAAGTCGGCAAGCCACCAGATGAGCGTCCAGTCCGGAAGCCAAATTGGCGATGAGTTCATTGATTTCTAGATACTTCATTATTTTGGAGTTGATGATAGATTCAAAAATCTTTGAAAGAATCAAAGTGATTGCAATTGGTCGATAATTTGAGGTATCAATATCCTCTCCTTTATGCAGACTTGTTATTGTAGACTTGTTTCAGTTCTGGACATGGACGCAATCGATAGTTGCGGAAAATAGACTCTTTCGGTTTTATTTATTTTTCCAATGCGGGAATGGAACTTGCAATTTTTAGAATCGGTCATACATGGAGATTAGAAAAATTTTAAAAACTTTTATTTTTAACGATTCTAAATTAAACCATAAATACAAGTGGAAAAAACAGCCGCATCATCTGGAGTTTGAAACCGGGGCGACTGCTCTTATCGCTGAGCTAACGGAACAGATACAAGAGTGAAACCATCTGTCTCGTTAGCAAAGAGGTTAGAGCAGTCGTCCGCAAAGCGGAAGTTCACAATTTAAAACCGCGGAGGAGGCGGTTGTTGTTTCATCTTGGAGTTATGATTTAGTTGAGAATCGTTAAAAATAAAATTTCTTTTAATTCTTCTATTCTCCATCTTTCGCTTTTATTGATTCCTTGCACTTGTCGTTAAGCCAAGATCAATTTTACTGTTGTTGAGATTTGCTGTAGGAATACGAAATGTATTCAGGCTTGCCAAGACTTAGAATGTTACTAAGTTCTAATTTGCATACATCAACATCCCTTGAAGCAAAACAGACCGACCAATAAATTTCTCTAAGATACTGATTGAGAGTTTATCCCAATCAGCAGTTTTGTTTTTATTTAACGTTTGATGTGGTAAGTATTCTAGTAAAACTGTTGCACATTTAAAGATAAAGTAATAAAAAAATTATTCCAAAATAAACTTCTTGCTTTAAATGTAATAACTCACTACAACAACACAAAATGATTTGTTTGATATTTGTAGTTTCGATGTATATCTCCAATTACGGGTTATAAATAAAATAAATATTGGCTTTGATAATATTCTAACATTTACAGCGACGACTTATCGATAAACCTTCCATCAATTTTACCCGAATAGGCTCTGTTCAAACACCCCGAGAAAAGTCACGCTCATGAACACGAATTTTACAGGTATCAGCACATCCTGTTTTCTCAAAGGCTTCAACAGCCATGAGCTAAAGTGGAGCGAAGACCAAGGCGCTAGCCATAAGGGCTGTATTCTCTTTTTACCAAAAGTGCAGTGGAATAGATTTACTGCGCAGTGAATCATTTTGTTAAGAAAATTTCAGAAGATCTACTGTTTTTTTATTTTTAATTGTCTTCGGGGGGGGGGGGCACCTAGCTGGATCCGCCCTTGAGATGAAGTGGATCTTTCATAAGAATTTATGTTGAGCCCTATGTGATTTTTGTAACGAATGTATCACGAAACCGGTTATGAATTTGAATATTATCAGCAGATTTGCAACGCAACAATCTCATTCCAATCAACACACGGAAAACTACAAAAAAATGAAGATTATCGATAATTCAATATTTTAAATATTTTTCTTTATGAATTGTTTTCTCCAAATGCAATCTTATGCCACACACCAGCCTATATATGAGAACAAAAATCAGAGATTAATGAAATTCGATTAATTACATATAATTATAACAATGCCAGTCAGCCACTACTAATAATTTTACACTATCCTTTTGAATATGTAACTTTTGATGCATTCCTGCTTAGGCACACCATGACTTTTCCGCTTAATTAAGAAAATTATGCGCTGGTCGAAGGTCCTTTTCTTTTGTCTATCCTTCTTTTTTTTTCATATACTAATTTTATTATCCCAGTTTTTAGGAAATATATTTTTATTTCAATTTTACGCACTTTTTATTTTATTGCGAATATTTTTTTGTTGTTCTTAAAGCACGTCTACCCTGTTCACTGGCTCGAGAGGAGAGAGCAAAAATAAAACTTTTCTTCATCCCGAACATAGAGCTATCTGCCAGATTTTTGACTCGAGTGGTACTTTTAGTACTTCGGTTAACAATAGTGGCTTTTTAGCATTCGCTAATTTAATTGGCTACAAAGTTATTGCGTATTGTTTTTTGTGCGTACAGTGAATTTGAGATTTGTGTGTTGTTCTGTTTTTTTTTTTTTCGTTTTTAAAGGGAATCTGGTCATTTGAAGTAGTTGATATAATAATGTCGAGCAGTAAACAGAAAGCAACAACAGAACCTTAATATCTTGAACATGCGCGGCTGAGTGACTTTGTAACACTATTAACTAACTATCTTTAGCTATGAAATAGAGAGTGGGATTAAAAATTCATATTTACAATTACAATTTAACGATTTAACAATCTAAAGATGTAAACTCCAATTATATGCTTTAGAATTGAAAAGTCAGTATGCGCGCCAAATAAAATAAGTACGATTGTAAGTTATAGGATTTCAAATTAGCTACTAATTTTCTAATAATAATTCAACTATTTAAAATGGGCGTTATGCCATCCAAGGATATTAGGTAGCTTATTTGACATAACTTTATAATTTCTTAACTAATTTTACCATCTTTTCTTAAATGGTTAGAAAACTTCTTTGAGTGGTGGGACCAATAATATGTAAATGGTTAACTTCAGGAGCTATGCCATGGGGCTCAGCTATCTTATGTTGTCTTAGGTGTCGCCAGTTTGTATCTTAGTACAACGTCCTTAATTGCGTTGCAAAGCTCTAGCGATATGAATGATTTAGACACAGTACATTAGGTTTGTGCGGGCAGGCGACGAATTAGAATGCAGCAATAAAATGTTCCTTTACAATACATAGGCTAGCAGAAATAATTTGCTGTAAAAAATAATATCCGCAGTAAACCAGTTTTACAATAAAACATAACACAGCCAGGACGCACCACACTCTTTACACTTAACACTCACAAAGACGAACTTACTTGAAGATCGTAACACACTTTGTTGGACGAAACCCAATTCTAGATACACAAGGTTTACAGGACTATAGAAGTGTTGATTGTTTTCTTATTATTATGGCAGTACGGCACTGTCGGGTCTCCGTTAACTAGTGACTACAATCAGACAGTAGATGGTGAACATTTATTGCACCACAATAACATCCCGCTAAGGCAGAATATTCTTTGATTTTGATTTTTTGATTTTTCCTTTTTCTAAATTGACCATTTTTATGTCTTAATGCAGGCTATGACAGAGCGTTATTTTGATGTTTCAAATCGTTTCCAACTGAAATTAGAGGGTTCTTCAACGATTGAATTTGCTCTGATAAGTGATCAACCGTGGTATTTAGCTGATTTATATCTACTCGTTTATTGCGAGATTCGTCTACAAAAGAGCAAATTTCGTTACTCAATCTGTTATTTTTATTGATCAATTCATCCTTCTCGACCTTCAGATATTCGGCGTGAACAATTTGATTGAGAATTTTACGTTTTAATGTAGATAATCTCTTTGAATCTTCTAATTTTTCTTCTTCTAGCTTCTTCAAAATGGCTTTATAGTGGTAAGTTTTATTTCTTTCCTTGCTAATTCAACGTTATTAGCTTTAAGTAAGACTATACCATTTCGGGTATACACAAAAGCACTTTCATTCTTCCCGAAACCTATTTGTAAGTCCATTTATCACGACTCCGCACGTTGCATGTCACTATCAAGATTACAAAGTTTTGCTTTGTAAATTATCTAATTGTGATTTGATTTGACGTTCAAATTAATTCTTCTCAGATTCCCAATTTTGTATTATTTTGCGATTATGTTCATAATGTTTGCGTAGAGATGAAATTTTATTTTCTCTTGCTTATTCATTTTCGAAGGTTACAGGTTCCCCTTTAAAGAAAATTCGGAAACTTCAAAACAGGAGGTAAACACAACGAATAACCTAAAAAATTCGGAGCAGCTAATCTTTTATCGAGAATCCAAGCCCTGAGCTTTTGGTGAGCTACTTTAGTTCGGCCTCGTGGAAATAGGGGGAGAAAGTCCCTGAATAAAGTCCGAATTTGGAAACGAAAAAACGCGGGCCGAGTTCCCGGAGAGCGCTTTCATCTTGAAAGAGAGCTTCTCTGACACAGTGTGTGAAAATTCTAGTATTTCCGAAATCGTTTAAAAAAGGGGAAAAAATGAAGCCCTATATTAATTAGCTAAATTCAAAAAAAAAAAAAAAAAAAAAAAAAAAATAGCGCCCTGCACGCGGATTCTGTTTTCTTGCTGCCCGTTGTTATATTTCCCCTGAAGGAAGCGTAGCGGAGAGCCAGGAAGAAAGTAAACGCTGGCTGAGGATCTATGCGACTCGGAGAGTGAAAGATAAGTAGACACTAAAATTAAGAACTTTCTTTATTTCAAATTTTACCAGTACATCACATATTTTAAACTCGCCACACGTATGAGAAACGAAGGGCCATCTAGCCTTAGAATCCGTAATCAAGAAGAGGCGTAGTGCCGTATAAAGAGAAAAAAAAACACAAATCGTTCTTCATTATCGAAGTCCCGAAGACATGGTGTAATCATGCGGACATAATTAAGCGCGTGAATATGTAATTAAGTGATCCAAGGAAAAGAACTCTTGAGACACCCAGAAAACAAAAAGAAACAAAAACCCTTCTCAATACAAAAACCAATTGCAGTGTTCGCCTCTTTTGTTATTTTTTACATTTTCTAGTGACGGATACTGCCACTGCCAGATAAGTAGACTAGCTAAGTATACAGCTCCATTCGGAACATCATAATTGCTTGTATTTAAATACCGCGGACTAATTGTATACGAACTCAAATTGCTTTAATTGATCTTAGCATAATCATTTGTGGTTTGGAATTTCGATTTTTTTCTTTTCGTATAAATTTAGTTACAGTGAGTGTGGATAGCACAGGACAAGTAAACCTCCTTACCTTTTAACGCTGTATTTATCCAGTATTGCCAAGATAACAGGAAAAATTATGTAAATCCTCTCGGACACAAATTGTCAAACGTTTCGTTCAAATATAAAGGTAGGGCAATAACAATATTCAAGGGATTACTTTTTTTGTGCTCTTGAATTTTAGGTATCTTTTGTATGAGAGTAGTTTTGAAATTGACTTTTTTTTGCAGATATCGTCACAAGCTCTTTCTGAAGAAAGGGACTTGCCGACGTGGGCTTAAAACGTTTCAATGTCGGAAACTGTAATCACGAAAACAAAACTTTTTAATTTTTCAAAAAACGTTTACAAATCAGCTCGCAAAGTAGATGAAGATGAAGGAAAGGACAAATATAGGAATGGGGGGTCCATCTAAAAACTATTCCTCCTCATATTTTATTAAAAGAGGCGAGTTTGCTTTCAGACTTTCCTGAATACTTTACAAATTGGCAAATCTAGACTAGAAGTTATAATAAGCAGAAGCCGTAAAATTCAATTAATACCACAAGAGAATCGTGGAGGTAAAGTCGTAGCGGAAAAGTTCGCCAATAAAAAATGTGTCAATGTAGATTTCGTAAAAGTTGTGTAGAAGTAGCTTTAATCTGAGAATTCCATCAATAAAATGCACAAAATTTTCTTCAAAAGGTACCCTGATTTAGAGGTTAGAAATGGATACTTTCGTAAAATTTTTAACTCTACGTTTATCTTTGGCTTCACGACTCCTATTCAAGACGTTTGTTCGACGTGTTTACTGCATCGTGAGCACATTAATTTCCACAGAAGAATATAAAATTTAAAAAAGCGAACGAGCTAAAAATTTTGCAAAGGGTCAATAAGAAACGTGCATATGCTTTTTTTTAGTTTAGCGAGAAAAGCAAAGTACGACATTCAAACTATGTCTTTTGTTTTGTCAAAAATATTTGATACTCCAGAAAGTTCGGGATTAGGCGGTATACTATAGCTGAAAGCTATACTTATTTAATTTCGGTGTTGTGCAAGGTTCGCCTAAATCTTCCAAAACAAAAGATAACTTATTCTTATATAATGATACCCAAAGAATATTTAAACATTTTCATGGAACATGGTAAAGTAATTCAACTTGGAGATCAAGATTGTTATGTTGTCGATTGGAAAAAGGAATTGAGTCGTATATTCAAGCCTCCATACCAGTGGCACTTTCAGTTTAGAAAAGTCGATTTACTTTAACTCGAACAAGGATCGGAGGCATTTTACTTACGGGAGAGATATCATATCATAAGTCAGATTGCGGTGTTGGAAAGCAAACGGCGAAAAAAAAATTTGAAAAAGAGCAGTTTTGCCCACAAAACTTTCGATTGGCGTTAAAATTAAGCAAGGAAAGCAGAAAGATGTTGAGTCTCGTTTAGTTAAACATTACCGAGTAAATTCTCCGCCGATATCAATCCAAATAAATAGTCTTTGCGGAGCCTCTACAGGAATCAACTTGTGAAGCCCAGAAGCAATAATGATGATATTTTACAACTTTAAAATACATTTTTTTTTTTTAATTCAATGTGAATAAAATTTTCCCTGTATAAAATAATGTTTTGTTAAAAATCCTATCAATAGCTGTGTTCTTTTGTGTCAGCAGAACAGAGCAGAATAAAAGAAACACAAAAGAACGCTTCAAGAGAACAAAATTTTGGCACTACTTTCAAGTTTATTAATGTATGTTAACATCTCATTAATCAATGTACCTATATCTATATTATTATGTCACGGCATAAACATGAAATCAATATACAAATATATTTGTTCGAAATATTGCATAAATTATCACATTTAAATACTACTGTGATTGGAACATTCTAACAGTTTTGCTTGACTTCTGGCCTGCAAGCGAATTTCACAAGGAGATTGGTTCCAGGGCTCAACACGACAGGATTTTCTTTAAGTGTATCTAAAATGAAAGATAATTTATAACAATATAAAGTTTAAGTCAAATATAGACTTCTTACGTCAGTTACAGTGAACAGAGGTTGTTCAAAGAAGCGAGTGCCAATTTTGCGGTCAAAAAAATTAATCGCATTAAACTATTTAACCAGTTTTGAGATGTTTTTCTAAATTTTCACAATTACGTTGAAGAGAGTGAGTTAAGTGCCATATGCACAATAAAGAAGCTATGAATAATAATTATAATGAGAGCTTATTGCTGTTGTATAATTCTGAAAAACCTTATTGATGAAACGACTGCTCAATATGTAAATTCGACTTTCCCTAGTCTTATGAAAGTATGAGCGACCAGAGAATCTACTCCAATACTAAAATAATCCAATATCTACTTACCCAAATGGCAACAAGATGTTGCCATTATCTTCGCCTGGATCCATACGTTCCCATCTAATACCAGTTGTGTAAGCCAAAGGGTATCCCATAAAAATTTGTTTTCTGTGGCAGGAAATATTTTATGAGAGTTTTTAGCATCGGTTTTTTTTCCGTAATATATTCGATGTGATAAAAAGTTCATTGGTATTTGAATGGGTGTCATACCTAAGGCAAAGGTACCGGCCGAGAATCATACACTATGGTAATGGATCCTGAATCCTATTTATTGTGTGTCAAGGGATGTCAAACGTTTTTATTTGCTCTCTGTTTTTTTTAGTTTCCTGGTTTGGCATCTTGGCGACTATGACTACTTTAGAGAATTCCATTGTCACGCGGATTCTTACATTTTCAATAACAATATTCAACTGAAATATGTTAAGGCATACATACATGTCAGGGTTTTATATAATATTAGAAACAGTTACGTAAAGTATTATAATGATTTCTGTGCAGTATAATGTCCATTGTCAGCCGATGTAATTATACCTTAGATGAAATCTATAGGGTTTACTAAGTTTGTCATTCCATTTGTAACGCATAGAATTAACCCGATTTTCGTGTGAGGACATATTGACTCTTTCTCTTTATCAAGTACTAGCTTCTTGCCCCAGATATCATCTGGAAGCCTCACCAAGATTTCTGAAAGAGGAGAATTGTTTTATTGAGCTGCTCCTGTGCGAAGGGATGCTTTCAAGACCTCCCAACTATTTTTCTTTCTGCGGGATGTGTCTCTTATATACTGTTGCGTGCTTTCCCTGACTTTGCGCCGTTTATCAGACAGCAACGAGGATATCTTGAAAATATCAAACCTGACTTCCTTGCGAGGATTATTTGGCTCCTTCTCTTTTTTACTTGCTACATTTGACTTCAGACTCTCAGCTTGAGGCGCCCTTGTTCTAAAAGCTGCGGTCAATGTATTTTCCTCCCCTTGTCCCTCTTCCACTGACTCTGCTAGTGTCTGCTTTGTATCCATCACATCTTCCTTCTGTGATTTCGTTTGCGGGTTATCTAGTTCGGGTGTTTTTCTTCCTTTACTATTACTTACCTCAGTCAAGTACCTTTGCATGCTATTTGACAATTCCCTTTTTTTAGCGCAACATCTTTTAATGCTGATATTCCATATTTAAGCCGAATCTTAATATCAGTTGGGTTAGGCACTTCTTCCCAATTAGGTTTACCTGGGCTTCCTTGTGTACACCATTTTAGCCCTATGACTTCTACTTCTTTTTTCCCTGTGATGGAACCAAAGAGCGGTTCTCAGTCCTTGCTCTTTTCTATAGCTCGTATTGACAATCTGTTATTTATATAATCAATGACAGCACTATCCCTGAGAAATTCAATACCCAGTATTGCATCATCTCCTATTGAGTCCGTGTCATATATGGCGTTAAATTCACAAGTCTGTTCAACTTCACCCATTCGTAGCTTGGCGGTACATGTTCCAATTGAGCTTCTTTGTGCCCCAAACAGCCCTCCTATTTTGATTTTTTGTAATGTTTGTATAGGCGTACTTCTTTGATACGATTTACCTTAATCACATTGCATGTTGCCCCTGTGTCGACCAATAACGCCAATTTACCCTTTATGCCTATATCAGATTCTACAGTAATTACACAATTATTAAATAAACTTAGCTCTATTTCACTGGCTACTTCCTGTTTGACTTTCGTTGTCTCTGCTTTTTTTAGTTGAAGGCAGGTGCGGTAAAAGTCCCCAGCTGCCGATCCCCGTTTCCCTGATCGGAAATTTATTTTTCACACAAATCTCTGTATAATGATCAGAGGTTTTACAAAATTGGCAATATAGAACTACAACCTCTGCCTGACCTACCCCCGGGCTGTTAACATGTGTATTCATAAACCTTACCTGTTGTTTCCCACACTCTGTGGCTTCGTGTCGGCGCTTAGGTAATCTGAACCGACACACGAAACTTGATGCGCTCCAAAAGCAGCTAGAACTTGACTGAACGTTAAAAGGCACTAGCCAGACCAGTCATTGGTCTTTTATGCCCCAATATTCGGAAGTAAGGTTTCTTTGCTCGCAACGCGGATGTAAACAAACGACACAACCTTGTCGTTTGCTCTACCGGTTGCAGCACCTGAATTGCTTAGTGGTAAACAGTCGCCTTATATAATAATTACCATGCGAGGTTAATTATTATTGTAATCGTCGATTGCTCCACTTAGCGCTCATCGCCACCAGCTGTTGGGCTAATCAGCAAAACATTCTACGGTTGTAGAATAATTCCGTGCGAGGTAATTGTTTAGCAATCGCTGATTATTTTACCAGATGTGCATTTGGCTGTTGGAAGATTCCTCCGTATATTGGGCCACAACACTAGAGCAAAATGGAATGGAGACCCAGAAATAATATCAAAAGTTATTTTGATTTTTGCACGTCCGTCCGTCCGTCTGCCTATCTGTACGTCCGTGCGATAACGAGAACGCATTCATTAAGATAGCTGAAAGTTTACAACAGCGTTTTAAAAAACAAATTGTAAATAAAATTTCAAAAGTGGATTAAATCGGGTAACACTTTATTGGTGTTTCCAAACAAAAATTATGATTTTCTTGCGTATACTGTGAAAACGTTCACTCCTAGAGGTTTTTGTTGCAGTGAAAAGCTCTTCAGAATATAAAATCCTATGAAATTGTTTATAATCATTTTTAGTATCTGACGAACCGTTCTAGAAATATATGCGTAGAACAATTTTCCTAATCAAACTTGCACATTGGGCTTGGGCCAGTTCTAGCTTTTTTTCCTTTCTTTGTTTTTATTTTTGTTTAATCGTTAACGAAATTGCTAAACTACAAATAATTTGTTGTTAATTTGTAGGCTAATGAAATACAACAGTTAAAAGCGTAGTTGAAAGTAGAGCGCACTTTAGAAATTATCAAACACATAAAATTTCAATATTTTTCACCTGCGCATAGATCTTGTAATGGTTCGCTGTGCTGTCATTAGGACTACTTTCGAAGTCATCAATGTGACTTGATGGTTGAAGTTTCTTAAAATGAACGGAGTTAACGTCAACTAGAATTAGCGGTCGGATTCTGTAAGACGAAGTCTTGGAGAGTTTGGGAGCAGAGAGTTCTCGTTTTCTCCGTTCGAAACTCCTTAACTCTCCATTCGCAATTCTTTAACATACGTGTAGAGTTAGAGAAAATGCGAAAAGTGTGAAAGGCATGAATCAGCGGCAGTTCAGAATTCTTCTTTTTACTTTTTCTCTCGCAAAACACCGGCGAATTAACATATGGAGAAGAAATTTCGGTAATTCTCAACAAAATTCCTCGAGTTAAAGAATTAGCAGCGGGGAGTTAAATGTCAAAAGAACTCCCACCTTTGCAACTCCACAACTTTCCGTATTAGAGTCTTGCCGCAGTGCGGCTTATGAACATTTTTGTGAATGTCTTTACTTTTTACTTTCTCAATATTTGGAAGAAAGATTTGTCTTTTATGTAAAGGCCGGCATTTCGAATGCTTTTGAAAATTTTACCTCAGAGCTACCCCAAATAAAAGGAGAAAACCAAACTCCATTTATTAGAAAAGCCTGCAAGGATTTTAAAATGCAAAAAGACAAACAAAAGAATTCCTTCTCAGGACGACTGAGCTCAAAACAACTACAGAGCTCTTTTCAGGTCACTGCCCCTTGCGGTATAGCATTAAATAAGATGAGCTTGGCTAATACTATATTCTGCCACTTCAGCCAGGATGCTGATGAAGCTTCGGAGCACTTTCTCTGCAATTCCGCACTAATAACGCTAGAAAGCTGACTAAACATACAATTCCTCCACCGAACTACACATGTGTGGAATCTCAATCCCAGAAAGGTTCTAGACGTTATATGTTAGAATAATCTTTCATTAAACTAATCTAAACTAATATTCTCCACTGCCTCTTCATCCAATCAACTTCTACAGGCAATGGTTTTCCGGATATATCACTTGATTCTCTGCAACGTTCAACTAAGCAGCCTTAAGCTTTAGTTTGGGCCATAGCTGCAATGAAATTACGCAGATTGTTCAATTCAATGGTTAGTAAGTTGAATATGTGCGAGTCTACTCAGGAGGTATTCATAGTTGATATCTAAATATAAGTATTTTCGTCACAACCGATAATCGGGGGTGCAGTTATTTTACTACATTTAAATCAAGAAAATAAGGACTCGTGCCCTTCCACTGGCTTCCCTTTGGACTACTGTTAATCTCTCTGTACTGAAATTAGATATTAAATGAATATTAACAACTCTTATGGCGCTCTTTAAATATAAAACGGTGCTCTGAGTAGCGTGATATCTGTTCCTAAACAAGGTATACATCAATTTTCTCCGTCGTCGGAAGAAGAAAAGACTCACCAAAGCAAATTTACTATTTGCAGGTTGATATACACTATCAGTGGTATTGTCCACATAATTTTCATCCTATCACGAAGGCACTGCTTGTTGCTCATGGAAGCTCAAATCTAGTATCCTTTTGCTCATTCATAGACTGAATGATAATTTTTGTTACTTCTGCTGTCTAAATTTTAGAAACATTCAGTTTGTTTCCTTGAGCAGTTACAAAATAAATCGTCCATGACAGAGTGCAGCAATATACAGGGTTTTCCAATAAGAGGTGTTATTTTGATATTCAAAGAAAAATGCCATTTTTTTTTAGATAAATGATCGGATCTTTATTTCATTATAAAGAGGAAGGTATGCCGTTAATAATGGAAAGTAACATCATCCAAATGACCACCACGACCACGCCTACAGGACCATATCCTTTTCATGAAATTTTCCATAACCAAATCGCAAATTGGCTGCCCTATGTCCTCGATAGCCTCACGAATTCCATCTCTGAGGTCTTGAATCGACGCTGGGCTGTTGGCGTAGACCTTCTCTTTCACGTGTCCCCAAAGGTAGAAGTCGCAAGGTGTTAAGTCTCAAGATCTCGGTGGCCAATTGTGATCACCTCTTCGAGAGATAACACGGTCCGGAAACTTTTCCCGTAAAATATCAATGGTTTCGTTGCTTGTATGACACGTAGCGCCGTCTTGTTGAAAGTGAACATTGTCCAGATCAATACCATCCAATTCCGGCCATAAAAATCATTAATCATCTGTCGATAGCGCAATCCATTCACGGTAACTGTTGCTCCAGCCTCATTTTCGAAAAAGTAAGGTCCAATGACCCCCCGGGACCATAAACCGCACCAAACAGTCACACGTTGAGGATAGAGAGGCTTTTCAACAATAACTCTTGGGTTTTCCGAGCCCCAGATGCGACAATTTTGCTTGTTGACGAAGCCATCGAGGTGGAAATGGGCGTCATCACTCAAGATGAGTTTTCGATGGAATTCCGGATCATTTTCATGCATTTCAAGGACCCAATCAGCAAAGACTCGACATTGTTGATTATCGGCCGGCTTGTGTTCTTGTGTTAACTGAACTTCATAAGCCTTAAGACCCAAATCTTTGTGCAAAATACGGTGTAATGACGTTTGTGGAATGCCTAATTCCAAAGAACGACGAGGAATGGACAAACCTGGGTTTTCTTCAACACTTTCGGCTACAGCAGCAATATTCTCGGCTGTTCGTGAGAGACGTGCACGGGTTTTATTCTTCACATCACTAACTTGTCCCGACAGCTCGAATTTTTCTACCAATTTTTGTATTGCGGTCCGACAAAGTGCTTCACGCCGACCCAAAAATGTTCGAGTTTTACGAACCGTCTCGGCCATATTTTCACCATTTTTATAGTGAATTTTAATAATTTCAGTGCGTTATTGAATCGTGTATCGTTCCATTTTTATTAATGGTGTAGTTTCTACTTGTCAAATGTAAAAAAATGATAGCTCTAAAAGTGACATCTACCGAAATAGCGGGCTAATTAAAATAACACCACTTATTGGAAAACCCTTTATAACAAAGCCAGTTATTCTCAAATGTTGTACCTGAGATCTTTTTTTATCAACTGTATCCGCATTCTCTCGACATAAGTTAGATAACAATTTTGGACTAGGAGTAGCTTACTGATACTTTCACCTCTAAATCCGTTGGTTGTAATAAAATTAGGGGTACCATATGTGGCAAGTAGCATTTCACCATTCACATGAGTTACGAGACCCGAATTGTTTTTGCAACATACGCATGCTCCCATGATCTGACCCCTAAGTATCATCAATAGAGAGTAGACTTCCACGCCATATATGTACATATGCACGTGGCAGTCGGAAGAAATACATGGTCACCGCTTATCGAAATTAAACATTTTATACTCTCAGTCAGCAGCGCCTAATAAATTTTAGTTTTCCTGAAAAAGCCTTGATCCCACAGCTTTACTGTCTTGAAATAGAATCTGCTTCAGATATTAATTTCATATGTCACTAATTAATTATCTTATGGGAATCTAAAAATTTTATTACCGGCAATTGAGATTGGAGTCTACCAACTGAGCATTCAGCACTCTGTCAGATTCTGTTGTTAATTTTTTTTTTTTTTTTTATTTAAACCACGACCCACTTATATGTATGGCTACCGAGTAATATATATACTAGCGTTATTATGCCGTAAAAATAAAATCTTAAAAACTTTGCAACATGATAATCATTCATAGAATTGACCCTCAATCGAAGGCAATGACAAGGATTTATCTAAATCTCGACATATTGATGTTAGTTGCATATATGGCGAAAATTAAACAAAAAAATCGAACAATTGGCCGAGCTGCAGCTATTTTCTCTCTGCGACCATATCCCGATATTTTAGATCTCAACTGCGACGAAAACCAATAGCTACATATATCCTAGGGATGCCATTCAATCAGAGTACAGGTCAGAGCCAGGACCATGGAGAATATGAAAGGAGCACTAAAAGCATCTTCTATCAAATTCAATTTGACTATTGCCTAAAGAGAGAAATTTAGCATTATAAATTTCACAGCAGTTCGATTCGTCCTTAGCTACAGAACCCCTTAGCCTCAAAGGCACTTTTGTTTGAAATAAACATGTTTTTTGAACTTCCATCAGAGATACCGAGTTTATGTTTAAGAAGCAAAAAAAATTACTCAACAGTACAAATACGCCACGTTCATCTTAAACTGTATAACAGTGGCCCCACTTCAAGTTAATATGGTATTCAGTATGCGAGGAAATCTGATTCGGATAAAATAAATCAGACCTGGCTTTATGATAATCTCATTAAATTAGCTTTCAGCACAAAGCTTTATTTTCGCTCAATGATTATATATTTCTGGATGAGGTATACAATGTGCTTTCCAGTGCTCTTCAATGGGACTTGACCGTTGACATTAGAGTCCTAATCAACTTACATCTATTCTCAGCCAAACGAAATATCGATATCTATAAAAGTCAATCAAACGGAAATTTGTTGTGCGAGTTTCAACTAATGGAACAAGTCTGTGGGTGTGTGTGGGGTGGTAACCCAGTCTATGCAATGCAGCCCGGGTCTGGGGAATGAAATGGTGAGCGGCGGAAGTTTAATGGAAAAGTTCATTACTGCCACCACACTTGAGTAAAGCAGACTTTTAATTAAACCTAATGAATTCTACCACTTCGATACAGTTATCAAATTTCTGTGAGGTTTTCAAAGAAGTTTCTTCCCATTTTGCTCGTGTGTACAAGTTATGTCGTACGGTGATGTATACTATATGTATGTACCATTTTGACAGGAATGACATCATCAATATGTTGTAAGTACTACTTAGCTAGATATGTAATCATATGTCAGTGGCGGTTACAGCCGGGGGCGATCGGGGCGATCCCCCCCCCCCCCCCCCCATAGAGCTCTAATAATAATAAATCAAAATTTATATTCTAATCCAATGAAATAGAAAACACAAAAAAAAAATTTTTTTAAAAAGACCGTTTCTAAACCGGCGTTAAAAAAATAGAAAATAATTTCTCCCTTCATTTCTCCAGAGTTTCCTTTCATTTTGCATTTAATTAAATTTTTAAATCATATTATATTTGTATATGAATTTTAAAATTTTCAAGGTATACAGAGAAAACAAGACCTGGACAGCTCAAATTACACTACAGTGAATAACAATTTCCCAAAACTTAAATTTGGAACTCCTAATGTTTATCAAAATACTCAATTAAATTACTTTCCTTTGAATATGCTTTCTTTGTGTACTATGAAAATTTAAAATTTTTTATGCAAATGTAATTTGATTAAATGGAAAACTCTAGATAGTTATTTGATATATTTATTGTTTTTTTCCTTTTTAGTCATAAATTATTCTCAAAAAATGTAAAATTATATCACTAATGAATTTTCAGTACAAGCATTGTTGCACTTTTTTGTGATCGAAAGCTCACAAAAGCCGGGTATTTTGATAAAAAGTAGTATGTTGGGAAAATTATCATAGCCGAGGTAATTAATCTCAGATTCAGTTGTCCTGCAAATATTTAATTTAAGGCAAATAGGATAATATATATATTAACCCTACCTAATTAGCATTCCTCGAAAATTTCTTCCACCATTTAAGTTGCAAGAAATTGCAGTCCAGCTGAAGAAATTATGGTGTTTTAGCGAAATGCAAGCGACCTATGGATGAAAAATACCAGCAGTAAGGCAAGCAAGAAGTGTATAATGTCTATTTTATGTGGGATTAAATTTTACTATGCTTACGGGATCAAAAACTTATATTATATAGATAAAAGAACTCTGGCGATATATGAATGCTAATGAAATTTTCATGCCAAAACGAAATGAGAAAGCTATACAGAGCAGTCCACAGCTGACTGCAAGTGCGGTTATAGGAGGCGAGGGGGGCGATCGCCCCCCCCTAGAGCAAACGTCTGGATCCGCCCTTGCCATATGTATATACTACCAGGCCGAAATATATTTGGAAGAAAATATATATAAGGACGAGGTTCGAGACCAATGTCACACATATCATCATCTGAATACTATCAGTTCAAAGCAGCATTCATTTTTGAGAGCACGGATTGCTTGACATAAAGTTTTGTGTTTTTTCCTGGAAATATTCACGTAGAGATTCAACGTAATGCAGGAAGAGTATATATTTTCTTTATTTTATGTGTAATGACATTTTCTAAAATGAGAAACTGGGCTTGCATTAGCCATTGAATAAAAAATAAACAGGAAACGACAATTAATCGTATTTATAAAAATAAAGTATTTCCTTGAACAGTAAAAGGTAGAGCTCACAAGCCGAAGGTTGAAGCAAAGGTTTTGCTTTATTTCCTATTTATAATCTCTTCCTTTTCTTTGCAAGCAAATGCTGTCAATTCTCGCGATTCTCTTTGAGCCACCGAGCAAATTAAAAATTTCAGTCGTGTATTTACATAGATGTCCTGGGAAGTTGTACTGATACTCGGAGTTTTGAATTCGCATTTAAGTGAACTGTGCTGAAATTCTTGAGTTTTTGTGATTAAAGATGATGACAAGTGACGAATAACTGTCAGACGACCATTTAGAGGCAGAAGCCATCGGCGATTAGCAATCTGAATGTAAATTCATTGTCGAAAGGATAAAGCAATATCGGGATATAATGGACAAACCTCCACTCGCCGCGAAAAAAGCGAAGAAACAAGCGGCTATTGAGAAAGCTGTCACAGAGTGTGGACAGATGTATGGGAAAGAAATGACCTCAAAAGGATTAATGAAAAAGGTGGGCAATTTGAATACAAGACTTCAGAATAAAAGTGACAAAAACAAAACGGGTAATAAGTTCATTCCCCCGTTACGAAAATGGGAAACGATAATGATGAAGGCGATAGATGGGAATGTAACGGCTTCCATAACTTCATTTTTGGTCGATGGGAACTTGATCCATTCATTCGCTTTGTCTATATAGACAATTCTAGAGACTGTAGGCTGTGACCATCCTAGTTCCTCACCGATACCGCCCTGGAAGCCCCTAATCGGCCATGTACCGTAAAAATACTTTCATATTGTGTACTGGCGAAAGCGCTCCTCCGCTGATTCCCAGATTCCCACCAATGAAATAGTCAACTAACCACTGCACGTTAATTTCGTCAAACCGAAATCGGGCTCGGAGGTGACTTTCACGTGAGTATGTCTTTCTTCGTCCACTTTTCGTGTGCGTACATGCACCATATCCGCCATGGGAAGTTAGAATTTAACAAAATCTCTAAAACTAAACACCTTTGCTCTACAATTGCATGTATACAAATAAATCATTAATACTTGCTACAAAGCTTCTCGGGACTAGATGCATATTTTCTGAAACAAATCCTGCACTTTTAATGCAAAAGGTACTTTTTATGAAATAAAAAAAAAGAAGTGAGACTTTTCCTTTCGAGCATCACCATTTGCTTTTATCTTAAATATTTCCCTTCTTTTTTTATGAATAACATGCGAAATAAATGCTTTGATTTCTAAAAGTAAAAATAAATCCTTTTTCTTATAAATCATGTGCATAACCTACTCGGATTGAACTGAATTTTTCTTATCTTTACGTTCCAGATAGTAAACATATTGGAGTTCCGTGAGCCCAATGACTTTTTGTGATTTTAATACACTTTATAAATTTGAAATAGCGTTGTTTCGAAAGCTTAAACTTCATATGTGTTTTTATTCGATTTTAAAATTTCCGCTAATCCATTTCAGGAGTGATTTAATTTTTCAATCGATATGCTCCGTTAGTTATTAATTCAACGTCTGCTCCTTTTTTGATAATGCCTTTGCCTCCTCAAATTTTCAACTTCAAAATAGCAACTTCAGTCATATGAACGACTCTCGTAACGTTTTGTTCAGTATCCCTTGAATTTCGTACTCGATCATATTAATGGGCTTCCAAATAACTTCACAACTGGTCCTTTTTGGATCCCTCTAGCCTTTTTTAAGTCATGCTGTCTTGCGCAGGCAGCTCCGCTGAGAATTATTTTCCAAAAATTGCTCGATAGTGGTTGTTTCCCGCAGCTATGGAAAAACTATTTTATCATACCTTTCCACAAAAAAGGTAGTAAAAATGAAATTTCTAACTATAGGCCTATTGTAAAATTATCTTGCATGCCCAAATTATTCGATTATATCATTTACTGTCAACTATCAATTTCCTGCAAGAATTTGCTCTTTTCGAACCAACGTGGGTTTATTTCGGGCAGGTCTACAATTACTAACTTGATCGAATTTGTCTCGTATACCATTGGTGTTTGCAAAAGGCTTCCAGACAGATTGTATTCATACAGACTTTAGTAAAGCCTTCGACAAGTTATCTCACTCCGTGGTACTCATCAAAATGAACAAGTATGAGTTTCCACCAACATTTCTAAAATGGACGGAGTCTTATTTGGAAAAGAGAACACACCAAACCTATTTCCGCCATTCCATCAGTAAGTCTTGAAGGTTTCGTTTAGCCTATCTCAAGGGAGACACCCGTTGTTCTTTATTCTGTCTACTAACGACATTGTCACTGTGATAAGGTACTGTAAGGTGTTGATTTATGCTTACTATGTTAAAATTTTCGTTTAGATTAAATCTGTTAACGATTGTGGTCGTTACATCGCCGGAGTCTCAGAAAAATTTAATAAAATGATCAAAAGTTATAATCAGAACGTCAATTTAGCATTTAAAAATAGGAAGACCGTGGGTAATAATTTTAGTAAATTAAAAGACAGGATCGAGAAAGACAAAACTTCTGACATAGTACATATATAAAATTAAATGTGCTGGTAATGATAACGTAGTTTTGAAAAACAGAATATCGGGACATAAATCGGACATAAAGAATAATAAGAAAGATAGCACAGCCCTTTCAACAAAAATTTTGACAAGGGAACCAAACTGGCACAAACGACACATTCTTGAGGCTCTACATATATAGCATATAAAGCTGATAACACCATTAATAGAAAGACAGACACAGAGAATATTAATGTAAAATACCGTTCAATATTAGACAGCTGCCCCCGACAGAGATAGTTTCACGCAGAACAGACAAGAGGTTGGACGTTAACAAAAGGCTTACCTCGCAATTTAACTTAAAATAATGTTCGCTGTTTGTTGTTAAAAAATTTTATTTTATTTTTAATATTTTGCTTGACGCCATGGAATATAATTGTTAGTTGTAGAACAAGTCTCCTTCAAAATGTGAGTCTCATTGTGTTTCATATAGATGTACTAAGGTGATTTTTGTTATAATATGGTGCTAATTGTAGTAAAGACCTCCTGAGGATGCTTAATGACAATAAGCGAAACGTTGAGGCAGATTAAAGGCTGAACGTGAGGGGAAAGCAACTTGTTTGTTTTTTCTTCTTAAAATATTGAACTGACCGATAGCCCAAGCAGACTACGAATATTGTGTTAAAATAATGGTCAAATATTCCTACAATAGATTGTGATCACCTTCTAAAACTTTACAATTGGTAAGATAGCAGTAATTTGTTACTCAACATCGACAAATGTGAGGCTATGACTATCCACAGGAATCAGACACCAATCACTTATGATTATAAGTCCTCGGATTCCTCGAATAGCCCTGTCAGTGCTGTCTGTGACTTGAGTGTCAAATGTGACCATAGATTGAATTTTAACTCCCATATAAACTACATGGTATCGAAAAATAGTTCTATGCTGGGCTTTATAAAACGTTGGTCTCGAGAGTCCTCGAATCCCACCATTACACTGCGTTTGTACCATTGCTTTGTGAGACCTTCTCTTGAATACACTAGCCAGGTCTGGTCTCCATTTTGCGGTACACATATCGACCGTATCGAATCTATTCAGCGGAACTTCCTACGATTTGCTCTCAAACACTTACCCTGGAATAATTCATTAATTCATACACCCTATGAGGATCGCTTGAAGATTAAAATTATGCACTCGCTTGAAAAAGGACGCATGGTTGCCGATGCAACGTTTGTGCATCAACTCTTAAACGCTAATACTGACTTTTGTTACTTGACAAATTCATTTTTCGTAATAGTAGGCACAATTTGAGAAGGCTACCTCTGTTGAATGTTAACTCTTCAAGGTCTAACTTTAGCATGAAAGAACCTATTAATCGCATGAGCATTACTGTTAATAGTTAATATGGCTGAGAATTTTGTTGTTGACGTTTCTAAACATGTCTTAACAAAACGTCTATATAATATTTAATCTTTTTAGTTCTATTTAATTTTCTTGTAATGTTTTCTGTTTAATGTTGCATTGCATTTCATCTAGTGCTTGGTTTGTGTTTAGTTTAACATACTAATACTAACACCGACTAAGTGATGAAACGCATGTGTTAAGCTAGTTCTGATAATCATTCACTCATGGACGTTCAGGATATCAGTGGCGCAATGATTCTATGGATCTAAGTTAGAGCTCCCCTGATTTCCATTAATGCTCGCGATAGGTACGTGTTCTGTTGACTAGACTCATAGCACGATCTAATGAATCATTAGTACTAACTCCGCTGATTTCCATTAATGCTCGCGATAGGTACGTGTTCTGTTGACTAGACTCATAGCACGATCTAATGAATCATTAGTACTAACTATTCATTAAAATGCCCTGTGCCACATTATATACGTTATTATGACTCGTAAATCAGATCATAATGGGGTATACTAATGAAGTGTTTTTTCCTTCATTATAGCTGTAATGAGGAAAAATCTGCTAGATTCGGCATATAATATAAATCTGGAGCTCCGCTGTGTATCTGCCGATTCGAAAAATAAGAAGAACAAATGCAAATCACAAACCATATTGTCAATGTTCTTTTTAATATAATGTTTTTCACATTTGTAAATTATTAAATTGAAAAATAATATAAGTAAAAACAAAGTTTGTACCGTTAATTCGATCCATATCGCTTCTTTAATGTCATAAGTATATCAAAATCAGTTTGACAGTACAACTTAACTATAGAAATGGCTGTGTGTTTGTAGTTTATAATGACTAATGAGTGGTTAGTTATTTTTTCATTAAGAGAGCTGTGTGTCTAGAGCATAAGCTTACTATGAAATCATTAGTATGATTCATTCATATGGTTTGAAGCGCGACTAAAATTGTAGTCTTAATGTAGAATTTTTGAAGATAAATTCAATAGAGTTAACAGGAGGAGGAGAACAAATGCTCGCTAAGTAAAATTCACTTACGCTGTTTCGTTCCTCCAGCAACTTTCAGCCGAAGTTTTTTTCCCATGTGTAAAAACTTTTATTTTTATTATTACGCAAAGCTAACATTTACGTTATAGGTACTTGAAAAAATAGAGCTTGGGGAAAGGCCTAATTGCTGCTGTTTTCCCGGAATAGATTTTTATAGCAGTGTTTTTCTCATGGTTAGTATTCGGACAATTTTATTAAGAGGAGTCAGTACCAATATTTGCAAGTTTTATACATTTTTCAATGCGAATTTGTTGCAAACTATTTATAGCAGAATAATGATTTATATCTTAAATTAAAAGTAATGAAGAAGTCTAGTAAATAACATCGGCACAAATTAAAAAAAGGTGTATTGGAATGGAAATATTAGCTCGGAAACATGCAGAAAATAGTAAAAAATGAAGTTTTTTAAATCAAATTCCTATGGGTAGGTATTTTCATTTCTTTAAATTGTGACAGTCTTAGAAAGATATGACCTAGATCCAGCAAATAGCGTCGAGTTTTTTTCCATTTTTAGTGACGCTTTTTATAATTATTTGACTCTAATAGAACTTGTTTTTTCTTCCGACATTTCACCGACGAAAAATTGCAATATTTATTTATATTTATTATTTATATTACAGGTTCGCTGGTATCTAAATTGAAACTTTTGCTGAGTACTGACTCCTCTTATGGTCCTGTAGCCTGTGTCATCATTACCACATGCTTATTTGCTTGCTAGTTTTTGATGTGGTTCTCATAATTTTGAAGCAAAACTATATGCTCTAGGCCCGTATTTTTTTTGTAATGCATAACTAAAGGGCTTGGTTAGTTGAAATATAACAAAGAACATGATGTGCTCCTCAATCTAGTATACAGGTGGCTAATATGTATATTAATAATCAATGACGAAAAAAATGTATCAAAGAAGGGAACTTAATACCAAACTATAGACTAATATCAACGATGATCTGAGAGAATAATACTGTCAAAAAGCCAAAGATGTATAGAGAATTCAGCAAGCAGGGATATAAGAGAAATATCACAAATATGTACATCTCAACAGGAGGGTAGGAAACAACTGAACAAAAAATGTGAAATTTCTATAATTAAATAACACTAACAATCAAAAGTGGAAAATCTAGTGAGTCAATCATAGATAAAGGAGGCCAGCTGGGAACCTCGTTCAGAGAACACCGATTGTAATAAAAAGTATGAAGAATGGAAGGATGTTTTCCGCACAATATCATGATGGCCCGTTAAAAAGGGAAAGATGTATACTTTAAAAGCCAAATAAAATGCAAAAAAACCACTTCTGATTTAAATTTCATGGAAAACTGAAAGAGAGAAATACAATCGTTACAATCGTTCTTCTTTGCCTTGACACCGAAGGAGAGAATAGGTCATTGTAATCAACTTCAACGGATAAGGACAAGAAGAATAAGATCTACAGACACATGCAGTCGCACTAAATAGCATCAACTGATTCAACCGGAACACTCCATACAGGATAGAAATAATTGAAGCCCAAGAACTACTTAAAATTAGTACGAGTACCATAGCAGGAAAAACAAGAGATCCAGGAGAAACAATATACTAGCTCACATAATTCTCTCCAGAATAAAGAGCAGGATAGATAAATATTTTCCGGAAAAGCAAGCTGAATTCTTTCAGTGAGGTGAATTTGTGGCGGCGTTCACCATTGTAGCCGTTTTAGCATCTCATTCTGTCGGATGCGCTCGGAACCTCAGTTTCGGGTAGACATTTGAAAGATTTTGGGAAACGGAACTAACTTCAGAAGTACTCGGTGATTTCTCGAGGCATTACTTTAGTAGGCGGTTATTTTAGAAAAAAAAAAAAAAAACAAAAATCGAATGTTTAGTCGATAAGTCAGATTGCTTGTGGGAAGTAACAAATGTTCATTGCAAAGTTTTTATAAAATAATTCATTGCAATATCAGCTCATATTCTGAAATTTTTATGTTTACTGTTTTAAAATACTTCTTATGTCCTAATAGCATTTAATTTGGTGCTACGGTTTCTTTAGCTTACCATACAACGATACCGATGCTGGAAGACGTTCCACGCTAAAAGATTATATTAATAATTTTGTTTTATTCAGCATCAACGTGTTGTGTTTTTGTTTTTCGGGCTACTTAACAATGGCAATAGGAATTCCTGTCGTTGCACCACGAGACTACATAGATAGATTTGACTGGCAAAACTGGAAAAGGTCCGTCCACAACTATATTCTGTTCAGCAGCCACACATATTGGTATATGAGTGATTTCCACTGGTACGAAAACTGGTGCATCATTACTACTAAATATTCATACATCAATCGAACATACTAGGACTAATCGTGGAACAATCAGTAAAATCAAAATCACCCTGCGCATTATATTAAATGACTTCCAAAGAGCATTCGATAACATCAATCACGAAAACATATGGAACACTTCATCAGGAAAAGTTCCAAGTGTTTCGGAAAAGCAGATTCGAAGCGCTTATTTTGTGTTACTGATATGCTTCTAAAAAGTGTTTCTCTGGAAACAACCTGAAGGAATTTCGAAGCTTTTGCTAAAATTTCGTGGTTCGGAGTGTTTCAAAGCAGATGTTTACCTTATTTAGATCTCCCACTGAACTGTAGCGACTACGGTCTGTTAGCGTAGTGCCTCGGTGCGTTTAATAATTTTGACGTTTAGTGCTGTATATTCTTTCAAATGTTGGAGCTGTCAAAATTGACATTTAGTGCGGTGTTTTCAAATTAAATTTAATTAAACTTCAAATAAACAACAACAACAAATGGATCAAAATTATAATTTTGTTTTAAATGAAGACAATTGCTTTTTGCAAAAGCAAAATATGGCTGGTATTCTTAATAATGGTAAGAATTCCGCAATTTAGTAAAAATTTAATTTTTTTATAAAATAATTTACTTCAGATAATGAAATCGTTTTAATGGTAATCAACAAATAGCTTTTGAAGATGATGAGAAACAGCTCCTTTAGAATAGTGGATGAATTATTACCTCGAAACGAAAATGTGTTAGAGGAAAAAATTACCAAGGTTCAAGATGGTAAAATTATAAATCAATTTTGCTTTTCAATTAGCTTTAATCAACTGATTAATTTTAAATACAGATGGCAACACATCATGGTCCAGAGGTGCAATATTGTTGTTCGTATCGTCTTACAAAGATCAAATTGTCAGCACGGCAATCGGGAATTCCACAGTATGGAAAGAAATTTCGAAGGACATGGCTTCTGCAGGACATTGCCTCACTTGTAGGCAATGCAAGTGGAAAATGTCATACTTGAAAACTAAATATATGAGGGCAAAGGATGCAGCTGGTCCAATGAAATTCTGGACGAGTTAGAACATCTTTCCAATTCTTCAACGAATTGGATGAAATTTTTGGTAGCAGTCACTCCGTCTAACTACCACAGCAAGCCAGTTATGCAAGATATCAACCTGTTCCTCCTCAAGCGCAGGAAATTGATGAATAGGAGGAACCTGTTGTTGTGGTTGAGCCTATAGCAATAAGAAGAAGAACAATAACAAATGTTTTATTTTCCGCGTTAGAAACAGCAGAAAAAAATAAAATTAAGCATCATGCGGAAAACGTGGAGGCTACACATAAGCAGAAGGAACTGTTAGAGAAGGCCACTGACACCTATATATATAATGATGATAAAACTTATAGATAAGATGTAAAAAATCATTTGTCCAAAAATTTCATTTGTCCATAAATCGAATTTGTAGTCTTAGCTAACATGTTGCTAGACGTGTTGTATGCGATTTAAGTCTTAAATTTTTAACTTTTATATTTTAATTAGCTCTAACTTTGTAAGCTTAATCTAGGTAGCCCACTTTTGCCATAATTGCTATTCATGGTTAATGTTATTGTTATTTATTACTCTTTTATTCGTAAATATTCCGTGACTGTCTTTAGGTAATTCAGCCTCATTAGAAGAGGTAATACGTTGTACCTGACTTTGTTAATATTAAGCTTTTCTTTACATTTTTTAATACATTTTTATTGTTTACATTATGACTTATCTTTATTAACAGCAATGCTAATAAAAGAATCGCTATGTTACCTGTTAATCAGCTACTGTTGTACTATTTTAAGAATCACCGTATCTCAACAATGTGGTCATTTTCTTACTTCTATATTCCAATCCCTCAAGCCCGTCGTTTATTTACCTGGTGCCTATGTCGGGGTTTGTAATAAAAAAAAATTTGAATATGAATTACATTGTTTCAGTAATACACCATTATTTTTTCACATATGGTCAGCATGGATACCAACATACTAAATCCCCTGAACAATAAGACTTTCTTCGCAATTTTTTAGAAATCTCATTTTTCGTAATCCATTCTAGTTAAAATATTGAGTTCTCAAAATCCCATGGTGCCACAATCCTCCGTTCTCAAAATTCATAAGGGACGTGGACAAATTCAGACTACCCTTCGGACGCAGGATAAAGATACAAAATCAGGTGATGTACAAAGGTGTACAGATATTCAATAGTCAATGAAATTTAAGTCGAAAGAAGCATTAAAAATAAAATAATTATACTTTTCAAAGTAGCTATTTAACAATTTAAGTATTTCAATATATTTCTTCAAAGTGTTTTATCTTATTATCCTGTAAGAAAGAATTAATTCAGTTCAATTCAATTCAATTCAGTTATTCTTTATTACGGCCCAAGATACAATAATATTAAAACCTTGTAATAGTATCCTATATAAAAATAAGTTATAATAACAGGACTAATACTTATAAACTAGCTTAAAATAATTAGAACTAAACTAAGAGAAAAAATATGTGTATATGAAAATTGCGAAGTTAAATTTACTAACATTAAGTAAAGTTGTAAAAAATATGTATACCTAATAGGAGCAAAGAAAACCTAAAAAAGAAAGAAAAATATATTAAAAGAATATATGAATTACAAGAAAGTAAGAAAAATTACATGCAAATGAATGAATACAGATCTCGGGCTTAAATGGAGAGCAGCTAAATCGCACAATTGAGAAGTCGCTTGAAAGTGCCGACCGATCCCGCGCATTGAACTCGGGAAGGTAAAGCGTTCCAGAGGCGAATAACCTGAATAAAGTAAGAATCAGTGAGACTAGTAGTACGGCAATGCTCCAGCAGCAACTTGCGACCCCTGGTGGAATGTAACGGTCAAGTCAAGTCAAATCAAGTGTGTATATTGCGCCGAATTTTATTCGCTTTTGCGTAGTTTCCCTCGATGTTTTCTCTAATTTGTCCTCATTTGTTCGTTGGGGCTCATCTTTAGCCCTCAGTTCAGTTTGATGTCGTCTTTTTTTCTCTTGTTGCCAGTTTTCCATTTTGACTTTCGAACTTTCAGTTTTGTTGTCTTTTTTCAATTACAGCTGATGCGCCTTATCAGTCGTACCTCATGTCGTTCTCCTTATGGAGGTAGTTGTTAGTAGGAGAGCGGGGGAAGTAGATATGAGAGCATATGATGTGGATTTTTGGGAGTGTTAATGTAACGGTTGCAGAAAATCAGCTAGAGGCTGGCCTAATTACAACATCCTATAAAGGAAAACTAGGTTCCCACGTTTGAAGTATGTCTCCAGAGAACAGCCCAGCAATGAGAGACAGTAATAGGATACATGATAATATCTGCGCAGTCCGTAAATAACCTAATAAAATCATTGAATGCCACTTTATGTTTTATAGAGCACACAGAATCTAAGGCTGGGAATATAAGGCATCCATTAGTGAAATGAGGCAGAAAGAGTAGTTTGATCAAAGTCATACGTAAGCTTAGTGGCATTATACTAGCATATAGCCAAAGACCACGAAGGCCTGCATAGATATTAGATAGTATGGCACTTATGTGATCACACCAGCTCATCCGGCAATTAAGGTACACCAAGATTTCGAGTCCTACTAACATATGGGATATTGATACCATTAAGTAGAATTTCTGGCAATGCGGACAGATCAATTCGTCGTCGATAGAATGCAACTTTCAAAAGTGATGTTTCGGATCGAAGTGCACACCAACCGTTCAGTTGACAAATCGGTGTGCGGTATGCATTCGTACTTTTTCAAGTCATGTGATGTGCTCATCGATGCGTTTAAAAGCACATCGGTGTGTATTTCAAGCAATTAAATTTATACACATGGCAGTCAGTCTGTGTATTCAAAAAAAGTTGCACAGGAAGCTTGTCAGGGGTAAGAAATCAAGGAACTTTTATGTGATTTATTTATTATCGGGTGTTTTTCTTTCAGTTTTAGTAAAAGAAAATTAGTTGGAGAAACTTCATTACAAAATAGATTTGATATGGCAATGATGTTGAAAAACAGTTCCATCACATTGTAGCCGAGGAATTTTTAATGTGAAGTCTATCTACTTGTAATTCACTTGATTTAAATCTTACAATTGAAGTAGTCAGTTTATCATCATTAAAGGCAATTTAAACTTTTTTTTTTCATGTATTTCAGGCATTAAGAAATGACGGTGTTTGCTGTTCAGTTGTTAGCTTATCAGCGAAAATAGGTGTTTTTCTAACACAAGAAACTGGGGGCACATATGCTGCTTTTTTAAATGATGCCCGTTATAGGCATCAACTTTTATAATACATATCCACCACCAGCTGCGCAAATTCAACAACATTTTCTGATTAAAATGTGCCACCACCAGCTGCGCAAACTCAACAGAATTTTCTAATTAAAATGTGCATGTATCACATTGATAATACTGAAGAGCGTAGCAAATTAACATCTGATGTATATAATTGTCCACAATGTTTAACATTTCATCATTTTAAAAAATGTATGTATATAGTCAGCAGAAATTTGTTATGCTTGTCAGAAAATGTTTTCAGATTCTGAGAACCGTATTTATCAGTGTCCATCATGCAATCAATTTTTTTGTATTAAAATGAAATTTGTTTATGTAGAAAATAAATATAAAAGACAAAATGGAAAGAGAATTGAATTTCACTTTTTATTCTTGGTTTGGATTAAATATTATATAACGGATCACTTCAATTTTATAAGGTAACTGCGCTGCAGGTTTACCTGACGGAGAATATGTACAAGTTTAATTTTAATATATGTATGCATAAATAATCCTTTTAACTAACATATATATAACTAACATATATATATGCTCATTTAAAGTTGGGAATAAATTATTTAAAATTAATTTTGTTATAAATTATAAATGCTCTTGGCTCACTTTGTACATTAAAATATATCCTTAAAGTATATCCTTAATTTTTTTTTAAGGCTTGGTTAATATTTCTCTGAATTAGAGCTTCTTTAAAACTTTTGCAAATGGATTTCGTGAGTTCCATTATTCTAATGAATTCAACTGTTGCGACACTTCGGCCATATTAAGTTCGTTGTTGTAAAAATCAATTGCTGTTGCACAGTTGCAAAGTATATTGCCTAATTTGATGCATTATCGTTCTTGCAGGTTATGTAAAGCATTCACATGTGATATTCACTATGATATTACGACCTTATATGAAATAAACTTTCCTTTTGCAGCAAAGTGATAGCAACTTTATACAATTGTGCAAAGTTTTTGCCCAGATTTTGCTGATGTAGAAAAATATGTATTCGGACTTGGTAAATCAATTGAGCTACCCAACAAGCGAAACATAGTTTTTTTGTAACTAGGTCCGTCACAAGTTAGACAAATTACTTGAACGCCTAGGTACCATTTGTAACGTTTTAATTGTTCCGTCGCTAAATTTGTTCGTTGCTCGGAAGATAACGTGTGAATTATAAAGTACGATATTGGCAACTTCCAATGAACATTGACTGACAGTATTATAAACACGTACACTTCAGTGGCTTCATCTTCATGATCATATGTTTCTGGACCCACATTCTTAATCCACATTTTCCCTTATTTTATAGTGTACTAACTCGAGGCCTTTTTTTTATAGATGCGTCATCAACTAACAGAGAGCAGATACAAGGTTTATTTTTAGTTTCCATCATTTTTACCTTTACTTTTAAGGTGTTGAAACCATCTGCGCAGAATCCCGGCTCCCCCTAATGATGGAGTGCCACCTGCGCAAATTGAAACATGAGGCAATGATTTGAAAAACTTTTTCCGCACATTTTCGTAGTAGAAGTGTAATGATGTGAAAAAATCTTTAATTAGTCTGAAGAAGCATTTGTTTGAAAAAGGTCTGTGATATTTTCATCCCTGCCTCTTCTATCCGGTTGGAAATAATATTATATATTAAATTGTTTTTTAGCAAAGTATTTAATTATTCGCCCAGGCTATTTATTTTCTTGTGTTTCCTTTTTAGTTTTTTGCGCACATTGCGAAGAATATCCCGTTTCAACAGCATTGCTCTTTTATATTTTTTACAGGATACAGAGTATGTGCGATTCACCACTTTATTATTCACAGGTGTTTCTAGAATATTAGAGGAGTAAGTGCTAATGTTGTTCTTCACAGCTTCTTCTTCAAAAGAATTTTTGAAGATTCCCATAAATTTCTGATTCCTGTATAACATTCTTATTATTTATACAGAGTCAACAAATTCATAAATACCCTTGGAAGACAATTAAAAGAAAGATTTACATAGTCAACTTCCATTGGTACTGCACTTTTCATAAGCTTTATGCGCTTACGTCTATTTAAACAAGTCTCATAAAAATATACGCTACATAAGAATGGTAACTTAAACCGCATTACATTTTCATATTTTATATATAAGAGTCGCACCATTTCTTATATTTTTGTTCATATTTCGGGAACCTTAAAATCATTAATTTAAAATTACCTTCATCGATTTATAAATTAAATTGAAACACAACTAGAAGTTCAACAATTTATTAACAAAACAAATTTTGTATATCTGTACATGACCACAGGTTTTCCTTTAAATAAACATTTCCTTCCAAAACATCCTAGTAAAAAACACTTTCTTCGACTCATAATTAAAATCTAAAAACAAAGTTCGAAATATTTTGTTAATAAATCCGGTAAATCCCACTGACAGATATTTAAGTAAATCTATTGACATGAAGTCCCCAAATAATTTCAATTTCGCGCCAGTTTACTATAGTTGCTAGGATTAAAATTTTATAAATGTAGATTTTGCTTAGTTTTTCCAATTTACAATATTTTAAATTTAAATGTGCATATAGGGAAATTGAAAAAAAAAGAATGTCAGGATTACACCAGTGATAGAAAGGTAAAAAGATATGGCTAATTCGAGGGGAACTGTTGTATTGCTACGTCAGTTGAACGCTACAGACGTGTTTTTAGAATGTACAAATTTCTTTCAGGTGTGAACCAAATTAGAATACGACCTATTATACCACTATTATTTGGATACAGAATTCTTGAAGTTTATTTATTTATTTATTATTTTATTTTATTTATTATTCTTGAAGTCATGTATTTTTCAAACTATAGTCATTTCTTTTGTTTTCGAGAAAATGTACACCTTGTGATGCTTTTTTAGCTCCTGTTCCTACAATTATTTACTTTTTTTCAATTTTATTTTTCTTATGTAATCCCGAACAGAGCATATGTAACCTATTGCTTTAAGTTCTAAGCCAACTACTCCAGCTTGGAAGAAAATGTCACATTTTGCCGAACCAAGAATAGAAAATTAATATTTCACCCAACTTTAACTGACTGTACTGAAAAAAATTGTACTACGCCAGTTTGGCAAGTAACGTTAAAAGTTGACACATTTAATAAGGATTCTAAAATGGTACAACACTTGCTACATTATTTCTTAGATTACGGAAAAAAAAAATTTTTTCTTCAAGAAACCCAGTTTCGAAAAATTTCTTTTCACCTACTAAAATTGATCTTAGTGTACCCAGAGAGAGACGGAGAGTCATTCCATGAAGTGTGAGTGAGACAGATAGTGACGCTTTCAAATTAGAGATGCTTTTTGTTAAATTTAGGACAAATTTTCCTTAATTTTAAAATTAAACACAAATTATTTGGATGCTAAGATTTATTATTTACAAAAGATGTTCAAACTGCCTTCCTTCAGCTTCAACACAAGCTCGACATCTTCTTAAAAAAGATTGGGTTATCAGGTGGGCAATTCTTCCGTTGTTGACAAATTTAACTGCTAAATTTTCAATAGACTAAGAAGTTTATAAGAATAAACTTTCTCTTTCACTGCTCCCCAGTAAAAGAAATCTAATAGATTTAGATCAGGTGAACGGGCTGGCCACGAGATCGTACCAGACCGCCCGATCCATCTGTCCGGATATTATTTATTGAGATATTCCCTAATTGAAAGGGCATAGTACGCTGGTCAGCCGTCTTGCTGATACCACATTTCTCTGTAAATACTTAGTGGCATGTCTTCCAGTAAATTAGGTAAACGGTCTGGTGAAAAATCTAAATAAACTTCAGCATTAAAGACCTCTGGCAACTCAAAAGGTCCTATGACTTTTTCGTTTAAAATTCCGGTCCACATGTTTATTTTAAAACGATATTGAGATCTATTTTGTCTCATTAAATTCGGATTCTCTACGTGCCAGTGTCACTCGTGTAAGTTGTGTAGGTTCATCTATCCGTCGATTCATCCGACTACAAATTTTTTTCGAAGAACCGCGGATCTTCCCGATGTCTTTGTAGCATCGTTTGGCAAAACGCAACCCGAGGTTGGTAATCCCGAGGTAGCAGGGTTTGTACTCGCGGCACATTGTATGGGTGTAGCTGATGGTTTTGTAATATTCGGTGAGTTTCGCTTAGAATTTAAAGCAACAGGTTACATAAGCACTATCACGAAGTCAATATCTGTCTCACTAACACTTCATGGAATGACTCTCCGTCTCACTCAAACTACAATCTTACAGTTGCGGTCTTAAGGCAGGCTTTGGGTACACTAGAATTATTTTTAGTAGGTAAAAAGAAATTATTCGCAACTGGGTTTCTTTAAGAAAAAATATTTTTTTTTCTTAATCTAAGAAATAATGTAGCAAGTGTTGTACCATTTTAGAATCCTTATTAAATGCGTCAACTTTTAACGTTACTTGCCAAACTGGCGTAGTACATTTTTTTTTTTTCAGTACAGTCAGTTAAAGTTGGGTGAAATATTAATTTTATATTGTTGGTTCAGCAAAATGTGACATTTTCTTCCAAGCTGGAGCATTTGGCTTAGAACTTAAAGCAACATATAGGTAAGCACTATTCGGGATTCCATAAGAAAAATAAAATTGAAAAAAAGTAAAGATTTGTAGCAACAGGAGCTAAAAAACCATCACAGGGTGTACATTTTCTCGAAAACAAAAGAAATTTCTATAATTTGAAAAATACATGACTTAGATTTTTTTTTTATATTTTTTTGGTAACTGTTACGATTTGGTCTATCACCCGGTTTCGGCTTGACGTCGACTTACGGGACACCCTGTATATACATTAATGATATAAAAACGAAAAATAAAGTATCTTAAAATGAAGCACAACACGATGTAAATTACTATCGGTCATATTCTCTTATTTAATTAGATCATTAACCTTAATCATACCATGATATTTTATAACATGTTATAATAAATTCTATACGATCAGACTTTCAGTCACATTTGAAAAATACATTTTCTTCTTTTAACACAACAACAAAGTATACAGAAAAAAAAATTATTAAAAACTTTACAAAAAAAAAATCATATTCATAAAACTATTTAAATTAGACTAAAATTGAAACTGTATACGCAAAACATCGTGAAACAGCCATACAGTTGCTACTAGATTAGATTAGATTTGTGAAGGGGTGTGTAGGCGTTAGCCTCGCTATCACTGCAACCTGAAAGATCTATTGTGAGTCCCCGTTGCATTTACTCCCTTTCTAGGTTCAGGCTGTTAATAAAGTCTAGAACCATTCTGGGATTGAGGTTCCATACATAGGTTGGTGGAGGAAAAGCATGTTCTAGGTGGAGTCGTCTCCGACTAGCCAATGCTTCGCAGTTGCAGGGCAAGTGCTCCTAGGTTTCGTGAGCATCCTGATAGAAACGGCAAGATGAAGTCTCAGTCCAGCCCAGCTTGTTTATGTAATACCTTAAGGGCAATGGCCTGAGAAGAGCTCAGTAATCATTTTGAGCTCTGTTCTTCTATGGAGTAGGAGTTCTTTTGTTTTCCGCCAGAGGTATCGATAAACTTTTTTGCCTGACGAAGTCGTTGTAGCCTTTCCCAGTACAGGGATTTTTGTTTATTCTCCCAGTGGGTTAGGGTAGCTCTGAGGTAACACAAAATGGCTCTGATCCTCTCTTAGCTAGGATATCAGCAATTTCATTGTCTTTGTCGCCCTCATGTCCAGGTACTTACATGAGAATAACTTTGTTTCTCCTTGGTAAGTTTTTGAGGGTTTGTAGACATTCCCAGACTATCCCTGACTTGACAGTGTAGGACTTTAAGGCCTTGAGGAAGCTTGACTCTCCGAGAAGATATTAATGGTTGAGCCAGTTATGGCTCTTTTAATGCAGATATTGGCACATTCTATTATGGCCAATACCTCGGCTTGGAATACGGTAGGAGTAGAGCCTAGAGCTTTTGATATATGGCATTTGGGGCCATATACGCCAGGTCCGACCCCATTGCTTGTTTTTGAACCGTCTGTATCGATCCTTGTTGGAAGGACTGTTTTTGGTGGTACCCTAGTTAGTGATAATAGGACAGCACCAGACATTTTATGTTACATTGACAGCACCACTACAACCTGCCGTATCGACTGGAGTAGGAAGAGCTGACACCTCAGTTCTTGATGCGAGATAACTGTCTTAACGTGAAAGCTGCGAATTAAGAATGTAGTACGGTATGGTTCAACCACACTGTATGTCTGGAGTGAGATAGTTGCATGCACGAGGTCCGCGACCCAAAAAGTCGAACAGAAATTAGGCTTCTCTGATTTGCTGATACGAGGGGAGTGGTATGTCCTGTGGTAAGAGATTTTCAGGTTATCCTATCTGAACCGCTTGATGATTTAATGAGTGCTGTACAAACACAGAATAAGATTATAGGTGTTCTGCAAGAAAGATAACATAAAAAGGTAATGTTGTCATGACCGCTAGCACACGAACATTCTTTGGGACAGCATAATGTGCTTGCTTTTAGCTGCCGAATCACGACGATCTTCGTTACGTTCTTTAAACGTTACCGAGAACTTAAGCCCCAGTGTGAGCATAAAAAAAGGTTATCCCAGTGGATACCATGTCGAACTGTTGAGCAGGCTTTCTCCGTTTTTGCCGCGTGACAGAGTGGTCCAGATCTTCGTTACGTATAAGATGAGCTTCAGCAGGGAACAGTATTTCGTAACGTTCGCCGATGGTAAATAATGTATTGTACCCCCAGATATACAAAGTCAATCTAAAAGTAGTACTTAAAAATAATTAGATGAATCGCTTTTTGAGCTGGCATGAACATGAGAACTATCGACGTTAGTCTGAATAAAAGACGGATATCCCCAATAGTATTCTTGCTTGGCTGCTTTTATTAAATGAAAAAAAAAAAAGACAAAAGAATCTTCGCCAGATATGGCGTTATTATATACTTTTTTAAATTACGTTATAAAGTTTTTCTTCTAGACTTGTTCTCCTGTGCAAGTCTGACAATCAAGTCATAATTATTTGTTTTCTAAAAAGTATTTTGAACAAAATCATGGCTACTTAAATATCGCTTTCTACGCTCAATGAAGTAATAATAGCTGGGACTTTAGACAGGTAAAATTACTCGATTTACATGTTGATTGGCCATGCGTTCAGAACGGTGGTGAGAGGATGGATATTGATGTGTCGCCACAGGTTTAGTGGAACGCCCTTGCTGTCGATCTCCCAGAACCACTTAGAATGGTATTACAAAATCCACCCTGGTTGTGGTTATATCAGATATTGTTGTCATTTTCTCAAAGCTTAACTGTTTTAAGATACTCAAATGACCCACGAGATCGCCTGGCTTTAACTGTCTCTCAATTTGCACGCTAATAGCAAGAGATCCTTTCCTTTTTCATCTGCAAATGTAGGGAGGAAGGTGCAGTCGCTACTATGTTTGCACCCAAAAATATCTCAAATATCAACGAAATGACCAACGGTTTTTGCTCGAGTGCTACAACGCAAATTTCACAGTTTAGGTTGCAACTCTAATCAAAGATCTGTAAAGGACTAAACAAAGAAAAAACGGTACCTTTAGTATACTTAACGATTATTACAGTTTTTTGCAAGATGTGACTATGAGTCACAACGTGGTAGGATTTGTTTGTAATAATTTAAATTTATATTTTAGGAAGCTGCATTGTGATTAAAAAGAAAGTAGTTACCTTCTCCTTTTCTTGTAGCAATAACGAGTAATAATTCGGCATTATAAAAATTTTTATTTTAGATTTTATAACAATGTCAACCTAAAATGTAACCCAAAGTCACACCTTGGTAGGATTAGGAATATAAAGTTCATCCATAACCCCCGGAATATACAAGCCATGAACAAAGTCGAAAAAGAGAGCGACGGGCCGATCACCAGTCGACATCCACAGTCTTCTTGCCTTGTCTTCCTGCAGGAGTTTATATTTTGTTCAATCGCTATAATTTGTTCTCCTTGTTATTTTTTCTTTAATATTAGAAAAAAAACATATTTGGCTATAATTTATTTTAACCTCCTTTTGCTGTGGGAGCGACAGTTTTGAGCTTTAGGACCTCTTTAAGATGAAATTCCAGTTTTTCCTCAATTACGAGTATATAAAGCTCCTACTGCATACTGTACCCGGAACGTAAAGGCCTTGTCATTTATCGGTGCCTTCTGCGACTTCATGGCACCCAAAACGCCAGCCTTATGGAATGTTTGTACTGCTCGTAGTTAGAACGTACACGCAAATTTAAATGTACTGAAGACTGCAATGAATGCACTGATAATTATGGATTAAGATCAGTGGTCTATCCTCTTATAACTAAAAACACTGTCCACTTCTTTTAACGTTCAATAAACTGACACTTATTTCTTAATGTTGCCCACTAATTATAGGAAGATAAGATTATGTATATAAGGAATTCGGTCAGAGATCCACACACACTAGAAAACACACTTATTGACACAGATTTATAATATACTTGTATCGGGATAAAACTCAATATATAAGTTTTGGGTCAGAGAAAACTCTTCTTGCCAAAAGATTGCAATATAAACATCGCTAAAAAAGCAATATATTTATAAAAAAAATATAGAGTCAGTTGAATTGTTATATTTGATAAATATGCACACGAAGTATATAGTATGTAGATATATATATATATATATATGAGTAAATTTATTATAAAATAGATATATGAATAAATAATAAAATGTTACAAGTGGCTGGTACTCACCGATCTAAACTTGGCCCTTGAGGTGGTTGGATTTAAGCTAATGTTAAGACTCTTTGTTCAAATATTTTATTAGAACAATTCTTTATTCCCGTCTAGACCAGGAATAAAGTGTTAATGTTAGTAATTTTAATCTCAGTCAAGACCCGAGATACAATATGCTTTAAATCAGTCAATACCCGAATTAAAGTCTTGTCTTAACTTCAGTCAAAACCCAAAGTAAGATTCTTTCTTTCAATCAAAACCCGAAATAAAGTGTTTGTTAGTGAGTGATTATTTCAGTCAATCCCCGAAATAATGCTCTTTAAATCAGTCAATACCCGACTTAAAGTGTTATCTTGACTTCAGTCAAGACCCGAAGTAAGATTCTTTATTTCAGTCAAAACCCGAAATAAAGTGATTTGTTAATAAAAGTTCTATACCAGTCGATACCCGATATAAAATATTAGTCCCTACCTAGCCAACCTATCCCAAGCGATTCCAAGTGCAAAAAGAATATGGAGATAGTCATAGTCAGAGTCTTTCTTGCGCATTTAATATATATTGTCCTTAATGTGTAGTCCTAACTTCCGTGTTAGGATTTATGGTACGGTAGATTTTAACACTCAGGCTTTTTATTTTGGCCTTGATTTCACAATTGTCTTTGTTTTGCCTTCTTTTGTTACATATATTGATTAAAAACTTTTATGTTTGTTATGTTTTAGTTGATTATTACAGCTTCGCGCGCGACACTAAGCTGTTTCCGTGGCGGAATATGGAGATCAGTCAGCTTGTGGTTTTTATAGCCGTTGCTTGTACATGACACCAATGATGGAGTAACAAAGGCGCATGATCACAAGAATTGTCAGAACATCTGTGCACTTACGGTACTAGTGATAAAACTTACCTAGCAACGAACAAAATGCATAGCAACAAGAAACAGACGGCAGCAGATGCTGCTGTGATAAATAAAATTTCGGTGAAGCAGCCCATGAAGATATATAAATTCCCGTTCGATGTTTTGTAAGGATGATATAGAATTGCAAATTGATCGGCTTGATCTGATTATATTTGTGGCATGTATTGAATGCTACATGAAGTGCTTTTGTTATATGTCGTACCCATTTTTAGGAAACATTGTAATTAGATTAAATTTATTTGCTTTGCCGAACTCAATTTTAGCATGTTAATTTTTAATATGTTCAGTTTTCAGGAATTGTTTTTATCACGAATCTAACGGTTCAAACGTATGATAATGATTTTAACTTAATCTACTCGAAGAGGCTATAATATTGTATTGTATTTATACAATATGTTATATATAAGACAAATACATGGCTTTGTTTGGTTGTGTATCTGTGTTTTGATTGAGAGTGATTAGATTAGATTTAATTTTATAAAATTTTCATGCTTTGTTTTCATTATGTTTTCTTTTCAGAAGTTTTAATATTTATAAAAATATATTCGAATCAGTTTGGTTCGAACAATGTTATGACTGGTTTTGGATGTATTTGTATTAATGTAAAACAAGAATGATAGGTAAAAGAGCATGTTCAACCAATCTACAAAGGAAAGAAAAATTAGATTAATATCTAATAGAAAAAATCTTACCAGCATCTGGAAAGTCACAAATGCCAGACTCCCACGACGACGTGAAATAAACAAAATGTATTAATTATTGAATTCATAGACTGAAGTAATGAAAGAAACATACAAAAAACAAGAACAACAATTTGTATTCCCTTTTACAAAGAATGTGTAGATACGTTAGGTGAGATTTTGCAAAATAAATTCACCTTGACAGGTACCTATGCGATTTATATAAGGCAGAAATTTGCACATAATTAACATATAAAAGAAATAAATTTATGTACCAACCTGACTGATAATGCATAATTCCCACGATGAATGCACATAAACCACACAAAACACACGCTTTACCACAAAAATTTAACAAATAACAAACTCGCGCGCGGCTGACATTTCGCGTATAAATAAACCGGCGAACTCAATATTTTCGTGACGTTTAAACTGTCACCCCGGTTTAAAACAACACGGCAAATTCAATGGGCACGTTCGCTTCACCATATTTTTCACAAATTACGGAATAATCGCGAATTTTCGAAATTACCTTTACACCAATGAGTGCGAAAAAGACACATAGGTGTGAAAGGGACAAGGATGAAGATGAACGAAAGTGAATTCTGAGAGGAATTTTTTAATTTAAATTAAATATGGCAAAACGATAAGTTATGGCAAGATTTAAAAAAAAATTATCATAATTATGCGAAATTAATACTGATTTCTTTGGGAAAGATGTCAAAAAATGCAGTTTGTAATTTGACATCAATTGAAAACAACGAAATCATATATTGTAGTCAAATTAAGCCTAAAAATTCAATAATTCATTTTTATTGATATGAAATTGGAACAAATTTCTCTATATAAAATAAGTAAAAAACGAGTTTTCAAACAAAACTGAGGCCAAGCCGCATGAAAAATTAGAAAATAAACTTTTCTTCACATCGAGAGGTAGACTCAGATTTTTTGATTGGGACATTTCTCTTGAATATTCTTTCTCTTCATGAATCAAATCACTTATTAGCTCTGATTGATCACAATGAAATATATCGATGATTGTCAGCCAATAACATCTGAGTCCTCCTCTGTGTGTGAAGAAAAGTTTATTTTCTAGTTTTTCATGCGGCTTGGCCTCAGTTTTGTTTGAAAACTCGTTTATTTCTTATTTTATTTTCTGCTTTAAAACAATTTTATGACGGTTGAAAAGACAGCGCCTTTTAGCTGTATTCCAACTTGATCCCATATAACATGAATTTTCCCGATTTTCCATGTTTTCCACAAACTTTTCCTATTACATACTATGAATTTTTTTTAAAAATTTACATGAATTTTCCTCGATTTTTCATGCAAGTCTTCATGACTGTTGAAGAGAAAGTATTGATGCCAGTAGGACGGAAAAAAAATGATTCCGCATGGCTTATAAAACTTTTTTGTCGGAAAATTTTCCAGAAAAGTCGGAAAATTCCGGAAATTTTCGGGAAATTTTCCAGAAAAATTGGAAAATTCTGCATTTTTCCTGAAACAGATTTATCACTAATTATATCGATGAAAATATTTCCGATGATTTTCCCGCTTTTCCGGGTTTTCCATGCAATTTCCCACAAAAGCAACTTTATGCAACTCGTTTCGCTCTACAACTTTGTCTTAGGTTGCAAAACGCTCAAACGCTTCCTTGGGCGGAAAAGCTCCGGAAAAGCGTTTTACATGAAATTTCCTCGATTTTTCTGCAAGTTTTCACCATTGTCGGAGAGAAAGCAATGATGCCAGTTGATAGGGAACTTGATCCTGCATAATTTAGAAAACTTTTTTACTGGAACATTTTCCGGAAAAGTCGGAAAATTCGGGATAATTTTCTCGGAAAAATCGGAAAACTCTTCCTGAAACGGATTTATCACTAATCAAATTTGTACCAAATTTTTAAATGATTTTTCCCGATTTTCCGGGTTTTCCATTAAAATTCCCGGTTCAAATTTTGATGGATTCAATTGTCACCCGACATGAACCTGTTTGCCAAATTTCAGCTCGCTGTGATAACGAAAAGGGGGTCTACGAGAGTGTCGAAAATAGTAAAAAAAGAAATATATAAATAAATATACAGGCTGACAAATTCGTGTACGAGTTAAAGGGACGGGCTGGCCTCAAAAAAGGGGGTTCATTCGTTTTCTCAGCCATCTCATTTTCAAAGCTGTGAAAGTGCGAACATATGCTATAACATTCTTCCCGAATTTTTGCTATTTTCCTCGTAGTGTCATCAGCAATAAAAACAGAATTTTCAGCAAACTGTTATAATATTCTTCATCAGCAAGAAACATAAAAGTTCGGTAAATTTCATCAGCTACAAATTTTTAAACCAAATTAATAGTAAATTTGCGATTTATTTATTTTCTCAATTGCGCGAAATTTCTTTGTGTATGCATGCCACGGTGTTGGTCATACACACATGTATGAAATTAACAAGAACGATTGGGCTCTTATTAACTATTTTCTGCATTTGAAGCAATTATTTATCGTGTGGAAACTATACCATTAGATCATTTTTACACAACATAATAATTGGAAACTAGATTTGCATTGAGTTCTAATCATTTTTAAATTTCAGCCATTAGTGAAAATCAAACATAGTTAAGATACGTAGAAAAAGAAAATTTTGACCTTTAATGTATTAAATTTCAACGTAGCATAATTTCTCATAATTGAAAAGGAAAATTCAAGTAAAAGAGTAATTAATTTTCTTTTGTTTTTACATATGTAAGCTTAGACATAATTTGAACCAATTAACTGAAATTGAAGTTTATAAACGTAAAATTAACAATTAAGGGAATTAATTGAATTGAGTTAAAGTAATTTATTTTTGTATAATATTAGCATTTGTGCACTAAATAATATTTTTCCTGCAATAGAATGGAGTGAACAATTGAGTGACAAATTTCATATTTTTATTTAACCGCTACACTCCACCATAGTATTTTATTTCAGCATACGTAAATTCTCGTTTGTTACTGCAGTTTGTTCGAAAGTCAATTATAGGAATTGACAAATTTCGTTAAGCTGTGCTTTTCGAACGCAATTTTTTCGTAGATGTCAGTTATTGGAATTGACACATCAGCTGTGGTAAAACAGGTATGTTTTATAATTAGGATATTTTAATAATTATAACATTTGGATATAAACAAATTCATCGTTCCTTTTCTTAACCCTGTAAAAGTTGTGCTAATAGACGCATAAAAACTGCCTTCCTTACCCACTATAACAGAAGATTTGTTGTCCTTAATTAAAGCATTCAAAGGAGTAAATTCTAAATCTGCATGTGCCAATTCAAATTATAAAACTAAGGCAAGAGCCAGTTGAGTCATTTCTCATAAAGGTGATGGAAGTCGACCAACAGGTGATGCCAATGATTCTGGTATAGTTATTAAGATCAAATCAATATCAGCAACTATAACAGCTTGCACAGAAGAGCATTAATACGTTTTTTATTCATTTAAAAGGCAGTCAAGTTAAGATTATTTGATATTTACGTATATATATTAAATGTTAAAGCTAACACAAGTCGTCGCAGTAACAGGTAGCGATGGTGACTGAGATGGCTGAAGTGTTTGTTTATCTTCGGTATCTATTTAGAAGCGAGCCTGTGTTCCTCCAGGAGACGGAATCTGTATAAATTCTAATATATATATATATTTTTTTTAATAATCACACCCAAAAATTAAATTGGCTATAATATGATATTTCTGTCAATTAATTTTCTATTTACCATAGCACAAAAACAAATTTCAAAGTATCAATTTCTGAAATGCCTACTCGTCATCCTCGTCCCAAGTAATAATTGTTGTGGAATAATTTGAAGTTGTCTGTAAATACAAAAGCCCAAATTAAATCATTCTAAAATAATCTCAACTTGAGACAATGGCAGATCTCATTGAATGACAATAGTCCCCGCATGACGTAAGGATGCAATTGACAGAAAAGTCGGCCATACTTGTTAATCTTTGTATCATAGTTTAAGATTAGAATTTCTTTTATATATATCGTTGACGTGAAAGGGATGGCAGGAGTTTTCGTGGTTTCCCCAACAAAAAGAAAACCAAAAACTACGTGGCGCAAAAAAAAAATTTATAACGATAAGGGCTGCCAGAAATAGTTTTGTTTTATTTCACTACCGTTCTGCATTTTATAAAATCTCTAGAAAGTTTTGAATTACAACGAATATGCTGACCTTACTCTCAATTCCAAAACCCTTTTAAATATTTTCCACAGTTCTATCAAATACCCTATCTCCCTGTGGATTACGCGGAATATTTATTACGTGGTACTCACTGACTAACTATGTCTTAATTGGGGTGCCGCAAATGGGACCAAATCTAAAGCTCTCTAAACGGAATTTTTCTCTTCTAAATCACAACTAAATGAACAGACGTCCCCGCACATTACTCATGGCGGTTAATTAATTAACCAACCAGAGCCAACATTCAGATCGGGATTATACCCAAGAGATTACTCGAAATAAAATGACATAATTCAACTTGGCTCTGGGTCTGAAGTAGAGCAGCCAACAGCACAAGGAAGATACATCGCACACGTCATAGCAACATCAGATTATATCTATGTTGGTATCCATCCGTAGATTTTATTTACATCAAGACGACTCCTGTTTAGCTGTCTGGAGAGTACCTCAATGATGAAGGTTTGGGGCTATATTAAGGGCCTGCCATGAAAAGTTTTTGATAGGCCGTCGGTAGTAATTCGATAAAGAAATATTTTGAAAATGATACATGGAAATTACAGCACCCGTCCTGTACCCCTAATGATGAGGGATAAGGGCAGTGTTTGTAAATTTTCTGAGAAAATTTAAAATTGTAGGTCAATGCGATTTTTTTTTTTACACAAATAGGGTTGACTAGAAACTAATAGCTGTTATTTTCATTTGAAATACGTCTTATTTGATATGCTCTTAAAATTTTATTTTGGATGGTATTTGTTCTATAAATAAGCAACGAAGTAGTTTGCGTGTATATATATTAACTCCGATTTTGAGTGACAATTTCGGGGTATACAAAGCTGGTTTGTGTAACAGTTTTAAACCCTAATTGATTGTTGAGCGAAAAATTACTCGAGAGTAATTACTTTTTATATTTATCAAATCGTCGTGAAAACGTTCGAACTTTAATATCGAAAAATATCGCTTTGAATTGATATACTTAATAGATGTCGCTATATTCGACAACTATAGTCATCTTCATTTAGCGATTAAGTAGTTAAAAAAAAAGAACTAGCATTTGGTTTCCACTTTCCAATTCCTGTTCAAATTTCCTCTTTTCACTGGTATATAACGATCGCATGTCGCATTTTCTTAGTTAATTGTGAAATGATTTGACGGAAGATCTATGTTCGGAGCAATAATGCCATTGTTTCGCTTCCGGTAAAAAAATCATAATATTCGTTTTGACGAATGTCGAATGCAAATCACCTATGAAGAGTTTCGTCTTGCAACTACACCTGCAGGTCTTAATTTCATGTAGTGTTCGAACCAAATCGGTTCGAATATATTTTTGTTTTTATCGATTATTTTTAAAAGGAAAAGATCCTGAAACAAAGCATCAAATTTTAGGAAAATTAAATCTAATTTGATTACTCTTAATCAAAAAACAGGTACACAACCTAACAAAGCCATGTATCTGTCATCTACATAACACTTTGCACAATTACAATACAACAATATAGCCTCATTAAGCAAATCAAATTAAAATTCTTATCATATGATTGAAGCAATTAGATTCGTGCTAAAAACAATTGCTGAAAAAAGAACATATGCAAAAATGCCATGCTAAAATTGAGATCTTAAAGCAAAACAAATTCAATCTAATTACAAATTTTCCCAAAAATATCTAACCAAAGCATGTGTTGTCATGTAGCATACAATGCATGGCACAAATACAATCAGATTAAGCAGATCAATTTTCAACACTATCATCATTATATGTACTATCGAACGGGAATTTCTTCTCTACGTGATAGAGATAATATTTTTTGCAAAATATACAGAATTCAATTTAACACAGCAGCATGGGTTGCTTTAAATTTCTTGTTACTATGCATTTTTGTTCGTTGCTATGCATATTTTATCTCTAGTACCGTAAAATTACAGGCGCACGGCCAATTCTTGTGATCATGCGCCTCTGCTACTCCATCATTGGTGTCGTGTGCAAGCAAGGGCTATATAAACAGCAATTTAACTTGACTCGATCTCTTTTTCAGTTTGGCAGTGCAGTGAGTAACTTGATAATTTTTTAGTGGTATTTCCTAGTGTTGTGAATTTTTATTAACAGTTTAACACTTTGTTTGGTTGACAATTGAAATAAATTTTTCTTATTCTGGGTTGCGACTAGATTAGGAGATTTATTTGAATAGCGACTAAAGCAAAGATTCTTATTACGGGTAACGACTGTACTAAGAAATTTTACTAATCAAACACTTTATTGTGGGTAACGACTACAATAAAGATTCTTGTTACGGGTAACGACTGTATCAAGAAAATTACTAATAAAACACTTTATTGTGGGTAACGACTACAATAAAGATTCTTGTTACGGGTAACGACTGTATCAAGAAAATTACTAATAAAACACTTTATTGTGGGTAACGACTACAATAAAGACTTTATTGTGGGTAGCGACTACAATAAGGATTCTTATTACGGGTAACGACTGTAATAAGAAATTTACTAACACTAGACACTTTATTGTGGGTAACGACTACAATAAAGATTCTTATTACGGGTAACGACTGTAATAAGAAATTTACTAACACTAAACACTTTATTGTGGGTAACGACTACAATAAAGATTCTTGTTACGGGTAACGACTGTAACAAGAAAATTACTAATAAAACACTTTATTGTGGGTAACGACTACAATAAAGACTTTATTGTGGGTAACGACTACAATAAAGATTCTTGTTATGGGTAACGACTGTAACAAGAAAATTACTAACCAACACTTTATTGTGGGGAACGACTGCAATAAAGATTCTCTGTGGGTTTCGACTGCAGTAAGAATTACTCACCTCACTTTATTCTGTATTGTACAAGTTATTTGCAACAAAATTACTACATTTATTATATATTTTATATTTCTCATTTATTGAATATTGATAAATTAAACTATTTGTATCTAACATTTATTGAGCATTAAAGCTCTAGTTTAACAGTGAAGTGTAGAATTTGTAGATAAACGAATACAACCACTAACTTTATACCAGTGGCATCAATTTTATCACATCTTACATTTTTGAATGTACGCTCTGACTACGGGCAGTACATTTAATGGTCCTTCGCAGCCAAATTTAAAGTCTAGTGGTATATATTCCAAGTTTTTCAAACATGACTACACTTCATAAACTTTTCGCTCACCAAACCACTTCTGGTTTTAATTAATTTTTTGAGCACTGTGAAACACATTTAATAAAGAGTAAGAAAAGGCTTCTTATTGTTTCACAAGGTTATTTTATTATACAAAACGCGTTTCGATAGCTAAGCTACCATCATCGGTAATCTTTTTAAAACTGAGAAACAATTTCAATAGACATTACAGAAAATATAGTAAAGGGTCACTACAATAAATTGAAAACAACTCAAACATCAAGTACAAGTTACTGATAAAAAACTATTCAGAAAAAAGAGAATGTAGTATCTGCTATCAATAGATTTAATCTAGCAAATAAAAAAGGCCATGCTCTATCGGTGCTTCTCCTGAATTTATCAAGCGGTCTTCATACAAATGCATAAATAGAGATTCCCAAGCGTCTAGTTTTTGTTTATTTGATTCAGCCTTAATTAATTTGAAGTTATCTAAGTGAAGTTCATGGTTCAAATTATTCAGAATATGATGTGCGACACTTGATCTATTACTTTCATTGTTTACTATGTGTCTATTGTGTTCACGCCATCTCATTTTAACCGCTCTCGATGACTGGCCAATATATATAGAATTACATGAACAATTCAAAGAATATATACCACTTTTATCCAGAGGATCAACTATATCTTTAGTTCTGCAAAGATGAGCGCCAAGTTTATTCTTAGACACTGGAACAACCTGTTTTTCGGTTTTCTTAAAGATGTTTTTAAGTTTCCCGGTAATTGCTGGATGATATGTAATCACCACTCTCTTAACCTCATTCTTCTCACAATCGCTTTTTAAAGTAGTGATGGTACGTATCCGCTTATTTTGGTTTATTTTTTGTATGATTGTGTCAATTATTTGAGGGTTATAACCATTTATCAAGGCAGTATCCTTGATATATTTCAACTCATTTTTGTAGTCAATGTCAATCATCGGAATATTCAGCATACGATGGATCATGGAGTAAAAAGCAGACATTTTATGTTGGTAGGAGTGGTTGGAATCCGAAGTTATAAATCTCTGCGTGCTAGTAGATTTCCTATATATTGAAAAATTGAGCTGGCTGTTGACTCTTTTAATTAAAATATCCAGAAAAGGAAGACTTTTACTTTGTTCTATCTCATAAGTAAATTTAATAGATGGAAACAAACCATTGAGCTCCTGCAGAATGGACGTAACCTTCTCACTCTTAACTACTACAAAAATGTCGTCAACATATCTAAACCAAATCCGTGGAAACCAATCCTTTTCTTTGCACTGTGTTTCCAAGTATCCAAGAAAAATATCAGAAGATAAAAATGGAGATAGTGCGCACCCCATTGCTGTGCCATCAACTTGTTTATAAAATTTATCCCTAAACATGAAATAATTGTGGTTCATGCATAACTTGGTTAGTGCAATCAACATTAATCTTTTTTCTTTATTGATATCCTGTGTATCCAACCATCTCTCTAAAAATTTAAAAGTATCCGACAGAGGAACGCTAGGGAAAAGTGCTACAACATCAAAGGAACACAACACTTCATCTTCTTCTAAGGAAATACCTTTTATTTTCTCTACCAGACTGACCGAGTTTTTTACTGACATATTCATCGGGGGGGGGGTCAAATTTCGAAATTCAGCTACTAACCATTTAGCCAACTTCTCCGACGGGGAATTAATATTTGATACAATGGGTCTCATGTTGTTACCTGGCTTATGCGTTTTTGGTAACCCATACAATCTGGGACATTTCGGGTTAGAAACTAATAATTTCATTTTTGTAGCCCAACCTAATTCCTCTTTATATTTATTAAGAGCTTGTGAAGTCTCCCTTACCATTCTTGTTAATGGGTTCTTGACTATAACGTAATTACCTTCACTAATTAACTTTAACATTCTGTCATCATAATCAGTCTTGTTCAATATCACAACATTGTCGCTTTTATCCGCTTTCAAATAGTAACAGTCCTTTGCAATTAAGTTTTTTATTAAGATACGAGTGGAGTTAATATTAGAAGAATTAATTTTCTTGCAGGTGTTATTATTGATAATGGGAATGACACCTCTTCTAACAAATTCTTTCTCACTGTTAGGGGCATATGTGATGGCTGTTTCTATGTCCACTATCAAATCCCTTTTTGGAATAGTTATATCAGGAGGGGCAAACTTAAGGCCTTTATTTAGTATCGACAATTCAGATAAAGTAAAAGATTGATCAGAATAATTCTGAACAAAATCATCTATATAAGTTGGTAAATTTGGTTCTCGATGGGAAAGTTGTTTAAGTTGATTAAATTTACCTTTCAAGGTGCAATATTTTTTAGTTATCTTGTGTTGGATAACATTCTGGATCTTATTGTCAATGCGCTGCCAACTCATAGGATCTCCCGCGAATTCTTTTAACAGAAACAAGTGAAGGTCACATACCTTAGGTTCCAAATGCGCAAGTTTCCTATAGCAATTCTAGATTTCTTCTTTAAGCCAGACTTGTTTACCGAAATCCAAACCTCTGTTCGATCTTTCATTAGAAATTGAGCAGCTCATCTGTATAAAATTAGGTATGAGATTCCACCGTCTGCACTTCTTCAAAAAGGTTAAATCGGCCCTCACGTACTGCACTTTTGTTTTCTGCAAAAATATTCGAAAAGTCGTTCAACAACTACAACAAGACTGATGTAGAAAAACGAACGAAAGGACTCATTTCTGAGCGGTTAAGCGCCCTAAGCGAAATTTGGACCGATTATAAGAATACACATTATGCAATTGTCCAAGCCACTCAGGCTTTAGAGGACAGCGAGCTTAAAAAATACGATTATTTCACAAGCGATCACTTCTCAAGTGCGGAAAATACATACTACACGTTTCGAGGTATTCTCAGAGATGCATTAGATGCATTCGAAACAAAAGTAGACTCAAAGCCAAGCACGGATAATGAATCTTCTTCGTTTCTGAGATTGCCTAGCATCACAATACCAAAACTCTCAGGGTCATATGAGTCATGGAGGTCGTTTCACGATCTATTTCATTCCTTGGTTCATACAAATTCTGCACTATCACCAGTACAGAAACTTCATTACTTGAAATCAAGTGTTTCTGGAGAAGCAGAACACTTATTGCGTCAACTTCCTATGACTAACTCGAGTTATGACAGCGCATGGAAGATATTGCTTAACAGGTACGACAACAAGCGAGTGTCAATTAATGCTCAGCAAAAAATTCTATTCAATTTACCTAAAGCAACACAAGAGTCAGCCAGAGCTATAAAAACAGTGCTGGACAAATCTTCCGAATGTATATACGAACTCGAAGCATTAGAAGTCCCTACTAAGCACTGGGATACAATCTTGATTTATATGCTAGTGCAGTGCTTGCCAGCAGAAACTCATCGCTTATGGGAACAAGAGGTAAACAGTGCAGATGGACTACCTACCCTTGAATCTTCGAAGACGTTTCTAGAAACAAGATTTAGAACTCTCGAAGCAATCTCAGACGCAAAACCAAATTCAACCAATAAATCAGCTCAAATACCAAGAGCATCAACTCACTTTACATCATCTGGTGACAGATGCATAATGTGTAAAGAGCAGCATCGATTATTCAAATGCCCCAAATTTATTAAATTGGACGTTGATTCAAAATTCAAAATTGTCACGTCAAATCGATTGTGCATTAACTGCCTTTCAAAAAGCCACAATACAAAATATTGCGCTAGCAAGTTTACGTGCCAGTGATGTGGAAGGAAACATCATTCCTTACTACATAGGAATATCACAAATCCACAGGGTTCACCTAAGCAATCAGACAACCCACAACTACAAGTACAACCTTGTAATTCGCCTTCCACATCCAAGGGATCAATTCAAACGCTTCACGCGAATCAAACAATGCGAACTACACAAGCCTTGCTTGCCACAGCATTGCTTAAAGTTCCATCAAAAAAGGGCACCATGTTCACTTTACGAGCTTTAATTGACTCAGGCTCTCAAGTCACGTTCATAACAAAGGCTGCTGCACGCAAGCTGCAATTGGCCACTATGAACACATCGATGCAAATTACTGGCTTAGGAAAGTCAGAAACTATGAGTGTTAGCAAACAAGCATCAGTAAACATTCACTCTTATTCAACTTCGAATAAGATAACCACGATAAATGCCCTTATCGTGAACACCATCACGGACATACTGCCTCCGTCCACCATTCCAAGCAAGGAATGGAGCCACGTCATGGCCTGCAACTAGCAGATCCACTCTTTTTCAAGCCAGGAAAATTACTAATAAAACACTTTATTGTGGGTAACGACTACAATAAAGACTTTATTGTGGGTAACGACTACAATAAAGATTCTTGTTATGGGTAACGACTGTAACAAGAAAATTACTAACCAACACTTTATTGTGGGGAACGACTGCAATAAAGATTCTCTGTGGGTTTCGACTGCAGTAAGAATTACTCACCTCACTTTATTCTGGGTATCGAGCAGAATAAAGAATATCCCAATCCCAACCTCAGTAAAGATTATTAAAATCAAGTTAATCAACTGCCAAACATAGATGAGGTGAGTACAAGTTATTTGCAACAAAATTACTACATTTATTATATATTTTATATTTCTCATTTATTGAATATTGATAAATTAAACTATTTGTATCTAACATTTATTGAGCATTAAAGCTCTAGTTTAACAGTGAAGTGTAGAATTTGTAGATAAACGAATACAACCACTAACTTTATACCAGTGGCATCAATTTTATCACATCTTACATTTTTGAATGTACGCTCTGACTACGGGCAGTACATTTAATGGTCCTTCGCAGCCAAATTTAAAGTCTAGTGGTATATATTCCAAGTTTTTCAAACATGACTACACTTCAAAAACTTTTCGCTCACCAAACCACTTCTGGTTTTAATTAATTTTTTGAGCACTGTGAAACACATTTAATAAAGAGTAAGAAAAGGCTTCTTATTGTTTCACAAGGTTATTTTATTATACAAAACGCGTTTCGATAGCTAAGCTACCATCATCGGTAATCTTTTTAAAACTGAGAAACAATTTCAATAGACATTACAGAAAATATAGTAAAGGGTCACTACAATAAATTGAAAACAACTCAAACATCAAGTACAAGTTACTGATAAAAAACTATTCAGAAAAAAGAGAATGTAGTATCTGCTATCAATAGATTTAATCTAGCAAATAAAAAAGGCCATGCTCTATCGGTGCTTCTCCTGAATTTATCAAGCGGTCTTCATACAAATGCATAAATAGAGATTCCCAAGCGTCTAGTTTTTGTTTATTTGATTCAGCCTTAATTAATTTGAAGTTATATAAGTGAAGTTCATGGTTCAAATTATTCCGAATATGATGTGCGACACTTGATCTATTACTTTCATTGTTTACTATGTGTCTATTGTGTTCACGCCATCTCATTTTAACCGCTCTCGATGACTGGCCAATATATATAGAATTACATGAACAATTCAAAGAATATATACCACTTTTATCCAGAGGATCAACTATATCTTTAGTTCTGCAAAGATGAGCGCCAAGTTTATTCTTAGACACTGGAACAACCTGTTTTTCGGTTTTCTTAAAGATGTTTTTAAGTTTCCCGGTAATTGCTGGATGATATGTAATCACCACTCTCTTAACCTCATTCTTCTCACAATCGCTTTTTAAAGTAGTGATGGTACGTATCCGCTTATTTTGGTTTATTTTTTGTATGATTGTGTCAATTATTTGAGGGTTATAGCCATTTATCAAGGCAGTATCCTTGATATATTTCAACTCATTTTTGTAGTCAATGTCAATCATCGGAATATTCAGCATACGATGGATCATGGAGTAAAAAGCAGACATTTTATGTTGGTAGGAGTGGTTGGAATCCGAAGTTATAAATCTCTGCGTGCTAGTAGATTTCCTATATATTGAAAAATTGAGCTGGCTGTTGACTCTTTTAATTAAAATATCCAGAAAAGGAAGACTTTTACTTTGTTCTATCTCATAAGTAAATTTAATAGATGGAAACAAACCATTGAGCTCCTGCAGAATGGACGTAACCTTCTCACTCTTAACTACTACAAAAATGTCGTCAACATATCTAAACCAAATCCGTGGAAACCAATCCTTTTCTTTGCACTGTGTTTCCAAGTATCCAAGAAAAATATCAGAAGATAAAAATGGAGATAGTGCGCACCCCATTGCTGTGCCATCAACTTGTTTATAAAATTTATCCCTAAACATGAAATAATTGTGGTTCATGCATAACTTGGTTAGTGCAATCAACATTAATCTTTTTTCTTTATTGATATCCTGTGTATCCAACCATCTCTCTAAAAATTTAAAAGTATCCGACAGAGGAACGCTAGGGAAAAGTGCTACAACATCAAAGGAACACAACACTTCATCTTCTTCTAAGGAAATATCTTTTATTTTCTCTACCAGACTGACCGAGTTTTTTACTGACATATTCATCGGGGGGGTCAAATTTCGAAATTCAGCTACTAACCATTTAGCCAACTTCTCCGACGGGGAATTAATATTTGATACAATGGGTCTCATGTTGTTACCTGGCTTATGCGTTTTTGGTAACCCATACAATCTGGGACATTTCGGGTTAGAAACTAATAATTTCATTTTTGTAGCCCAACCTAATTCCTCTTTATATTTATTAAGAGCTTGTGAAGTCTCCCTTACCATTCTTGTTAATGGGTTCTTGACTATAACGTAATTACCTTCACTAATTAACTTTAACATTCTGTCATCATAATCAGTCTTGTTCAATATCACAACATTGTCGCTTTTATCCGCTTTCAAATAGTAACAGTCCTTTGCAATTAAGTTTTTTATTAAGATACGAGTGGAGTTAATATTAGAAGAATTAATTTTCTTGCAGGTGTTATTATTGATAATGGGAATGACACCTCTTCTAACAAATTCTTTCTCACTGTTAGGGGCATATGTGATGGCTGTTTCTATGTCCACTATCAAATCCCTTTTTGGAATAGTAATATCAGGAGGGGCAAACTTAAGGCCTTTATTTAGTATCGACAATTCAGATAAAGTAAAAGATTGATCAGAATAATTCTGAACAAAATCATCTATATAAGTTGGTAAATTTGGTTCTCGATGGGAAAGTTGTTTAAGTTGATTAAATTTACCTTTCAAGGTGCAATATTTTTTAGTTATCTTGTGTTGGATAACATTCTGGATCTTATTGTCAATGCGCTGCCAACTCATAGGATCTCCCGCGAATTCTTTTAACAGAAACAAGTGAAGGTCACATACCTTAGGTTCCAAATGCGCAAGTTTCCTATAGCAATTCTTGATTTCTTCTTTAAGCCAGACTTGTTTACCGAAATCCAAACCTCTGTTCGATCTTTCATTAGAAATTGAGCAGCTCATCTGTATAAAATTAGGTATGAGATTCCACCGTCTGCACTTCTTCAAAAAGGTTAAATCGGCCCTCACGTACTGCACTTTTGTTTTCTGCAAAAATATTCGAAAAGTCGTTCAACAACTACAACAAGACTGATGTAGAAAAACGAACGAAAGGACTCATTTCTGAGCGGTTAAGCGCCCTAAGCGAAATTTGGACCGATTATAAGAATACACATTATGCAATTGTCCAAGCCACTCAGGCTTTAGAGGACAGCGAGCTTAAAAAATACGATTATTTCACAAGCGATCATTTCTCAAGTGCGGAAAATACATACTACACGTTTCGAGGTATTCTCAGAGATGCATTAGATGCATTCGAAACAAAAGTAGACTCAAAGCCAAGCACGGATAATGAATCTTCTTCGTTTCTGAGATTGCCTAGCATCACAATACCAAAATTCTCAGGGTCATATGAGTCATGGAGGTCGTTTCACGATCTATTTCATTCCTTGGTTCATACAAATTCTGCACTATCACCAGTACAGAAACTTCATTACTTGAAATCAAGTGTTTCTGGAGAAGCAGAACACTTATTGCGTCAACTTCCTATGACTAACTCGAGTTATGACAGCGCATGGAAGATATTGCTTAACAGGTACGACAACAAGCGAGTGTCAATTAATGCTCAGCAAAAAATTCTATTCAATTTACCTAAAGCAACACAAGAGTCAGCCAGAGCTATAAAAACAGTGCTGGACAAATCTTCCGAATGTATATACGAACTCGAAGCATTAGAAGTCCCTACTAAGCACTGGGATACAATCTTGATTTATATGCTAGTGCAGTGCTTGCCAGCAGAAACTCATCGCTTATGGGAACAAGAGGTAAACAGTGCAGATGGACTACCTACCCTTGAATCTTCGAAGACGTTTCTAGAAACAAGATTTAGAACTCTCGAAGCAATCTCAGACGCAAAACCAAATTCAACCAATAAATCAGCTCAAATACCAAGAGCATCAACTCACTTTACATCATCTGGTGACAGATGCATAATGTGTAAAGAGCAGCATCGATTATTCAAATGCCCCAAATTTATTAAATTGGACGTTGATTCAAAATTCAAAATTGTCACGTCAAATCGATTGTGCATTAACTGCCTTTCAAAAAGCCACAATACAAAATATTGCGCTAGCAAGTTTACGTGCCAGCGATGTGGAAGGAAACATCATTCCGTACTACATAGGAATATCACAAATCCACAGGGTTCACCTAAGCAATCAGACAACCCACAACTACAAGTACAACCTTGTAATTCGCCTTCCACATCCAAGGGATCAATTCAAACGCTTCACGCGAATCAAACAATGCGAACTACACAAGCCTTGCTTGCCACAGCATTGCTTAAAGTTCCATCAAAAAAGGGCACCATGTTCACTTTACGAGCTTTAATTGACTCAGGCTCTCAAGTCACGTTCATAACAAAGGCTGCTGCACGCAAGCTGCAATTGGCCACTATGAACACATCGATGCAAATTACTGGCTTAGGAAAGTCAGAAACTATGAGTGTTAGCAAACAAGCATCAGTAAACATTCACTCTTATTCAACTTCGAATAAGATAACCACGATAAATGCCCTTATCGTGAACACCATCACGGACATACTGCCTCCGTCCACCATTCCAAGCAAGGAATGGAGCCACGTACATGGCCTGCAACTAGCAGATCCACTCTTTTTCAAGCCAGGAAAAGTCGACCTGCTTTTAGGAGCAGATGTTTATGGAGAAATCCTTTTAGAAGGGTTGCGAAAAGGCCCTCCAGGTACACCTATAGCACAAAACAGCACCCTAGGCTGGATCCTTTTCGGCAATTTAAAAAACACTCACACAATATCCACTGCGTCCACCTTAACAGTAAATGCTCAGTACGAGGAAGAGTCTTCCCTCGATAAACTTCTGCGGCGGTTCTGGGAAACCGAAGAAGTTACTCCAGGAAGACAACTGTCTAAGGCAGACCGCGATTGCGAAGAGTTTTATCAAAAAACTCATCTTCGAAATGCAACCGGCCGTTACGAAGTTCGCTTGTCTTTTATTAATGAAGCTCCCAGCTTGGGTGACTCTCGTGGCATGGCTCTACGAAGATTTTATTGTCTAGAGCACAAATTGCAACAAAATCCTGAGCTTAGTCAGGAATACAAGGCTTGCATTAACGAATATAAATCATTCGGGCACATGATATTGGCTGATAAAGAAGCCAGTCGTGATAAATGTTATTATCTTCCTCACCACGCCGTCATCAAGGATAGCACTACGACCAAGGTTCGAGTCGTTTTTGATGCCTCGGCTAAATCCACTAATGGGAAAAGTTTAAACGAACAGCTGCATACGGGTCCAGTACTGCAATCTGAGCTTTTCTCAACATTACTTCGATGGCGAAAATATAAATACGCTATGTCAGCCGACATAGAGAAAATGTACCGAATGATTAACATTCAACCTCCAGATCAAAATTTTCAACGAATAGTCTGGAGAAATAGTCCCAGCGAAAGCATCAGAGACTATAAGTTAACCACGGTCACATTTGGCACAACGCCAGCTCCATATTTAGCCATCAAGACCCTTCACCAATTAGCAATTGATGAAGCCGCAAAATATCCTATAGCTGCCAAAATTATACCGCGTGATTTTTATGTTGATGATCTGCTCACTGGAGCAGATTCCATCAATGAAGCCTTGGAAATACAAGCGCAGATGATTAACATTCTGTCGTCAGCAGGCTTTAACCTAAGGAAATGGGTAAGCAATTCATCGGATCTCCTATCAAGCATTCCGGAAGAACATAGGGAAGTACAACTTCCATTACGGTTAGCAAGTGATGAATCTGTAAAAACCCTGGGAATACATTGGCACCCAGGAACTGACCATTTCACTTTGCAATATAAACAATTCGCAGATCGCAGCTCTACAAAGCGTTCTGTGTTGTCAGAAATTGCTACACTTTTTGATCCACTAGGTTGGATATCTCCGATCATAGTTACAGCCAAAATTCCGATGCAAACCTTATGGCTTTCGGGATGCTCATGGGATGAGCCGATACCTTCACATATCGACATGCACTGGCGACAATTTAAAGAAAAGCTATTTCACATTAGCTCAATCCATATACCACGGTGGATATTCACCACTAGTGATTTATCAATGTGCCAGATACACGGATTTTCCGACGCGTCCAATCACGCGTATTCGGCGGCAGTATATATCAGGGCTATAGATCAAGAAGGAAACGTGCACGTTAATTTACTTATTGCAAAATCCAAAATAGCACCTGTCAAAGCTATAACGCTTCCTCGCCTCGAGTTATGTGGCGCAGTACTTTTAGTTCGACTCATTGATCGAGTTAGAACCGATCAAAAACTTACTAAGATCCCCATATTCGCTTGGACAGATTCCTCTATTGTTCTATCGTGGATTCGCAATCATCCGAACAAGTACAAAACTTTTGTTGCAAATAGGATCGCAGAAATCCAAAATTTAACTGATATACAGTCACGGCATCATGTTCGATCTAATGATAATCTTGCCGATTGTAACTCTAGGGGCATTGAACCTGCAACATTAAGCTCCCACCACTTATGGTGGTACGGAACTCAGTGGCTGTTGAATCCTGAAGAAGATTAGTCTCAATCATTACCTGTTATGGAAAGCAACTTAGAATCTGAACAAAAGCGAGTAAGTTGTTTATCTACTATTCAGTCAAACACTAATGAACTTTTTAGAAAATTCTCAACGTTTGTTAAAAAATGGTCACATAAAGATATTGAAGGCTTGAAATAAGTGACGCTGTGAAAGTAAAACATCTTTTATTACATAAACCGAACCTTTTAGGTTAACCAGTTGCAATTCCCTCATGTCTTTCCCCTTTTTTTGTTGTTTGTGTGAATAAGTTTTTCTTATTAAAACTTCAGTGCATACAAATCCCTCCATTTTTATCATCTGTACATATATTAATATATTAACATAATTTACATGAGACTATTTGAAAGACATTACAGCCTTTCAACGGGGGGCAGTATGTTCGAACCAAATCGGTTCGAATATATTTTTGTTTTTATCGATTATTTTTAAAAGGAAAAGATCCTGAAACAAAGCATCAAATTTTAGGAAAATTAAATCTAATTTGATTACTCTTAATCAAAAAACAGGTACACAACCTAACAAAGCCATGTATTTGTCATCTACATAACACTTTGCACAAATACAATACAACAATATAGCCTCATTAAGCAAATCAAATTAAAATTCTTATCATATGATTGAAGCAATTAGATTCGTGCTAAAAACAATTGCTGAAAGAAGAACATATGCAAAAATGCCATGCTAAAATTGAGATCTTAAAGCAAAACAAATTCAATCTAATTACAAATTTTCCCAAAAATATCTAACCAAAGCATGTGTTGTCATGTAGCATACAATGCATGGCACAAATACAATCAGATTAAGCAGATCAATTTTCAACACTATCATCATTATATGTACTATCGAACGGGAATTTCTTCTCTACGTGATAGAGATAATATTTTTTGCAAATATACAGAATTCAATTTAACACAGCAGCATGGGTTGCTTTAAATTTCTTGTTACTATGCATTTTTGTTCGTTGCTATGCATATTTTATCTCTAGTACCGTAAAATTACAGACGCACGGCCAATTCTTGTGATCATGCGCCTCTGCTACTCCATCATTGGTGTCGTGTGCAAGCAAGGGCTATATAAACAGCAATTTAACTTGACTCGATCTCTTTTTCAGTTTGGCAGTGCAGTGAGTAACTTGATAATTTTTTAGTGGTATTTCCTAGTGTTGTGAATTTTTATTAACAGTTTAACACTTTGTTTGGTTGACAATTGAAATAAATTTTTCTTATTCTGGGTTGCGACTAGATTAGGAGATTTATTTGAATAGCGACTAAAGCAAAGATTCTTATTACGGGTAATGACTGTACTAAGAAATTTTACTAATCAAACACTTTATTGTGGGTAACGACTACAATAAAGATTCTTGTTACGGGTAACGACTGTATCAAGAAAATTACTAATAAAACACTTTATTGTGGGTAACGACTACAATAAAGACTTTATTGTGGGTAGCGACTACAATAAGGATTCTTATTACGGGTAACGACTGTAATAAGAAATTTACTAACACTAGACACTTTATTGTGGGTAACGACTACAATAAAGATTCTTATTACGGGTAACGACTGTAATAAGAAATTTACTAACACTAAACACTTTATTGTGGGTAACGACTACAATAAAGATTCTTGTTACGGGTAACGACTGTAACAAGAAAATTACTAATAAAACACTTTATTGTGGGTAACGACTACAATAAAGACTTTATTGTGGGTAACGACTACAATAAAGATTCTTGTTACGGGTACCGACTGTAACAGGAAAATTACTAACCAACACTTTATTGTGGGGAACGACTGCAATAAAGATTCTCTGTGGGTTTCGACTGCAGTAAGAATTACTCACCTCACTTTATTCTGGGTATCGACCAGAATAAAAAATATCCCAATCCCAACCTCAGTAAAGATTATTAAAATCAAGTTAATCAACTGCCAAACATAGATCAGGTGAGTACAAGTTATTTGCAACAAAATTACTACATTTATTATATATTTTATATTACTCATTTATTGAATATTGATAAATTAAACTATTTGTATCTAACATTTATTGAGCATTAAAGCTCTAGTTTAACAGTGAAGTGTAGAATTTGTAGATAAACGAATACAACCACTAACTTTATACCAGTGGCATCAATTTTATCACATCTTACATTTTTGTATGTACGCTCTGACTACGGGCAGTACATGTAGAATATATTCCCGACGAAACCACGCCTTTTTTTACACCTCTTTCTGTTTTCTATGAGTTTTTAACATTTTTGTACTTTTAGTGAATCCAGGATTTTCTTGATCGATATGCTGTTCAGGTTCTTCATGGATGATCCACTCCATTGGAATATATACCTGAATGTACTTCACATGTTTTTGGGTGAATAATCTTTGTATTTACATCAATTTCATTAGTTTAATAATGGCATGTCCTTTACTTGCAGACATTATATTTACATTTTATCTGTAAAGTTTTCGTACCACAGGAAAAGATAAAATTTACTCATACTCCAGTTGAAGGAAAACGGAGCAACTATGTATATATCAAAAATGTTTGCTGAACAGATGCAAGAAATGATGTGAAAAAACATGCCGATCTTAAATCTGATGAAGATAATGACTCCAACGTCGACTTTGATGATGATGACAATTTTATTATAAATGATCCATATTACCAAAAACCGACAGAAGATTAGGAAGAAATCGATGATTCCATTGTTGAATTCAGAAGATCATTGTCTGTTGATTTCCTCAGTAAGGCTAAAACTCTAAGCCGGAATCTGAGTAAAATATCACCACCATTATTTGGGTGTACACAGTATTTCCACTCGATTGAGCAACCACAACAAGAGGGAAGTTTTTCGGAAGCAGACCATCATCTCAAGCAGAAGCATCCCCTGAAGCAATAACCGCGTCAATACCCGTGCTTACACCAACTGATCATCTACACTTGAAAGGTAGTCGTGAACAAGTAAAACAGCTAGAATTGGTCTTATAGGGCGCTTTCAGTACATCGAAATCACGTAATTTTGCTGTTTCAGCGTGATTTCGATGAAATCACCTCGAAATCACGTAATTTCCAATACAAAAAACTTAATCGTAATCATCTCATTTTAGCGGAATTTCAATGAAATTACCTCAGAAATTACGAAAATTTGCCCGAACGTACAAACTTTCGGTTTCCACTTTTTCTCAAACTGTATCATTTGACATTTGTTGTATACATTTGCAATAAATTTGTAAAGAAGAAATTTAAAATAAAATTAAATATTTTATTAATAGTTGCTGACATTTATATGACAATATATCCTTTTAATTACAAAAGCCATGTTTATGTAATTAATTATTTTACATGCCAATTTGGTATTTAATTGTAGAACCTGTCAAACGAAATCATCTCAGCGGTAGTGAAAACACCTACAGTGATTTTGAAATCACTTCATCAAAATTACGTGATTTCGATGTAGTGAAAACGCCCTATGAGCCCAATTCTTATGATACCCTAGATGAATGCCCGTATTAAATTTCGCATATATTTCTAAAATGGTTCGTCGGACAGAAAAACTGATTATTTATAATTTATGATTTTATAGGATTTCGTATTCTGAAGAAGTTCTTAGTACTGTAGCGTATTTCACCCTTCCGCTACTTATCCAAATTTTTTTTACCTCTTCCTATGTTTATATATTTTCTATTTCCTTTTTCTCTTTCTTCGTTGAATCTATCTTTCTCCATTGTGTCCCCAGGGTACCTGAAAATTGGGCAAAAGTTATATAATTTCGAAAAGTAGCCCTTGGCAGATGATGCAAAAATTTTTAAAGTTATTGAGACAGAAGAGGACTGCATGTCTTTACAGAGAGATATTCTTGCTTTAGAGAACTGGAGCAATGATAATTTTTTACCGTTGAATATATCCAAGTGTAAAACACTAACTTTTCTAGAAAACCAAATACCATACATTACCATTACAAAATTGCTGATATCTGTCTTAATCGTGTTACTGAATTGAAAGACCTGGGTGTTATTTTCGACCAGAAACTATTATTTCAGTCACACATCTATTGGATTACTTCCAAAGCTTTTAGATTACTTGGGTTCTTATTCCGAATTTGTAAATCTTTTAAATCTTCATCCTCTTTTATTACCCTTTACAATTCCTTTATAAGAAGTCACCTCGAATACGCGTGCACTATCTGGAATCCTTTTTATGATGTGTATATACAACAGATTGAATCTGTGCAGAGGAAATTTACTAGAATTCTACAATACAAAATGGATGGATCTTATCTAAATTATTTTTCTCGACTTGACAAATTTGGTATCTCTACCCTCGAAAAGCGGCGTCTTTTCCTAGATGAAATCTTCTTGTTTAACATAATACATAACCATATTCGTTGCCCTGAATTATTAAGCAGCATTAATTTTGTTAATCCAACTAGAGTTACCCGTTCACCTTTAACTTTCCAGATCCCTACTGCCAGAACCAATCTGCGTTATAAATCTCCTACTTATAGGATTCAGAAATATCATAATGACCTACTAAACGATGTTGACATTCTCAGTCTTACTCTCTACTCGTTTAAAACTGTTATTAGAAATGAAATTGAGACTCCGCAATCAGAGTAATCATTATATAATAATAATTCAATACTAAGAATCATTGTATATTTGCCCTTTTGTTGATTCATCAAATTTCCTTAAGCTTCCATTGTTTAATTTTAATCTTTTTACCTTTAATTATTCCGTGTTATCTTGAATTTTTGATATTAATTCATCTAATCTTCAATAGCTGTTAATAATAACTTTGTATTGAATTCCATTATACTTACCAATATAGCATCTAGCTTTTTTAATTAATATTTGTTATTGTTTTAAATCTTTTTCTGCAACTCTTATGCATATTACTTTTGTATTTTCTAGTTATTAAGATACCGGTAGCTTTTAATTGTGACCAGTCTGTAAGCTACCGCTGTAAATTTTTGAATAAATAAATAAATAATTAGTTAACCTGAAAGGAGAAAAATGCTTTCATTTTTAAGAATTTTGCAATAAAATTAACATTGAAAAGTGCGTACTTACCTGCGGGGAATACATTGTGTATACGCAGCTCACCTGAAAAATAAGAATCTATAGTTGGTGTCAATCCTTTTACATCAGTTAGCGGGTACTTACCTCCGGAAACGTCATCATATTTAGTGTCGTTTGCGAATCCAGTGCACCTATAAAGAAAAAAAAAAACATTTTCGGCATATATAATTTGCACTAGATTAATAGCCATTAGTGTGTACTCACCTGTGGGAATTTTATTATATTTAATTTGGATTATATCTGCTAACGAGCAGTGCATACAATAAAAATAAAATAAATAAATAAAAAAAGGGGACATAAACGAGCACCCTGCAAAGTACTGGTAGCTCTGGCACACTGGGGTAAATCTCGGTCATGCTGGACACTGATGGCGTTTGGCAGCTGCAGGATTTTAAATCGAATTTGGATGATTCGAGTCAAGTAAGCTTAGTCATAAGTCAGGTCAAGTTAGGCAGGTACCTGTAGTAGGTTAGTTGAATTTTTTGATTCTTACAAAATTTTGAGAAATGTTTAGATTAACATGAGTTCCTTTAGGAATCCAGTAATAAAGCTGCGCGTTGCGGTAGATTAGCGATAACAGTAGAAATAAGAGAACATTGTCATACGGAAACAAGGCAATAATGACTTAATATATTATCTTCCTTTTATTTTCTGGTATAACATTTTTTTTTTATTATAACTTCTTGGACTTTGGATAGTTATGGGTAAAATTTTTTTTCTGTTTGATTCTTGTTTCTTGGTATTTTCCCATTTCTTTTCAGAATCGCCATACTATGTGGCCAAAGGCAGGGTGATCTAGGATCGATTGACGTCGTCGAGTCTATTGGGCATAGTAATACTTATTTCATGTGTCCCACATACAAAAAAAAATTCTTTTGATTGTTGCTGACTTTTTTCTTTGTCCTTTTTTCTCTTTTTTTCAGGAGTCCTGGAATCTTAAAGTTTTAGCTCATTCTTGTAGTTCATGAGGTACTAGGTGCGAGTATCTACAATAGGCCGGAGGCTGGGACAAGCCCAGCATGGTTTTCCTGCTGACTTCGACTCTTCAGCGTGATGTCCAGATAAATCAACCGTGATGGGGGAGCGCAACACCCTAAGACACAGCCTAACGCACATACTCGAATACAAACAAGGGTTAAACAAAAATATGACCACGCTTTTGGACGCTTAGCCAGAGTGGTAGTGGGCGATCGGGCCTACACTCTCCAAAGGCTGAGGCTTCACCAAAACCTGAGGCCTCCCCGTCTGGTTATCCTCGTCTCTCTCTCTCTCGTCGTCTTCACCAACGAAATGAATATTTCTTCTTTAGGTTTCTAGGCTTCAACAGGAAGCAGCCGCTTACTGGTGGTACAAGTTTCCAGATTTCTTTTTTTTTCCGTCCATCCGTCTGCAGTCCCTAGTCCATTCGCGGGCGATAACTTGTAGGTCCTTCCGTCTCTCCGGTTACTTGATTTACACAGCTATCAAGCATCGAAGGGTGTGGGAGCAAGAACCTCACCAAGCTGACTGATTGATAGCGGCAATACGCTGTGCGGCCTGCCACTTCAGCCCAATGATGATTTTGCAGTCACAGGAGGTAAACTAACAGCCTCCTGATCTGTCCCGCACATCGGTGGGCTGACGGCCGACCTTGTCTGCTACAATACAATAAAAATGTTTACGCCTGATCTTTTTCACAGTAAATTTTTATATGGCAACAACAAAAAGGGTCTGCTCGATTTAGTCCATTGTTTAAATTTTATTTTTTGTTACAATAAAAACACCACAAACCAAATTTCAGCTTTTTATGTCGACGCGTTCCCAGGTTGTGTCCAAATATATAGTGGAAAACGAAATTTTTGTATGACCGCTCGACGGAGTTTTCGAACATACTTCTATTTTTTAAAGTTCGTGTACAAAATTTCAGCTTTCTAAGTGAATGTGTTCTAGAGTTATTGTGCGCACAGACGGACAAACATGCAAAAATCAAAATAACTTTAAATATTATGCGTGGGTGTCCAATCCATTTTGCTCTACAATTATTATTTCGAGGTGTTACAAACGGAATGACAAACTTAGTATACCCTTTAGATTTCATTTATGGTATAAAAAACGACCTCGTTCATCACCACCGGAACAAGAAGGAGGAGTAGGTATCTGATGCTAAGGCGAATGACGGGAGATTTATTGGAATTTTGTGTGAAATCAAGCGTATTTCTATAAAATAATTTGCAAAAAAAACATTCACTGCTGCATCGAAACGAGGTCGTGTTTCTTTTACCAAAAAAATTAAGTGTATTCAGCTGCAGGCAGTTATTGCCTATTAATAAATGAGGTATGATATTATTTGTATTGAGCATAATCGCAAATGAATTGTCCGAAATGCAAGGTAAATTTGTACCTATCATCCACAATAAATTGTTGCCAAATTTATCATAGTAAGACCTAATGGCTTATGTTTATTTTCTGTTCTTATATTCTTCTAACTAATATTGATATCTCTACTTTATTCTCTTTGAATAAAACAAAATTGAAATAAAAACAGCAGTGTTTTAATCTCTTCATTTTCGAGGACTAATTGCCTTACGGCGAGCTACCTATTTTCTCAACTTGTTATGGTCCCGTGTGGGCATGACGATAGCACCACAGACAGCCGTGTGTAAACACGGCATGTCACCTCTAAGTGCCTAGCCCGACATCTGCTAGTCAGAAAGGTGACGAAACAGTATGCACCACCACAAGGTAAATCAGGAAACGAAGATGCCGGAAAAGGGACGGTCATCCATTTTTGAGACATGGTGTGATTTTCGATAAGTGAACCGTAGCTCGAGGAGATAGCGGAAAAAGAAAGTTGTTTTTGGAAAGCAGAAGGTGACCGAAGAAAACCACCGAAAAGGAAAAGAAAATTCACCACAGTAGTGAACTGTATTGTGAAAAAAAAATACAAAAACTAAGAGCAATTGAGAAAGGAAAAGGTGGATAAGAGGAAAATTAAGAATTTGGAAAGCGAGGAGAACTGCAGATACTAATCCAAAGAACACAACAACGAGGAAATGGAGAGGGTAGTTTCACTGGCAGCGACGGAAAGGGTGTCGGTTCCACGGCCCTAAGCAGGCAATTTGATGAAAACATTTTAGAAAAAAATTTTAAATTAAAAGATTTTCACAAGAAGTGAGCAAACTATATTAGTAAAGAAATTTCAGTGAACAAACATTTGTTTTTGAACAAACTTTTCGTCCGCGAGATGCTACGCACATGGCCCATCGGCCCATATTATTTTACGTAGTGCCAAAAATATATAAATTATCTTATAAATATTAAATTACTCCTTCGGAATAAGTGAATTAAATATACTATAGAAAGGATCTTGTTCCGCATGAATTTTGAAGAGACTTCCGTCAGTCAAAGCCTTCACAAGAAGTGAGCCAACTATATTATTAAAGAAACTTCAGTGAGCATACATTCGATTTTGAACAGACCTTTCGTCCGCGAGATGCTAAGCACATGGCCCATCAGCCCAAATTATTTTACGTTGTGCCAAGAAAAGTTTAATTATCTTATATATATTAAATTGCTCCTTTGTAATAAGTGGAATAATCATACTATAGGTTAGGGTTCTTATCCCGATTGATTAGGTTAACTAGGTCTTGGTCTTAAAATCTTGTACATAACCTCTAAGTAAGTAAATATAAACCTTGCAGGGAGAAATTTCGATTGAAAAATGTAAGGACAACACCAGGGGAGGTGAACCCTGCCACTCGTCTTGTTTTCATTAGTTTCATTTTAGGTTCCCCCGAACCGTCGAACTTATGCTCTGGAAGGCCTTCTCTAGACTCTACCATTGCATTGTGAACAAATAAGTGAAATAGCAACGCGAATAGGAAGTGTTTGACTAATGGTATACTAGTACTCTTTCGCAGGGTTGACTCATGTTAGTAGTTAAAGTAGGATAAAGAAAAAAAGAAACTGAAGAAAATTGTGCTGCTGAGGCATATTATATCTAGAAGAAAATTTTCTTAGTTACCAGCTGAACTAACATGAAAGGTTGTACGTAAGGTTAGTTATATCAACGATAGTTAGTTTTCAAGCCGGATAACGTAATCTCTACTACTACCACCACCCTATTAAAAGGAGACAAAAGTTTAACTGCGTGCGAAGCCTGTACCACAAAAAAAATAGGAGGAACAATTTTCGAACAACCGGGAGGTAGACAAATCAGGTACTGGTCTGGTAAAAGCAGTACCCATATACTGGAGCCTCATGCTGAGTGTCGGTAAATTGTAATTCCCTGATGACGGAGGAACCATGCCATCTGCAGGAGTTACGGCCTTCTTAGTACAAAACAGCTAAAGCTACGGGGGTGAATTTAAGAGCAAACACATATATTGTAAACTTTTTTTTATTAAAATAACTAAAATAATGTACTAAGACATCGGAGTTTCCTTTTTTCTCTGCTCCTCCTGAGGTTTCTCTCCTACGGGGATACAAAGCGACATTGAAAATCAGCTGGCCGCGATGTCACGGGCGTCCGGGGACGGCGCAAAGGATCATGCCATCCGATCCTTAGGATGCTCTTCAGGTGAGTGGTGTACGAGGTCCCTTTTGAACCTCTGTGGGTGTTGTTTTTTTTCTTTTGTTTGCGTTAATCCTTTTGGTAATAAATCTCGTCTTCGTTCTTAGTTCTTCTCATTTTTCCAAGGCACGGTAAATTTGTTCATGGTTAAGTGGCAGGCAGGTTTGTCTTTTGGTGAACCCACCCCGCACTCTCCGAATTTAGACCGCGGTGCTAGCGTGCCGGCCTGCTAAACTGCCACTGAGTGAGCTGCCACGTATTGCTGGCAGACGAACTTTACTTCCACCAAGAGACCTCACTTCAAATCAAGAACCATAACAAGCTGCATGTAAAACTATTCATTCTGTGTTATTTTCGACTTCACTTCAAGCTATTCGCATCCAAAATAACCAAACATGCAAAAAGAAAATTGTCCCGTGTGAGAATTAATAATATATCATAAACAAAGCAGCATATTAAGATACAAAAAATATCATGCACAATGGAAAATAAAAAGATACGCAATTTGCACACTGAATTCTTTAGCGATTTAAGTTCCATTTTCTGGTAGTGACAAAATTGTCTACTTTACGACATACGTCAATATAACATATAAAAAGCGGGCGTCATTCAAAGTGAAATTTTTACCAACGCGGTATTAATTTAACACATGTAGGTACAATCAACTAGGTTCAGAAAGTTCCTTATGGTTTTACGTGAGCATCTGCCAGGTATGGCTTAATCCCACGGCATTCTTCATGCTCGGATTGTTATCGATAATCAACGTCCTCATGTGCGAAATAATTACTTCCAGTATGCCAATAGAGCATGACATGGCATCAACTTACTGGTAGAAGCGAGACCTATCCAATCTCGGCCGATCTAGGGTCATGGCACCCACGTTGAGTTGGATAAAACCTTGTTATCCAGGGCTCCCCTAACCCCGTAGTACCAGGTTAGCCAATGTCGGGCCGCCCATTTGGTATAATTTTCGTAAAGCATGATCAACGGACCATTAATACTCTCGGTTGCAATATTTCATGCAAAACATCTTTTCTAAACGGTACTGGTATCTCAACTTGGAAATGAGTTGTCGCAGCGAGTAGACGTATTTTTTCAGTGCTCCGTGAACAGTAGCTTTTTTTTCCGTTTTTTATCAACTATCAGTTCTGTGTTTGTACTGCTACCGGCTTAGTGTGGTGACAAAGTTAATCTTATATCTTTGCTGATTTATTTGATAAGAAAAATCTCATATTAAATGGCGGGAAAACAGAATGGAAAAGCAGTTGGTTCGTTGCGAAAAAGAAATAACTCGGACAGCATAAGCCCTGCGGCTACAAGGAGCGGTACTTCACAGCTAAATATCGACAAGGGTCATTGTACGCCGCAAACTACGACTAATTCATACATCGAAAATTTTTTAAAAGAATTTGAGACTCGTCTGATGGACAAGTTGGAAAAGCGGCTGCAGGCCATGGAACTAAAACTGGACAAATTGGTAAATGCTGCAATTGATCCCGTCAAGGCCCATCTCGAAGCGTTGGAAGTTAAGTATATAGAACTGGAAAAGCATTACACTACAGTTTCAATTAAGAACGATGATCTTCTTCGCACTCAACGTCTATCAGATGCGGTTATCAGAGGCATTCCACACAAGAATGGGGAAGACCCCCTTAAAATTCTGCAAGCTATTTCTGCTAAGATTGGACACAATCTCTCACCTTATGCGAATGCGTATCGTCCGTTTTCTCCACTACATAATAAAATAAAGAATAAGAGTGATCGGCTGGTTCCTATTTTGGTGAAGTTCTCATGCATGAATGAACAACGTTTATTTCTTTCAACTTTTAAGAAATATGGAGGAGTTAAGCTCAAAGATATTGAAGGGTTCTCGTCAGAGGGATTAATATTTACGCATGAAAGTCTTACACCTACAAACCAAATATTATTGCGTGCTGCTCAGCGAATGCGTGGTCAGGGTTCTTTGTACGCTGCTTACTCTCGTACCGGTTTTGTTTACATCAAGCGTAATAAAAATGATAAATCTATTCGAATAACTGATCTCGACGACCTCTGCCCTAATAGAACATCTGTTGCTGTGATCGGAGTAAACTGAATTTGATCGATGAGGAATGTATCAATTTACTGCTTTTGAGTTTTTTGCATTTTTCTTTTGTTGCATTTCATTCTTTGTTTTAAATTCTTTAATTGAATTCTCTTACATGATAGATAGTAACATCTTAGGTAATGTAATTTCACTTTTTTACATTCTTTCGGCCTATTCCCTTCTAAACTTTAGTCATCCGTTAGCTTTAATTTTAATTCTAAGTTTGCTATATAAATATGTCGTGAGAATTATCTTCATTATAATCAATTTATTACAGCTCTTTGAATTTGAGAGGTGCTTCGCAAGATCTCTTTATATTTTCTTGCTCATTCTGTATTTCCACAGCTCCTTATTCATGATGCTCGTAGCCGGCGTTTTGTTTTTTATCTTCTATGAATGATTACGGTGGCTTGGACAAGATAAGAATTTTGTTAGAGATTTTTTGCAGACGTGCTGCTGGTCTAAATGTCTGTTTGCTAAATGCGAGGAGTGTAAAAAATAAAATCGACGAATTGAAAGAAATTTTTGTGCGATCTAATGTGGATGTAATTCTGGTCACTGAGTCTTGGTTAAAAGATCACATTCCTTCCAACCTTGTATCCATTGATGGGTACAATTTATTTCGTAATGATCGCAGCAACAGAACTGGAGGAGGTGTAGCGATATATGTAAAGAATAATTATAAGACTAAGATTATTGGCTCTTCATCCTTACAGGCGGTTGAATTCGTATCAGTAGAAGTTAACACGGGCGTTGAAAAATGTGTTCTCTCATCGGTATATTGCCCACCTACACTATTTAATATTGATGAATCTAGAGAATTTGAGACCATTATTTCTAGTTGGGTTCACAAATATAATCATGTAATAGTAGGAGGTGATTTCAACGTCAATATTTTACACCAAAGTTAAATTTCTGCCAACTTTCAGTCCATGGTACAGTCGCTTTGTCTGAATATGGTAAACTCGCTACCAACATATATGAACACAACCAATCCCTCTCTGCTAGATCTCATTCTAACCTCCAATTTGGATCACATTGGCTTTTACAACCAGATTAGTCCACCAAGTTTCCATGATATCTTGTTTGTGACGTATGACATTCCGCTTTTGTCGGCTGAGCTCTCGACTTTTTCATACAGAGATTTTAAGAACATTGATATGCCGACTCTATTTGATGAATGCAGTCTCCTGAATTGGAGTACCATTTATACAAGCACAGCCGTCAACGCACAAGTCCAAATATTCAGCGAGTTTATTAAATACTTATTCGATCGTCATGTGCCCATTGTAAATAGGCGAATAAAGGTGTCCGGTTCTCCTTGGTTTACCCCTAATATATCTTCTTTAATTTCAGAAAGGGAATGTTATTATCAACTTCACCGGCGTATTAAATCTCAGTATACAAAGCAATTGTTTAAGACAGCACGCAACCGAGTTACTCTAGCAGTAAGGAAGGCTAAGCAAAAACACTTCTCGAACAGATTAGATCCAAATCTTCCATCGAAGAAACTCTGGAGTAATCTCAGGATCGCTGGTTGTTATGGTAAATTAACGAACTGGAATTCCGATTTTGATCCTAACAAACTGAATGCTTTTTTCTCTCACCAAAGTGAGATTACTATTCCCGCAAATGTTCTTCCTATTCTTAATACGTCTAATAACTCCGCGTCAACTCTATTTTCTTTCAAGACCGTAAATTCGTGTGATGTAATTAATGCTATTCGGTTGATCCATTCCGAATCAACTGGACCCGATGAAACTTCTCCCCGCTTTCTTAAAATCTTATTACCAGTAATTATTGACCATTTAACTTATGTCCTAAATTCGTGTTTAACTCGCTCTGTTTTCCCCTGCACTTGGAAAGTGGCTACAGTATTGGCCTTACCTAAAAAATCATCACCTGTTGATATGAATGATCTTCGGCCAATAAGCATTCTGCCTGCCTTTCCTTTCAAAAGTACTGGGAAGACTAATGTATTCCCAGATGCTAACATTTTTAGAGGACAATCGCTTTTTAACCAGATGGCAATCGGGATTTCGTCCTAAGCACAGCTGTGCTACAGCTCTATTGAAGGTGACAGATGACTTGCGGGCAGCACTCGACAGGGGATTTATTAGTGTATTGGCTCTGCTTGATTTTTCCAAAGCTGCTTCTCACGTTTCAACAGTGACCTCATCGAAATAAGCAAATGGGCGTCATTGAACCAACTAAGTCTGAATCCGATTAAATCACATTACTTGATTATACATAACAGCAAGCTATGCGCAAATGATTTTCCCAGTATTCTGCTTGACAATTCTCCTTTGACCTTAGTCAACTCTGCAATAAGTCTAGGAATAGCCATCAACTCTAATTTAAAATGCTGTGACCACATCAAATTTACTCTTCGTAAGATCTATGGCGGACTTACAATTGTGGCTTACTGCTGATATTTTGTCGAGGGATATGCGGTCGCGATTGGTAAAGAGCCTATTATTACCTTACTTCACATCTGGCAACATAATCTACCCAAAGCTAGATAGTGCTTGCTCCCACAAGCTTAATGTTGCTTATAATGATTGTATTCGATTTATTTTTGGGCTTAGAAGATTTGACCACATCTCTCCCTACAGTTCCCAACTGTTGGGTTGTTCACTTGAAGTATACTTGGAAATGAATTTGTTGTCTTTTTTATACAACCTGATCAAAACGAGAATTCCAAGCTATTTGATCGAATGCAATTTACAGAACTTACGTTCAGCTAGAAATGTCAATCTCCTGCTTCCTCGTTTTCGCACAGTTGTATATGAAGGTTCTTATTTTATCCAGTCAATCCGTTTATGGAATAATTTACCAACTAACATACAAGGCGCTGGTTCCCTGCGCACGTTCAAGAGCTTACTCAAGGAGCATTTCTCGGTTTCACCCTCTTTACAATGATGTATTAGTGTATTTTCTCACGACAGTTTATTGGCAAACAATTTTGCATATTAATATAGATATTTAGTGTTTTTCTCTTTTTTTTTTTTATGCTTTCATCCTTTTCTTTTGTAGATTTTTGGTTTTTATTTTTAGTTGTCTTTTTTTTTACGCTTTCATCCTTTTGTTTTATTTTTATTATTATTAATACGTACTGTAACTAGTTCCGTTATTTTGAAGTACTATTGTAAGATTGTAGATCTTGTGTACTCTTTATATGAAATATATATATTATTATTATTATTATCTGAAGAGAGCGGGCGTGTCAGATTTGGCTCCGAGAAATAATAAAGAATAGCAGCGGAAGGAAGTAGGAGAAAGACCGTAAAAGTGCTCCAAAGTGACATTAAAGTTAATGCATCATAGTGTATTGTGCTAGTGAAAATAAAAACTATAAAAGTGTCGAAAAATTTAAATATTAAATTGTTAAAAAAGTGGAAAGTGATTGACAGATTTAGATTTGGATTTTCAATTAATTTCGTTCGTTGCCATGACAACATGGCAACCGTGAAAAATTTACAGTCTGATTAAATTGATTCAAAAATTTGAAAAACTTTTAAAAAATATATAATTACTTAAAATAATTAAGATTAATAAAGTGTTCAGAAAAATAAAAGCAAACGACATAAAAATTTACTGCCGCACTCAATATGAGTACGTGCAGCAGCAGCGATTCTGGGGGGAATGATGATCCCCTCAAATTGAAAGGAAGGAGGAAGAAGAGCACGAATGCTTCTTCTTCCTCCAAAGCAAATGAAGGGCCCACAGAAAAGGCCATTAAGGGCCCAATTGAAGAGGCCAGTGGCAGCAGTAAGCAAATGCAGCCACCTTCCTTGGAAAATACTGCCGCCAAGATAACTGAGGCTACCCAAGTAAAGTCTGGAGGAACAGCTCACAAATCCACCGGAATTGCTACAGCATCTGTAGCTGATGCTTTTGCAAAAGCTCCGACAACGCCTTCGAGCTTGGGACAACATCCCACGCTGAAGGAAGTTGTTGAAACAGCTTCAGCTTCAGCGCCAAAGCCGAGCGGTGTTATCATGAGGCCACCACTCTCTGCAGCGAAGGTAAATGCTTCCAAGCAGCAGAAGCCGCCAGCACCAGCAGCAAGACCAGCAGCACCACCACGATCCCCAGCAGTAGAGTTAGGGATCTCTTATGCTCAACAGGTAAGTGGCAGTTTCAATAAGGGTTCACCCTTAGAAATTTTTAGTAAGGGCATCACTCCTCGTCCAGCCCCATTGGACGCAGGTAAGCCTCGGCCCAAGACCAGTGCGGGTCTCCAGGGCTTCTTCGACGGGAGATGGCAGGATGAGAGCTACGGTATGCAGCTCGAGCACATCAGAGGATGTCCTCAGAGCGCATACCTGAAGGCAATCTTCCGCGTCATCTCCTGTGAGCAGCTATTCTCCATGGGGATAATAGCTGGGGGAATGGTTGAGGTGTATACCACAACCCTCGAAAGCGCTACCAAGCTTTTGCTTGAGGGCATCGAGGTGGATGGTAGACACCTTGCGCCATTCCCACTCAGGGAAAAGCCCACGAAGGTCGTGTTTTCGCGGGTCCCTATGCGAGCCCAACATGAAGACCTCGCGAATTTCCTTGGGAGATTCGGGAAGGTTCATGGAAAGGTTCGCGCCATTCCAATTAAAATTAGGGACGAGGGTCTCGGGCGGGGTATCTTCGGTACCAGTCGGGAAGCGTCCATTACCTTGAATAAGGGATGTACGCTTCCGTCAGGCTTCTACCTGAGCATATCCGGCTCGAGATACTGGATAGTCGTGGGCACCGAAGCGAAATGCCTTGCTTGCGATTTGGTAGGGCATTTTATTGCTGACTGCCCCAAGAGAAACGGAAAGAGGCCTGAACAGGAGGCTCCCTCGAAGGAAACCACTGCTACAGTAGTGGCTCCGGAAAAGGAACCTTCTGCCATCACTCAACCTGCTATCTTGGAGCAGCCAGTGACTAAGGTGCCTGAAATTGTCCCAGAGGCAAAAAACATTAAGGCTATAAACGGTGCCACGTCAGCACGTGAAAGCATAGCCATGTAGGCAAAAAAAGGAGGACGAGGAGGAAGAAAGTCGACCGGGTGATGCTGCCTCCTCCAGAGCCAGCAAAGCCAGTCGCACCCAAGCGGCCCCACTCGGAGGAGGACGATAGTGGTGCCCGCGGTTCGAAGGTTGTTGTGAGAGAGGCGGAAGCATCTCTCGAACAGCTTTCGGACTGCGAAATGACCGGCTTGGATGAGACTGGTCTCTCCAGCTTCAGTGGCTACGAGTTGTGTGGTAGCACCATGTCGATTGGTAGCCAATTTGAAGTCTCGGAGGGTATGGAAACCCTTCCTAGGGAGAAGATCTCGAAGATTCTTGCCCGGCTCCTGTACAAGAAGAATTCAGATAAAATCTGGAGTATTCTTGTGAAGGAGCTGCGGAGGCCAGAGTTGCTAATTCCTCATCTTCTACTCCTACAAGAGGAGTGCAAGAAGAAGAGGAATTACAGCGGTGTATCTCGGCTTGATCGACTTCATAGGAAGGTGGAGGAGCTGATTCAGGAGCATTGCTTGGCCGATTCTCCTCGTCGGTAGATGTCGCACATTCATTGTTTGAGCTTTTCATCTCTTTGAATGTGCAAGATAGGTTCTATCAACACCGGGGGTTTAAGTGCACATACAAGGTTACACAGCACTATCGAACATGTCAAAATGTCCGATATAGACATCGCGCTTCTACAGGAGACGAATTTTACACAAGACACATATACACAACTTGAGCGTTATGCTTATTTGCATACTGGCTATGCAATGTTTGCCACACCTGCACCTCGCCGAGGCTCAGGAGTGGCAATCATTGTATCCAACAAATTTACACTATCGTCTCCTGTATATACAGATATCTTTCCAGGCTTCGCATCTGCCTTGGACTTTGTCGTTCAAGACAAACACATCAAGGTAGTAAACGTGTACCTTCCTCATGACCAGGACATTACAAGACAAGTTCTTGATAGTGTTCAATCCTATCTGGTGAATTTTAGTGGCGAAACTATCCTCGGAGGTGATTTCAACTGCACGCTAAATCCCTCAATGGATCGGCATTCCGGAGTTGAGTTCAACTCTGTCAATGCTACTCGGTTGAGGAATTTTGTCCGTGTTTTCAGACTCGTGGATATCTATCGTTGGATGCATCCTACGACTAGATCATACACGAGGGTCTCGCGAAATATCCATGGAAGTCTCGCAGGCTCCAGAATCGATAGACTTTACGTCTCACCTGGAATACTAGAACATTTCGTTGGTGTGACTCATGAAGTGTGTTCCGGTAGCGATCACCTTCTTGTAGTGGCAACCAGCACTCTAGTTGAAAGAAGAACTGCATACTGGATATTCAACAACTATTTGTTGAATTCCGAGCAGTTCATCAATGAATTCACTGAATTCTGGCACGATTGGCAAGAGAGGAAAGGTGACTTTCCTCTTCTTAGTCAATGGTGGGATGTTGGAAAGCTCCAAATTCGATCTTTTATCGAAGCGAATTTCAATCGAAGTGGGTATCAAGCTTCTAGCTTGTCGGCCGAAGTATCTCGGGTGGCAGCTCTTCTCCCAACTCAGCCGGAGTTGATTCTTTATTTTAACAGAATAAAGGAACGCTTGGCAACACAAACTTACAAGCATAGCTTGGAGTTTGTGCTGCGCAGCCAATCACGCTGGCTGAGGGAAGGGGATTCTCCAACCGAGTACTTCTTTCAGGCAACTAGACGACGTACTGCTTCTTGTGAAGTCGAATCGATAGTTGATGAATCTGGACAAGTCCTCAACGGACAACAGCTATCAGAATTTATTCGAGACTATTACAGTAGTCTCTACTCTGAATCGACGTCGACAACATCCTCGACCACTCATGAATTTCTGGATAATATTCCCATTTTCTCTGAAGACAGCAAGGAGATCCTGGATACAGTAATCTCATTGGAGGATATGATCGCTGCGACAAAGGATCTAAGGCGACACACTTCACCTGGTTATGACGGCTTGACTCCAGAATTCTTCGTACGTTTCAGGGATTTATTAATTCCTGACCTTTTGGAAGTCTTCAATTCGGCGGTTGAGACACATTCAGACTTTCCTTCTAGTTGGAGGAGGTCTGTTATGCGATTGATTCCAAAGAAAGGAGATTTGCAGAGGATGGGGAACTGGAGGGCAGTAACCCTATGCAATGTTGACTACAAAATCGTCTGCAAAGCATTAGGGGCGATACTCCGCTCAGTGATTGCTTCGGTAATACACCCGGAACAGTCCTATTGTGTTCCTGGTCGTAGTATCTACGACAACATCGCGGTAGCCAAACATTTGTTTGCCTACCATGAACAGACAGGTACACAAATGGCCATGATTTCTCTTGACCAGCAAATGGCTTTTGATAGCGTCTCGCACGATTATCTCCTGACTGCTCTCGAGGCATTTGGGTTCCCGCCCAGGTGGCTCGATATCATCGGGAAACTGTATAGAGATTCAGCGATTTTGATTAAGCATCAAGGACAGGTTCTGGCTCCTATCTCGTTTCATCGAGGTATCAGACAGGGCTGTCCATTGTCAGGTATGCTTTATGATCTTTCGTTGGAGCCGCTACTGGTGAATCTTCGTCGAATGCTCGGACAATATTCAGTGCATCTACCATATACCAATTTGAGGCCTCTTATGTTGGCATATGCGGATGACCTTTCTATTTTCGTGACAAGAGATGAAGCTTTTCCGGTCGCTCGTGCTGTTTTCGAACAGTACGAGCGTATAGCGGGCGCTAAAATCAACCTTAGCAAGAGTCAAGGCTTGTGGTGTGGAAGGTGGAGAGATCGTACAGATACTCCACTGAACATCCAATGGACTAATACTTGCCTGAAGTATTTAGGTGTGTATATCGGACGTGAGAGTAAATCAAATAATAGCCGCATCGCTCTTGAGAAACTCTCTAGAGCTGTTAACTCATGGCGTAGTCGACTGTTTCCACTATCCCTAATGGGAAGGTCAGTCGTGATAAACTATTTGATTACCTCGTCCATCGTTCATCTGCTAAAGTCTGAGACGTTTGATGAAGGCCTCGTAGGTCTTCTTCAAGCAAAAGCGATAGACGCTTTTTGGTGCGGAAGACGATGGGTTGCTAAAGCACGCTCTGTCTGCCAGTCAAGATAGATGGATTAGGTCTCACTAACTTGGTTGTGAAATCAAGGTGTCTCCAAGTGCGTGCATTCCAACGAGTGTTTTGCCAGAGAGACACCTTAATTTCTCAACTGTGGGTGAATGTACTGGGAGGGATCGGCATAGGGGAGTATTACTACCTGCTCTCTGTTCGACCACCCTATCCTCGTGACTGGCCGCAGGATCTAATCTCAACGATTCAGACCTGGGGCAGAATCAGGCCAGCATTTCACCTTAAGTGGAATGCTCTGCGGTACACGCAATTCGCGTCGATTCCAATCAGGTTTAATCCTGAATTAATAGATTCAGTGTTCAGTAATGCTCGAGGTTTTGAAGCTAACACACATACACTGACAGTTCTCGGAGATATTATTGATATCTCTGGAAACTGTCGAATAAACACGAACACTCCACAACTACACGACCTGGCGGCTTCTGCGCGGGAGAGATTTCGCCAACTTGGGACCAGTGACCCTGGCACTAAGTTGGAAGATGCTTTCGTTCTGGACAGACCGCCCCACACACCTTTCAGTACACTTACAACACGTGTCCTCCGTGACGTGCTTATGTCAATAAGACCTCCGGAGTATACAGGATACAACAGATGGCGAACACACCTCGGGGTGAATATGGGCGTGATGGGAGGGATAACTTGCAGAGTAGTCTACAGTTATCCTTCTAGTTACAAAGATGCTGATGTAGCATTCAAATTGCTGCATCACAGTCTTATGCATCCTAATCAGTTGTCACATATCGACCGGCGGGTTCAGAGGATCTGCACAGTTTGTTCTGGTGAAGGCACCTTGTTTCACAGGTTCTTCACTTGTTCAGCTTTGCAGAGTCTGATGGAACTGGTGCGCGGTATGTGTCAGTTGATCCACCCGAATTTCAGCATTACTAGGACATCGTTTCTATGGGGACCAAAGGTTTGCAGTCGGGTGAATTGTTTGATTAGCTTTGTGTTGACACTGGCCAAATCTACAATTCACTTGTACTACATGAGAGCCGGAGATGGGAATCAGAACACTGACCCACAACACCACGCACAAGCACTTAAGCGCCACTTCGTTGACAGATTGAACAGACGTTTACGTCTTGAATATCTGGCAACGAACGCAGACACATTCAACTGCACATGGCAGCCACTATCGTCAGTGCAGGACGGCGCTCTTATCTTTCACTGGTGATTTCAGGCCACAGCATTTGCAACTCTAGTCCACGGGGCTTCTCCTCGCTTTGGAACCATTGCAAGTGCTGTGGGAAGGATAAGCGCTCCGTTAGAGATGCTCAGCTGGAGGGATGATGAGGGCAGTTTGTAGAGGTCTATGATACTACAGGCTGCTCTCGCGGGACTCTATTACGGTATCGCGTAAATTTTTTCGTTCGTTCGGTTTCTTTTTCTCTAATTCGGTTCCGGTCTCGGTTCTAAAATACAAAATTTTTTCTTGAAAATTCGTTCGTTTAGGGAATTCAATTTTGATTAGTTTAATTTAGAAATTTGGAAATTCTTGGAACTGCCACTTGCCTGATTGTCAAATTTGGGACAAGTTAAAAATTTTTATTTTTTGTTTCACCTTTTAGGAGCTTTTCAAAATTTTTAGTGTCCGTTATACATGGTCTCATTTGTGCATTTACTGTTATTCCATTTAGTTATTTTAATTGTTAGTGTCTAGTTTGCTTTTATTGTCCCTATTGACTCTGTCATGTTTGTATTTTGTTTTTTAGATTAGTTAGTGCCTTTTTATATACATATTGTAGAGCCTTTTGCCACTAAGTTTCAAGGATTTTGAAAAGAGCCAAAGAGCCACCAAATAAAGAGCCTATATATAAATAAAAAAAAAAAAATTATTATTATCTCCGCTCGGGCTTAGATCTGATTTGAAACGTCTAGAAGAATTATAATTGGCCTATAAAGGTAATACAACCCTTATGGGCGATGCCAGGGGGGATTAGTTGAAGGTTAAGATAGGCGCAATTCAGTCTGGATAGGCTTAGAGTTTCACCATGACCATGCATAATAACCATATAAGCACTACTAAGATACATACCTGATTTCCGTCATTTATCAACTTACATCCTTTCACCCCCTGCCCAAGAGGCTATGTCTGTCTTTCTCCTCTCACTCCCCTCACTACTATGTCTGAGATTTTATTATTCTGACATACATGAGCACATAGCTTCGTTGCATCATGGGCCATCTGCCTAGCATTACTACAGTACCCACGCAGTAAAAAATCTCAATTTTTATCTCGCAGAAGCATGTGGCTATTTATAAATAAATAGTATCCACCTTGTGGGCTTTACCTAACAATGCATGCACATCGTTCCAAATATAATAGCGTCATTTATACCGTTCCATGTGCTCACACTATTTTCCCGGAGGATATGCCAAATCTATCTTCAGTACAACTTAAACACCTAAACAGCAAACCAACAAATGTTTTCAATCAAGTACGCATGTTTTCCTCTTAAACAGCTTCCACCTTGTTTAGCATTGCGCTTCACAGACCACTTCCCCTCCCCCAATTAACTAGATACAATCATTTTGATTCTTTTTAAGGTTTTTGAATCTCCATGTCCAAATTAATGAAGTATCCATCGCCTAATACGGGTTATACTAGATGGCGTTTCTTCAGAACCGCACCCTATAAATGTCGATGTATCCCAGATCTCTGTTATCTCTCCTTCTCTCTGATTAATGTTTATCATTGATTTGCTTTCCGTTACTTTCAATCTCATGAATAGCTTTGCCAATGATAGTACCCTCGATTGCACTTACTCCCTTGATACTCTGCTAATTACAAAGAGAATGCGCATTGAAATGTCTTAGAATTCTGAAGAGGTGTAAGAAATACTTCAACCCATTGAATCCAGCACACCTCTACAAGTTGTACATCAGACCTAGATTTAAATATAATTCGCATATCTTAGTCGGAGCTGATCACACAGCCTTAGCTTCATTAGATATTATCCAAAAGTGAGCTTTGAGCCATTGAGCGGTTTGGCATTAACTTTCCATATCGACTCCTTTGAGCACCGCCGTAATGTTGGATGCTTTTCGTTTATTTATCGCTACATCCATGGTAAATGTTCCCGTGAAAAATCTAGTTCGATCCCTTGTAGAATAATTCTTGAACGACATACTCGCGCTGCAAACCGCGTAAATCATTTTACCCCTTAAATTACATTCGACCATACAGTAAAATTCCATGATTATTTTTTTCCCTAACTGTGCGAATTAGGAATAGTCTACCAACTTCTGTTTTCCTCCGGCATACAATGGATATTACATACAAATGGTCGAGTTTTTAATTATAGTTTATGACCTGGATTTCTTAAATTCAAAAGAAATTCTGTTTTGTAACCTTTTTTAATTCGCCTTCATCCTATTCCACTTTCACTTGAGGTGTCAGTAGACGTACTCCCACGTAAGATAAGCATTGGTTTGATGAAAAGGTTAATGATGAGAAATAAGCTTCCAACAGTCTTAAAAATAAGAACCGTAAGAGTTTTTGCCTCAGATACATTGTTTCTTCCATCCTTAAAAGATTTCTTGCAATTCGAATTAATTTTGCTCAAATTATTAGAGGTATGTTGCAGACAGGTTTTTACTGTAACTCTATCAACACTTAAGGTAGACTAGTCGTGTTTGACTTTTATAAAAGGTAATAAATGAGGGATGTTTTCTATTTTTTTTATGAAACCCAGATTATATCTTGGTATGTCTACTTTTCGAGATTTATGACTATAAAAAAAGATAAATTTGTGACGAAAAAACTGCTTAGCCAATTTTTCCATTACACCCAATGAGGGCCTGAAATGATGCGAATAAAACAAAGGGAAATGGTCGTCCAAAGGACTGTCTGGACTGAGTTATGTTCCGAAAGGTATTTTAAGCTTCAAAATTTCGAAAAAATCGAAAATCGTCTATAACTTCGAAAATAGTGCGAACTCGACCCGTAAAACTTTTTACCATATCGACACACATTTTTTTTATTGCTGTAATTTGATCAATATAACTGCAATCAATATGACGTTGACATTGCACATAGTAAGTTGGAAGCTAGAATAGAGGATATAACCGACACGTGAACTAAGAGATATTAACTTTAGACAATAGATTCTACTAGTTTCTCAGGCGTTAAGTTTTTTTTTTATGATTTATGAAGTATATTAAAGTATTTACATTGGTATAAGCCAAGTATACATTACATAATATACATAAGTACAAGGTACATATCATAGATAAATGTAATAGGATACAAGTTTGATATGAAGTATAGTAGTTGACTATTTATATTCGATCTTATAAGCTTTCCACTTTGTAGGAATACTTAGATAATAGAATGTGCATAAGACTAATTCGAATAGATACTAGCACATTTCTTCAACAGAAACAACTAATATATTTAATGAAATGCCTTCTGGCAAATTAAAAATAAATAAAATTTTTCCATTCTACGCATAGAATTCTTGATTTTTAAGAAAATTTATTGCCAACTTGTAAATAAATACATAATATACATGAGTAATAATTCATTTAGTAATATAGTATTTGGATAGAAATTTGGAAAGCTAGCAAGTCATTACTTTATTGTATTCTCTAAGTACTGGCGCCGCTTTGAATTTAAAGGTAATACCATCACCCCAGGAAATTGTTCTGGTGTAGTGATTATAACGTTACGATTAGGACGCGGTTGCGAAAGTCACTGTATTAATACAGACTTCAGCAAGCTTTTATGACAAGCTTCCGCACTCTTTTTTTTTATCTAAGCTGAGATCCTTAGGTTTTCCAATTTGGTTGTTGAATTGGTCATCATACTATCTTAAGGAAAGCAAACTAAGGATACAATTCCTTTTTCTCTGTCTAAAGAAATCATGTTTTAATCCTGCGTTCCACAGGGTAGCTACGTAGGGCCACTTCTCTTCATATTATTCATAAATGATGTTTCCTATGTAGTTACCAAATCTGATTTACTAATTCACGAAGATGATTTAAAACTATAAAAATCGTATTATGGTTATCTCAAATTTAAGCTGGAAATTGTTCGTCTTTTTTAGACCGAAATTCATTGAAAAAAAAAATTACCATATCATCGGGGTGTTATCTCTGATCGCCTACCACATAATCTATCATCGAACTTCTGGGGAAGGCGATCAGAAACTACACTGATGAGACCGCTCTGATCGTTGGGTCGAAAAGTTCGATATTTTTTCATTATCTCAAATTGCAGACGACCTGGATATACTTGTTTAGTAGTGTATAAAAAGTTCTCTATTTTTCTCTCGTAAGCGAGTCCCTTCGAATGATGTCTGTGTTACGAATGGGTTGTTACCGAATATTGATAAAATCTGTGACTTGGGGGTCTTGTTTTACTCTAAACGCACTACTGACTTCCACATTTATCACATTATTAATAGAGCGATCCAAATGATAAGTTTTGTAAAGCGCTGATCAAAAGAACTAGCTTTTGTCTACATTACCAAAGCTCTTTTTACCAATCTTGTTCGAACCATTTTGGACTACGCCAGTCCTGTTTGGTCTCCATCTTTTAAAAATCACTCCGATCGTATTCCAAGCGTGCAAAGGAGATTTTTACTTTTAGCCCTAAGAGGTCTTGAAGGTAAGGATAGACTTCGTCTTTTTCCTTATAACGAAAGATTAAACTTAATACACCTTCTTACTCTAGACTCATCTTTTCAACGCGACCTATTAGATCTTTTGTGACATTACCCTTAAATGCCCTAGAGCGCCCATGTTAGGCAGCAAGAAATTGTTATTCATCGAAATGATCAGACAAAAGTTATTTATTATGAAAGAGCTCAGTTAGGGCACCAACGTAATAAAATTACTTTGGCTTTATTGCGTAAGACAATAAGGCAATAAGGCACTTAATAAGCATTTGTCGATCATTTTAAGGAATAACTAGGAGAAATAATGCAAGAATGACTCCATTACGAAATAATTTTATTTAAGAAATAAATGCAATTTCATGTAACAAGAAAGAAGTTAATAGAGTATGATTCAAATTGTCATTAAATCATGTTAATTATAGCTCCCAACACTTCAAAATTAAGGTCTTTGATGAAGCTTATAATATTCTTGGAGGCCGTTTTACCGACATCCTCTGGCAGTGGAAATGCCTTTTCCAGCTGCTCAACCTTACGCGGCACAGTGCATCGTCTTCCACCCAGAATCGACAGGTCTCATCATCGACTTTACCCATCTTCTGAAGATGGTATCTTAGTGGGCAATGCCCAGTAAGTAGGCCCGTTTTGAGCCGTAGTTCCTTTCTACTGAGTGTGAGAAATTCTTTTGATCTGAGCTGAGAGGTGCCTCTATGGGTGTCCAAGGACAGGCAATAAACGGAGATTTGGCTCTTTGCTTTGCAAAGCGGTCCGAAATCTCGATTCCCTTAATGCTTTTATGTCCTGGTACCCAGATCAGTGTCACCCTATTTGTCTCCGCCAGTTGCTTCAAGACAGTCAAACAGTCCCAAACCAGGTTAGACTCAAAGGTAAACGAGTTGAACACTTTAAGTGCTGCTTGGCTGTCTGATGTTATGTATACTTTTACTCCACGCATATTCTTGTGGATTATATCTCCAGCGCAGAGTTATATGGCGTGTATTTCTGCCTGTAAAATGCTTGGTGGGGCCCCAAGTGCCTTTGCGAAATGGCATCTTGGTCCATATATGCCTACGCCTGATTTACCTTTCATTTTGGTCCCATCCATATACCATTTAAGAGATCCTTTTTAAAATGGTAGGTCCCCAGTGTGCCACTGTTGATGATCCCTTAAGGTGAACTTAAATTGTGTTTCAAAGCTATGGCGTTTCGGCACAACGTCTGAAATTGGGTTAGCCATCGGGTCCTATGTGAAATCCTGGAGGAATTCCAGGTGGCCAAACAAATTATTCGTAGTTTGAAGGGCAAACCTCCCTAACATGCAAATGTAAGAGTAGCAGGTCCAAAAAGGCTCTAAGGCCGCAGTTGGGCAAGTACGCATGACACACGTTACTCCTAGACATGCAAGCCTTTGTAGTTTTTACAAACTAGCTTGAGCTGTTTTTTTTTCATTTTTGGCCACCAAACGAGTAAGGCGTATGTGACTATGGGTCTTATAATAGATGTCTATGACCACAGAGTCGTTTTTGGTTTAAGACCACAAGTTTTGCCAAAAAGTATGCGGCATGTCCATGTTGCCACTGTCGCTTTATCTAGTACTCTTTTTAAGTGAGGGTTCCAGGTTAGTCGTCGGTTATCTAAGGTAATACCTATATTTGACCTCCTTTGAGAATTCCACTACTGTTCCCTCAAGAAATTTTGCTTGTAAATAAAGCTTCCTTTTTCTCGTGAGGGGAACAACTATTGTCTTACCAGGATTGGCTCGAAGTCCCATTGTTTGGCACCAGTTGCAAACTATGCTTAGGTTATTCTGCAGTAGATAAGAGATTATCTGATCATATTTGTCCCTGATTGTAATGACCAGGTCATCCGCATATCCCTGATTGTCATAGCCGGAGTTGGTTTGCTTTTATAGGAGATCATCTGCAACTAGCGACGATAGTAGAGGGGACAGCATGCCACATCACTTGGCAGCCACTACTCTAATAGAATCCTCCCCCATGTTTGCTGTGATTCCCCAGCTTTCAAGCATAGCTTTTATCCATTTTATCAAGTAAGATTCGATTCCTTTTTGGTAGGTGCATTCTGAATGACTTAAAAGGAGGTATTGTCAAATGCTCCTTCGATGTCTAGGAATTCATATAGGGCTGTCTCTTTATCCTCTACTGCCTTTTCTAGTCCTAGGACAAGACTGTGTAGGGCAGTTGTGGTAGACTTTCCGGCTTAGAAAGCCTGTTGGTTTTGGTACAGCGGTAATCGCGTGAGTGCACCACTCGTAATATGGTTGTCTAATACTTTCTCCATTGCTTTGAGGAGAAATGAAGTTAGACTGATTGGAGGGTTCGATTTGGGTAATCCATGAGAACGCCCTCCCCTTTAGGTATAAATGTCACCTTAACTTCCCTCCACGTCCTTGGTATATACCCTAGAGTATATCTTGCTCTAAAGGTCTTAATGAAATTTGGCAGTACCTCTTCTAGGGCTGGAAAGATGCCATCAGCTCCAGGCGATTTGAATGGCTTAAAAGAGTTGACGGACAATTTAAATTTACTTTGGGTGAAGATTCTGCCAGAGAGCCTTTTAATCCAATTGGTAGGCCTGCATTCAGGTCTTAGCTCTTCAGGTATTTCGTCGTCATCTTGCATAACTCTCGAATCGGGAAAATGATTTTGTAATAACAAACTTACCCTTTCTTCCCGGCTACTCGTATATTTGCCATAGAATTTTTGTAGAAGGCCGATACTATTGGAGTGATCCTTGGAGAGAACTTTTTGAAGTCTTGCTCTTGTGGGCAGATCCTGAATAACCTCGCAGAGATTTCTCCAAGTTCTTCTATTGGATTTGCTAAGCTCTTTATTTTACTCAATCAAGGCGCGCTTGTATTCATTCCAAGCACCTATTATTTTTGCCTTGTTGAAGAGCCTTCTAAAATTGGCTCTTAATCTATCTAGTTGATTGTTCCACCAGAGCACAGCACGCGTTGTTTCTCTTTGTTTAACAGGACAACTTTGTTCATAGGAGCAGATGATCAGTCTATGCATATGGGAGGAGATACGATCTAGATCCATATGGCTCTCAATTTGACAGTTTTCGAGCTCGTATAGACCCATTCTGATATATTCGTGGTAGAAATTCCAATCAGTGAGCCGTGGAACTCTTATTTCCTCCCTTTGCATTGGGGAAGCCTTAATATCGAACCTGATATATTTATGGTCCCACATTGAGGTCTCGATTGAGACATGCCAGTTTGCAATGGAATCCGCCATATTTGGGCTGACGAGTTTTAAGTCCAGCACCTCTTGGCGAATGGTATTGCAGCATGTTGGTTCATTTCCTGTATTAGCTATGTCTGTATTATTTTTATCCAAATAGTCAAAAAGGTACTCACTTCGTCTGTAGCTGTCACTGTTTACCCATGCAATGTGGCGGGCATTCGCGTCACACCCGATTGTATAGGATTCATTCCTTTTTTTTTTGCAGAAGTCCATAAGTTTTGTAATTTCCTCTAGAGGAGGTGGATGCGTGTAACACGGGAAATAGTCTGAGGCCATTACCACCTCACGCTTGCCTTTGTTTATTGGCACGTGCACTAAGGCAGCCACTAGGTCTCGAGAGATCAGTTCTGTAATAGCAAGGATGTTATTATTAAGTTTAAAAAGCATTGCCACCTGTGGTGGCATGGTTCCTATCGTAGATTAACTTACCTTGTTTAGTTGGAAGCCCTTAAGAGTGACCTTCTTTTTTTTACTCTTTTTCGAGCACTTCTCCAGCAATACTGCTCAGCCTGTTGCTCAATTCTGGGGTTGAGGGTGTCACAATTACCGGGCTGTTAAGCCCACCGGTAGTTGTGGGTACTTTCTCAAACTGTCTTGTGGTTCCCATTTGAGGTATTGCCTTTTGTTTTCCCACAGCTAATGTCAATTCGACTGATTGACAAATACAAATAGACTGCGTTCGCAAAGTACAGTTTAATGAAATCTGTCAATTCCTATAATTGACTTTCGAAAGAAAACTGCAATTGCAAACGAGAATCCTCGTATGCTGAAAGAAAATATTCTGGTGGAGTGTAGCGGTTAAATAAAAAAGGATAATTTGTCACTCTATTATTCAATTAATTATTTATTGCCACAAATAATACTAATAACTAAACAAATGTTAAGTTTATGAGAAATTAATTACGTGCAAAATTCTATCACTATGACAAAATTACTTCCCTCAACTTAGACGTACAAGCTTGGAAACTTCACTTAAAATTCACTGATTCACTGTATGTTTTATGTATTTAGTAATTAAAGAAAATTCAAATGTACAAAGGAATTATATTTTTACTCGAATCTATCTCTTTCTTTTCAATAATAATAACTCAAAAAAAATTATGCTACTTCACAATTGCATATCTAAATAAATTTTTCTTTCTGATTCTTAACTAATATATTTACTAGTAGCTGAAAGTAAATAATTATTAGAACTCAAGATAGATCCAATTTCTGAATTATTATGTTGTGCAAAAACTGACCAAATGGCATATGTTTCACACGATAAATAATTGTTAGAAATGTCGATTTACTTGAGTGAATTAGTTAAAATGGCTGAAAGGACAAGATTAAGAATAAAAATTTCAATCGTTCTTGTTAAATTCATACATGTGTGTATAATCAACACCTGGCATGCAAACACAATGAAATTTAACCCAAATTGAAAATAATAACTAATATGCAAATTTACCTTTAATTTAATTTAGATTTGTCACTAGTAAATTTAACCAATAAATTCACTTGAACTCTTGCTGCTGCTGCTTTTCCTTGAACAAAACTTTGACAATTCGATTGTTGAAAAAAATTACTAAATTTTTGCTGAACTTTCTATTTCCTTTTTCCTGATGACGATTTGAACTATTTGAACTGTTTGAACTATTTGCAAATTGTGGGAGGAATGCTACTGCATGTGCTCGCACTTTGACAACTTTGAAAATAAGAAGACAGAATGAAGAATGAACCCCCTTTTTATAGAGAATTTCGTTCCGATTTCATATCCATAAAAATGAATTATGCAAATTTTAGGCTTAATTTGACTACAATATGTAAATTTGTTGTAGTCATTTGATGTCAAATTACAAATTGCATTTCCCATAGAAATCCCTTTTAATTTCACGTAATTATGATAAGTTTTCCGAATCCGTGCTATAACTTATCGATACGCCATCTTTTAGTCCGATTTACAAAATTCCTCTCATAATTCATTTTCGTTTATCTTTATTCATGTCCCTTTCACACCTTTGTGTCTCTTTCGCACTTATTGGTGCAAAGGGAAATTCGAAAATTCGCGAATATTCCGTAAACCGTGAAAAATTACGCGACGCGAACGCGCCCATTCGATTCTGCGTCTCTTTTCACCCCGGGGTGATATGTCAAACATCGCGAGAGTATGGAGTTTGCCGTGTTTGTTTTTATGCGAAATGTCAGCCTCGCGCGAGTTTTGGTTTTTGATAAAATTAAGTGTTAAATTCAGTGTTTGTGTATATCCCAGTTATTCATCGCGGGAATTACACAGTGTACTACAGGTAAGTGCATAAATTTATTTGTTTTATGTATTTATTATATATTTTCTGCCTTTCTTTCTCGACTGGCATAGATATCTGTCAAGGTGAATCTATTTGCAAATTTCACCTACGATATCTGTGCATTAATTGTAAAAGGTAGTTAAATTATGTGTACGTACCTAGTACGTTCTTATTTGTGTGCTTTTATGTTGTAGAACATAAATTAATTGCATTTGCATGGTGCCTATATGGTGTTATGTATGTACATACAACTTGTCATTGTTGTTTATTTCTTTATTTCATTTATTTCTATAGTATATTTATCCTTGAAGTTCATATTTAAATCATTTGTTTATTTCAGGTCGTCGTGGGACCTTTGCATCTGTTGACACGCCAGATGCTGGTAAGATTTTTTTGTTTTTACATTAATCTGATTGTTTTCTTTGTAGGTTGGTCGAACACCTTTGGTGGCTCTAGTTCAGCCACTTCCATTTATTCAGGAGCCCCGGTATTACTCTCGAGGTTTATGCACGAAGTTGGGGTGAACGCAACTGCTAGACCAGATCGCCCAAATGCAGTCTTTGACGCACCAGCCTTTAGGTTGGCCTCTATTGCTCTACCTTGCCACTTTTGCAGCTTTAGGTCTCCTATTTGTCTAAGATGCACCAGTCCAAAAATGAAGTTAATCTTAAAGTGTAACTTCTTGAGCCTTTCCGCCGAGCAGTGGTTCACTGAGAGAGTGACTTGTGAGACAACCCCTTTAGTCTCTTTCCTTCAGACCTTCCATTTAGCTACTTTAAGATTATGGTTTTGGGCTAATACGTAACGTAGCCACTAGTCAGCAGGCATCAATATGCTTTCAGGGAAATAGCCAACCAGGATCTTAGCACGAGGAATATCACAATACTCTACAGCCCTTAGTTTGGCATTTTTACATGGTGTTATCTTAATACTACCTGCTTTAGCCACTCCGAGGTAGCCTTGTCAAAGCAGGTGAGAACTATCCATCCTAGTCTAGCACAGTAGCCAAGGAATGCCGGCTTGAGTCGGTAATTCTCCATCTCCAGTACCTTGCCCCGGATCGCCTTACGGACAGATATAATTTGATCCTCCGTAATCATTACTTCGGGGCAGTTCGCTGAGGATTTCCATTTAAAGGCATGCAACCACTTGTTTATAGAAGAGGGACATGGGAGCTATCTCCTTTTTGGAGTACTCCTGCTTCCTTTCTGCTTCTTCATCCTATTGAGTTCACATCCCCTTCACCTGTGTAGGTTCATGGGTACAGTCCTCGGAGCGAATCCGCTTGGCTCCTTTATCGGTTTCCTTCATTAGCATTGGGTTCATAGCTACCTCTCTGGCCTCAGCTGGGCTGTGCCCGTGTTTCACCAGCCACCGAAACAGTTTCCTAGCGGCTCAGCTCATCTTTCGGCTTTTACCCTTTGAATCCATAGAAGATACTTTTGAGTTCCAGTGGATCCTTTTGAGTCCTTGGGGAGCTCTGGATTCCTATAGGACCATCTGTTTTCGCCTCACCAGATATAGCGGGTTGCATTGCGACCAACTCTTTAGGATTCTTCTCACTCTCACGGTCCGCCTTAGAGATCAGCTCGGCATTCTCATCACAGAGAGGACAGTCATCCCGCATAATCTCCGCTAGACCTTCAAGACCTTCGAAGTCCTTTTCCATTAGCAGGTCGTATTCTACGTCTGCTATTTGAGGCATTGTAGTTGCCTTTGGTTTTGGCACATTGGGAGGGGCACCACCTTCTTCATCATTAACTACATTTTCCATATGTTTCCCACGAGCGACGAAGAAAGTACACCGTGCGAAGGCTAAATTGAAGTTGGAGGTCGTGCTATATATTACGAAAGGGTATTGACCTTAGTCGTACTCCTACCTGTTTAGTCACCTTTTGTTATCCTTATTTGTCAGGCGAACACCACAAGGAAACTATCTACAAATTTTAAACACCTTTTTATTTTGCTTTTCTTTCTGTTGTATACCTTTAATTGATATTTCCATAAACTCTTCTTCTATCCTTTCCACTTTAGTATTATAAAACAAATGTCTTTGAATTATTTTCATCAAACAAGTTATTAAAACCAGCGGGATCGACCGTAGGTATATACCTTTACCTTTTCCACCGACCCGTCTCTTTTCTTTCCTAACTTCGTTTAACTTTTTCTTAAACTCTTCGAATTTTTCCTAGCGCGGCGATCCCGAACACGCACCTTGACCAACTCTAAAAAACAGACTATACTTGACATTTATTTGTCGAGTAATTCAATTGTAAAACTTTATTTATTAAATTAGTTTTATTAAAAAAAAAACAGTTACTCCCTATCGCACTCCCGAATTAAAACTAACTAAACTTGAAACCGAACCGCTATCTTGAATAAAAACAAACTTCTAACTTAGCAACCTGATCTACCGAATCGACCGTGCCCACCTCCATTCAACTAGGCGGAAGCGAGTGACCAGCGCAATACCTTGCAATCATAATTACAAAGTATTACGTCAATCACTGCCGACAGATGGAGCCCCCAATACTGCATGTAAACAAACAGTGAGATCAGCTGAGTATTTCACTATGCAAAGTGACTTATTTAAACATGACTCAATGCCCAGTTACATACAGCAGTGGAAGTGACAGTTTTCAAGTAAACAATTCGCAATCGCCAGGCATTTTACTGTGCGAAGTAAAATGTTTAGATATTGCAAATTGTTTAATCACCTGTACACCTGCTGCTAGCTGGAGAGTCGTGATGTCACAATTTCACCAATTGAATATTGGGTCACGACAGATTATTCAAATCTCAAGTCTTCTTGTTCAGGATAGGAAAATGCTTAATTAGAATTCCTATCCTGAGAAAATTATTTTTACTGGACATATTTTAACATATCCAGAATTATCGCGGCGGACGATGGTTGAAATGAAATTTGATATTTTCATAAATTTCAAACCATCGTCTTTCTATAGTGCATACATTGTTGCGCGCACAATGTATACAGCTCGCCACAATTTGGTCATGAGAGTTTTTCGGTGAAGACTTGATCGTTTCAGTCTCAACCAACGTAAAATTTCATGCGCCAGGTACGTACCTATATATGTGCATACATATCGTATTTACGGCAAATCTTACTGAAGGTAAGATTTTTCTTGGGGCTTTTTTTCTATCGAAACGACTTAGGATGAAACTTAAAACTTTTATTTTTCCCAAGTAGTTTTGTGGGAAAATATTTTGGTTATTTTGAATGTTGAAGAAATTGCTGATGCAACTTTCTTCATATGCGCGAGAGATAAGTCAACCGCGGCTTTAGGCCTGGTTAGCTTATGAAGATTTAATTTTTATATTTTCAAATAACCCCTTTTCAGGTAACTTTGGCTATACAAGAGTCGCCTGGTATCTAGAGTTCATCGTGATAGGACACAATCATGCAGTTCCAAGCATCTCATAGGCATGATTGTTACACCAGGGATTTCGGGTAATATCGAGTTTTCCTCTCTAGATCCGCCGTATGCAGTCAGGCATCTGGCACACCCGAGAAGATAACGTCATCTACCTGTGCAGGAACATCTCGGGCAGGATGTGACTGTGTAATGAAGCGCCACTCATTAAGCGGCATTCATCACTTCCCCAAATCAATCAAGCGTTATCAATATCAAATTAAATGAACGAAGACCCCATAATTCCAATGTACATACGTACCTACATATTTCTGAAAACATACATACGCCCATGCATATCTTTTCGTACGTACATACATATTCCAAAAGCATATGTACGTACATACATATCTATTGTCATACGAGTATTCCCGGCAAATTACTTACAAAAATTATGTAACAATTTCTTCTTCAAAGCCATTAACTATTTCTCTCTGAAGAATACTCAAATTACAAAACATTAAAAACATTTTCTTTTTCAAGTAACAATGACTTGACCTTTTCAATTCATATCGATTGACAATAATTCCATCAGAATTATTGTCAACTCAGCATTTTTCCATTTTTAATACAATAGCGGCATTGCGCTGCATTGTTTACATGAAACAAACCCCTCAGCACGAGACCAATTCTAGCCATATAGCGGCACTGGGCTGTCCCTGACCTACCATACAACCAGTGCGCGCTTGCTTTAATTGTTTTTTTCATATGTTGGGAAATACGCGTAATGTGCCTAGCGTTTGACCCACAAATTGTGTTTTGTTGTTCTTCGTCTTTTTTTTTTGTTGTCACCCGCTTGCTCATATGTATATAGGAAATACTTTGAGCAATGAGTATGATGAAAAAACAATACTATGTGTAATATGCATGAAGTTTTGACCCCTTTTCTGGCGCTACATGAAGTTCCTGGTCATGTAAATTCTATTAGCCAATAGACGACTTTTAAAATTCTTATATGCAGGGGAATCGTTCAAAAATATTGCTTAGCCATACAATATTGATTTTCGCCGTTATGTATTGATGCAATATCGGTAGGCGTACCCAAAATTTCCTCGCACATTTAACTGGGGAAATAGTTAGAATAGTGCTAAGATTGCTAATACTCACTATATACTTTAACCCCACTATGAATAATTCAGCCTTTAGCTGATTATTCAAAATTTGGAACCGAAATTCCAAATAAAAAGCCGATGCGTCGTTAGCCAGAGGCAGTCGTTTTTGAACAGTAATTTTGTAAAGGAACCAAGTGACCCCCGACCCACGGTAAGGTCTCTTGTTCCGTCTAATTCGAAAGTTTAAATTAAAATAATTAAAAAGTAAAAGGCAAAGTGTAACGAATGTTAAATTAAAGTGAAATTCTATAAGTTTTACAAGAAAAGTGAGTTTTATTTAAAAAAGAAGAGATCATTTGTCAGGGCTGGTGAACTTCTTCTTTTAAAGCACTCCCAGTCCTTGCTGTAACGATTGCACAGCAAAAAGTTGGTGGCAGCGGTGGGATCTAAAAAAGGCTATATAAGCGCCTATAAATCCCAAAAAAAATACTAAACTTTAAAGGCAACTGCAGCCAGGTGCTCAGCAGGTAGCCTGAATTCTGTGAGAAGTCTGTAAAAGCCTAAAACAGCTCTCAAAAGAACAAAAGTAATTAAAAAAAGGGAAGGCAGACCCTAATTAATGGAACCCCAACAAGAAGAAAAAGTCTCGTACGGACGCACCCGGAGTAGTACTCAGAGGATCCAAAAAGTAGAAAAGGAGATCAACAAGTTCACCTCACCCGCAGGACCAGACGACGACACCATGGACTTCAGCTATTTCTTAGAGCTCAAGGAAAAGCTCGCTAAATTAAAGTAATTGTTTTCTTACCTATATTGTATAAAATTGTATAAAAACATATCAAATTATTTTTTATAAATTTCAAAATTTCAATCAAATCAATAAAAAAAAAAACAACAAATATATATATATATATAATTACAATCAAATTATATCCTCTTTAAACACAACACAGTCCTTTTATACACTAGATTGTTCTTGATATTTCACGCGACTACGGTAACTTGAATTAGTGAAGTGAAATTTTGTGAGAGATTATGGTCAAAACCTTTTCCTACGTTGTGCAAAGACATGGATTTTTTTTTTTTGAAAACTTCACTAAAATAAATCTCCGTTGTCTATTTTTGCGACATTTTAATTAATTTTATTGGTTCAATAAAGATCCTTCCACGTTGTTGTGCTAAAAAAAAAAAAAAGAACGGTGCGAAAAGAAATTTTTTTTTATGATCATTTAATTCGTTTTCTTATACCATGTGATATATATTTTTTTTTGTATCACTACAAGGTGAATATAGTTTTCCTTAAAGTATCTACGTTGCTTATACTTTAGTGATATTTCTTTTGGATTAGCGTTGTCATTATGTGAAGTCATTTTCGAATAGCAATTTGTGTTATCTTTAGAAACTATCTACAAAAGCGTTTCTCGAATTATTGTGCCAACATTTCATCTTCCCTTATTTAAATTTTTTTAAGAAGTGCGTGTTAATAGTCCAGTGCACATAATAAATTTTTTTTTGCGTAAATCAATCTTTCGCTAAATAATTATTCAGTTGTGTTTTCTTCTATAAAGAAAGCTATCTTGTTTATTGTGGTGAGTGAAACACAAGAAGGCAAAATAGTAAACACCAGGAATAACCGGTATAGCCTTGTCACAATGGCTCCAACAACGCCACCTCCGCCAGAAGCAGAGTGCGTTTATAAAATTAGCTTGGCAGACGCACGCAGTCTAATTCCTGAATTTGACGGGAATTCTGCAGATTTGCATAAATTTTTAACAAGCTGCGATGCCCTATTTACAACTGCAAAAACCCCTGCAGATCTGAGCTTGTACCTCAATCTCCTCAGAGGCAGATTGATTGGGGCAGCTTATGATGCATTAAAGTATGAAAGCTTCGATACATGGGAAGCAGCAAAGGAATTAATAAAGTCCCAATTCCAGGACGAAAAGTCGCGCATCACTGCCCAAAATGAGCTGATGCGTCTTAGGCAAGGTTTCAAAGAAGAAATTAAAGATTTCGCACAAAGGGTATCTAAGGCATTATCAGAGCTGAACGAAGCTACTCATAACGAGATATCTGATACTCAGGCGCGAGCTTTGTTAATTAAAGAAAATGAGAAGGGAGCTATTCTTATTTTCGAAGACGGATTACGCGACGAACAGCTAAAAATTATAGCTAAAACAAAGAATGAAAATAGCTTACGAAAATTAATTGCATACGTGACTGTTCATGCAACTCGCATAACAAGATCTACTCCCCAGTCACAAAATTTCCAAAAAAATTTTCAGAAACCAAATTTTTCTAATTTTTCTAGAAATATTCCTTCTTGTGACATTTGCAATAAGAAAGGTCACACTAGAGCAACTTGCTTTAGGAATAGAACTATTCCTTCCTTCACACCACAAACTCAAATTAAGAAGGAAGTTAATCATTTCTATTGTGCTTACTGCCAAAAACCTAATCACCATATAGGTGAATGTCGAAAAAAACAACGGGATGAACAAATCCGCCGACAACAACCACAAAGTAATGCAGTACAAGGTACTGGTAGTAGATCCCCACGTAACCAAATACAGCCTGATTATGTACGGCAGGTACGATGGGCCCCTGTTATAACGTCAGCGGAAATCGATGTTGTGCGGGAGGAAGCTCACGGCAACCTCCCCCGCCAAATCACAACAGAAGCCGTGATACACTCTCAAACAAATTAAATAGACCCAAGTCTTTAAGCATTCGTTTACCCATAAACATAACAAATAACTCCATTACAGTGAATCTTCCTTTATCAATATCCAATAGGAAACATTCAACTCTCTTGGTCGACACAGGTGCCGAGATAAGTTTATTAAAATACGTTTCTACTACCGATAGTTGTCTGGTACATGAAAATCAAAAGTGTACAATCACTACCTTAACCGGTGATTTCATTGCCTCTGTGGGCACAGTATACGGTAGAATAGGAATTGATTTAGCAGAAGGTCAACTACAAATCGACCATCCATTTCACGTAGTAGAGAAGAATACAAATCTGAGTTATGATGGCCTCTTGGGAAATGACTTTCTCACACTATACGAATGTTGCATAAATTATAAAGAGAAATACTTGGAAATTAATGTAAATGATATTAGTGATACCTGTTTGGTTGAAAATACTCCGATTCAAGAAAAAAAAAAATAATAATAAAAATTATATAGCTAAAGCAAGCGAAATCGTAATTAACGAAAATAAAAAAGACAGTGAGATAAATAATCCACTGCACAAAAATAATAATAAAGACAGTGAGATGATTAATCCACTGCACCAAAATAATAATAAAGACAGTGAGATAAATAATCCACTGCACAAAAATAATAATAAAGACAGTGACATAAATAATCCACTGCACCAAAATAATAATAAAGACAGTGAGATAAATAATCCACTGCACAAAAATAATAATAAAGACAGTGAGATAAATAATCCACTGCACCAAAATAATAAAAAAGCCAGTGAGATGATTAATCCACTGCATACAGATAAAGGTACACGACGCTACGACTGTGGCCTAAATCTGAAAAATAAGAGTTCCATAAATAATGGAAATTATCTAAAAGAATCTAAAGAAAAATCAATAAAACAAAATTTGCAAAAGGAGAATACGAAGTATCCTAGTGATCACATTCCTAATGTAGACACAGATACTAGCCTGTTGACAAATTTCAAAGTAATTGAAAAGGAATGTCAATTAAATAAACATTCTAAAATTATAATACCCCCTCGAACGGAAGTAGTAATCAAAATTCAAAATTCCAACTCCAATGTCTGAAAAAGATTTGTTATGTCTTCAGAAGGAAGTCGCACCTGGTGTATTCCTAGGTAACGTTTTAACTCAGTCCAATGATAATCAAGCCAAAGTGCTTTTGTTGAATATAAATGAGTCCGAAGTAACTCTAGATCTGGAAAATGTAGTACCTATTTGGGAGAATCCTGTTGATTACGAATTGATCACAGACTCCGAGAACCAAATTGAACAAAGATTAAAAAAATTAATGAATTCAATAAACCTTAACCACTCCAATAAGGAGGAAAAAGAAGCTATGACTTCAATTTGCCGACAATTTAACGATCTCTTCTATCTTGAAGGCGATCATCTGACTCATACCGAGGTAACTCAACATAAAATCCCGACTATGGTAGACAAACCTCCAATTTATGTTAAACCTTATAGGCTACCAGTATCTCAAAGAGACGAGATTAATAGCCAGATCCAAGGTATGTTGACTGATGGTATCATTAGCCCCAGTAGAAGTCCTTGGAATTCTCCTCTTCTGCTTGTACCGAAAAAGGCAGATTCTACCGGAACAAAGAGATGGAGAATAGTCATAGACTTTAGGCGATTGAATGAAATAACTGTTGGTGACGCTTATCCGCTGCCTAATATAACAGATATATTAGATCAGCTTGGCAGATCCAAATATTTCACTACACTCGATTTGGCTAGTGGATTCCATCAAATTCCTATGCATGAAACTGATAAGGAAAAAACTGCCTTCAGTACGGCTTTTGGTCATTATCACTTTAACCGAATGCCGTTCGGGTTGAAAGGAGCACCAGCCACTTTTCAAAGGCTGATGAATTCGGTTTTAACTGGATTACAAGGAATACGTTGTTTTGTCTATCTCGACGATATAGTTATCTACGGATATAGCTTGAGAGATCACAACGAGAAGCTCATAGAAGTATTTCAGCGACTAAGAGATAGCAGACTGAAACTACAGCCTGACAAATGTCGCTTCCTACGAAAAGAAATTACGTATTTAGGACACGTAGTAAGTGATAAAGGTGTTCACCCTGATGAATCCAAAATACAAGTTGTAAAAACTTATCCGATTCCGAAAAAGGTTCAAGATATAAAAGCTTTTCTAGGATTCGTTGGATATTATAGAAGATTTATTCCTAATTTCGCCAAATTGGCAAAACCACTCACAAAGTTACTCAAAAAGGACTGTCCATTCATCTGGGATGAATTCTGCGACGAATCATTTCGGACTTAAAAGAAAAAGTTAATCGAAGCTCCCATATTGGCATATCCTGACTTTGATAAGGAATTTGTAGTCACGGCCGACGCCAGCGATTTGGCCATAGGTGCAATACTCTCACAAGGTAAAATCGGCGAAGATAGACCGATTTGTTTTGCAAGTCGAACACTGAATCAAGCCGAAACGAGATATTCAACAATCGAAAAGGAATTACTCGCAATAGTATATGCAATAGAACAATTCCGCCCATACGTCTATGGAAGAAAATTTATCATCATAACCGACCATAAACCACTGGTTTGGATGATGAATCTGAAGGATTGTTCCTCTCGCTTAATGAGATGGAGAATTCGTCTAGAAGAGTATGACTATAAAATTCTGCATAAACCAGGAAAATTGAACGCTAATGCCGATGCACTCAGCCGATTAAATCCTCTTGAAAATAAGGAACAAAACGATTCTAAGCAATCTGTAAACGTGGTAACTCGAAGCCAAAAAAGGAATAACAAAACAATTACTTCCAAAGATTTAGAGCATTTTTATAGCGAATATTTAAATTCAATAGTCTCCCCAATAGAGATAAATTTAGAGGAAAAAGTACCTCTGTTGCGTAATAAACGGATAAAAACAAAATGTTTTCTTTTACCTAGATCAGAAAACGAGATCGAGGATATTCTAAAAGAGCATACATCCAAGCTGAATGCCACATACGAGTTGAACAAAGTCTCCTATTACGAAAACTCGAATTTCAATTTCTTAATTGCCAAATGCATAATTCCAATGCATACTCCTAAAGAGCATCAACAAGTCTTAGGGAGTATAGAGCAAATAAAACAAATTTGTATTCTCCATGGTCATCAGAACATAGCTATTTCCATTCCTCCGCTAGAATTATCTGTACTTTCCGAACTTAAAAACATGATTTCATACGTATTCAAAGACGGAAACATTCGAATCACTATCTATGTAACCAAAGTGCAAGAGTTGGTCGATGACAGGCAAATAACGGATGTTATAAATGCATACCACGTAAGCCCTCTTGGAGGTCATCAAGGTATCACTCGTACCATAAAAAGAATTCAAACTGCTTACAATTGGTCAGGAATAACCAAAGACGTCGAGAACTTTATAAAAAAATGTCCTTCTTGTCAGAAAAATAAACTTTCAAAAAATCCTAAAATACCAATGAGAATAACCACTACCAGCTCGAAACCATTCGAAAAAATATTCCTGGACTTAGTAGGACCTCTACCCATAAGTTATGACAGCAATAAATATATATTAACTTTTCAAGATGATCTTACGAAGTATTCAGAAGCTATTCCGCTCCCAAATGCTGAAGCACAAACGGTAGCTCGCAAATTGGTCGAAAATATTATTTGTAGACATGGCGTACCTAAGACAATCTTAACTGATCAAGGCTCAAATTTCCTGAGCGAAGTTTTCACAGAAGTGTGCAAACTCCTAAAGATTCAAAAACTCCAAACTACACCATATCATCCTCAGACTAACGGTGCTTTAGAACGAAGTCACCGAACACTAGCTGAATATCTCCGTCATTATGTAAACAAAGATCACTTGACTTGGGACACATGGATCCCATATGCAATGTTTGTGTCTAACACAACTCCCCATTCAAGCACTAAATACACACCATACGAGCTACTCTATGGTTATCAAGCAGAAATTCCGACCACAGTAAAGAAGGAACCTACTATATGCTACTCATACGAGAATTATAGTAACGAATTGAAAGCACGGTTACAACATGGTTATCAATTAGCCAGAGAGTCCCTCATTCAAAAGAAAGAAAAATCAAAAATTTCCTACGATGAAGGTACTCGTGTAAAACAGTTTAATTTAGGCGAAAAAGTTCTCTTAAAGAACCACCAACGGAAAGGAAAATTTTCCCCGCTATGGTCTGGACCATATGAAATAGTAAAATTAAATTCAGCAGAGAACACCACAATAAGAATAGGCAACAAAAATAAAACAGTTCATAATAATAACATCAAACGCTTTATCGATTGAATTCTAAAGACGACAATAATTGCAGGTAAAGTCTGTTAAATTAAAAGGAACAGGTCGTCTAACATTAAAATAAGAATGCTATTTGAAATCCGATGACATGATAATACACTCACATAATTCCAAAACAACAGAGATAAATAATTTCTACTTACCCTCACTAAATCTCTCCATAGAATTACCTGAAAATAGGATACCCAATTTGTCTACTGAAAACGAAACTCGAACACACGTAGTTAAATATTTTGATGATCATGAACTAAGAGAATTAAATCTAGCCATAAATAAACAGAAAAGAAACGAAGAAAAGGGTTTATCCAAAAATTCTGCACACATAATTCATCACTACACTATTAGCTACATACTTCTTTGTTTAATTTTGATAGTCATAGCCATTTTTCTAAAAAATAAAGTACATAAAACAAAATCTCCCAAAACAGGAGAAGAAGTTCAAGAACAATCTGGAACTTATGTAATTACGACAACTGCAAAATAATAAGTAGTGAAATACAGACATAACAGTAAACAAACAAAAAAAGAGAGAGAAAAGATTTTATTTTTTGATACATATATATATAATTACTAGAATTTGTGTAATATAAAAAAAAAAAAAACCCAAATAAATATAATTAAAGTAGCTAATTCGTAATCTAGATAATAGTAAAAGACATATTTTAAAGAATTATATTTAAAGAAATAGATTACAAAAACATATTAAGTGTAACCCATAAGAATTGTAATATTACTAGGGGTAACTATCAATACTACCCAATTATTCTTTAAGAGATATAAATATATATGTCTATACATATCTAATGTAACTAAAATAAGATCATAACACGAGATCGTAATCATAAACTAGATCATAACCATAACATAAGATCATAATCATAAAGTAGATCATAATCAAAAAATAAGATCATAATCAAAAAAAATAATTCTGGTATGTAAAGCGACCATCGGCAACACTTCATCGAAAAACACCTTGAATCATTTCTTTCTACACTCATTCAATCGTTTTTTTCCTCGAAAGTTCAATACGTCCTACTCCATGAACTTTCTTTTCTAAGGGGGATGGTGTAATGAAGCGCCACTCATTAAGCGGCATTCATCACTTCCCCAAATCAATCAAGCGTTATCAATATCAAATTAAATGAACGAAGACCCCATAATTCCAATGTACATACGTACCTACATATTTCTGAAAACATACATACGCCCATGCATATCTTTTCGTACGTACATACATATTCCAAAAGCATATGTACGTACATACATATCTATTGTCATACGAGTATTCCCGGCAAATTACTTACAAAAATTATGTAACAATTTCTTCTTCAAAGCCATTAACTATTTCTCTCTGAAGAATACTCAAATTACAAAACATTAAAAACATTTTCTATTTCAAGTAACAATGACTTGACCTTTTCAATTCATATCGATTGACAATAATTCCATCAGAATTATTGTCAACTCAGCATTTTTCCATTTTTAATACAATAGCGGCATTGCGCTGCATTGTTTACATGAAACAAACCCCTCAGCACGAGACCAATTCTAGCCATATAGCGGCACTGGGCTGTCCCTGACCTACCATACAACCAGTGCGCGCTTGCTTTAATTGTTTTTTTCATATGTTGGGAAATACGCGTAATGTGCCTAGCGGTTGACCCACAAATTGTGTTTTGTTGTTCTTCGTCTTTTTTTTTGTTGTCACCCGCTTGCTCATATGTATATAGGAAATACTTTGAGCAATGAGTATGATGAAAAAACAATACTATGTGTAATATGCATGAAGTTTTGACCCCTTTTCTGGCGCTACATGAAGTTCCTGGTCATGTAAATTCTATTAGCCAATAGACGACTTTTAAAATTCTTATATGCAGGGGAATCGTTCAAAAATATTGCTTAGCCATACAATATTGATTTTCGCCGTTATGTATTGATGCAATATCGGTAGGCGTACCCAAAATTTCCTCGCACATTTAACTGGGGAAATAGTTAGAATAGTGCTAAGATTGCTAATACTCACTATATACTTTAACCCCACTATGAATAATTCAGCCTTTAGCTGATTATTCAAAATTTGGAACCGAAATTCCAAATAAAAAGCCGATGCGTCGTTAGCCAGAGGCAGTCGTTTTTGAACAGTAATTTTGTAAAGGAACCAAGTGACCCCCGACCCACGGTAAGGTCTCTTGTTCCGTCTAATTCGAAAGTTTAAATTAAAATAATTAAAAAGTAAAAGGCAAAGTGTAACGAATGTTAAATTAAAGTGAAATTCTATAAGTTTTACAAGAAAAGTGAGTTTTATTTAAAAAAGAAGAGATCATTTGTCAGGGCTGGTGAACTTCTTCTTTTAAAGCACTCCCAGTCCTTGCTGTAAAGATTGCACAGCAACTGTACGTCACGTACGGATGGTCTTGTGAGAGAGTTTTGCATAGCAAGGTTCATACTTACGTGATATTCAGTAAATTTATTGGTACTGGTACTGCCAGTAAATCACCAGTAACCACCAGTAACAACCAGCACGCCAGTAAGTACCAATAATAACCAGTAACCCCCAGTAAACACTAGTTACCTACCAATAATAAGAATTAAATACCAATTTATCCACCATTCTGATAAATGCATGAATTATTAAAACAGAATTCTATTTTTATTACACGTTAAATAGATATTACTTCACGAAAAGCAATTGTTCTTTCTTTATTCTGTTTAAAATTACGTTAATCCTTAAAGTCCTAACCGATTTAAATGTAATGTGTTAAAATTCTATCGCAGACTTAATAATATAACTACACTTAAGCTGCGTATAGGAATGTATGTATATATATGCACCTATATACTATCAAAAACATGGACTATCAGCAGGCACAATTTCGTAAAATTGAGACTCATGAAAGCATGTTCGCTTGCTGAAAGATGATATTAGCGAATAATTTATGGGTAACTGACAAGACAATATTCATAAATGATATATTGAGATACTTTTATGTAAAATACAAAACTATTTTCGTTAAATAATATATAATGGATATAAAAATGAGTATTCTGCTTTAATAATTCATGAATTTATCAGATTCGTAGATAAATTGGTATTTAATTCCTGTTATTGGCATGTTACTGGTGTTTAGGGGTGGTTACTGGTTATTACTGACGCTTACTGGCGGACTAGTTGTCACTGGTGATTTAGTGGCGTTCATCAGTACCAATAAATTTACTGGTACTGGTAATTTTTAAGTACCAGTAAAGAAATTTGAATTTTTACTGAATATTTTTCACCAGTATGAGTACTGGGATTTACTGGTACTAGTACTCACAATAATACAAGACTGGCAAGGTTCTCCCCTGATGTGGCGTGAACGTGGTTCGCGTTAAACCCACGTTGTGTTTGTGTTTATATAGTCTTACCATTATTTTTTCTCTTGAAAATTACCAATTTATTAAATAAAAATATGAACTTATAAGCTGTTGTAATATTTTTAACATGCCGATTATGTTTTGCTACTATATTTTAGAAACGTGCGATTTGGACTACTCGTCACCACCAAATAGGCTATTTTGTTCAAAGTATATAATTATAATATATAATTTTACCACTGACATTTATGTATAAAATAGACCGCCTCATTTTCTATTGCACGTAGGGCGGATTTTGTTGTCATGGGTGCGACAATTATCTTAGTTTCAAATTTTATTTTCACTTTAATATTCATATTAAAAGTTCAACAAATTCAAAATATATTCGAAATGACCCAAAGATAGTTATGAGGGATAAAGAAACGATTACAAATGTCACGGTATACAGACTAACAAGATATGACTGTCCCGCATCATAGATTCGCTATTTTGTGCGTCATACCAATCGAATGAAAAATAGAATTTTAATTTGCTTGCAAATTTATTCTAAATTTTAAAATAAGTTCAATTTCCACATTTCTTTCATATTAATTAAGTAGACGGAAAGGATTCATACATGTGATACTATTTTTTAATTTTATTAGGAAAGATGCAGTTAAGTGAAGGAAGTTTCCCAGTTTTCCCATACCCATATGAGATTGAAATTGATGGAAATTGTATTTCATATTTTATTTGAGAAAATTACCAATGCCACTATCTTATTTCACTATGGAAATAATAAAAGGATCTCAGATAATCAATTAGGAGTCCAAATTATATATATTTCGGTCTTATCTATAAAACTTTCGTGGAACTTTGTTTTAATCCGAACTGATTTCCGTGAAAGAACTTTGAACTAACAAATTCTATATATAATATTTTCAACGATCCAGTGGTCTATGTTATACATGTCAATAGGCTGAGCCACAAATATTAGGCTACTGGTCTAATTTACATTCTGTCAAGATCCAACGATCAGAACGGATGTGTTCACGAGTGCGTGTAATTAAAAGCGTTTATTTTCATATAAGCAGTAATAATTTGGTAAGAGTTGTAATAGTAGGTGAACTATTAGAATCATCTTTAATTGCTGTAATTAGTAAAAAGTTCGTGTTAACTGATCGCAGTGAGTAATAAAGGAAATAAGTTCACGTATAATTAACAAAGACGTAACACTCCGGCACCGCGTGGCTTGCAAAGTACGTGGTGGCCATCAAGCCAGAAAACCATAAAACACCAATCCGGAATAGTTTGAGTACATCCCGAATTTACTGAGAGGATCTAGGAGCTCAATAAAAACTCCGAATTTTCTACATGTAAAGCTCTAATATAAGGCACAAACCTGTACTTAGAAGAGGCGCAAAAGGGCTCGAAACCAAGAAATATTACCTGAACTTTAAAAAGCAGTAGCAAACGCACAAATAAACAAACAGCGAAGACAAACTAACATAGAATAAGCTGTTCTCAAACTTCATTTCTTTAAAAATCTTTACTTTATTCTAGAAATTAGTGAATATTCTTAGTTAACTCATTTAAAACACAAAACTTGTACTTTGCTACTTTTTTTTTCTAAATAAAACATTCCTAGTATTAATTAGCCAGGGAAAGCCTTAGAATATAAGAAATTTATATCTTCCTTTCCTTATAATATTATTTTCGCCAAAATAATTTACACGGACTTACCTTAACTGAGGACAAAATACAAACGCCCTTAGTGGGCGCAACAAACATATGCACGGCCAGAGGGCCGCAAAATTACAACGCTGCCATGCACACGGAGGAATTCATGACCAGGAAGCCGGTGAGGAAGGCAGATAGGCGGGGAACAAAGTGGTCTGAATTCCAACGGTTGGAGGAGTCACTCGTTGACGCCTTCACAAGACCAGACTCGAAAATATGTGCTAATCCCCTTGGCCGACAACAAAAAGCTCATCACTGAACTCAACCCATTCATAGTGACAAAACACATTGAGCGCTGCTCCCCTTCAATCCGCTCCTGTAAACCACTGAGGGATGGAAAGTGTTTAGCGTTCTTCCTCACAAGAGCCGCTGCTTAAAATCTCATGAAGAATTTCACGAAAATCGACGGTCATGATACAAGGGTGGAATACCACCAGAGACTGAACAGTCACAAAGGCATCGCGTTCGCGTCTAATCTGAAGTTCTTGACAGAACGAAAAATCCTGGAAGGCTTCGAATAAAAAAATAATTGCGTGACCGAGGTAGGGAAACTTACACGTCTAAAGGACAATGATAAAACACCCTCCGGTGCCCTACAAATTACATTTGATCGCTTTACACCACCTAGGAATATAGTCTAATGCTTGGAGAACCTCCCGGTACCCAGGTGGTATCCGGCACCACTCCGCTGCAGGTCTTGCTTAGAATTCGGCCATAATGAATCCTCGTGTAAAGAGACGCCGGTGACGACTCCAAACCCAAAGATGAAGCCACTCACGTTAACTGCAACAAAATCTACTGCATTGGTTGCAAGGTAGCAGACAAGCACACAACACTATCCAGATTCTGCCCAACTCTCTTGAAAAAGAAAGAAATAGTTATGCTCCAGGTGGCCAACCACATAACAATGTACTAGGGCAGGAGGAAGTGGTACGGCCTAAATGGTAATCTTTCCCCGGTTGTTGAGAGCCGAAGCAGGACTATGCCAGGGCTGTCCTTCGCTGATGCCTTTAAGAATATTCCAACCACCTCTGCCCAAGAAAAAAGAACTGACACAACCCTCCCTGAGACAAAACCTAATAACCAGAACAAAACGCCAACGGCACTTACAAATACAAAGACAAACAAAGACATACCCACCTCAAAATCACAATCAACTAATGGAACCACACCAAAAAAATACAAACTACGACAACGTTACACAAAATACAGGACGCCCCCTCTGACAAAAACATGGAAACTGAAGAAATCATTATAGTAGACTCCCCATCCGACACACGCATACACCCATAACATCACCCCAAACCATACGATATGACATAGAACAAACCACATTAATGGTCTCTGACGATGATATGCTTTGGAAATCCACAGAATCTCTCCCTTACTTACTCTCCTAAACTGCCATTGATATTCCAACTTCTCCCTTCCTCCTAACTTACCCTCTCCCACATGGTCCCTACCACAAAAAAAGTCCAGAACATTCTGAGAATTGCACAATCCTACAATGGAATATCTGTAGCTTCTTGAATAAATTGAGTAGCCTTCAGCTGCTCATTTCCCAATTTTCACCTTCCATTCTTGCCATCCAAGAAACTAACCTTCCATCTACATCCCCTTTTATACACCTTTGTAATTACACCCCGTACCTTCACAGCACTGCGAGCACGCGAAGTGGAGGTATTGCAGTGATGATAAGGGAAGACATCCGCTCTACCCCAATTCCCCTCACACGTATTCAACACGGAGTACCTTCGCGCATATAGACCTCTCCGTTGCGTGTCTCTCCCCAACCCACCTAACAGACTGGAAGGTAGTCGACAAACCCAGAGGAAGCGACCATCTCCCTATTATAATCATCATGTCTGGGGCTCTTCCGGGCAAGGTTCATATCCCAAGATTTTCGAGCTGAAGTAGTAGACTACCTAGCTCAAGAATAGACAAAGAGGCAGCCACACTTACCAAAGGCCTACATTTTGCTGCAAACAACAGCATTCCCCTCAGCAAACCTGCCACCAAAATAGAGCCTCCGTGGCTTACGGCGCACGCTCCAGACTTCAGAAGAAGTTGGCATTGCTATCTGGTCCGATAACACAGTTACTGAATTCTCCCTCATCTATGCACTACCATCTTGGTCAGACGTTTTTACGGACCAACTTACAGCTGTCTGGGAGCCTGTAAGGTGGGCTGTCGAACAGAGAGTCACTTGTGCAATCTTTTCAGAGTCTGTCATCACTTAAGGCTATAAAGAACGTCAAAAACAGAAACCCCTTGGCCTCCAACGTCAGGAAATCCCTGTACACGGGCAAGATCACCTTTTCATGGTGCCCAGCCCATGTGGGCATACAAGGTAATAAAAAAGCAGACACGCTAGCCAAAAACACCCTGCGACAGCACCATCATCACCCTGCCGAGTTACAAAGCCGCCAGGGCGCATGCCCGAAGGCTTCAACACGATATCGGGAACGCCGCCTGCAGCTGATCCCGTACGTTTCTTGCCACCCACCACAAATCGTCCGACAAGCCCATCATGCCCGACACCTCAAGGGGTAAAATGATCTCGATCGCGAGACTAAGACTTGGCCACATCCTACCGGTGAAGAAACATATTTTCACTAAACAACCTGACCCCACCTGCCCCTACGGTCGTAAAACCACCTTAACGATGGCCCACATCCTTCAGCAATGCATAGAACTACAAAGACTTCTCAACGAACGTGGAAAAAACAAAACACCGACAGAACTCCTCACTTATAGCAAGGACGACACAGACACACTACTTTATGCATTGACGACATACTTTTTTACATTTGGACACCACACTTTGACGACAGACATACAAATTTTATATAATATAAAAAAATGAAATAAAATAAATAAAACCAAATATAATCAAAATACAGAAATTTATACATAAAAAACAAAAATAAATAAAAATAGAAATTTAAAAGTAGAGGTACAAAAAAAAGAAAAAAGTTTTTAGAAATTAAACACATTAAATTCCTACTTATTAACACAAGATATCGCTTTCCTGTAGATATAAACCTTAGAAATATATAATTTACATAACTCTAACATATAGAACCTTCTGTAATAATTTAGATCAAACTAGTAATTTTTTTACAAACCATATATGCAAACTAAAATAAAAAAATATATATTTGTATATAATGCGCTTATGTATTAATCACAACATGTACTCTTATTCTAGATGTAGTTTTTTGACGCGTTGCGCGTGTATGTGTGTGTATGTGTGTATATGAGTGCGTATATGGGTGTGTGTGTATGTGTGGTGTGTGGGCATGTGTGTCGCAGGCCTGGGTTCGACCTCCCCCTCCACCATCCATCTCCCACTACTAATATTTGGTTATATGGGGTGGTATTCCAGTATCGGCGTAAACGCTTTTAGCATTTAATGAAATGACTAAAAATTTCAGACACATAATGTAAAAAGAGGCTAAGTCAAAACCGTTACATTATTTGCCTACTTTCCATGAATTGTCTAAACTTTTCTTGAAATGCTGAGTTACGTCAAATGTCTACGACATATATAATGGAATTTGATATAAAAAGAGAAATGACAACTAGTAAAAGGCAGAACATAGTTACATGTACGTTGGCGTTCTTAATACTTTAACAATTTTCCGTGCTTCGTTTATAAGATCTTGGTAATGATCAGCTAGGAAATCTTTAACAGCTTGCAAGGTATGTGCTGCACACTTTACGGAGACAATCTTCTTCTTCTCAAATGGCGAAAAGTACGACTATCCGCCAACATATAACATGAAAAGACGACACCTGGCCAACCTTAGAATTAACTGTATTGCCGGCCACCTGAATGAACTAGCGCTCCCACGAAGACAAACATGAAATGTGGGGGAGGCGCGTATTTTGATTTCCTGTTGAGGTCATGACACAGATGGATGGGAATATACTGTTGTGATGATCAAGTGATGAGGGAGGTTGATAGTAGTTGTTGTTCCAGTATAAATATAGTTGTATGCGCAAGACTACAGGATGGGGATGGGGATGGGGATGGGATTTTTGCTATATGCTCTAGACTTGTGATGGTAGCAATAGAGCGAGGGCTAGTTAATGAGGTTTTTTTTTTATTTGTAATTAAGAATGGATGTCGGATTGGTATACAGGAGTTTGTATGCGATGATTCTGTTTCCACCTTTTATATATTAATGTTGTTTTCCTTGATGTACTTGGCGAGAGTTTTGTATATCTCGATATCGTTGGAACTCGGTAAGGAGGGGCAGTTGGTGAAGTTGGGGTAGATTTTTTTGATTTTCAGTTGAAAATCCCTGGAGGTGCTCTGCTGAAGCTTGACGAATTGGAAGAGCTTAAGGTCTATTGTTTCATCAGACAGCCCGCATTCACAGAGGGGAGAAGCTTTGATGTTGATTCTGTGGAGGTTGGTGGTGACGTGTCTGAAACGCCCCCGTGGGAGTGAAGTATTGTAAAACCAATGGAAGACATTCACTTTTGGTAGGATTGAGTGGAATCTGCTTCCTTTTGGGGTGGAATTCCATTTGTCCTGCCAGTCAGCTAGTTTGCTCTTTTTTATGGAGGGAAGGAACTCATTGGGGTAGAAGGGGATGGTGTTGTCAGCGAAGCAGTAGGGCGCGTCTTTGGCAAGGGAGTCGGCATATTACTTGCCGTCTATCCCCATGTGACTTGGGATCCACAGGAAGTGAACATGCGTGTGTTGTAGTTTGAGGTCCAGAACCAGCTGTCGTGTTTCCAGAACAAGGGGATGGGGTTTGCCGGAGTGGCTTTTAAGTGCGGATAGAAACGATTCGCTGTCTGAGAGGATAAGAAACTTCTTATCACTATCTAAAGTGGGGATGGTTTTGATGGCCTCTGTAATCGCCAGGGCTTCGGCATGGAAAATGTTGGAGGAAGGATTGCGAGGAAACGTGGCTTCCAGATCGTAGTCCGGTATCCAGAAGGCGGGGCTGGTTTTGTCAGAGGTCTTGGAGCCATCAGTGAACAATTTTTTAAGGTTTTTCCAGCGGGTGTTTATGAGTTTATGGAAGAGAGGGGCGGCAGTGTCTGGATTAAGGTTCTTTTTCCTAAGGTCCGGGATAGTGACTATGGGTGAGAAGGTGACAGTGGAAAGCGGGTATTGAAATACTAATGGTTTGTCGGCTGAAATGAGGTGGTCAGACGAGAATTGTTGGTATTTTTGGATGATGAATATTGGTGTAGTGAACTGGGGGGGGGGGTTGAAGAGGGCAATGAGGGCCTTCAAGGGGGTGTGTGCAGGGTGCCAGTCGGCACTGAGAGTCTTAAGGACCAGTTTTGCGGCGGAGAGACGCCTTCTTTCAGGTAGCGGAAGAACATTGGCCTCCACTTCCAGTGACTGGATGTGGGTTGAAAGCATAGCTCCTAGAGCCGTTCTTAGAGCTTTGTATTGTATCCTATCGAGTTGGAGAAGGAGACTGGCGGGAGCTTCAAGTATAAATGGGGACATGTAGTAAAGGACAGGGATTATCAAGCCTTTATATTGTTGTGATTCCAAAATCACAACCATTTCATTTACATTTACTTACCTCCTGAGGATTTCTAAAAATCCATGAGCATTCAAATTGTGGTCTCAAAATACCACACTGTGCACGCTCCATAAATTTCCCTGCACAAACACTTAAAATTACAGCAACATGCATAAATACTTACCTTCATAAATTTTCCTAATGCATAAATATTCTTATTACTTATTCTCGTAAAATACTTAACTTCGCATAAATAGCCCACTTATATAAAATACTTACTCGACATTTTTGACATTTTTTTGTAAACATAATTCACGGAGTTAATGTACTCCACATTGCATATCGCTCAAAAATATCAAGAGCAAGATCAAATTACTGCAAGACCCAAGCCAACAAATATCGTCTTATCTTTTCATTTTTTTGCTTATTTTCGTTCTATTTTTTACTGCTTTTCGTCTTATTGGTCAGTTGAACGCACCAATGACGAAAATTCTTCATACTTTTTGCTGACGCAAGGGCGTTAGTTATTTTTCGTGATAAAAATATACGACAATCAAAAGAAAGTCGAAGTTCAGGATCGGTATTCAAAGCGAAAGCACGGCGGGTTTCAAAGTCGAGAAGTTTTGTTTGTAATTGAATTGTATAATTAACAGATATTGTTTGAAAGAGTACATGTATCCGTGCAAGTAAATAAAAGTGTAATCGTTTAATTTCCTCTAATAAAATAAAATCCTGTGTAACAAATATTCATAATCAAAAGTGTTTTTTTGTACTGAAAAGATCCTGAGCCTTCCCCCTGTGCCGCTCTTCTCTCCCAAGAAAGCACGGCGGCAAACGGGGTTATAACAACTGGTGGCAGCGGTGCCGATCCCTCATAAAGTGAAAATTAATCGCCTGAATTAAAGTGAAAAGTTATAGTTCTTTGCAATTAATCGATATTTAAATAAATTTGAAAAGAGCGCCTCGCAAATACAAAACAAAGAGAATTGATTTCGCGAAAATAACCAATAAAATGGTTTTATTACTTAAAAAAAAAATTCCCTGCTTTACCAACAATCAATACAATATCCATAGGATATTAAATGGAATCAGCTGAATAGAGCTGACTTATCTTTTAAGATATCACACCATAATTATAAAACCCGGCAAATGATTCCTATTAATCATATAAAACCAAGGATTCACGTTTGCACTTGCGAATCAAGTGAACGGTTTTTGTTGAAAAGACTACCATTATCACTACAAAAGTGTTAAAATAAAAAATTGCGAATGCTTTAATTAAAAGACGATGAACCCAAGTGTATATTAAATATGTCAAAAGAGTTCAAAAAAGAAGAAGAATACGACACAGCAAATAAATCCATTGAGATATGAGATTAATTGATTCGGCGTTTATCAAATCTTAATTAATTGAAAATGATGTGCAAATGGTCGTATATATATATATAACATTTTTCATATGAAATATGAGTGTTTAATATAATATGAACATTGTGGCCTAAATTTAGTCAAAAATCAAAATAAAACGTAACAAAACCAATAAATAATTTCGTCAAACAAAAAGAACCTAACTTGAAATTTTTTTTAATAAAAAAAAAAAAAAAACAAAAACGATAATAATAGAAACAAAAAAATAAAAAAAAATAAAAAAAAAAAAAATAATAATAAAATAAAGAAACGCATACAAACTGGGCTTACTAACTACCTAAAAGTAAACAGTGAGAAAAATAAGCACATATAAAAATAATATTATAAAAAAATCAAAGGTCGGTGGACGGACGGTCCCGACCCATCACTGGTGTGATCCCGAAAGAGACGGGCTGTCTCTTATAACCAACTATAAGTTAAAGAAAACTATTCAACAGACTTAGACGTCGGTCAGAACATTTGATGCCCAACTTACTACACGGAGAATAGAATCTTTGTATATACCAAGTAAGAATTTTTTTTTTTTTCTCTCGCATAATTACATAATATTACTATTGTAGTAGTCAGGAATATACCTAATAAAAAAAAAAATCTAATTAGTAAATTGGAATTATTTCTAGTATATATGTACATATAAGAAAAAAAAAAAAGTGCAAATACTTTAGTGAAATCATCTTACTTTGATCAGTGGTTTGTTTCCGTATCGCGGTTTGCCGACGGGAAGTTTTCATTTTGTCGAATAAATTGTAAAATAATTAGAAATTCTTCAAATATCTTGGTGGAAAATCAAATATTCATGCCTGGATCGGATTTTGTGATTGTGGAGGTCTATGTTGGTTTTGACCACCGTCGATTTAGTGATTCCTAGTGAGTAAATGACACTGAGTCCGTGGTTAATTTCTGTAAGATTTTTCCTCGTTGAATTTAATCGAAAGATTATGGCATGTACATAGATGAGTACCCAAAGGTGTTAATTATACGCAAATTTGACCATTTACACTATACTCGAGTGTTGACAAAAGGGAGATAAAGATTTTTTAATAGCGAATGTTCCCAATAAACACATGAGAAATACCAGACAGTGAGAAATATATTCCCTCTAAAACTAACAACAGAAACTATAAACATATATGGAAGAGATAAGAGCTATCTTTAAATAGTCATTTATTATACAAATATATAAATTTTTTCTAAGTTTGGCGTGTACCGTTATATTTTTTATTATTTAAAAAAAAAAAAAAAAGGGAAGAGAAGAAAGCAAGTGAAATATGACTGTGCAACGCTAGTTCCGATTGTAAGACACATCACCACGAAACATAGAAATATTGGAACGTTACATCGTCCATATAATGAGCAACGGGATATACTTAACGTACATTAAAAGAGATTTAGTTTATTAAATCAACTTTCCATAAAATATATTTTCATCACGTAAAGCGAAATTAGAGCACATTTAATTGATATGTGAGTAATTCTTATTTAATTGTCTATGCTCTTATAAACAACTTTAAAATATTGAAATATTTTTTTTTTCTCCTTCCTATAAAAAAAAAAAAGAAAAAAAATATCTTCAATAGATTTAATCATTGTTATTATGGAAATCGTGGATGATTTTGGTTTTTGTTGAGGAGAGCTTCTCTGTGAAAAGAGAAAATGAATTTTTTGTCTCGTTACATTTAAAATCGAACAAAGCTGCTTGATAATTATACTTTTATTGTTTCGTTTCATTCGAATTGCGTGTCTGATACGAAGATCTCACACTTTTGGTACCGAAGGGAGATCACGTCTCCCACACGTTGTGTAATGTCAAAGAATTAATTACATGGTTATATAAAAAAAAAAAAAAAATTTTATACAGTAACATTAACAGTAGCTAGCAAGCGAAAAGAGAAATCCTTCTTATTAGAATAACTCCTCGAGTAGAGTAAAACCTATAACAAACATAACGGGAAGATATAAGAAATCTATTGCTAAGCGGCGTGGTTTCGCTTTGTCAAGAAGCGTAATTTTTACTCGTCATAAAACACGGGAAAGAGCCGCTCTAATATTCGGTTTTAGTGAGCTTCCTTTTCACGACGAAGATATGCCAGATACCGAAGCACTATCCGTCAGCTTGTCTGACATACACAATTTAGTACCTGAATACGATGGAAATCCCGAGACGTTGAACAAGTTCATCGCTTGTGGCAAAATACTTTTTTCTTCAGCTAAGACTGAAGCAGATAAGAAATTTTTCCTTGAAGTTATAAAAACTAAGCTCCAAGGACCCGCTTTCGATTTAGTACAACATGAAACATATGGTACTTGGAATGATTTGATAACAGCACTTAAAGCTCAATTTAAGAAAGATAAATCTAGAGCCATGGCTCAAAACGAATTGATAAAAGCCAAACAGGGTTATAAAGAGACTGTTAAGGAATTTGGAGATAGGGTAACACAAATGTTGAATACTTTAAATTCCTGTACTTACTCCGAAGTAACAGATACAGGTGCCAAAACTTATCTGTTAAGCGAAAACACCAAGTTGGCTGTACAAGTATTCGAGGATGGCTTACGAAATTCGAATCTTAAGTTACTTTCTAAAGCGCACAACGAAACAAATTTACAAAAGGCCATTTCATATGCCATGGAGCAAGAGTTGCGCTCTGAAAAAGACACCCCTTCTGCTTCAAGTTTTTTTAAACCAAATACTAGGCCTGTTCCCAACTGTTCTATATGTGGAAAAAGGGGACATACACAAGATACTTGTTATCAAAGGGGTAAATTTCCCAATATAGATAGGCCCACAATTAAAAGGGAAGTTCAACACGTGAGAAAAATGAACTACCCAAACCAACAAGTCCATAATACTAGAAATTGGCATGGACAACAAAACCAAGGCAGGTTCCTACCAAATAACTATATACCACCTGTCTATAGTAACCACAATAATTACAATAGGAAAGACCAGCCGAATACCTCTAAATCAAATGAGGAAATGCATGGAACAATCCCGCAAAGAAATATACCTCAAGGTAATCGTGGAGCTAAATTTACTCAATACGCCGTAAGGCAAAATAATCCACATTTTGGAGAAATGGGAAACGAGGAGATTCGGGCGGAAGTTGTCGGCACCCCCTCTCGAATCAAAGTCAGAGCCGACGTTCACCAATAAACAACATAAATAAAATCACTATTATTGAAGCGTCTTTAGAAGACACTAAAGCTGGTCTTGTAGCAAATGTACAATTCGAGCCATCTAAAATTGGATTTAAAAGATTTTTAATTGATACTGGAGCTGAAGTTAGCCTAATTAAATCAGATACGAGTCCCGAAAAGATTAAAAAATTAATTTACTTAGAAAATTCTAATGTAGTAACAATAACGGGGAAATCAGTCCCTACATTAGGATCCATTAACGGTGAAATAATACTGTCAAATGAACAATTTCATTTTTCTATTGAACAATCATTTCTGTTGCTAGATCCCTCGTGTATAGACTTGGAATATGATGGTCTGTTAGGTAACGATTTTTTGAAGCGATATCGCTGTATTATCGACTATGATAGAAAATGTCTGGAGTTAAGGTTATATAAACCTGAGATGAGTTTCATTGAAAGTTTTCCGGTAGCACGGGAGGACAATAAATCCTCAAGACCGTTGCTCAATTGTGCAAATTTAGACTCATTTTTAAAGCAGGAAAAAAGGACAGCCTTACCTTCTATGGATAATAAATCTGAAGGAGAAAATGTAGCGAGAGTAGCTCCGGCTACTTGCGATAAAATCGTAATAGCACCTCGGTGTAAGACAATAATAGAAATGCCATGTCGTATTCATGTGGACGAAGAAATCGTTATAAAAAATAAGGAGATATTGCCAGGAATATTTCTCGCAGCAACGGTAACTAAACCCCGTAATAATAAATTACAAATATTACTTTTAAATAGCAACGAAACAGAAAGCATTGTAGATACTCGTGAAATCACTGTGGACTATGAAAAACTTAATAGGTATAATATTTTGAACTATCGTCGCGATGAAGACCCCGTAAATCGTCGACTGGAAAAACTGAAATCATTTTTAAAGCTCGATCATTGTAATATCGAGGAAAAAACCTCAATAATCAATATTTGTAGAGAATACAATGACATCTTTTTCTTGGAGGGCGATGTATTGACATGTACCGATGCCGGATCTCATAGAATCCAAACTCAACTGGATAAAGCCCCAGTGTATATAAAGCCATACCGGTTGCCGGAGTCCCAGAAAGATGAAATCCACCGGCAAGTTAATGAAATGTATGAAGCAGGTATCATACGACATAGCAAGAGTCCGTGGAATTCTCCACTTATCCTCGTACCAAAAAAGGCAGATAGCCAAGGCAACAAACAATGGACGGTTGTAGTAGACTTTCGTAAGCTCAATGACATTACAGTCGGAGATGCTTACCCACTTCCAAATATAAGTGATATCTTGGACCAGTTAGGAAAATCAAAATATTTTAGCACTCTCGATTTGGCGAAGGGATTTCATCAGACTGCTTTTAGTATTCCTTTTGGTCACTACGAGTATAATAGAATGCCATTTGGTCTGAGAAATGCCCCGGCAACATTCCAGAGGCTAATGAACAATGTCCTCATGGGTGTGCAAGGAATAGAATGTTTTGTGTACGTGGATGACATTGTTATATACGGGTATGATCTGAAGGATCATAATAAGAAACTGGTACATGTTTTGGACAGACTGAGAGGAAATAACCTTAAACTTCAGCCTGATAAGTGCCATTTCATTGAGAGAGAACTTACATATTTGGGCCATATAATTTCAGAACACGGTCTGAAGCCAGATCCCAACAAAATAAGCGTAGTCAAAACATACCCTAGACCAAAAAAAGAAAAGGATGTAAAATCTTTCCTAGGATTCATAGGCTATTATAGACGATTTATACCAGACTTTTCCAAAATCTCCAAACCTTTAACGAAGCTACTCAAGAAAAATGAGACCTTTAAATGGGATGCCTTCTGTGAAGAGGCATTTGTGTTATTGAAAGACAAACTTATCCATGCACCTGTATTGGCCTACCCAGATTTTGAACAACAATTTCTGGTAACAACCGACGCAAGTGACGTAGCGTTAGGAGCTGTGCTTTCACAAGGTAAACTGGGAAATGATCGCCCTATTTGTTATTCCAGTCGCACGCTTAATCCAGCGGAAACGAGATATTCAACGACGGAGAAGGAATTACTGGCAATAGTTTACGCAGTAAAGCAATTCCGACCATATATATATGGAAAAAAATTTGTCATTCTAACAGATCACAAGCCCCTACAGTGGCTCATAAACTTGAAGGAACCATCCTCCCGACTAATGAGGTGGCGAATTTTATTGGAGGAATATGACTACGAAATAAAGTATAAACCTGGTAAATATAATGCTAATGCGGATGCATTAAGTCGAATAAAGACCAATGAGTCTGAAAATGACGATAAAATTATACGGGTTCTGACCCGAAATCAAACAAAAAAACGGTTTGAAGTAAACTCCCCGAAAGAAAAGGATGACCTAAAAAAATTTAGTACAAATAGCGATACAACAAAAACAAATTCTATAGAATTAACTGAGAACTTGGAATCCCTTATAACACGAAAAGTGGAATATAAATATTTTCTGTTACCTTTATTTAATACAACCGAAGGACTTGAACTAAAAGAGCTCTTCCCTGATATCAATAATATTAAGATAGGTGAACACAAATCATTTAAACTGAATAATGAATTCTTCTATATAACCAGAATACCTATCCCCATAAGAACGGAACAGGATAAGGAATATATGAAAAAATCCTTAAAACAATTCTTGAAGTCATGTGAAAGAAATCAAATTGCAGAGTTTCACATCTCAATACCTGTGTATAGTAATGACATACTATTGGACTTTAAGAAAATTCTGAACGAATTAAAAGTGCATACGAAAATAAAAATATTCCTTTATCGAAATACAAAGATTCACGTAAATAGTTCTGAAGATATTCAGCAAATACTGAAGGAATATCATACCTCTCCAATAGGTGGACATCAAGGCTTTACTAGAACACTCAAGCGTGTTAGAATGAAATACTATTGGCCAAGTATGCTCAGGGATATAAAGAATTATATTCAAAGCTGCGAATCATGCCAAAAGAATAAGTTAAACAAACTTAACAGCATACCCATGAAAATAACCACAACCAGTTCGCAACCTTTTGAAAGAGTAGCTTTGGACATTGTAGGTCCGCTTCCTGTGAGTTATAAAGGAAATAAATACATCCTCACCTTTCAGGATGATTTAACTAAATTCTCAGATGCAGTTCCTATAAGTAACGCGGAGGCACACACTGTCGCAGAAGAATTTTTCAAAAATATCGTATCAAGACATGGTATTCCCGAATCATTGCTTACAGATCAGGGTAGCAATTTTGTCAGTAAGATGTTTTCAGAAGTGTGCAAGTTGTTAAAAATAAAGAAGATACGGACTACTCCATACCATCCACAGACGAATGGGGCTCTGGAGAGAAGTCACCGCACTTTAGCGGAATACTTACGACACTACGTTAATAATGACTCTCAGACTTGGGATGAATGGATCCCGTATGCAATGTTCGTGTACAATACTACTCCTCATAGCAGTACGAACTATTGCCCTTACGAACTTCTTTATGGTTACCCACCAAAAATACCTGTTACTCTAAAGCAATCACCCCAAACAACTTACAATTACGAAAATTATGCGAACGAGCTTAAAGTCCGACTACAGCATGGATATCGATTAGCGAGAGAAAATATCGTAAAATACAAAGAAAAATCCAAGATATATTACGACGAGAACAAACGGAAGAAATAATTTAACGTGGGAGAAAAGGTATTACTAAAGAAACACGTGCGACAGAATAAATTTTCAGCCCTATGGGAAGGACCCTATGAGGTAATTAAACTAATTTCCGAAGAAACAACTAAGATAAAGATCGGAAATAAAATGAAAATTGTCCACAACAACAACTTAAAACCATTTGTAGAATGCATATAATATCATTATCTTCTGACTAAATTTATATATCAGCAATCTACCAATAACTAGCCCACGTAATAATTAGCCAAAATAAATCGAAAATTAACGTAATTTCAGCTCAGTAAGTCGCTGAAAGTTATTCGTCCAGTGTAAGGTTGTCTGACACTTTCTTAATAATTAAGCCTATTGCTTAGAAGACTATTTAATCGTAATAAATTGTGTAGATGTAACTAACCGTCCATTATTTGAATACTGACTTATTTATTGTAATGCTTATGCTTGGGTTCTTTCTGATCGCTGGTACGCTCCAAACTATTGCTCTCCACATCAAACTTAACTCTAAAATTTTTCCAGATATGATTTGGACGTTAATCATCCTCGCAACTATAACCGCAGTTCGATCTAACGGAATCAAGATTACTCCGATAAACAATGCGGGGATATATTTTGAAAATCTAGGAAACATAGAATTCTATTCTAACGAATGGAAAATTGTAATATATTATGACCTATTGGGAATAAACTTGGGCGTAACCTATTTAAAGAAACACACAATGGAAATTAATGACTTGTGCGATGTGTTAAGGAACGAACCAGCGTTTTCACAGGTCTGTAATCACACGGTGTTGGAAATGAATCACCTGATACATGACATTGAGCAAAACATTATCCTGTTAGATCCAAAACTGAGGATAAAGCGATCGTTATTAGGTATAGTGGGAACAATAGGCAAACCTCTTTTTGGCATCCTAAATGAAGAAGATGCTACCTATTATGATAGGGAAATCGAAAAATTAAAAAATAACGAAGAATATTTGAAGTCTTTGATAAAAAACCAAACTTTGATATTGGAAACCACCGCCAATATCTTTAATAAATCGATAAACGATATACAAATGCAATTTGTAACTCTAAACAACAAATATAGAACACTTAGAGGTTTTATGGATGAACTTCACAACGTAACATATGCTAATAGAATTGTCGCTGAACTTGAATCGCTTACTGCCCTTAACACTCTTTTGATATTAAGATACCAAGGAGTAGTTAGTACAATTATTGACCTCGTAACGGATGTCAGACACGGAAAACCACATCCCTCAGTTATCTCTCCCAGTCAATTGGAAACACTCCTCATCACAATACGGAAAGAAATCTCCAGTGAACTTAGACTACCTAGTACACTAAGGGAAACGAATCTGTTATCTATATATCGCTTGGGAAAAATGAGTACCATTGCTTATAATGGCAAAATTATATACGAATTTAGAATTCCGCTTCCTTATAAGGAAGACTACCAATTATTCAAAACTCACTCACTACCTACAATCTATAAAGAAGATTTCACTTTCATCCAACCTAGTACTGAATACCTAGTGGTCGATTATAATCGTGAACACTATTATAATATGGATGCACACGAACTAGGAAGTTGTGCAACTGATAGTGAAGCACAGTTCCTTTGTCGACTAATCCACCCTATTTTTAATGGAAATAAAGATAATTCAGTATGTGAGGTCAATCTACTCAAACGAGAATATTCTAGGTTACAATCATGTGATTTCCGAACCTCTAACCAAACAACCTTCTGGGTACAATTGTCTCAAGCAAATAAATGGTTATTCGCAACCAGAATAAATACTTCAGTAGACGTGATATGTAAACAACATATTACTCCCCATACTTTGGTTGGAACCGGAATCATTGAAATAAGTAATAACTGCTACTTGAGAACAGAATACTTAACCATCAAAGCATACAACATGAACGTAACTGAATTGAAAAATTATTTTGTACCTTCATTAAACATAACCCAAATTTTTAACCGAACTATTAAATTTAAGCCGAAATCTGATAGTGTTGGATTAATCAAATATTCTAGTTCTAACGAGCTTAAGGAACTATCCGAGCAAATAAACACCTTAAAGGAACAAGAAGAAATAAGTCTGGAACCAATAGATCCACACACAGTACACCATTACACGCTTGGTTACTTATCATTACTGATAATATTAGTAATAATAGTATACATTATTTACCCGAAATGTAGTGTTTGCCAGAGAAAAAACAGATCAGGAACGAAAAATGAGAATAGTAACTCGGAAAATCCGTACCAGGAACCCCAAATTCAGTTAACTCGAGCGTAACATATATATATACATATATCCAGATTTTTCATGTTCTGGAAATATTAAATCACAATCCGGTTGAATGGACATCATTTCATCCTCTAGATCGCAACTCGGTCTCCAAATTTTCCCCTTTTTTTGTTGTTAGTGTTATTCTTGCAATAAATCAATTAATTGAATAAATAACGATCCCCATTCTTAATAACTAATTAACTTTCATTGGTAGTTCGCTCGGAAACGAACCAACACACTGTACGAAAACGAATATAAATGAAAATAATTTGCACCTTTTTGGTATTTCTTGGTTATAATTAATAAAACTATAAGAGTAAGATTATCAAAATGTTTAGCGCGTAAGGTTATTAAAACTTATGCTTTCAATAATTTTAGCAAAAATTAACAAAAACTGTATATCTTTAATAGCGTTTAATGCGTAAAATTATCAAAATAGATATGTTCAATCTTAATAAAACTACATTACTTTAGAAATTTAATATAATTAGAAAAAAAAAAAAAAAAAAAAAACCTTACCATTAATCATTAAATATCATTTATATACTTACCTTTTTATAACTAGTTATTATACTTGAGTTTACCTATATGATTAGAGCGTTTAAATACTATATTACGTTTCTTACTTTTGTCTAAATATTTGTACAACATATTTTTATATGTAATTTAGTCTGTAGAAAACCACATATTTTAAATTTTGACTAATTAACTTTAATTTTATTCGATTTAGATTTAATAAAACTCAAAAGGTCTATTATACGAAAATAGTTAACACCTAATACCTAGTAATACTTGTGTTAAAGAATTCAAAAAAAATAATGTGTTAAAGAATTCAAAAAATAATAAGAGCAAACACAACAAGACTATCTCGACGGAACCACTATAACCACGTACATAAACTCTACTTTTATCCATACATATCAGCAAAATTTGAAATTTGTTGGAAACTTGGGCTTTAATTATACAGAAAATTCCTCACCCTCCAGGCTATGAATTTTCTTTATTTTAGGGGGAAGGGATGTTGTGATTCCAAAATCACAACCATTTCATTTACATTTACTTACCTCCTGAGGATTTCTAAAAATCCATGAGCATTCAAATTGTGGTCTCAAAATACCACACTGTGCACGCTCCATAAATTTCCCTGCACAAACACTTAAAATTACAGCAACATGCATAAATACTTACCTTCATAAATTTTCCTAATGCATAAATATTCTTATTACTTATTCTCGTAAAATACTTAACTTCGCATAAATAGCCCACTTATATAAAATACTTACTCGACATTTTTGACATTTTTTTGTAAACATAATTCACGGAGTTAATGTACTCCACATTGCATATCGCTCAAAAATATCAAGAGCAAGATCAAATTACTGCAAGACCCAAGCCAACAAATATCGTCTTATCTTTTCATTTTTTTGCTTATTTTCGTTCTATTTTTTACTGCTTTTCGTCTTATTGGTCAGTTGAACGCACCAATGACGAAAATTCTTCATACTTTTTGCTGACGCAAGGGCGTTAGTTATTTTTCGTGATAAAAATATACGACAATCAAAAGAAAGTCGAAGTTCAGGATCGGTATTCAAAGCGAAAGCACGGCGGGTTTCAAAGTCGAGAAGTTTTGTTTGTAATTGAATTGTATAATTAACAGATATTGTTTGAAAGAGTACATGTATCCGTGCAAGTAAATAAAAGTGTAATCGTTTAATTTCCTCTAATAAAATAAAATCCTGTGTAACAAATATTCATAATCAAAAGTGTTTTTTTGTACTGAAAAGATCCTGAGCCTTCCCCCTGTGCCGCTCTTCTCTCCCAAGAAAGCACGGCGGCAAACGGGGTTATAACAATATATGTTCAGCAGGGACTGCGGGTTTGCACCCCATCTGACTCCGCACAAAGAGGTGAGGATATTTGTTAGCTGAAAGCATTTCCTTCTAGTGGCTAGGATGTGGGAGGACCCACTAAGCCTTGAATTGATCGTGAAACCTAGGAAACTGGTTTCATTTACATATGAAATGAGATGGGAGCCCAATAGTATGCTGGGCGGGGTGAGTAGCTTCGGAAAGCTTTTTTTAACGAGAAGGATGCATGATTTAGCAGAGGAGATTTCAAGACCAATTTTTTCCAAATTGGCAGAAAGAATGGAAATAGCGTATTGCAGAGAGTCAGCGGCGTTGGCGAGGGATTGGCATGAGGAGATCAAACATATGTCATCCGCATATGTAATTAGTATTACATTACATGGGAGGGAGTTTCCAATGTTTTTCGTATAGAAGTTAAATAGCAGGGGGCTGAGTACAGAGCCCTGATGTAGGCCCGAGTGCGAGGAGTAGGTTTTACTGCTGTCATCACCGTTAGTTACTGTGAGTGGTTTCAAAGAGAATAGGTTGCTGATAGCTAATGCCACCTGTTCGGGGATACCGTCTTGGAGAAGTTGGAGCACAAGTATATTCGGTTGGACATTATCAAAAGCATTTCGGATGTCTAGGAAGGCGCAGAGGGAAAATTCCTTCTTTTGGTTTGCAAGTTGGAGATGAGACCATAGCGTGAAGACGCAGTCCGTCGTAGACCTCTCCTTTCGAAATCCGAATTGGAAGTGAGGGAGTAGGTCGTTGTTTTCCAGAAAATGCTCGAGCCTTCGCTTGAGGATTTCTTCATATGTTTTCCTTAACACCGTGGTGATGGCGATAGGTCTGTAGGGGGCAGGGTCGGCCGGGTCCTTGCCTTTCTTGAGTATCGGGATTATCCGAACCTGACGCCAGTCGGGTGGAATAATCGAGGTTATAAATCAGGAGTTGAAAATTTGAACGATGAGATCTTTGGAAAATTTCGAGAGATTTTGCAGGGTGCTGTACTTAATATAGTCCGGCCCTGGGGCTGAGTCCTTTTTTGACGATAGGACGAGATCCAGTTCGACGTGTGAGAAGGGAGCAACAAGTTTGTGGTGGCTTGAGGGAGTTCCGTGAAGGGGAGGAGGAAGGTTTGACGGGAGGAGTTCCCAATGTGGTCCGTTCGTACCAATTAGTTTGAGTGTGAGGAGATCTGGAGAGACTAGACACTTGTTTCTTTTACGGATGCCCCTAAATTGCCGAATTTTGTCCCACATTTCGGTTACAGTAAGGTCAGGCGAATTGGAGGAGCAAAAGTTCTCCCATCCTTTTTTCTGTTCTGTTTTTAGAGTCCATGTGGTGTTACATTCCTGTTCTTTCAGGGCTTTGAAGTTTTCCCTAGAGGGTGAGATCCTAAAGCGTTTTAATGCCAATCTGCGGAGGGCAACTGCCTTAGAGCACGTATTGTTCCACCAGGGGTATGGATGGGGTTCTTGTTGGCTGTTTGTCGTGGATTTTAAGCAGGATTGGTGCACCATTTTAATGAGAGCTTTGTAGTTGTCTAGAGGGTGAGAAGTTTCGTAGTTCCTAAAGTGGGAGAAAATGTTTTGGTTGAGTAAGTCGTAATTGGGCTTTTTAGGGATATATACCCTTGCAATGGGATTGGGAGTTGATTGGGAGGGTATTTTGACAAGAAAAGGAAAGTGCAGGCTGCCCATGGAGTCGTTTGTAGTGGACCATTCTGCAGTTAAGGCTAGATCCGCCGAGGAAATGGCGATGGCGATGGCAGTGCGGCTGTTAGCATTGAAGAAGGTGGGAGAGCCGTCGTTTAGAATAACTAGGCAATTGTTGTCTGCGAAATCTATGATATTTTTCCCTTTGGTGTCTGAGGATGAGTTACCCCAGAAAAGGTGATGGGCGTTGAGGTCACCGCAAATGAGTGTGGTCTTGTTTATGGGGAGTTGGTTGTACAGCCTTTGGAGATGTGACAAATTATAGCTAGCGCGAGGTGGGATGTACAAGGCCAAAATCACGATCGGAGATGGCCCGATATCTATTTCACATGCAATAAACTCAAACATATTGTGGGGGGAGCGCAGGGGAATGACGGAATAGCGCAGATGGTTATGTATGATGACGGCGACGCCACCGCCCAGTGAGATGCGGTCGTTCCTGATGATGTTGAAGTTCTTGATACTGAACGTATCGTTGGAAGAAAGCCAAGTCTCATTTAAGCAGCAGATGGATATATTATTTGTGAATAGAAAGTGAGTGAGGTCGCTAGTTTTATTTCTAATGCTTCCGCAGTTCCAGTGACAGATGTTTAGGTTCATCATTAGTGATCCTTGGAGTTGCCGGGAGTTGTTCCCGGGGGCTCAGCTATGTCGAGATCATCTGGTAGGGGAGGCACAGAAGTGTCAATGAGCTCTAGTATCTTGTTTTTAAGTAGTGGAAGGTACGTTTTAATGTCCTCCTGGGACGGCGAGAAATTTTGCTCTGTGATATTTTTGGTTAAAATATCGAGGCATAGTTTGAAGGGGCTTCCGAAGTTGGAGCATTTTTCTTCATGGGAACGTCGGAGGAGACGGGTGGCTTTTCGGGGGGTGAGGACGTAGTCACAGGGAAGATTTGGGCAGAGTTGGGATTGGAAGCCGTAAGGGGCTGAGCCCGAAGCTGTAGTTTGGAAAATATTCCTCGGAATTGCTGAGTGACGGTGGTATTTGATGTGGGGTTTTTATATGTAGGATGGCCTAGTTTGGTCTTCCTGGGCGCTCGAGAACCGAGTGCTGGAAATTCTTCCTCGGCGAAGTTGAAAGTAGAGGCGAGTGCGAGTACAGAGGGAGTGAGTTGGTGATACTGTGCTCCTTGCGCTTTTTATTCTCTAAGAAGATGGAACACTTTTGTGAGTTCGCTTCGCGAGGCTGACTGCAGTTGCAGCAACAGAGGGAAGCTAGACAGGGGGCGTTGGCTTCCGTATGGGCGGATCCGCATCGCACACACCTGTTTTTCGATCGACATTTCTGTCCGAAGTGGCCAAAACGCCAGCAGTTCCTGCACTGTGTGACTCGTTCTCTCCTTTTGTAGATCGGAAAAATGACGTTGTTGGGTTTGAAGTGAGTTGGGAGAGTTTGACCTTCGAATGTGAGGCAGACGAGGTCCGTTTCCACTTTCTTTTTATCAATGTTTTTTAGAAACCTGGTCCGTATTTATAATAGAGCAGATCCAGCGGAGAAAATTTCTTCCTCCTGAAATTCCGTAGGTATAGGGGCCACACCCTGAATTTCAACAAACTTAGATGGGACGGAAGAGATGTATTTTGTATTGAGCTCTAAATTTTTGGCAATCGCATTGATGGTGGAGGAGTTTTTCGACGTGACCCGAAGCTTATGCTTGGAGACGAAATGAATGTCTTCGATTACTGTAAATTTGGTGTGAAGATATTTAGGCAGAGAAACCATATCGAGGCTTCTGTCCTGGAGAGCTTGAAGAATAATAAAATATTCTGGTTGATTTGATGACTCGGGACAGAGTCTAATTCTGGGTAATTTCCTTTCCCCAGAACCGTCGTCGTTCCGTATAATGGTTTCCTCAGGGAAAACCATATCAAAGCGGTGGTGTAATCTCTTACTCGTATCCAACGATATCGGGGTGCACTTTTGTTCTTTTTATTTTTAATTAAATACAAAGTACTTACTTGAAAATATATAAAGTAATCTATGTCGCACTGAATTTGTACAATATGATAAATAGATAGATAGAATAGTTATCTGTATTAATATGCAAAATTTATAATACTTATTTTGTTCGGTTTTAGGTTAGTCACAAGAGAAGGCACGTGTGTGTACGCTTTCAAGGTTGGAAACAGAATCCGGAGACAATCTTGTCTAAAGATATTTGTGACAATATATTATCACACCTTCTATCAATTTGTCCAATTATAATTGTGATTGTCATCACTATCACCGCCATCGTCACATAAAGAAATTAATTCTACCGATTTAACAATATTTCTGCCATTGTCGGTTGTAATCGAGTAAATTTGTTTTTTGTCTATTTCAAACTCTTGTAAAATGTTCTCAATAATCAATTTTAAATTCTCAGCCGTGTGTGTTTCTAAAAGTTCTACTACAGCTAAAGTACATAAAAAAGTTCCTTTTGTACTATGAATTGTATGTTTATACCCAGCACAGCACGATCATGACGACTAGCGTTTTCTGCTTTTAAAGAAATTAATCTGCTTAACAAGAGCTTTTAATTTTTCTTTTAATACATTATTCTTACATTATTCTGTCCATCCACATAGTTCATAATATTTTTAGAATTAATTTGAGGAATTTTTAACCCTCTAAAAATTTGTTCAGTGAGTACTTTAAAATGTTCACTATCAAAAAAATGAAAATGGTGCACATTGCTGTGTTGCTAAACCGACACAAGCACCTACAGCATCATCTTGAGACATTTGAAAATTTAACTTTTTTAGATGATTCTTTTAACATGGCTGCAACTCAGTTCACTTGTGAACATTTTTTATTTCTTCTTGTTATCTTTCATTGTGTCTTTTTGCGAATATCTTTTTAGATTTGTAATAAAATTTCCTCGAAAAGTATAATTACATATCTTACAAATGAGTTCGTCTTCTTCCACTTTATAAAACCATCGCACTACCTCATTTCAATTTCTACCCATTTTACACTAACGAACTTACTTTAATAACCACTCCGTCAAACACAATCAGAAACTACATGAATTAGTGGTCTTATTATTATTAAGAACAGAAAAGAAACCGTACCGTTACAGCAGGTACGTAACTGGTTCAAGTAAATTTTCCAAATGATATTGTTTTGCATCTGTCCGAGCGATATTGATTAAAAATTTCCATGTATTATGAGAAATATTGTTATCAATGAATTGGCAAACAATATTTAATTGCAATACAAGTGGAAAGCGAAACAATATCAATACGAAATTCGGCTATGACACTATTTATTTCCAGTATTTCTGCCCGCTATTTAAATTGAAGAATTTGGGTTGTATTGCAATTTAGAATTATGCATTTTCATAGCCATTCATTGCTTCACATTGGAAAGGAAAAGTGGTTTGTGGAACAGTTATAATTTCTGCTTGAAATTTCTGTGAGTAACGACTTGTAATATTAGAATTTTCACAAAAATGTATTTATCTTTGCTGCGGTACTGGAGCACAAAAAATTCATGGATAATATTCCTGTTGAAATACGGAGATATCAGTCTGTATGGCTTGTAGGAGATTTTCTGTAGCTAAATATTGAATTTTTAAAAAAGTTGTTAGCGAACTACGTCCAGGAAAATATGTTTTCTTTTGGACTTAAAAATTTGATAAAACTTATAAAAGATAATTATTCAACATGTTAAGCATTGCTAAAAAAGTGTTCTCATATAATAGAAATTTTGGAATGCTATAATAATTACGAAAGAGATGAAGAAGACGATATTGTAAATTTAATAAGGTAAGCAAAGTTATTAGTTTTGAAAAATTACTGGAAGCAAAAGTGTAATTGTATTTTATAGTGAGTACTATTTCTTATTAAGCAGGACCAAAGTGCTCGTGCAACTAAGTTTATATACCAAAACAAAACAAAAATCACATTGAAATAAAGAATACAAGATAGGGGTGAAAGAGTGCAAGATTGTTGTTTGTCCTAAGATTTCCTTAATGGAGTTCAACAAATTGGAATGAGTTGATGTCCACTGAAATACCACATTTTTTCTTAACATTGCTCTTAATGGAACATTAATTTCAGCAAACTTTGGGATGAACTCACGTAGATAGTTTAACATTCCTAAAACTTTTTCCAAATCTTTTCTATTTTCCGGGTCTTTTATATTTTGTATTGCCCTTATTCTTTCTGGATCAGCTGACATTCCCTCACTCGAGAACGTGTGCCCTAAATATTTTACTTTAGTAACCTTGTATTGAAATTTTTTCGAATTAAATTTAACGTTTATCTCTCTTGCCCGATCTATTATTTTTTGCAAATTCGCGTTGTGTTCTTCTATAGTTTTACCACCTACAATGATGTCGTCAATATAAATAAAGTATCCAGGTAAGCTTCCAAAATATTTCTCATTTGGCTTTTGAAATTTCTCCGGTACTATGCTGACACCAAATGGTAGCACATTAAATTGATATGTACCAAAGGGTGTACTAAAACTGGTAGTTTTTTAGACTGTTCATCGAGACCTAATTGCCAAAACCAGTCTTTCAGGTCTAACACCGAGAAAATCTTTTATCGCGTATAGCAAAACGAAAGTCTTCTAATTTAGGTATTAAAAACTGTTTATGCTTCATGTTTCTATTCAACTCCTTTGGATCTAGACATAAACGTAGAGACCAATTTGGTTTCTCCACTATAATTAAATTGTGTGAGCATTCCGATGGTCCTACTTTTTTAGTAATTATCACGCGGCTTTCCATTTCTTCCAGAGTACCCTCAAGAGTTTTCCGTATACTTATCGCAACACGATGTGGAGAATTATGTACAGGTGTTACACCTACCCTCAGTTGCAGTGAACACGTTTCTGGATATTTGCCTATGCCCGTGAATATATCTTTATTGTTTTATATAAATTCATCCTTTGTTTCATTTTCTATTTGATATACGCGTTTTATTAGCCCTACACAGGTAGGTAGACCTAATATAGGCTTAGCTTTCACATCAATAACAATAAAACTCACTTGAGTAGTAACAGTCTTGTGTGTGACTGGCAAAATGACTGAACCCTTTGGTTTTAAATTATGGCCACCATAAGCTTCTAACTTCATCGGAGCTGAATTCAATTTGGGACACGGATTAATCTTTTCGAATATGTGCAATGGTAATATATTTACTTCGGCACCACTATCTAATTTAAATTCTATTTTAATCTTGTTTACTGTCACATATCCTTACCAACAAATTGCATTGCTATTTACATCATGTACGGAATCAATATACAAGCTCTCAACTTCTTCAAACTTATAACACGCAATGTCGCTTACCTAATTTTTATTTTCCCTACACACAATGGCAGAGTGATTTTTTGTATTGCAAACTGAACATTGTTTGACATAGGCTGGACAGTTTCCATAGCTGCAATACTTGCATCGAGATGTACTTATTGATGGCTGTGCATTATTCTGTCCCAAAGACCTGGAATTACAATAATTAGTTTGCTTTTTATTACAGATATTATTTTTAGAATATTTATTATTCCTCATATTACTTCCATTGTTATTTTTGCAGATATAATCTAGAGCTTTTTTGATCCATTTTCCTGCATTTCCTTCGCTTGTGTGTTGGTTATTTCCGCTACTCTGTAATACTCTTTAGCCTTAGTCAGCGTTAATCCATCCAATTCGGTTACGCAGCATAGAATTTTTCTGGTCCCCATAATTACAGCTAGTTATTTCGGCCATGAAAAGGTCAAAGGGCTCTCCCTCTCGCTGGCAACATGTGTAGAAGACGTATCTTTAGTAAACCTCATTCGCTCGCGGGTTGCAATAATCCTCAAATACTTTCATAACGGCGGTGATTTTCTTCTTTTCATCTTCTGATAGGTTGAAAGTGTTGAATAAGTCAATTGCCGCATCCCCAGCACAATTTAAAAACCTAGCCACCTGTATTATTTCATTCATATTCTTTATCGCTTTGTGTAGCTGTGGCATATATCGAGTATAGCTGCTTAAATTTAGCAAAATTCTCTTTCAAATTTCCTTCTAGGCCTAATGGACCTGGTTTTTTAAAATCCATTGAACTCATTATATGCAATTTTCAAATTAATTGCAAAATTCACTTATTTTAAAATTTTTGTTTTCTGTTTTTTGCCGTCACTTATTTTTCACAATTGTATAACTATAATAAGCTCTTTGTTCACCGGCTGCGCCATGTGGTGTTGTGCTGGGATGCTTAATTAAAACACAATCCGAGTAGCTTAACAATATGTTTATTACTTGACTGCTGATAAGTGACTGACCCCTTTCTTGTATATATGTTAATAATTAACTGTCTCTAGAACATCTAGTGGTCCACGAGAGAGAATAATGCACATTGAAATCACTGACTTATAACAATTGACTGAGCGATTTGCTATTTCATTTGACACAAAATTTTTGTTTCTGTATATCACCGTTAGAGCACCCTTTAAAACGTTTACTACACAAAAATATGTAAAACTCAACCAGTCAGATGAAATTTTACACGCGTAAATCGAATTAAATTAAAAAAAAATATATTTTCTTTTGTCCAAGTGATATTTTAATCGCTTATAAGCACTCTTCTAAGAAATTAGACTAATTCTGACTTTAATTTTCAAAAGTTGTTCTTAACTGAATCCTGCGTATGGGCAAGAGAGACGGCGCATGGTAAAAACTATCTTTACCTTATTCTTTCTGCGGTGATTGCATCTGCAGCCAACATAAAACATCAAATGGCATAAGTAAACGTTCAGTAAGCAATATTTTGTGTTGGTAGCTCCAACTCTGCCATAGGGCGAAAGAGAGATCTGTAAAATTTGTGCCATTCTTTCCTATAGGAAAATGGCAATACGCTCAGTCCATTGTTATAATTTAGTGATTGAAATGTATCGAAATATAACATACTTACAACAACATGCAACAAATTTTGTTTTTTTATTTATATATGTGTTTTTTTTTCTGCTTTTTTGTTTTTTTTTCTCAATACTGCCTGTCGTGAAATTTGAAGTACGGTCACGATATGAACAAAACAAAAGTCAACCGACCATTCTGTACCTACACTTTTGTGTTGAGTTTGGAATGCAAGTCTGAATACATCTCAAAGAAGGGCAGTTTGTTTTATAAAGCAAGTTACAATTGGTCTAAGAGCATACATAAATAATGAAAATTATGAGAGAATTCTACTACTCAAAATGTACAAAAAACCAAATTTAATGACAATACGTTGATAAGTTATTTAGACCTAAAATATTGTTTTGAGTTTGATTTTTGATCGAAAAAAAATAAGACTCAATCGTTGTCTATTTCTGATTCCAAATTATAAAAATCAGACATGACTGAGTAATACGCAACTCTCTTTCTCAAAGGAAAAAGAATGCATTCGGCAATAGTTTTTTGAGGAATGTGGCATTGTATTTCCTACTTCATAATATTGAAGACTATTGAAAGAATGGAAAATATTTATTTTTCATTCCTTAGAATCGGCCAATAACTGTAAAAATAAATCAATTTGCAAGAAACTCTTTGCATATGTTCTAAGAAGTGGCAAGTGCTGCTCATTATTATTAAGAAAAAACCGATCGCAAATTCGGAAAATGCGCGCTCAAAAATCTATATATCAACTTTTAGGTCAAAAACTTCCAATTTGACGTATACAACAAACTAATACTCGGCGGAATAATTATGTATATACACATTACAAACTACAGAACCAAATTTCATTCATAATAAACCCGTTGTAGGAGAAACGATATGGAACCGCCTTATACAGCGCGTAAATTAATTGAAATATAAAATTTTCTTATACTGCAACTGTACATAGTAGAACTTCTAAAGCATTATCAAGGTAAAATCGTTTGCTTTTGTAAGCAGAATGTCATCGAACACAAATAGAAAACATTTAAGATTACGTTGTGTTTGTTAGTAATATGTACATTATTGAAATTAAAAACAAAAAACATATTTTATTAACGAAAACTTAATAGGTTTAATGTAATGAAACTATTCTAACTAATATGTATATTAGCAGAGAAAAAAAACTCCAAATATGCAAATAATAAAAAATTCAGCGAAGAAAATTATGTGTACTTCTTCATCTACAGAGAAGACGTAATGAAAAAAGTTCTATACATTGAAAACTTTTTTTTTAATGTAAAATTGTCTTGATTTTTAGTGTTTGTTTGAATATTTTCAGCATGAAGCAATACGGACTTATTTTCCAGACATAACACGCTTTGAAGAATATTTCACATTCCGCATAAATTTTACTGTGAGTTTCTACTTTCAGTAATAACCCAAAATGAAAAATTCTTTAACAAGTGACTTAAATATCTGGCTGAAGAAAATAACAGTCAAAGAAAATGCTTTTATTGTTTAATTGAAAAATAAAAGTAAAGGAAAGACTTTTATTATTTGATCCAAAAATAAAAGTCATCTTTCAACTTTTATTATTTGACTGAAAAATAAAAGTCATTTTTTGACTTTTATTATTTGTCTGAAAAATATGTCATTTTTGACTGAAAATTACACGTTAAAAATTACCGGTTATTAAAAACTTTCATAATAAAAGTTAAAATGAAACGGTTATAAAATGACTCTTTTTTTTAAGTCGTACAATCACCGGTTAATTGTGACTTTTGTTTTAAAAGTCATAAAAGTTACCTGCCCTGGTTTATATCTATAAAAGCAAGTGGTTCAATAAATATTGGCCTTTAAGCTTGCAATGCCCATTTAAATCATCTATTCATTAAAAATTGCGGACGCTAAAAGTATCCTCTCAGCTATGTGAATTGTATCTTAAATGCCCTGTGTCAAATTCATTCGTTAATTAATTTTTAATTGTTTATGTGACGAATTCAATAGGCTCCTAAGGGATGCATTTTAGATCCGGTTTCAAGATGCCGGTGAAACCCGCAATAATCTGTATTGCACATTGGTCCGCGGGAACATTAAACCTCATATCCAATGCTATATATGTACATGTATTTACACATGTATATCGTCTAATTCCACCGTCATATCCTCATAATTTCATGGAAGCCTTTTATTATTTGAAAAGAGGATTAGAGAATATAGCTCCGTACGGCCGCGGTTCCATGATTTACATATTTGTCTGAATTTCACATATCATCATTCCACAATCGCGATCGGCCAGGCATCGATGTGACTTTCTGCATTCCTCTGTAAGAGAGTGTGTATAAGTCACGGTATTTTAATATTTTGCGCCACGATTTCAAAGCGAGATAAACCCGAAAGTGTGCTCCGGCAGCGAAATTCTGGTGAGACCATGTGACGTAATCGCAGTAATATATTCACCTCTACACTACATGAAGTGCTTTATTTCAGGGTACTTACTATGTACTTTCCATCACAGAACCCTAGTCCTTTTTTTTCCACCGATAGGGCAAGTTTTACTCAGGGCACAAATTCCCAGATCATTATGGAATTTTCTGGTAAATAACAACAAGCTTCTCGGGATCTTATTCCCTTTAATTCGCCATTCATGCCCCCCCCCCCCCACCGCCCCACAAAAAATTTTAAGATCCCAAACTTGCCTCCAACATATCTTGTCTTGCTCCCTGTAGACGGGTGTTCGGTGACATTCTATCGCACGGGTATATCTTCCCGTCGACCCTTACGGAATTCTGTGTTGGCGGATGGAGTAGCTACATGACTTGAGTTTTAAGTCGACCGCAAAGAAGACATTTTTCATGGGGACATACTTAAGGTGGAACATCACTGAAACTTCGACAAGTTAGTACAAGTGTTTGGTCTTAATTCAAAGTGGATTTTGATTGAGATGGATTTGGTACCGGGCCGCCACAATAAGAAAAGGGGAAATAATCGGGATGTACATGGAGACAGAATACTATGTAACTTAAATTTTGCGAGCGTTCAGAATGAGGCAGAAAGTTTTCCCTGTATAGGAAAACAATATAAGCAGCCCTGGATTGGAAGGAAATTGTCCTGGGTAACATTATAGGGATTCATTCTTTTAGGAAACAAATTGCCTTGTTCCTGTCAAAACTTCTTTTCTTTGATATTGTTTGATTGTTTGTTTTTGTTTTTTGCCAAAACAATTTGATGTGGTACTACACGGAATACGACACTTTTCTGTGTCTTTTGAGGAGCGATTTGCTTAAATTTAAATTTTGGTTTTTGGGCGAATTTAAACTAATAAAATTTTAATAATTTTATGAGAGTCTTATAGGACTTATGATGAATCCTATAGATATAAAGCAAATAAACTGCGTCCTGAACTCCTTAAATAGGCTGTTGAACTTAGAATTTTTCCCTGATGTCGACAATAATATCGTCACTCAAAGTGAAATTTCTTTGGTTATGTATTCTTTTGTACAATTACCACCTGACCCTAACGTAGTTTTCACTAAATCTTATTCATTTGACTTTCGTAAAGCAGACTTTTCAATTCTGAGTAACTTTTTATCAACTTGTGACTGATCTGTGGTGCTCAATAAAAGTAATATTAACGAATCTATTCACCAATTTTACCAAATAACTTTTGATGGTTTTATATTATTACCAACGCCGGATATTTACAATAAAATTGCACCTAGCTCCACTCCTTGGTATAAAAATGAAATTATGAGGACGCATAACATAGGAAAGCGTGGGTGAGATATAATTTATGTAAAAATGTGATTGACTAGAATGAATTTGCCAGCCTGCAGCGAAGATTCTAGACCAATTAAAGTTGCAGTTTTTATTAGTTACATCGAGAAGAGCTGCAGATTTATACAAAAACGTTTTGGAACTTTATTAACATGCGGTGGAATTTTAATGGGCATCTATCTATTTAAAATGAAATATGGATATCACATAAGTTCCGATCCCAACATTATCTGCAACCTCTTTGCTGAATTCTTTAGTTTAACACTGACAGGAAATACAGATCTCCAGCGCCTTACCACAATGGCAAAAAATTGTAAATGGATTTATGATTTATGAATTTGCCACAAACATGTTCCATTACTCTTAAAATAGGAAAACCATAAATGCCTGTATTAATACTTCATTCATGGAAAGTAACTGTTCACACCCCTTTCTTAAAACACCTTTTTTGTATCCCCATATAAAGAAAATCCCCAGGAGTCATTATTCTTACAAGAGGATATGGATCATAAATTTTCACTAAAGTTTTCATAGAAATGGATAGGTCTAATTGAGATTTTAAAATACGCAGAAGCTCATCCATAGCAGCTCTACTTATGTATGTTATATTCACTACTTACGAAGCTAAACTATTAGGCTTAGGCAAACTGTTTTTTTAAAAATGCTAACCGTCATACCGATGACTCACCTCTAGTGCAAATAATTGTGGGAAAAAGGAAATGCATGTTAAATATTTTGTAGACCATTCAAATAATTACTTTAACTTTAATCACAAACAAATATTTCCAAATGTTCACGTGTAGTTGGAAGAAGTGAACTATGAAATTTTCATTTGTGGAAGCTTGTCTACTTAATTTCTAGATCTCCACGTTAAAATTGTTTGTGTTCAAATTAGAAAAAACATTTGCTATAGTTTTCATAAATACTTGGCGTTATCCTAATTCTTACGATGTCCCTGTGTGTACATATCAACTGCATCTAACAAAATCGCCACAAAAGCATACTGCAGTTGTGTAATAAAAGTCGATTATTTCAAGATGGGTAGCAGGGAGGTATATCAAATGAAAGGCAGTCAGGTAATCTTTATTGGGCAAAAAAATGGTACAGTCATTACGTTAATTCCCTAAAATCTTAACCTCAAACTGAAAAAATAGGTAAAAATTTCCAATTTTTCGAATTTTGATCCTTTCCAACTTGGAGACCAAAAGGAGTATGGAAGTAAGGTTAGAGTCAGATAATGGCCAAAAGGGTTGTCTCTCGATTGACTACCAAAGTTCCCTACAGGATGTAACGTTCAGAAGGTACATGATGATCATTAAAAACATACCCAAATATCTTAAATTCGCGTTATCTCGGAAACCGTTACAATTACCCCCCCCCCCACACCCATACAATTTTTTGCTTGTCTAAGTATGACCTATCCATAGCTTTCGGGTGCCAGACCACATACGGGACACCCTGTATACGAGAAATGTTTTTTATTTTAGTTTAAACAGTTCCATCAGTTTCCATAAAAGTAAAAAAGTAGTAATTGTACAATATATTTAATACAAAAATGTTATATGACATTCAATATTGCCATATTATTAAAACAAATACATAAAACTATCAATTTAAAAATGCACATGTTGAAATCGAAAATATTCAAGGTGAACATTTTTAAAATTAATAGACGTATAATTAAAACAATAAAACTATCAGAATCAAATTAAACATGTCGTTATTGTTGACAATAATGGCACAGTTTTAGATAAATTTTAAAAACGATAATATTAGAATAAAGTAATAAGCATTCGAAGCCAAATCATATTCGTTTTTCTTTGCTTCAAAGTCATTTTACTTTGATTTTAAACGATTTTTCTCTGAGTGTATCTGCTACTTTGTTTGTTGATTTTGAAGAGCGTAAGAGTGGAACATTTGAAGAAGTGTCTTCGCTGTTATGGCGACTCTTGCTCTCTTTTTGCGACTTAGCACCGTTATTGACAGGAGACATTTAACAGCAGATAGAAAAAATAGAGCAGCAAAATAGCGTAAAAAATACAACACCTCTAGGCACGAGCAAAACTAGACACGTCTACCCGCAAGCACTCATTTAACTTTCTAGGTACACGGCCTGTATGTAAAGAAATGTAGATGCCTTCCTTTCCATGGAATTAATAAAAGGGGTCCCCAATTGTTGGACCACGATACCCCTACGAAAAGGATTATAGAGGCTGATGAAGTTGATAATGATATTATTACCGTTCAGAGATTGGAGTATTACTCGCCAATTGGACTATTTATTTTATTCCTCACATTTGAAATTTGGGGCTTCTTGTTACCTCGGTAGATCCCGCATCCCGTATGCTGAATTCCAGTGAAATCCCAGTTAAGACAAATCTGCCAAAATTGGCAACTACCATAAAAACAGAGAGCTATTCGCTGTCTGCAGATTATTGTAAAAAGAACTTACGCCGTATACTAATCATAGCTAGAGTAATCTCAATCGTATTTCCTTAACTATCGTTTATTTTTATTATTAATTTCAATATATTTATCTCCATTCTAATACACCCAAATAAACCATTTATGATACAAAACTATACCAATTTAGGCTGCAATTACGAAACGATACCGAAACATCCATAAATCCTATACTGTAATTGCTTAGATACGTCTTCTCTCAAAGTCCACATTAACTGTCTGTTGTTATTTAAAAAAACCTCGATGATATTCCTTTTCTTCGAATCATAAGGAATCACAGAGAATCAATCAATCTCGGACTCGAATCCATTTGTCTGGATAATAAAAATCAACCGCCACCAGAAACCATAAGAAATGGATATTTTATATGGTTTCGTGATATTTGTTATTTTGATTGGCAATAAACACGGAGTCCTTTGGGCGATAAATTCTAGATGTGGTCAATTTGATATCGTAAAAGGCTCTCTACTCAGGTGCTAACTTCTCCTCTGTTAAAAAAAAAAAACAACAACAGAAAAACACCTTAAGCCTGGAAGTTGTTTTAATTTATGAGTGAAACTTCTGAATTGAGGTTGAGAGTCGTCATCACCTTGCTGGTGGGGGTATTGTGGAGGCCGAAACGAACAACTTCTGACCACTAATAGTACGACCATAGATTTTAGAAGCAATTGAGGGAAAGAGCAGTGGATTTATCCGATTTACCGAGCCTGGTTTTGTTGTTTTTGTACAAAGCCATGAGAATATCGCCTGCACCATACCATACCACTATTCCTGTTGCTTTTCCATTGTTTTCTGTTGTAGATTTTTGCACAATGTTCTTATCTGAGGTGAAAAGTTCTTGGAGGAGTTTATTATTGTTACCGCAAACTTACTCTGCTTTCATGAGATGGGGACTTTTCGAATATCATGCAAACTTGCAGAAGCTCTAAATACCCGAAGCGGTCAGGTGGAAAAACAGACACTTGAAACCTAATAATTGTTAGCTGCACTTGGTCCCATGAACATTGAATTGTTTTCAATTTACTTAAAATCTATCAGAATAACCTAGTGACACATAAAGACGTATAATCTAACCCACATATGTACCGAAGTCGGTACACTTTCGAAGCAATTGTAAACCGGACATCTAAATTTATTTTATTGTTATCAGTTTAAAAAGAGACATAATAAAAATTTTAATATGTAATTGAAATTTGTTTTACCTATTTACAACATAAGAAATGAAAAAAAAAATAGCAATATAGATAGTAGATGCATACAGCCTACTGCACGTAGTCGAAACCTATCATAGCTATTTGTTAACATTCGTAGTAATTTGTAATTAAAAAACGAGAGTCCAAGAAAAGAAAAAGACCCGCGGCTTTTTTTTTTCCAAATTTGATTATAGATATGAAAGTCAAGTCCAAGTCCCTTAATCCTTTAATATATGGAAGACGAAGGCTACGAAAACGCGCACTAATGGTTCTCCAATCCAAAACTTTAATTTTTCACTTAGCTGTCAATACAAATCCTTATTATATTACTCATAGCCCAAACCTTCGCTTCAAAAGCACTACAGCAGTCCAGTAGGCGATAGGATACTTTTATTTTAATTGATGCTGAACAGTTATACTCCGACTCCCACTCCCATATCCATTTTCGAATTATCTATAAAGAAATATATATCAGAGTCATTTGCAACGCGTTTATTTTCCCTCTGCTGTCTACTGGAAATGCTATTTGAAAACGTTTTTTAAAATCAATCTGTGGGACAGTTTTATCCGTGGCCTCTCATATGCAGTGCTCTAGAATATCGCTATTTTTTCGTCGAAGTATTTGTGATAATGCATAGCTACTTACGTTGATTGCCGGAATAATACCAATACATTCAATTTCCAGTATTGCGGCATAAGACAACTATTTACGTAGTCAACTCATGACGATAACACTATGGGTAAAACAACTTAAAAATTGTACTGAGCAAGCAACAAGAAAATTCATCTTAGGAAGTTATCATTACAAAATTGATGGTCCCAACATTTTTTTTCGAAGGTTTAAGAATAAGAATAACACGTTCCTACTACTTCAGTTTAATAAGAAGCCTAGTAAAGCTTTCTTCAATTCTATCCAAACCATAATTATTTATCTTCAAGCAACAATATTTTCACAAAAGAGGAGTATACACTAAAGAATAATGCTACTGGTAATAATTCTGTCATGCTAATATACACAGCTCTACCACTCTAAAGGTGATAACAGCAATGATAAAAAAAAATCCAACAATGCATAGACTCCTATCATATTCTCTTAGCTACATGTCAACGTCATATGCAATTTCATACATATGGTCTATCCTGATGAATTTAAATCCTCATTCAAACGAGTAAAAAAGCTAGAATTGGTTTAAGAACAATTTTCATAATAGTCTAGATCAAGGCCGCCCAATCCCAGGACCGCGAGTCATGAAGTGGTCCGACAACGTATTTGAATTTGCGCGTCAGCTCATGAACTCACAGAGCTCCGCTGCCCCAATAGGCTGCGAACGCGATTGCCTCCCCACTTTTAAGTTTAAAGGTAAATAAACAATGAAAGAGCGAGACAGAGCTGTACGTAATTGTTTTCTATCTGTTCGCCTGCGTTTCGCCAAAGTACCAACATATAAAAGCACTTTCGCGTTGACAAACAGACTCAAAAATTGAATCTAATTTTTCTTTCGTTTCGTGTAATTTATTTACCTTTCTTTGAGTTCAGTTACCTATAATTAGGTGTAGTTGGCACAGTAGGAGTATCTACCTAATACTGATATTTGTAAATGATATTTTATTTGTAGTGATGAAAAACCTTCAATGACGGGGAAGACCAATGGCTGTGTTGCTTTGCTAGAAAACTATCAAAGTGTTAAATTTTGAAGCAGTTTTATCTTTTCAGAGTTCGGGTTATAGAATTTTTAGAAGAAAAGCTGACAATACCTGCTGAGAGAGATCTACTTAAAAGAGTGTTCATTATACGATGATCATTATAGTTGATTTGGTAAACGAATTCAGATCGCAATTCATAGTTTTCTACGAATTCAGATAGAGATGATATCGATCATTTTCCTACGCTCGTGAGTATGCCCTCTCATAACAACAACATCAAGTACAGGTCAAAAATAAAATCACTGTCTGAATCCTTTCAGAAAACGTTTCAGGATTTCGAGCTTGCAAAGAAATTATTTTCATGCTTATGTACTCCTGTCTAATTACCTTCAAAGAAATAGTTGAGTACCCACAAAACTTACAACTAAAATTAACTGAGATTGAAAGCAGCACATATCTGAAGCAGCGGTTTTTGGAGTCGGTGACTTCACAGCCTCAACCGTCATCAAACGGCTACGAAAATTTTTGAAAAATGGTATCAAAAGATAACTACTCAGAAATGCGTGACCTAACATTACAATTTTTATGCAGGTTTATCTCAATGTGCGTATCTTAAAAAGATTTTTCAACGCTTATATACCTATAAAATAAATACCGTAACTTACCTCTTCAAAAATCGCATTATTTTTTTTCTTTGCAATAAATACCTACGACAACATACCCACCTAATAGATAATATAATTAGCGTAGCAGGGGCGGATCCAGGATTCTTGTGAGGGGGACCCGCAACTTTGGTTTAAAAATAGTATAAGCTGGAAACAGATCAAACGTTCGAAGACACTCGCACTCCATTTTAGTTAGCAAAAATAAGGAAACACATTTGGTTTAAATTAAAGCGCTACGTACTTTACCTCTACTATAGCTAATAGTTTTTTTTTTCATTTATATATTAAGGCAAGTTATGTGCAAAGCACAGCATGACAGGAAGGTGATAGGGAACGGAATTAAGAAATGTGGGGTGAATGGTGGAGGTGCTGATGTATGTCACCGTTAAACTTTCGTAAATTGTATGCCGGAGGAAAAAAGAAGATTGTAGAGTGCTCTATATTCGCTCAGTTCTGGATAAAAAACCATCACGGAATTTTATTGTACGGTCGAAAGTGGTTTGAAGGGCAAAATTATGTGCGCGGATTGCCGTGCGAGCACTGCCTATAGGAATCATTATACAAGGAATCAGAGTAGATATTTCATCGGAGCTTTGATACATGTAGCGATAAAGGAGTGAAAAGCATCCATCATTGCGACGGTGTTCGAGTCGGTATTATAAGTCATTGCAACATCGCCAGAGACCCTGAAAGCTCTTTTTTGGACAATATCCAATAAAAGTTAGATGGTGCGACCAGCTCCGGCCCAGATATGGAAATTGTATTAAATTCTAAAGCTGGTGTAGGACTTATAGAGGAACGCTAAATTCGATAGCTTGAAATATTCCTGACACCTTTTCAGAAATCCAAGACATTTCGATGCTTCTTTGACAATAGAGAAGACGTGATCTGTCTAGCTTAACCTATTAGAAATTTTAATGCCGAGAATGGGTAATGATGGTGTACCGTAAATCAGTGCTCTATCAAAAGAAATGGGAGTTAAAAGTTATGATCTTGCTTCAAAGAGATGAGACAGCTGTGGGACTTAGATGCTTGAATTCGATGCGAATCGCTTTATTTCAAGCGAGGATATGATAAAGGTCGTTATTCATTGATCTAATCATGCATTCTCGTTTGACAGATTTGGGATTCTCTCTGGAGTCCCAAAGATTGTCAAAGGAGTAAGCGGAATCAAGGCTACTGTCATAGGCGAAACTATGGATGGGATTAAAAGTAAGGGAAAGTAGATCTTTAATGACAATTAAGAACATAAATTGAAAGATAACAGACCGCTGGGGCATACCGGCATTTATAGCGTGAGGTTCTGGTTGAACCCCATCTAGTACAACCGGTATTATGCGATGAGCTAAAAAATTCTCAATCTATAATAGAAGAGGAGGGAAGAGAACAAGTGCTTTAAGTTTAACTAAAAGGGCTGCAAGCCAGACTCTATTAAAGCCCTTTTAAATATCTAGAGCAACGATTTTGTATTCACCAAAATTGTAAAGACTACAGTTCGAATGTTCCGTAAGAAAAGTTAGCAAATCTGCAGATGAGCATCCAGTCCGGAAACTATAATGGGGATCATTGATCAGCTATGAGGCAGAGCTTTTAATTAATAGGGGTGAGAAACCATCAGCAGTACGGCTTTACGGATGTGTGTTGGCTCTTATATAAATCATTTGAAGCGATTCAACCAATGAAAATATTAGCTTGATTCAAGGAGTCAACAAACACTTCACCATTAATAAGTAGTGAAGGTATAGGGGAACTGCTGAAGTTGTTCCTGATGGTTTTGACCAGATACCAGAAATCTATGCTGCGTTTGCAGCTTGCCAAAATTCTTTGTCTCACACTCTGGTCAAAAAGAAATTTTTCTCCCTTCATAATAGACTCACAAGTGCTCCGTGCGGTCTTGTAGACTCGTTTGAGTTCTGGACATGGATGCAGTCGATGAGCGCTAAAAGCGAAAATTTCGCGTTTATTACTTAGTTGAACTTATCGTTAAACTAAGAGAGATTTTCCTATTGTTGAGACCTGCTGTAAGAATAGGTAATGTATTCATGCATTCTAAGACTAAAGTCGTCACTAAATTGAAATGCGCATTCAGCAACATCCCTCGATGAAAAACAGACCTACCAATCTATTTTTCTAAGATACTAATTGAAAATCTCCCAATCAGCATATAGGTTTTTATTTTATTTAACAATTTAGCTAAATATTCTATAATACTATTACATTTTACGAAATAATAAAACTTTTTTTTTTTTAAATAAATGTCTTGCTTAAAATCTAATAACTCAATACAACAATATACAATGATTTTGTTGCCGTTGTGTAGTTTCGTTGAATTTCTCCAATTACGAGTTGCAATTGTTTCTTTAGAACCGCCGAATATGATCTAACGACCCCTTTTTACACCGAAGGCTCATCAACGAAACTGTGGTAACTGTTTTCAGTTAAAACAAATCTCTCATCGCTTTTACCCGAATAAGCTCTGCTTCAAATTGAACGTTTCTAGAAATTTTTATGTTATTTACAAAATGTCCAGTAGAAAAGAAAAATCTATTGTAATTTTTTTTGGTCTTCAGGGGAAGGCGCTCGCCTCCCGTACTCCTTAGATAGATCCGCCACTGTGGTAGGGCAGTTGCATAGATTGAATTTGGCTGTGATTATCCCTAGACTTACTTGCTACCTACGAGGCTTAGGGATACGTAGCGAGCTTGATTGGTTGTAGTTATTAGAGCTGGCCCGTCAACCAGTAATGAATTGAAGATTTGGCCCACATGAGAAAATATTTGGGCGGGCTTGTTCTAGATGAATGTGCGTATATAACCTTTTCCGTTTTCTGTACAATTTTGATTTTTAAAGTCGTTTTTCGCATATATTTCAAGAACTGTTCGTAAGAATGATTATAATCCATTTCATAGGATTTCGTCTTCTGATGAACTTTTCAAACAAACAAAATTTCTAAATTTTTATATGGCAACATCAGGAAGGGATTCAACGATTTAGCCCATTTTTGAAATTATACTTACTATTTTTAAGAAAACACCGTCCACAAATTTACAGCTTTCTATGTTGACTAGTTCTCAGGCTTTGTCCGAATATGTAGAGAAAAACGAAGTTTTTGTATGGCAACCCCACGAAGAGGTTACTCGATTTGTCCCATTTTCGGACTCAAATTTACATTTTGTTTTGAAAACCAGTACACAAAATTTCAGGTCTCTAAGTACACTCGTTCTCGAATTGTCGTGTGAATGGACAGACAGACGGACGGACAGACGGATATACAAAATCAATATAACTTTTAATATTATTCGTGGGTGTTTAATAAATTTTGCTCTACCATTTTTACATACATTAGCAAGTGCCGACAAGACAGGCTCTCAATTTCCCACATTTTGTTCTTCAGAATTAATGGGGTTATTACGCCACTCTTTAGGAGGCATACCTACACGAACCGTTTTTCTCGGAATTGATTTAGAAAGAAAGGAGGGGAAATAAAAAAAAAATAATAAAATGATAATGAAAGAAGGAAATCTCGATCTGAAAAGATTAAAAAAAAAGTAAATTAGAAGTATTGTGAGATTTAGATTAACTAGTAAAACGAACGTAATTTTTGTTGTGACTTAGAGAAAAAAGGCTTCAAACTCCGGAATAAAATCAAATAGAGGAGAAAGAGCACATATTGCAGATCCAAATTCAGAATTTCGAGAAATACGTCCTCAAACTCGAATGAAGGTAAGTCTGACTACATATCATAGGTAGAGCTCATACTATGCTCCAGCATGGGCAGAATACCAATACTACTAGTACAAGCAAATAGTTTCGGCCATTTTAAAATTTTCCATTTTCTGATAGGACGGCTGTTAACGCAGTATGCTGGTTCCTGGATGGAACCACCAAAAAATGTTTCAGAAATGTTGCACAAGATAACTTGCTTCCTGTAAGATTCCTGGAACTATGAAAAAACACTATGTAGGGTAAGGTTACAGCATACGCTTGTATATTAATCTGATGTAAAATCCCTTGTTATTTAACAATACTGTAATTTCAGCACGTGCGTCACGGAACAGTTGCTGTAGGACCGTTCACAAGCCAGATGTGATGATATTATGTATAGTGCGTAATGTTAGATTAGCGGTATGTTAAAATCAGAACGAGCATAAATAGAGTTACATTTCGATTTAATAAAAATATCCATATGCAGGTTAGCTTAAGAACTCTAATTCACAGCAAAGCACTTATCTATAATAAATCTAGAAAATCCCTTAAATTTATGATCTTAATGCTATTTAAATTACAATTTCAAGTAAACAAAGGATAATTCGCAGGTATATTCCAGCCAACCAGATTTAGGAAGTGTAGGAATAACTGTTTTGAATTTACCTGTAAAAGGCACTTTTAATTTACTATTAAATTAGTATTTAAAAAAAAAATATTATTAAATATAAGAACTACAATTAATGCACTTTATGAAAAAGAAAACTGAGTCACTTAACCGCAATAATGTCATTAAATTGTAATCATTTATCAAATTTCACCTTTACCAAAAATTGCACATGAGCTTACGCTTACCGTATGCAGATTGTAAGCCAATTTGCACGATTTGAACAAAGTAAAACTAAAACAAAAACAAAAAATATTCCACGAACTGAACTGCCTGAACTCGAAAATTTAAGAGAGTAATCCATGCAAATGCTCGGCCTTATACATAACGGGTTTTCCAATAAGAGGTGTTATTTTAATTAGTCCGCTATTTCGGTAGATGTCACTTTTGGAGCTGTCATTTTATAACATTTGAGGAGTATAAACTATGCCATTAATAAAAATGGAACGAAACACGATTCAACAACGCATTGAAATTATTAAAATTCACTATAAAAATGGTGAAAATGTGGCAGAGACGGTTCGTAAAACTCGAACGTTTTTGGGTCGTCGTGAAGCACCTTGTCGGACCGCAATACAGAAATTGGTAGAAAAATTCGAGCTGTCGGCACAAGTTAGTGATGTGAAGAATAAAACTCGTGCACGTCGCTCAAGAACAGCCGAGAATATTGCTGCTGTAGCCGAAAGTGTTGAAGAAAACCCATTCCTCGTCGTTGTTTGGAATTAGGCATTCCACAAACGTCATTACACCGTATTTTGTATAAAGATTTGGGTCTTAAGGCTTATAAAGTTCAGTTAACACAAGTACTCAAGCCGGCCGATCATCAACAACGTCGAGTCTTTGCTGATTGGGTCCTCGAAATGCATGAAAATGATCCGGAATTCAATCGAAACTCATCTTGAGTGATGAGTCCCATTTCCACCTCGATGGCTTCGTCAACAAGCAAAATTGTCGCATCTGGGGCTCGGAAAACCCAAGAGTTACTGTTGAAAAGCCTCTCTATGCTCAACGTGTGACTGTTTGGTGCGGTTTATGGTCCCGCGGGGTCCTTGGACCTTACTTTTTCGAAAATGAGGCTGGAGCAACAGTTACGGTGAATGGCCGGAATTGGATGGTATTGATCTGGACAACGTTTACTTTCAACAAGACGGCGCTACGTGCCATACAAGCAACGAAACCATTGATCTTTTACGGGTAAAGTTTCCGGACCGTGTTATCTCTCGAAGAGGTGATCACAATTGGCCACCGAGATCTTGTGACTTAACACCTTGCGACTTCTTCCTTTGGGGCCACGTGAATGAGAAGGTCTACGCCAACAGCCCAGCGTCGATTCAAGACCTCAAAGATGGAATTCGTGAGGCTATCGAGGATATAGGGCAGCCACTTTGCGATTTGGTTATGGAAAATTTCATGAAAAGGATATGGTCCTGTAGGCGTAGTCGTGGTGGTCATTTGGCTGATGTTATTTTCCGTTATTAGCAGCATACCTTCCTCTTTATAATGAAATAAAGATCCGATCATGTATTTCAAAAAATGGTATTTTTCTTTGAATATCAAAATAACACCTCTTATTGGAAAACCCTTTATAAGGTCTGAACCGCCATCTTTTATTGCGGCATCTTTTATTGCAAATTTCCCAGAACGTGTTATTTTTCATCAGGTGTAATTTATCTCATTCATCTATCTTTTCTCATTAAAAGACTTCAATCTTAATTTAATTTCATTGAATAAAAATTAAAATTCCAAATTGTGCTATAACATGGCGCAATTCAATTCTTTTCCTATATGTTGAGAGAATTCGATGTGGAAAGTAATTTTTATCCATCTTATTTCCACTTGCTATCTCTTTCCTTCTCATTAGTTATATGAGAAATCAAAAATTATTAAATATCTTTTCGTTGAGATACTTTAGCACTTTTTTAATATGTACCACCATCAGATTCTTCGTAAAAAAAATACGCCAAAATCATGTTCCATAAGTTGACAATACAAGAAGTTTTACAGTCCCACGATATTTAAAAGTTTCGTTCGTGGTGTCGCCGTCGAGAATTTTCCGTAATTTTTTCCATGTATAGTGTGCTGCTAAGACTCAGGTAAGTTATGCAAATCGCATTATTTGCATTATTTAGTGTATGTGTGTAATTAGATTCCCAGTTGGAAAAAGAAGCATATAGCATGCATGCAGGGGACCTTCCTCGGAAGTTTTGGATGAATGAATCCTCGTTTCTCACTTAATTTCGTTTTTCTATTGCGATGTCATTGGAGAGAAGGCATGCATAAAACTTCTTATGAAGTGATCATACTGGCATGATGCGGAAGGGGTTCTGCTGGCATGATATGAATTTGATTCTGCTGGCATGATGTGCACGTAATTCTGACGGCATGATTTGAGAGTGATTCTGCTGACATGATGTTGACGTAATTCTGACGGCATTATTTGGGAGTGATTCAAATGGCATGATGTGGACGTAATTCTGGCGGTATGATTTGGGAGTGATTCTAATGATGTGTCATAAAAGAGGAAGGAGCTTTTAACTATTATAAAATCGAAATCCAATTTTGTAATTTTATTCTATATTTATTAATATTTTGTTTTTTGTACATTCGTTAATTTTAATTTACTCTGTAATAAAATAAACTAAAAATATTTCATTAAAAAACTAAAAATTAAATAAAACAGTAGATTTCAGAAGATATTAAAATTAAGGTAAAAAATACTAAGATAAAAGAAAAGAAAAATCAAATTTACACTTTTTTTAACTTATGAGTAGCTTTATAAAATTTGTTTTTAGCCAATTTAAATCCTTTCTTCATGTCCATTTCAAATTGAACGTAGCCATAATTTTCATTTTTCACAGCGTCTGCAAAATAAGTAAATAATGAATGAATACATAGCTGTTTTGAAAAGTAATATAATCCTTGTACCGAAAACAAAAGTATTGAAAATTTTGTAATTTTTTATCGCCTCTTTATTTTTTACTCCGTCCCAATTAACTTTCAAAACTACTTCGTCCGTGAAAAGCAATCCAAAACACTTCGAAATGTTAGATTTTCCAATGATTCGCTTTATATAAGCGACCTGCAAAGACAATACTCCTTTAAGTGAACTCAAAAATTGAAAAGTGGTAAATAGTCGTACGCGCTCTAACAATATATATATATATATATGTGGGATTTTGTGGATGAGGCGTTTGAATAAAAACTCTCGGATGAAGTTCAGTCGCTTTATTTAATAATATTTACTATTAAATCGGCGGATGCCGACTGGATATACTGATTATTATCGATAATCCAAATGGTGAAAAATCTTACTCCGCTGCGGCAGTGAGTAGACGTCTTTTCTTGGTGACAGCTGGAATCGGAAGCCCGTGTCGTTCGCTCGAACTTGTCTCGTTCCCTCATTTTTGTTGTGGCATCTCTGTTGTGTTCATGGAGTTTGTGGATGTGACGGGCAGATGGGGTTGGTTATGTTTAGTTCCCACATCCGGCCGTCCTGAAAATTTTGCCTGGCCTCAGGCAATCGGCATTGGACATTCTCCTTGGGAATGCTCTCAGTACACGTCTGGGTATCGTCGTGGCTGAGTTCTTATGGTTGTTGTCATCTTGAGTTTGTGGGTCTTCTTCTGTGGAATCGTTACAATTTTTCTTCTTCGGGTCACTCATCATTCATGGTAAGTATTCGTCTTCATCCTTCGCGTATTCGTCTACATCTTTAAGATATCGTCTTCGTCTTTAGGATATTCGTCTTCATCTTTGTGATATTCGTCTTCATCTTTGGGGTAATCGTCTTCATCTTTGGGATATTCGTCTTCATCTTTGGGATATTCGTCTTCATCTTTGGGATATTCGTCTTCATATTTAGGGTATTCGTCTTCATCTTCCGGATATTCGTCTTCATTAAGGATGAACGCCTTGGGGAACAGAAGCAGGTTCTTCGTGATCTGAGTCGGATTCTGTATCGAATTCATCATTGGAGGATACCCATGGCTTCATGTAGTCGGCGCTTGTTGTTGTTGTTTTCGGGCCTTCATGTTGTCCTACCTTCTCTACTGTGTACCTGTCGTGTGCTGAGACTGCTTTTATTTTATATGGACCTAAAAATTTAGAATGTAATTTTAGTGTTGGACCGAACTGTGTTCGCTTAATGGCTACTAGGTCGCCGACTTTATATTTGAGAGCTTCGCAGCGCTTTCTGTTATACGTCTGGCGATTTTCGTCTTGGACTTTGAGTATATTTTCCCTAGCTTTAGCTCTTTCGAGCTCTCTTTCGTCGTTAAAATCGTCTAACATTGCCTCTTCTATAGCTTCTGAAATTATACGACTGTTGGAACTTCTCATTTTTACCCCCACCAGTAATTCGAATGGTGATTTTCGTGTACTTCGCTGATAGGTTGAATTCAGGAATCTCTGAAGATGATTGGTATACTTGTACCACATTGAAGGATCGTCTACTGCTAGCTTGGCAAGGGCAGAAATGACCGTGCGATGCATTCGCTCCACTTGTCCGTTTCCCCTTGGAACTCCCGTAGTGATAAGCAGGTGCTGTATGTTTTCTCTCTCGCAATATTCCTTAAATATGTTTGAAATGAAAGCTGCCCCTCTATCAGAAATAATCCTTTCGGGACTCCCAAAAACAGATTTTTGTAGGTCTAGTTTACTTAGAACTTCGGCGGCGTTCGTAGTCTTCGTGGGATATAACCACACAAATTTGGTGAAAGCATCCATTACCGTAAAGATGTACTTATACTTTTTCGCTGTACTTGAGAGTGGTCCTAGATGATCTATGTGATACGTTCCCAGCGGATAATTGTCCTTCACGATCGGGTTGAGTAATCCTTCCTGCTTTCCGGATTTTCTTTCAGCAAGTATGCAGGCTATACAGTTTCTCCGACATCTGTCTATAACCTTCCGAATTTTTGGTATAGAAAATTGTCGTTTCAATATCTCTTCCGTCTTTTTCGTACCAAAGTGTCCTTCATCGTGCACGCTCTTGACGATTTCCAGTTCCATGACCTTAGGAATGCAAAGCAGTTTATTCCCCTCGCTGTCACTTTCATAGAGGATACCTCGTTCCAAAAAAAAACCTTTATACACATCTTGCTTTTCCAGTATTGTCCTTATAAGTTTAATTCTTTCATCGTTAGTCTGAGCTTCTTGAATTCGCAAGAGAAGGTCACTCTGAATTGCCATAACGATTGGGTTGCGGCTAAGTGCGTCTGAATGCAACATTCTTGTATTTGGACGATGTTCAAGCTCGTAGTCATAGTCTTGAAGTAATAAAGCCCATCCTGCAATCCTTGGAGCAATATCTTTCTTCTGCATCGTCATCTTGAAAGCTGCGCAGTCAGTGACTATCTTAAATTTTAATCCTAAGAGATAAACTCTAAGTTTTTTCAGAGCAGACACGATTGCCAAAACTTCTAACTCGTAGCTGCTATATCTCTGTTCTACCTCTGATGTCTTTCAGCTGTAGTAGTACGTAGGGTGGAAGTTACTGTCTTGCTGATCTTTCTGTAGTAAGATTGCGCCATACCCGTATTTGGATGCATCGGTGTGTAGCTCAGTTTCTGCATCTGGATTGTAAATCTTTAAAACTGGTTCACTTATCAGTAGTTTCTTTAATTCACAGAAAGAAAATCTTTGCTTGGGACCGAACATGAACTGTGAATTATTTCGAAGGAGGTCACTTAGTGGTCGTGCTATCTGTGCGTAACTGTGGATGAACTTCCTAAAATATCCCGTTAATCCTAAGAAACTTTGGATATTTTTAAGCGACTTTGGTTCTGGGAACTTTGCTACTGCTTTAGTCTTTAGTTCTGATGGTCGGATATGTCCTGCCTCAATTCTATATCCAAGATATTCGATACTCGAATTCAAAAATTGGCATTTTTCCCACTTGATCTTTAGACCATAGTCCTGGGCCGTGTTTAGTACTTCGGTGACTCTCTTGATGTTTTCATCTTCGTCCTTTGCTAGAACGATAATGTCATCCATGTAGATTAGAATGGACTCGTTCTGAATGAGCGGCCTGAAAATGTAATTTATGAACTTTTGAAAGACGGTTGGAGAAGTGCAGAGACCAAACGGCATTCGTAAGAATTCGTATTGCCCACTTGGAGTCACGAATGAAGTGTACTTCACTGACTCTTCCGCAACTCGCACGTGAAAAAATCCATTTTCAAGATCTAATGTACTAAATATTCTTGTGTCGTGAAGGCGATCCAGTTGGTCCTCGATAAGTGGCAGGGGGTACCTATCTCTTATAATCTCTTTGTTCAACTTTCTGTAGTCTATACAGAGTCGTTTATCTCCACTTTTCTTATTAGCGAGAACAATTGGACTCGCGAATTCAGATGAACTTTGTCTAATAATCCCATCGCGTAACCATTCTCTAATCTGATCGTCGACTAATCTTTTTTCCAACGGTGAAAGTCTTCTAGGGTGTTGGGCTATGGGATTCTTTAGAACGATTTTCATTTCGACAGGTGACTGTTTCTTCCCAACTGGTTCGTACTGACTTATGAGGTCTCGTATAGTTTGCTTATAGAGGTGATTTCCTACCTTTACTTCTGGCGTGTCAATTTCACAAACTTGGTAACAGGTGGATAGGAAATTATCTAGCTTCTTGATTCTTATTTCGTCTTTACTAACCGTGATTTGAGTTTCATTTAATATATCTCGACCTATTATTAGTTCTGGTCGCATGTAGATATCGCTTATGACATGCACTGTAGTATAATAATAGTCGTCATCAATTACTAGGTTTAATTTTAAACATCCTATTGTCTCAACAGCATCCTTTGATAATCCTTGCACTTTCATTGAAGACCCACTTAATACCGGAGAGCCTATTCTACGATAAATATCGCTTCTCATTATTGTTATATCGCTGCCCGTATCTACAAGTGCCTGAAGTTCGTAGTCCTCAATTCGTATGATTTTCAATGCTCCAGATGATGTACTGCTACTTACACAAGTTGTCTTCTTATCTTTCTTAGGACAGCTGTTGGCCTTATGTCCATAGTCATTGCAATGAAAACATTTTGTCCCCTTAGATTTGTTTGAACACATAGCGCTCTTATGCCCTGTGCCCCCACAATTATAGCATCTTAATTTGCTGGAGCCCTTTTCCTCAACTCTTCTTTGTGCGTCTTTCGCCTCTCTAAACTGATTATAAGCCCTCAATTTTTCTTTAAAATCTTTGATATCTCTTGCCCCGTACAGGATTATTTTATTGCCTTCTGTATCATTAATTCCTTCTATTGTGTATTGAATTATTGCCTCGTCTACAACCTTGCCTCTCGAAGCAATCTCCCGCATTTGTAAAAAATAATCAAAGACAGATTCGTTTTTACCCTGTCTCTGTCTCGATAGTTGTCTATGAATGTCAACACTGGGTACTGACTGAGCAAATTCATCGATTAATAAATCTGTTAATTCCTTCCAAGAGCTCAGTGTGGGTTTAGATCTAATAGCTATTCTCGCTGAACCTTTTAAAAGACGACGAGCGTAAATAAAAGTCTCTAATGGGGACCACTTCATTAGGTTTGCTACATTATCTACTTCTTCGATCCACAACCTAACATCGTAATGATCTTGACCGGTAAACTCTGTCAATGCACCTGATATATCCGCAAAGGAGAAGCTGTCACTATGGTTACAAGAATTCGATTCATTCACGCGCCTATTAAGAGTATTTTCTCTTTCTAATAATCGTTTTTCCCATTTCACTAAATTTTCTTCCCTAACCCTAATCTCACTGTCAGTTGTATCCTCAAATATGGTCGTACTATTCTTCTTTGAGCCTTTTCCCATATTCATAGAATTGGTTCTTTATTATTTATCGGTCTTTAGGTACACAAGTTAAATGTTCAGGTAAAACTTCTAGTTAACGTCAAGCATCTAATTATGTAATCAAGTTCACTGAAATACTCGTTCTTCAATTTGCAGCAAAATCAGTACAGAAAAATTGATGGGAATCTCTAGGTTTAATATTATCGCTTAACTAGGTTGCACACTATGAAGGGATAAAAGCAAATATGCACGTACCTGCAGTTATGCTTTCTGTGAAATGTTGTGATGGATCACTTACGCACGACGAACTACGTTGTTCTCCTTTTGAATGTTTCTTGACTGCTTAGTGACTGATCAATAAATTTTTACTGATGATAATTATTTCCAAACTTTTATTGATGATAATTGTTCCCAGGCGCTGATCCTTTCTGCATTAGTAAGATCCTTGCGACTGCCGTGAAAGAGGCTGTTTCTTTCTTGTAATTTTGTCGCTCGCCTTTGAGGTTAGGTGCTTGGGTGTGGGTACTTTTTATTGTTTTATGGCGGTTCTCGTTTGCGGGCTAAAATGTTAAAATAGAACAAATTTTGAGGCACTGTACCTGTATTACTTAAGGGCTTATCTTTCTTTTGGTGTTATCCAACTTCAGGGCTTCGCTGGCAATCTCCTTTTACTTCTGTCACCTACTCACTGCTCGTCTTATGTGGAAATTTTTGGTTTCGAGCAATAAATTTCGGAATAATTATATTACTTCAACTTTTGAGCTACTGCTCACTTGTGATGATATTTTTCTTCAATTTACCAATTTGATGTGTCCGTTTTATCCATCCGATGAATCCATCCATAGAAAACTAGATCTATCCCGGTTGAGCCCCCAGTTTTGTGGGATTTTGTGGATGAGGCGTTTGAATAAAAACTCTCGGATGAAGTTCAGTCGCTTTATTTAATAATATTTACTATTAAATCGGCGGATGCCGACTGGATATACTGATTATTATCGATAATCCAAATGGTGAAAAATCTTACTCCGCTGCGGCAGTGAGTAGACGTCTTTTCTTGGTGACAGCTGGAATCGGAAGCCCGTGTCGTTCGCTCGAACTTGTCTCGTTCCCTCATTTTTGTTGTGGCATCTCTGTTGTGTTCATGGAGTTTGTGGATGTGACGGGCAGATGGGGTTGGTTATGTTTAGTTCCCACATATATATATATATATATATATATAGAATGAGGCTATTGTTAATTTGTAAACAGTTTTGATGATAAGTTTTGCCAATGAGATTATTAAAATTTTCATCGGTTCAGGGAGCTGATTTTACAGTAGTATATGTTAATCGTTTGTTAATTTTTTCCCCTTTTGGAAACATTTAGAACATCCACTAGGTGTGGCCAATGGTACCCGTCAAAAATGCCCTTGCTGGGGTATCAGCCGTAAATAATCTTATTTCAAACTTGATTTCCGATTATTTATAATAATCCGATCATTTTGAAGATGTTTTACTTCATTAGTAAATTCTTCTAAATAGCTGTTTACATTTACGGGCTTGAGAGGACCAATATAGGCTCCAATTAAAAATGGTTTAATTTCAGGATACCCACAAATTGCTCCTAATATTGGCCACAATGTTGTTCGGGAAATTTTGAAAAGAGGTAAACCATCAATACCAGTGTCAATAGAAATAGTTTCAGTGGATATAGATACATTCATCACTTTAAGCATTTTTTCAATCCTATAATGGTAATATCTTCCTGGCGGAAGCTCAAGTATTTGGAGCTTTTCACAATTTATGTTTGATAGTGCTTTGGTCGATTTTGGTATATTGATATGTTCCTCAGAAAGTATTTTTAAGAGGTCATCAGAAGCATTTCTTGGTATTTTATGAACAATGCACCAATTTGCCAGTTTGTCCCTCAGACTACCATCATTTAGCAATACAGACGAACCACTTTCAGTGCTTCCAGCAGTTTTTTCAAAATTATTAATTTCAGGTTCATATTCTGTTGAAGTACTCCTCCTTTCTATATTTAAATCATTACTAATCTCACTTGTTTCATTAAGTTTCCGTACTTTTTCTTCTGCTAAGCGCTTCATGTGTCTGACGGTTATTCATCCAATTTTTCCACTCATTTTCTATCATTAAAAGACAGAAAAAAAAACGTTGACTTCAAAACAGTAAGTACATAAATGTCTTAAAAATATCGGGTTAACTACGTTTACTCAATTTTGAAATCAAAGTTTTTTTTTCAAATCCGCTAGGTCGACGGACAGAGAGCCGTGTAAATTTAAAAATTTCTTATTAAATAATTTTATTTTAAAACACTTACCTTAAAAATTTTTCCTTCCAATAATTATTTCAAACTTCAAAATTATTTAATTTTTCACGACAAACCGTTCGCTTAACACGTCTAAATACTTCAAACACCACATTTAATATGAAATTGTCCATTACTCATGTTAAAACTTCGCAGTAAAACAAAAGTCACCATACTACTACGATGCTGCACAATTTTCGGAGCTTCTTGATGCATCGCATATGGCTTCCTGGGAAGGTTTGGAATTTTTACTAAAAATTCGATTCCTTCTGCATACCTTCCACAGGAAGGCCTTCTTGATTCTTCGCATATGCCTTCCTGGGAAGGTTTGGAATTTTTACTAAAAATTCGATTCCTTCTGCATACCTTCCACAGGAAGGCCTTCTAGGTTTTCCAACTGGGTTATAAGAAGTTTCGTTATTTTATGTGATTGTGTTCTCATAACCTATCTCCAGGTGAGATTTTCTTTCGGTGATTTTCGCGGAAACACCTCGCACGAAGCTATTTTTTTGTAATAAATAGTTGCATTAGTTCATTATGTTTAGTTTTATTTTGTTGTGAAACCTTAATTATTGTGAAAACTCGATATCTGAGTGAAATAGTTTCCCTTGCGACAACTGTCAAAGGGTGAAAATTTTTTGTGTAATCTTTCTCAAAATTGTTCGCGGAAAGTGTTTTGTTATAATTAATCTGTTCTTTGATCATTTTTTAAATAATTGGTGCAAATTTCAAGTGATGGAAATTGAAATTTGAATAATTATTACCCATATTCCATTTCCCACTGTGTTGTTGTTGTTTTGTATGTACGTATGTATTTATGTTTTCTTTGCACGGGGAAAGTTGAATAACTTTTAGTTTTTCATATAAATTTGTTAGTGTTTCTTATTCTAAAAATTCAGTGTTTATTCAAATGATTTAATTCATGTTTCCCTTTTTTTATTTCAAATGATTTTATATGTATATAGGAAAGGTACGTACCTGGTCAGCGTGGGAGGAATCTATATGTCAGTTGATTTTCCTGACTTATACTTAAATTAAATATTTTACTTTGATTTTTATTAATTCTTTTTCTTTTAGTTTTAGCTTCGTTCATCGCTGAACAACAGCCGTGCAATTTCTTATCTCCGATTTACATGATAATAATATAATAATTCAATTTTCGTAACGTTCTATGATTTTGTGATACAATTATTATTTATATCAATAACTGTAACTTGATTGAACACATAGAAAATTAAACTTGGTAATCATATAGGATATAGAAATTACCAAGAACTAAAATACACTTAGGAGCAAAATCCACTATCAAGTGAGACATGGACATGATCTTAATTAAACTGGTACAACCCGTATAGTCAAAAACAAATTGATTACAGCAATATCCTTGGAATTATTATAATCATAACAAAAGGCCATCAATTAAATTTAATCCGTCGTAGCCATTTGAGCATTATGTGAGTGTGTAAGCCTTGCTCCTATTTCACTTTGGTTACCCTCATTACGTGTGAACTTGTATACGGGGTCAAAGGATCAAAGCGTACTACTTCTGCTAGTGCTATTGTAACCTGACAGCTTACTACCCACGTTATTACCATAGAAATACTCCCCTGCCTCCATAACCTATACCAGCTGAAATCCTTCAGATTTTTAGGTGAATATGTTCATGTACACGTGCATAGATATAATAATTCACGTAGCCACTCGAACATATTGAAATTACGTAATCCTTGCTGTTTGCACATTCCACGCGAAACGCATTCGTTAATTGCAGAAATGAACATAATGGTCCGAAATCAGTGACCTCCTGCTTTATGAAGTGTCTAAATGGTTGAGACATTATTTATGCACGGGAATGCAGCAACAGTAACCAACCCAACGATATGTTTAGACACAATAGCTGCCGTCAATACCACAGATAGGCAGTTTTGCTATCCATGGTATCTCAGCAGCGGTTTATGTCCAATGCGCCTTTTGGTCATTATTGGGCCATTCATGTAAGGCGAGTCAATTTTACACAACCCACTTTTTGACTTATTAACTTTATCGTAACTGACCTACGGACGGTGTTTGTAGGTAGACTACTCGAGCTAAAATTTAAAACCGCCAGTGATACCAGGTTAGAAGTTTTTCTGTTAAATTTAACAGAGTTTTCCTGAAGCTTAAACAGGAAAGAACTCCTGTCAACCTTTTCTTATGCAGATGTTATTTTTTATCATTAATTTCTGACAGATATATTAGGGATGGGAAGAAGAGCAGGTTAAATTTTCCTTAATTGTAAGTAGAAGAAGTTTCAAAAAATGATATTGAATAACATTTTTTTATTGCTGAGCTTACACAATTTTCTCAGCGGCTACAAGTTCAATACCTAGTAGGTATTGACACATATTCGCATCTATACTCTGCGTGTAAAACATTTTACAATTTTATTATAAATTTTGCAAAATATTCTCATTAAGCTATATTAAGGTTCAATGGACGTAAAACTATTGGTAGCTGAATAAATAAGACGTACGGCTTATTATTTCTATGGTAACTATATAAAAAAAAAAAAAAGAAATCAGTATAAAAGTCATATTAGGTACACCTGATGTTCTTTGGGCATTTCCGTTTCTCTTTGGTCCTTGGAGTTCGACTTTAACCCTCAGTTCGATTACATTACATACCACCTTTCCCCCTCTACTTGATGACTGTCTTATGAAGGAATACAACTTTCCGTTTTACTGTCGTCTTTTCCTTTAGGGATGATGCGCCATATCAACCGTACTGGATGCTGTTGTCTCATTGGAGGTAGTTGTTAGTTGGTGGCGGGAAAGGTGTTGTGTATACATTTGTGCTGCGCTCCGAAAGCAGAAAATACAGCTTTTTGGCCATTGGTGAAATAAAACTTTTCCTTATATGAAGAATATCAGTAAAAAAATTACAACAATTGCTGCCACAAAGCTTAGGTATTTTTGGATAAGATTAGGGAATATTCCCTAAAATGTAGGGAATATTCTAGTAAATGCAGATGCAAGTTGTGCATTTTTTACATTGATTATTTTCTTTTATTTTTTAAAGTTTACTCTTCCTTCTATAAAAAATAATTCTTTTTATTATAGAATTCGATTTTTCTTCAATCTAAGAACTATATTTCCTTTTAGTAAAAAATATTTTGCGCTAACATTTCTTGGCGGTTTTAAAAATTGAACTCCCTGAGGATCGGTGATATTGCACCCAGGTACCTTCAGTTTCTTAGCTCTTCTTTTTGCTTTCTCATGATATTGAAGGATCGTACAAGAGAATACGCACGACGAAAATGATATCTGATATACACTGTATTGCAGCGTTTACCTGCACACCAAAGGTGCAAAACGAATTAAAACTACAAACCGAAAATTGGAAACACACCTAAATAAGCGAATGCTCAACAGCATTAATAATTGGGTGGTGTGCGACTCAACTGATCACGAGTGTGATACATATGACTCACAGATGGCGTGAGCATCATATAAATTCGATAATTCCGCTAGCGCCCGCAAGTTTTTATTTGGCGCACGGGGCAACAAGCTTAATGTCGGATTGAATTTGCTTGGTGGGGGAACTATCATAAAACTAGCATCACGAGCATGCTCAAGCTCAGATTGGTTTATGCCGTCTAAGTGGAATTTGCCACAAATTTGGAATTTGCCAAAGTGTTTGTTTTTTAAAGTGGAATTTGAAACAAAATTGGAATTTGCCAAAGTGTTGTCTTGTCAAAGTGGAATTTGCCACAAATTGAATTGGTATGGACAATTTTAATAACTTTTCTTCCTTTTTTTTTATATTGCATAGGTACCTACCCAGCGGAATAAATTGAACGTGGATTCTCGTGGAAGCGGAATTATTGCAGAAATTCAGAGATTGGGATTTACCAATCTCTCATAGGGTTAGCTTTACCAATGACTAATGGGATTTACCAGAGGTCTTTTAGTTAAAAATTTTTTTTTTGAGTGAAGTGCGATATAACCTGGATTTGGACTCTGCACAACCGCTGGACTGGAACCTAGTGCTGCAATATTACTCAAGGACACGGATGAAATTTTTATCTAAATTTTTTAATTAAAGTGAATTTCAAATAAATTGAGTGTGTTAAGAGTTGATTGTTTAACTTGATTAATAGAAGTTATTTCATGTTAGATTTGAATTAGACATTTTTAAAAATAGATAGTAAATTTATACAAATTGAAACTGAATAAGAATAAACTTTGAACTTGAAAGGATATCGGCATTTTTTTAATTTTATAAAATAGAATCAGCCCTATCTCTGATTCGGAAGGTTAGTGACGACCAAAAGCGTTGCCACAACAGCTAACCTTCTGAGCAAGTGTAGCGTACAACTGCCGTTACATTTTATGGTCCTTCGAGCCGGATATATCCTTTCGGGTTCAAACGATAATTATTCAGTGTCTTTATTCTAAAGTACTCGCATGTAAATCAAATTTAAACACGTTAAACAGTCAACTTGAGTGGTGATAGAGCATTCTGCTGTAAAAATGAGTAAAAACGTGTCTGCTAAAACACAAGCTCGACTGTTTCAAAGGCTAGACAAAGCTATAGCGAATCATCGCAAGGTCGAGAGCACAGACTGTACGACAGCCTACATAAGAGGTCGCGTGAAGTACATCCAACAGCTGTGGAAACAGTTCCAGGATCATGACCTGAAGCTATCCGGAATTGATGAAGAAACAGCAGACATCTCGATTACTGAATATGTGAATAGCGATTTGTATGAAACATTTGAAGCCAAATACATTACCTTTCTTGGAGAGTTACAACACAAACTAGAAACTCCTACAGTAACTACTCCAGACAACGAAAGAAAAGTGCCAGTGAATTTGCCCACAATCGACATACCAAAGTTCGATGGGGAATACACATCATGGAGATCGTTTCATGACATGTTTGTGTCACTTATTCATAGTAACAACAAAATCGTCCATGTGCAAAAGCTACACTATCTGAAGGCAAGTTTATCTGGAGAAGCAGAAAGGATGCTGAGACAGTTCGACATCACTAGCTCCAACTACCAAAAGGCATGGGATACTTTAACAAAAAGGTATCAGAACCAACGAGTCCTAGTCTTCACGCAACTCAAAATGCTATTTAACCAAACACACATAAAGCAAGAGTCAGACAAGGCTATAAGAAACTTGCTAGACAAAACGCAAGAGTGTTTTCACGAGCTAAATGCATTGGGCGTTCCAACAGATGACTGGGGCCCTGTCATCTTGTACCTAATAACGCAAAGACTTCCAGATGAGTCCCGAAGTTTATGGGAACAAGAAATCTCCACATCCACAACATTACCACCTACACTTCAATTATTTGAATTCTTAGAGTCCAGATACAGGACTTTAGAAGCTTTGGTGGGAACGGCAAACAATAAAATTCCTAAAACAATCAACAAAACGACTAATTATCATATCAAGGAGCAACAAGGTTGCTTGATGTGTAGAGGAAACCACACATTGCAACAATGCAAAGGGTTCTAGCGTTTAACCATTCAAGCTAAACGTACTTTTCTATCAGAACACAAAATATGTTTCAAATGCTTGAAACAACATTTGAATGGCAAATGTCCACACACGAACTTCAAGATGTGCAAGGATGTTCACTTTATATATAAGTGCAAACTATTTCAGAACCTCGCTACCAAAGAGCGGAGGAAATATGTGGCAAACCAGAAACTATGTTTCAATTGCTTAAGCCCTCACGACAGGGATGCATGTCCTAGCGAAAGGACTTGTTTTAAATGTGGTAAATGACACAACACACTTTTACACGAAGACACACCGGTGTCAGAAACTATAAACAAAGCGGTTAATCAAGCCACACGTTCTACAACAAATTGTCATTATAATAGGCAATCGTCACAAGCATTGCTAGCAACAGCAATGGTGATTGTAGAAGCTGACAATGGTAGTACACTCATCCTACGAGCATTAATTGATTTAGGGTCACAAAGTTCATTCATCACGGAGGCGTCCCATCAGTTATTACACACTAGAGCCATTCCGACGTCCTTGCAGATTACTGGTTTGGGCTCATCTAAAGTAGCAAGATCATCAAAGGAAATTGAATTTACGCTTAAATCGCAACACGATCAAAGCTTCAATTTGCCAATGCGAGCATATGTAATAAAACGCATAACGAACATTTCGGCTCCAGAAAGATGTAAGGATATTCGGCTAGATTGCTTAAAGGGCCTGCAATTAGCAGACCATAATTTCTTACAACCTAGTAAGATCGATCTCCTGATAGGCGTGAACGCTTATGCAAGGATTATAAAGGAAGGAATTCGTCACATATCTAATACAGGACTTGTTGCACAACAGACAAGGTTAGGATGGATTCTCTTCGGCGAAACACCGTCAAACAATACACTGAAGAAACAAGAAGCCTCATCAACGTTTTCTACCTTTACGAGCAGTGAAGCGATGGACGCTAGAATAGATACCATGGTACGTAAATTTTGGGAAGATGAGGAGTTAATGCCGAAGCGCAGCTTGACTAAAGAGGAGAATGAGTGTGAGCAATTTTACACGCGAACTCATACACGACTAGAAGATGGTAGATATCAAGTGAGATTACCATTGAAAAACGAAGGGAGTCCCCAACTAGGGGAATCCAGAGACATGGCGTTAAACATGTTCTTCCAAATCGAGAAAAAGTGTGAAAGAGATCCTGAATTCAAAACACTTTATACGCAATGTATGAACGAATATGAAGAATTAGGTCATATGGTACCTTTAAAGAAGACGTATGAAAGGAATATCGTCCAGGGTATTTACCTGCGGTATTACCTCCCTCATCACGCCGTCATTAAAGAAAGTTCCACTACCAAACTGAGGGTAGTATTTGACGCATCAGCAAAAACGTCTAATGAAAGGAGCTTAAACGAACAAATGATGACTGGTCCAGCACTTCAACCGAAGCTATTTTCTACACTGATAAAATGGCGAAAGCATAAATACACTAAACGTCGATACAGAGAAAATGTATCGCATGATACCGATACATCCAGATGATCAACGATATCAAACAATTTTCTGGAGAGATACAAAGACTGCACCACTTAAAGAATACGAGCCAGTGACAGTCAGGTTTGGCACCACAGCAGCCCCTTATTTGGCTTTAAAAACCATACAACAATTGGCGATCGATGATGATAAAAGGTTTCCAGTAGCATCAAAAACAGTATTGGAAGATTTATATGTTGATGATGTCCTGACAGGAGCAGACACAATATCCCAGGCACTAAAACTGCAACAGGAACTTATCGCATTGTTCAAAGGGGGTGGTTTCAAGTTGCGGAAATGGACCGCAAGCCACACAAGTTTATTGGAAAATATTCCACCAGCTGATAGAGAAATTGATCTACCTCTTATATTTGAGGAGGGAAACGAAATCAAGGCACTAGGTATACAATGGCATCCAGCAGCAGATCAATTTTCATTTGCATTCAAGGCAGATAATGTCCAATATACTACTAGGACTAAACGAAAAATTCTCTCAGAAGTGGTTAAGCTTTTCGATCCACTAGTATGGATAGCGCCTTGCATAATTCTTGCGAAAATTTTAATCCAGAAATTATGGATAAGTGGATGCTCCTGGGATGAGAATGTTCCATTAAATATCTCAAATGAGTGGACGAAATTTAAGGACGAAATGCATCATTTCAATGAAGTAAAAATTCCACGATGGGTCAACCTACACCCAGGAATGATCAATTGTCAGATACATGGATTTTGTGATGCTTCCACTCAAGCAGTTGCTGCTATCGTATACCTTCGAGTGACACATAGCTATGGTAAGATATACACAAATTTGGTTATATCTAAAACACGGGTGGCTCCAATCAAACCTGTTTCAATACCGAGATTGGAGTTGTGTGGAGCAGTCCTACTAAGTAAACTGATTACGCAAGTTAAGTCGGACATGCAACTATGTGACGTCAAGGCGGTCTCCTGGTCTGATTCCAAGATAGTACTTGCTTGGATCAAAGGTCACCCTAACAAATGGCGAACATACGTAGCAAACAGAGTAGTGGAGATCCAAGAAAATTCAAGGAACAATGTCTGGAGGTACATACCAACGAAGGATAATCCGGCAGACATAGCTTCTCGGGGCATTATGCCATCGTCAACAGTTCACAACAACAGTTGGTGGAATGGCCCATCCTGGCTATCACAAGCTGAAGAATTCTGGCCGACATCCAATGACGTCTGCGAAACAGACTTGGAAACTTAATCATCCCAAGTATTGATCACCACGCAGCAAAAAGATGAATTTATACTACTGAGAAAATATTCATCCTTCGACAAATTATTACGCATTACGGCGAAATGTCGCCGATTTCTAAATAACAGAGGTTCCGAGCAACAAAGCTCAATGACGTATCCAAAGGTCAGAGAATTAAAGGAGGCCATAACAGCAATCATTCGCTGTCTACAAAAAGAAACTTTTCATTCAGAATACTGCCTATTGCAAAGCGGGAAACCAATAACAAAAAAAAGCATTCTCATAAGGCTTAATCCTTTCATCGACAAGGAAGGGGTACTTCGAGTAGGGGGAAGGTTAGAACATTCAAACCTCCCATATGATACAAAACACCCTACCATTTTGCCCAGTAAGCATCATATAACAGACATCATAATTCTGAAATATCATATGACAACGTTGCACGGTGGTGCTCAACTAGTTTTAAATACATTTCGCACAAAATACTGGATAATAAACGGTGCGTCCACCGTTAAGGCAAAAATCTTTCAATGTGTCACTTGCGCAAGACATCGACACCATAATCAAACACAGATTATGGGAAACTTGCCTATCCAACGAGTACTCAAGCTCGACCATTTGAAAATACTGGACTTGATTACGCAGGTCCAATAGATTTAAAAATGTCAAAACACAGAAAAGCTAAAATCTACAAAGGATATATTTGTCTTTTTGTCTGCATGGCAACTAAGGCGATCCACATTGAAGCTGTCTCAGATTTAACATCCGAAGCATTTCTTGCTGCCTTTAGAAGATTTACAAGTCGAAGAGGTCTATGCACGAACTTATACTCTGATAATGGGACAACGTTCATAGGGGCCGACAGAATTTTGAAACGAGATTTAATCCAGGCCATTAGAGAAGCAAATGAACAGACAGCTTGCATAACAGCTAGTGAGGGTGTTAATTGGCATTTTAACCCCCCACTAGCTCCACACTTTGGTGGCCTTTGGGAAGCTGGAGTAAAGAGCGTTAAACATCATTTAAAAAGAACGGTAGGACAAACAGTGTTAACCTTTGAAGAGCTCAGCACTTTATTAACACAAATCGAAGCAGTATTGAACTCACGACCATTGTGTAGTTTATCAAATGATCCGACAAATCTTGACGTCCTCACCCCAGGACATCTTCTAATCGGCAAGGCAATAACAACACCCGGAGAAGCGCATCTTATTGACGAAAATCTACATACGTTAAATAGGTGGCACGCAATTCAACAGATGAAACAAACGTTTTGGAAAAGATGGTCTCATGAATACTTGTCCCAATTACAGCAACGGCAAAGGTGGACTAAGAACACAGAAGACATAAAAAAGGGCCAAGTAGTTTTATTAAAGGAAGAACGTCTTCCACCTGGAAAATGGGCTTTAGGGATAATTGAGAAAACTCATCCAGGAGACGATGGAAAAACAAGAGTTGTTACAATAAAAACCCAAACATCTTCCTTCCGTAGACCTATAAATAACATCGCTTCCTTGCCCGTTTAGCTATTAAATAATCCCACATAATATCGCCTCGTTAATTGGACAAGGCACCCCTTGTAGTAGAATAATTTGTCGGTATTAAACTATTAATCAATTTTTGGTTTGTTTTGTTTTTTCCAAACATCTAGAATCGCAATTAAAATGGATGACGTCCTGGAGATCACCACCAGTGAAGCGGATTTAGTGACGCCACCTTGGTCTCCCAAGGCTCCCCAATCACGGTCAACGCAATGCTTTTTGGCGTATTTGCTGAAGGATGTCCCAAATATCTCGCCCATAGTCACTCCAGACAGAAGTCTATTTACTGCCCCTAAGAAGGTGGATTCTGGACACCCCAAGTCAGGAAACCCATATTCGGTACAGTGCTCGCCGATTACACCAGTGCCATCAACTGAGGTCACAACACCAGGACCTCTAGAGGGATCGAGTTTAGCCGCGGAAACAGAACCGGTAGCATCCACGTCCGAATTTATTTTGGAAAAGTTGAAGGAACTCCCTCCGACGCGGTTAGAAGAAAAAAGGTATGATCTGCCAACCACAGAAGGGAAGCAGTTCCAGGTCACATATCATCAAATGAAGTCGATTCCTTGGGATGCCATTCGAAGTGGGAAGCGTAAGAGGTACACGGTGTTTTTGGGACCTACTAGTAAAGTCCGCTTACGCATTCGAAAGAATAAGATCATTTGGTCCAACTATCACAGTCAATGATATCTCACGAAATATGATATATTGAAAATAAAAAAAAAATTAAAAGGGTCCATGTTTTTCCTTATTATCTTGATGTGTATACATCAACGGGGTCGGAGTATGTTGCAGCGTTTACCTGCACACCAAAGGTGCAAAACAAATTAAAACTACAAACCGAAAATTGGAAACACACCTAAATAAGCGAATGCTCAACAGCATTAATAATTGGGTGGTGTGCGACTCAACTGATCACGAGTGTGATACATATGACTCACAGATGGCGTGAGCATCATATAAATTCGATAATTCCGCTAGCGCCCGCAAGTTTTATTTTGGCGCACGGGGCAATAAGCTTAATGTCGGATTGAATTTGCGTGGTGGGGGAACTATCATAAAACTAGCATCACGAGCATGCTCAAGCTCAGATTGGTTTATGCCGTCTAAGTGGAATTTGCCACAAATTTGGAATTTGCCACAAAATTGGAATTTGCCAATGTGTTGGTATGTACAATTTTAATAACTTTTCTTCCTTTTTTTTTACATTGCATAGGTACCTACCCAGCGGAATAAATTGAACGCGGATTCTCGTGGAAGCGGAATTATTGCAGAAATTCAGAGATTGGGATTTACCAATCTCTCATAGGGTTAGCTTTACCAATGACTAATGGGATTTACCAGAGGTCTTTTAGTTAAAAAATTTTTTTTTGAGTGAAGTGCGATATAACCTGGATTTGGACTCTGCACAGCCGCTGGACTGGAACCTGGTGCTGCAATATTACTTAAGGACACGGATGAAATTTTTATCTAAATTTTTTAATTAAAGTGAATTTCAAATAAATTGAGTGTGTTAAGAGTTGATTGTTTAACTTGATTAAGAGAAGTTATTTCATGTTAAATTTGAATTAGACATTTTTAAAAATAGATAGTAAATTTATACAAATTGAAACTGAATAAGAATAAACTTTGAACTTGAAAGGATATCGGCATTTTTTAATTTTATACAAAAGAATCAGCCCTATCTCTGATTCGGAAGGTTAGTGACGACCAAAAGCGTTGCCACAACAGCTAACCTTCTGAGCAAGTGTAGCGTACAACTGCCGTTACATGTGTAGCGTACAACTGCCGTTACGCACTGCATGTAGGGAAGTATATGGTGAGTGTAATGTGCGCCTGAAAATAAGATGGAATTTATGCTTAATTGCATTTTGTTATAACATGGAAATGCATTATTAAATGCAATTGAAATTTTAAATGAACTTAATTATGATTTTCAGGGCCATTTCTTTAATACATCAATATATTTCATAGGGCAATATTATTGATGTATTGTCCTTACGGTTGTGATTCGGGGCATAGGTAGCTGAGTCACAACAAAAGGGATAGTGGGGATAAGATTTGGATTGTTGGGAGAGTTTAGGAATCCAATGGTTCCTATAGAATTGTCTTTCTGCAGAGACATTCTCTGAGCAACAATTTTGTTTTGTAAAGAGTCTGCCCTGGAGTGCCTTACAGGGCTGAGTAGGCTGTAGGCATACTTAGCATGGTATAAGATCAAGGTGAATTTAATACCTGCTTTTACTTAATCACCGCAGTAAGACGTTCATATTATTCTACAATAGATGTCAATCGGTACATATGTGGCCAACTCAAACTTTCCACTACTGCGTAGTGGGCCTTCAAAGCAGAAATTTCTAAAATCATAATAAGTGAATGTGTTTCGATTACTATATAGTCTAAGACCCTATGACACTGCAAGTCTCCGTCATAATCTAGAAGGATAGTTAACGATAAAAAAAAGCATATTTCCGTTATGTTCCAGAAAATGAAATATTCCTTGATTTGAAGGATCGCGATTTTTTCCTTTTGTAGGGGACTTGAGATGGATAGTTCTGCGGCGGCACAACAAATCAATAAATTCGACCGGTCCCTACGCTGACTGATTACAATTTTTTTAACAGTATTGATACTGACTGCCATTAACTACCAAAGAGCAGAGACCACCCAGCAACCCTTATTCTTTTCTCAATCCCAACAAACTCCACTCATTGATTCCTTTAGAATTTTAAAAAAATTATAAATTCAAAAAGCGTTAGTGAAATTCTTTTCGAAGCACTGAGGGAATGATTCAGTTGCAAACTTCATTGGTGACAAAACAAGTATTTTTAACATTTGAAGAAAATTGCTTCTCTAGCTATGTAAGTGGTCAAAACTCTTGAAATTAATTACGAATACTTCCGCTAGGAAGCCATTGAATGAATTAATAATAAGGAAGCGGGGTACCGTGCGAAAACAGTGTATGTGTTTAAGCAATTCAATGACAGTATCACCTATTATCGGGGTGTAGGGGGTGACAATAGGCCTACTGCCTATTGTGCGTCGGTTCAACATATTCATATTCATATTTTATTAAATTCTAATTGATGCATAAATTTGTCAATCATACAAGGGAAACGCCAAGCAATATTATCTAAAAATAAGGGGACGCTAAAAATTTGCTTATTTTACATAGCAATTTGGATTATAAAAAATGTCCCGCTTCAAAATGTCAGGATTTCATTACTGCCATGGCGAAACGAATACGAACACAGCACACTAATACATTTCGCCGAGTGGCTTAGGTTTTCACTCGATATGCCGTTTCCTTATTAGTTATTTATTGAATGGAGAAAGCTGACTTGCGCATTATTTTTCACATCAGCATGCTTTAGGAGAAATGAAATGTTCTCGTTTTGATTATTATTTTCGGAAATGTGGAGATATTCGCAAAGTTGCAGATTTTGATTTCGGGTGTTTTGTAATGTAGCGGTAATTGAACACTACAGCTATATTACTGCATTTTAGGTAGGTTAGTGTAGCGGTATGTTAAAATGACAAGATATGTGAGCTTGTGTTTACTGTTACTTTATTGACCAAAAATTACTTATTTTACGTTAGACTGAATTCTATTTTTATTTTTTTCAATTTAAATGTACTTCATTAATTTAATTAATTATCTGTAGGCATGTATTCTTGAGGTGTGGTAACGTGACACGTGCTCAATTTTATACCTCAGATTTTCACCAATTTCACTTATATTTGAAAATTCACTGTCTATTATTATTAGTTCTTCTTAATATAATTCACATCACTCATTAATATTAATTAATTCTACTTTGTTTTTTCACATGAAACGTCTAATATGCTTAGCTTGCATGCGTTAAACGCTATGTGAAAAAACCTTAAACTAAAATGTCTGCCACCAAATATATTTTAAAAAATGTATAAAAATACTTAGCCTAGAATTTCACCAAAACCTGCAACACCACAGAAATTAAATTGCTGCTACAATCTTTACTTAGCATGTAAATACTGTACCTTGCTTGGCACGTTGATTTATGCTAGAAAGATTTTGAAGTTATTTTCACTAATGAATAATTTTCCACTTTGAAAAACACTAGATCTATGCGAAGTTGCATTTACGATCGCTGTCAAACTAATGAGAGTTTAGTTAGGGAGCACCTCCTTTTTATAATGTCCGAGCCGCCATTTTCGGACAAGTTCCACATGAAAAAATGCAAATTTCATATATTTTTTGCACATTATAAGTCCATGCTGTAATGTCAAAATATTCCAAATTATGTGAATTAATTTATTTTTAATTATCCATAAGTTTTCCTAATTCATTTATTGAAATATTTCAACTTTTCTAAAATTTATCAATATGGCCGCTCCCTATCATACTATGTTGATTTCCGGTGTGGAACATAAATTCTCTCACGAATTTTCTTCTGTCTCGTTTCCACATCGTTCTCTTTCCCACTCATTATGGGAATTAAAATTACCTTTTTTTTATAAATATTTCCTTACCTGGGCAATTTCGCGTTTTTTAATTATTGCCAACAGGTAGAGCGCGGCCAACTTCATAAAAGTGATTATTTACTTCGTCGCGGTGACAGTTGGTTTCGCGGATTTTAAATAGTGAAGTTCCGTGTTTTGTGTTGGGTTTTCCTCATCAACAAATGGATTATTATTAAGGTAAGTTGTTTAATCTCTTCTATAAGTGCTAATTATTGATTTGCCAGTGCATAATTTGCAAGAATCATGCAAATTATGCGAAAAATTGTGTATTGAAAAATTGTTAGTGAAATGTCAACAATGGCAACAATTGTTGAATTTCACTAACAATAGTGTGTATGGATTCTGCGAATTCATGTAATCTGTACATTTAAGCATAAATGCAAGTTTTGCAAATGTTTATTGTGCAGAAAACATGAATTTCGCTAAGAAATTCCAATGTTTATGTTTGCATGTAGTGTTGTTGTTGTACTGCCAAGAAATTTGTTTCTTGGCAGTTTGCATGTAACTATATTTTTGTTTGTAATTTTTTGTGATATCTTTGCTCCAGTTAATTATATTGAACTAATTTATATGCTTTTTCTTATTTCAGATGCTGCATAGACGTAGGAAGGGCGTATGAGGACACTGGAGACTGGGATATTACAGGGAAGTATTAAACAATGATCCCTATAAATTAATATCCATTTATTTATTTTCAGCTGTGTTCAACATACTCCCCCCCGTTGAACAGTTTGTTCAACCAAAGCCTTCTTTATCTTACGTATACCTCGCTTGTGGTAGTGATGAAAGATTAATTCTCCGTCCTTGTTGACTTTTAATTTAACTTGGTATTTGTCGGGTAGGTTAATAAATTTTTCGCGGTTCCTCCGCTGCTGTATTGCCCGAACATTAATACGCTGCAAGACATATCGAGGTAGATATATATCTACGCCTTCTCGCGTTCGAAATTTTTGAAAGCTATTGTTCATTCTCATTTCGAACTCGTTTATGTTTGTGGTCAGCAGAAGTCTGGATAATTGTGATATCCGACTGCCATTAACTACCACTGTCTGATCCGGGTGTGGATCCGTAAAAGGAGTTGGGCCTACAAACGGTAAGTTTGTAGCCGTAGTTAATTCCTTCGCTGCTGCGCTCGTGGATGGCTCTCCTCTGGTTCTGGCAACTTCTTCTCGAACTCCTGAAGCCAATTCGTGGGCCAACTCCGGCCTGGGTCTGCCAAAAACATCACATCCCGGGTCACGCAACAACCTCCGCTCCGGGCTTCCTGGTGGGCTAAAATAAATGTCCTCCAGAATATATAACGTATCATCCTGTTCGTAGGTGAATGACATCTGAAATGGCAACCAGTTAGTATGGCGTAACGTGAATAGAACACAACCCTCAGCCAACAGTAGTACACAAAAGGACAGACACATGACGACACTAAGAACAGGTAGTTAATCTGTAGCTAATGGTAGCGGACTAATTTTTGCAATTGGTCGTAGAAAACTACCGTTTCGCGTTTTGACCTTGACTACCCGAACCAGATCATCTGTCCCTGGATGCACTTGTTCGATTATGCCCATTAACCAACTTGTGGGTGGCATCTGATCGTGTTTTACAAGTACCACGTCCCCTACTTGAATATTTGGTTGTCTTGTATACCATTTGGGTCGATTTTGCAATTGGTTCAAGTAATCCCTTGACCATTTATCCCAAAATTGTTTATATAATAGTTGTATGTACTTCCACCGTTTGGAAGGTAGTATTGCTTCATGTGTATAATCTGGCTCTGGAATGGCATTAAGTGCTTGGCCTATTAAAAAATGTCCGGGTGTGAGGATAAGTAAATCCTCTGGATCATTTCTCACGTAGCATAGCGGTCTAGAATTTAGACATGCCTCAACCTGAGCCAGGACTGTAGAGTATTCTTCGAATGTGCATCTGGAGTGTTGTAATGTTCGGCGTAAATGGTACTTTATTGCCTTTACTCCAGCTTCCCATATCCCTCCAAAGTGTGGAGAGGCTGGAGGATTAAAATGCCAATTGATTTGCTTGGAGGCAAGATATTGTGCTGCTACTGGAGTTGCACCTTTAATTGCTGCTTGCAAATCCTTGTCTAATATCGCTTTTCCTCCAATGAAGTTGGTGCCACAATCTGAGTATATGTCACTACACAATCCTCTTCGTGCCACAAATCGTTTTAATGCAGCGAGGAATGCTTCAGATGTGAGATCTGATACCAACTCCAGATGTACCGCCTTTGTGGCCATACAAATGAAGATGCAAAAGTATGCTTTCAGCAATTTTGCATTTCGTAGGTTTGATGCTTTTATTATTACAGGTCCTGCATAATCAATTCCTACGTTAAGGAACGGTCTCGTTATATTCATTCGAGACGCTGGTAGATTTCCCATTAATTGGGTTCTTGTTGTAGTGCGATGTTTAAAACAGATAATGCACTTATGTATTCGACTGGTAATTCGGCGTCGTGCATCCAAGATCCAAAATCTATCTCGACTAGTGCTGAGAACTAGTGATGGACCGCCATGCAGAGTATCTACATGTAGTTTATCAATTAGTATTAGTGTAACGTGATGATCACGTGGTAAGATGATTGGGTGCTTCCTATTATATTGCAATGTTGCATTCAGAAGTCTACCACCTAATCGTATTAGACCTTTGTTGTCCAGAAATGGATTGAGCTTGATTAATTTGCTATGTTGTGACAATGGTTTCTTGCCCAACATATTCTTATACTCTTCTGCGAACGCAGTTTGTTGTACGAGTTTTAATATTGTTACTTCAGCATTATTCCATTCCTGCACAGTGAAAGCTTGAACGAATTTCGTTTGCGGATGCCGACAATTGTGTATGAAACGTTGAATGTTTGCTACAATTCGCACAAGGCGAGTATACGACGAATATCGTAAAAGAAGATTGTTTTCTAATTTCGCTAAAAAACTTACTGTAGGAAGTTCTTTAGTTTCTAAATTTGTTTGTTCCGAGATGTCCTTAAATTTCGGCCAGTTGTCCTGTTCTTCAGCTAACCATGATGGTCCATGCCACCATAAATGATTACTGGTTAAATCTGCTGCAGGAACACCTCTGGAGGCTAAATCTGCCGGATTGTGTTTTGTGGATATGTGACGCCACTGTTCGAAGCGTACAACGTCTTGTATTTCGACGACGCGGTTTGCTACGTAGATTTTCCATCGGGCTGGATGTTCCTTGATCCATTGCAAGACAATTGTTGAGTCTGTCCAGGCGAAGATTGGCACATGATGTAGGTGCATATCTTCAAGTGTAGCCTGAAGCAGTCGTGCAAGTAATAGAGCTCCATTAAGCTCTAATCTAGGAATTGTTGTTGGCTTAATTGGAGCTACCCTAGTTTTTGCAGTAAGCAAATTGGTATGAATTAAGCCGTTCTGATCGTCTACCCGTAAATAAACGGCAGCTGCAAAAGCCTTTGTAGACGCATCACAAAATCCATGTAATTGGATGCTTGCCTCAGATGAATAGTTGATCCATCTAGGGATTTGTATGTTTTCTATGCATTTTAAGTTACGTTTAAACTTATTCCATTGTATTTCTATTATCTCCGATACCTTGTTGTCCCATGCACATCCTGTGATCCATAGTGCTTGCATGAGCACCTTGGCTGTGATTACCACTGGTGCCAGCCAGCCTAAAGGATCGTACAGTGATGCGATGTCAGACAGAATGGTTCGTTTAGTTACCTTGGCATGAACTGTCCATGGTTTGGTTATAATGGAAAAACTATCCAGTTTAGGATGCCAGCGAATTCCTAGTGTTTTTACAGATTCCTGGTCTGTGATCGTTAGTATTTCTGTGAATTCACGTTGCTCTGCAGGAAGATGGCTTAACAACTCTGAACTGTTGCTTGTCCATTTCCTGAGATTGAATCCTGCAGATTTCATCATACCTATTAGCTAATTTAATAAGCATTTGGCGTCATTAAGATTCTCAGCTCCGGTCAGGAGATCATCCACATAAAAATCTGTGGTTGTAACCGTAGAAGCTAAAGGCCATCTTTGCTGTTCATCATTTGCTAACTGTTGTAGCGTCTGAATAGCTAAGTATGGCGCTGACGCAGTTCCAAATGTCACCGTGTTCAGCTGAAAATCCTGAATCTCCTGAGTTTTAGGATGTCTCCAAATGATTCGCTGAAATGTTCGGTGATCGGGATGCATGGTGATCATGCGATACATCTTTTCAATGTCTGCGTTCATAGCAATTTTATATTTGCGCCAGTTGAGCAACGTGGCGATCAGCTTAGGTTGCAGAAGTGGGCCCTTTAGTAGATACTCATTAAGGGATTTGCCATTCGACGTCTTAGCTGAGGCATCGAATACTACTCCCACCTTTGTTGTCGTGCTTTCCTTCACAACTGCATGATGAGGTATATAATAATGGGGCTGATTGATATTGGGCGGAGGTATTTCCTCCATATGACCCAACAAGAGATATTCGTCCAAACATCTCTCATATTCAACTTTCAAGTCTGGATTTCTGGCTAATTGTCGTTGAATTCCTTGAAAGCGTTTGATTGCTTGTATTCTCGATTGCCCCAGAGTAGGGTCCTCGTCGTTTACAAAAGGTAACTTAACTTGATAAGTTCCATTATGCAGACGCTGGTGATTGAGTTGATAACTCTGTAGACATTCCTTGTCTTCTTTTTTAAGAATGGGGTTTGTGGGAAATTCTTCTGTTTCCCAGAACTTCTTGAGTTGAAGAGCCACATCATCAGTTGTGATTGTAAATGATGACGATTTGTGCTCTGCATCATCTATGCTAGACCCTAGCAAAATCCAACCAAATATTGTGTTGACTGCTGTAGGAGTCGTATTTGTTCCTTGCCGTATACCGGTTCGCAATATTTGAGCATAAACTCTTGCTCCTAATAATGCATCTATCCTTCCCGGTTTCCAGAATGTGGGATCTGCGAGTTGCAGTTTCTTTAGCTTCGCGCATTCCTTTTTAGACACTATTCTAGAAGGCAGAGGATCTGTAATGTTCTTAAGTATTAGAAAGTTTTCTTCTAATACTGCTGTAGATCTCGTTGTTCGAGGCCGAAGAGAGAGTATTGTTTGGTGCCTTGAGATGGCTGTATGGCTAGTGTTTAAGCCTGTGATTGAGACTGCAATTGGGCTTTGTACTGCTCCTAATTTCCTGCAAGCTTCCTCCGTGATGAAAGATGATTGCGAGCCACTATCTATCAGACATCGTAGAATATAAGGTTTTCCGCTTTTTGTCTGTGCTACTACTAATGCAGTTGCTAGTAGAGCATTGTGACTTTCTCGGGTTACGAAGTTATGACTAGTGTTTAAGCCATCAGTATTGTTGACTGCTTGTAACCGGGAAAAGCTTTCCTGTGAGGGGCTAGATTGATTAGCTTGACTTGAGCTCAATCTAACCTTGTCATGTGCTGACTTCTGCTCATTATGAACAGCTGAGGACTTGGGTTTTTCCTTATTGTGTTCTTCATGAAGGGTGCTATGATGTCTCCTATTGCATTTCAGACATCTAAATTTGCTAGTGCAATTATTTAAGTGGTGAATTCCTAAGCAATTTGAGCACCGTCCTGATGCCTTCAATATCTGATATTTGGATGGTATGTCCATCGCTTGATACTTCGGACACTTTTGGAGGTAATGCCTGGCATTGCATGCTGCGCATTTAAATTCATTTGTAACGTGATATGACTTTGTCACGTCTGGTGTGGTGTTTGGTTTGTGATGTGGCGTGTATTTAAGAACTGCTTAAATGACTTAAATGTTGGAAGTTCTTGTGTGCCTCCCTGCTCTTCTTCCCACATTTTGAGGGTAATGAAAGGTAATTTTTGTACTAACAGATGTATTAGAAGTACATCCCAAGATGTCGTATCAACTTCTAAACTTTGTAATTGTTGGATACATTCGTCTGTTGTATCAATTATTGACTTGAGTCCTTTAGCAGACTCTGCATTTAGTTTGGCTTGGTTTACCAAAACCTTTAATTGATGATTGACTAAAATTCTCTTGTTCTCATATCTAGCCTTTAACTTGTTCCATGCTGGCATGTAATCTTCATTTGTTACTGGGGTGTGCCGCAACAATTTCTCAGCATCACCCACTAAACAAGATTTCAGATGATGCAGCTTTTGAACTGATGTTAGCTTTGTATTGTCATGAACAAGAGAGATGAATAGATCATGAAATGATCGCCATAAATCGTAGTTGCCGTTATACTTGGGCAACTGAATGCGCGGAAGGAATGATTCCTGTTGAACAACAGTTGTCGAATGAATAGGTACTTGTCCCGAGCTTGATGCTTCAGAAGTTGGGACAAATTTCCGCAATCCTTCTACTAATTCTCCCATATATTCGGAATATTTTAACTCTGTTGAGCTATGATTATCTTGGGCTAAATACTCATGTTGCTTTTCATCAGAACTTTTTAATAAAGCCTGATTTATTGCCATATCTGTATCGCTATATATTTCCCATAGTTTCTTCAAATCTGTAATTTTAGTTTCATAAAAGCCTTGTGTTCGTTTAGCAAGGTTCGTTTTCTTTCCATTTTCAATTAACTTTTCAATTCTTGCACGCAATATGCTTTCCGTAAGGATTAGTTTAACTACTGAATCCATGTTGATTGATATTTTACGATTAGTTAATTAACCGTGCGGGTTAAATGATGAAGATAATTGAAAAAAAAGCAATTTAATGCCACGTGGGATAAATGTAAATTTAGTCGAAGAACGTAAATTGATACCGTGTATGACAAATTGACGTGAAAAATATTTATCTAAATTTTCGTTACTAATTTTAATTAATTTAATTAATCAGCTAATTATTAAGAGTTACTGACATGTAAGTTCAGCAATTAACTATGTAACACGATTTACTGACATGTAAGTTCAGTAATTATAACAGAAATTTCGATAATATTCGAGCTGCCTCGTCTGGGCACCCTGAAGTTTTACGTCTAAGCACGTTTATAAATTAATTTTTGTAGTTTTTAATAAGAACTGCCACGTCTAAGCACAGTTATTATTTTGAAAACTTCTTCAAAACTGCCACGTTTCAGCACAATAACAGTAAGAATTGCTTGACTAATTTAATCGTAACTGAATTATTGTCAATCGCAACAGTAAACAGGCACACAGTCCTGGATGGAACCACCAAAAAATGTTTTGTAATGTAGCGGTAATTGAACACTACAGCTATATTACTGCATTTTAGGTAGGTTAGTGTAGCGGTATGTTAAAATGACAAGATATGTGAGCTTGTGTTTACTGTTACTTTATTGACCAAAAATTACTTGTTTTACGTTAGTCTGAATTCTATTTTTATTTTTTTCACTTTAAATGTACTTCATTAATTTAATTAATTATCTGTAGGCATGTATTCTTGAGGTGTCGTAACGTGACACGTGCTCAATTTTATACCTCAGATTTTCACCAATTTCACTTATATTTGAAAATTCACTGTCTATTATTATTAGTTCTTCTTAATATAATTCACATCACTCATTAATATTAATTAATTCTACTTTGTTTTTTCACATGAAACGTCTAATATGCTTAGCTTGCATGCGTTAAACGCTATGTGAAAAAACCTAAAACTAAAATGTCTGCCACCAAATATATTTTAAAAAATGTATAAAAATACTTAGCCTAGAATTTCACCAAAACCTGCAACACCACAGAAATTAAATTGCTGCTACAATCTTTACTTAGCATGTAAATACTGTACCTTGCTTGGCACGTTGATTTATGCTAGAAAGATTTTGAAGTTATTTTCACTAATGAATAGTTTTCCACTTTGAAAAACACTAGATCTATGCGAAGTTGCATTTACGATCGCTGTCAAACTAATGAGAGTTTAGTTAGGGAGCACCTCCTTTTTATAATGTCCGAGCCGCCATTTTCGGACAAGTTCCACATGAAAAAATGCAAATTTCATATATTTTTTGCACATTATAAGTCCATGCTGTAATGTCAAAATATTCCAAATTATGTGAATTAATTTATTTTTAATTATCCATAATTTTTCCTAATTCATTTATTGAAATATTTCAATTTTTCTAAAATTTATCAATATGGCCGCTCCCTATCATACTATGTTGATTTCCGGTGTGGAACATAAATTCTCTCACGAATTTTCTTCTGTCTCGTTTCCACATCGTTCTCTTTCCCACTCATTATGGGAATTAAAATTACCTTTTTTTTATAAATATTTCCTTACCTGGGCAATTTCGCGTTTTTTAATTATTGCCAACAGGTAGAGCGCGGCCAACTTCATAAAAGTGATTATTTACTTCGTCGCGGTGACAGTTGGTTTCGCGGATTTTAAATAGTGAAGTTCCGTGTTTTGTGTTGGGTTTTCCTCATCAACAAATGGATTATTATTAAGGTAAGTTGTTTAATCTCTTCTATAAGTGCTAATTATTGATTTGCCAGTGCATAATTTGCAAGAATCATGCAAATTATGCGAAAAATTGTGTATTGAAAAATTGTTAGTGAAATGTCAACAATGGCAACAATTGTTGAATTTCACTAACAATAGTGTGTATGGATTCTGCGAATTCATGTAATCTGCACATTTAAGCATAAATGCAAGTTTTGCAAATGTTTATTGTGCAGAAAACATGAATTTCGCTAAGAAATTCCAATGTTTATGTTTGCATGTAGTGTTGTTGTTGTACTGCCAAGAAATTTGTTTCTTGGCAGTTTGCATGTAACTATATTTTTGTTTGTAATTTTTTGTGATATCTTTGCTCCAGTTAATTATATTGAACTAATTTATATGCTTTTTCTTATTTCAGATGCTGCATAGACGTAGGAAGGGCGTATGAGGACACTGGAGACTGGGATTTTACAGGGAAGTATTAAACAATGATCCCTATAAATTAATATCCATTTATTTATTTTCAGCTGTGTTCAACATCGGGACATCATCTAAAGAACGGAGAAAATAATCTTCAACTCTTCAGTTTTAACAGAAGAATTGGGAAAAAAAATTGTGAAAAACTTTGTAAGAATTTCGCGCTTTTACATCCATTGTGGAAAGGGAAAGAAAACCATTTCAAATGTTAGAGATAGGTGTAAAAAGTAAAGTAAACAAGTTTTCGAGACACTGCTCAAAATTTCGGATTCATATGACGATGAGAAAGTGAAAACGTTGCAACATTTACGGCATCAAAAAAATTTCTGGAATGAAACGATACTTAGTATCAAATCTTTAAAAACTTTACTCATTCAAGCGTGATAATGACAGATTCCTCGAAGTCTTTACATTACAGCAATGTGATATATCCAACAGTTCCAATTTAATAGAAATGGGTTTTAAATGTGATATATGGACGGTGAAAAATGAAAACTACTGAAATTTCTCTTTAACAAAAATTAATTTTAATAACAATTCATATTGATTTCTACGATTCTACCGTACACAATGAGTTCCAGAGTTCTAGTGCATTCCATTTACCGTATCACCGTTTCTTCATCTTCCAATATTGAGTGCATTGACCTTCATGGTATAGCTGATCACCGAACACCTAAAGCTGCCTCTTTCTAAAGATGTCAAATTTTCGCGCTAGCTGAACGTCGCCTGGAGACTTGAGGAAGGACTGTCATAATGTATTGTCATGTTGACAGTCATCCAAGCATTGCATACATAATAATAATTAGCAAAATAATTAACGATATTAGTTATGTGTGGTACTATTACAATATAGTTCTCCAGTGTTCGATGATCGCCGTGTAAAGTTTACAAATTGTGTGAGTTTTGATATAAATAAAATAATTATGTGATTTCAGGCTTTCAGGAGAGAAATTGGCGTCTTTATTTTAGCCGCTACAAGAAACGAAGGCTTATCGGAAATCCTCTCAGATAAGTAACATTGACTAGCTTATATTGTGAATGATTCTTTGTGTTGTTGAATTTATTTGCTTTTAGAATTTATCTTCGTTGCCTCACTGAACACAATGTGAAACATCCAACGCATTTTGCAGGTGGACGTACAAAAGTGTTGTCTAGTATTAATTGCTATATATTTTGTTATTATGCCAAGCTTCGGAGATGGATATCAAATACACATTAATGCTATGCAAAATTCCTTGCACAACAGTAACCTATGATCTAAGTCTTCTTGTATAAAAATGCCATTTTGTTGTTTTTTGGTTTTTGTGAAAATATAGTATGTCGAGCAACGTTCTCGTGCTAGGATTAGGAGTTCATTTTTATATTTAAAGGCAACCTGGGACACTGAGAAATAACTGTAATCAATCTGACGAAAACACAACTTTAACCAAAAGGCATACTAACTCATTATTTAAATTAACAAGATAACAAATTTTGAAAAGCAAGGAAAGCAATAGTTACAAAAGTAACAAATTAAATTGGATTGGAGTACTCACTTGGAAGGCACACCTCTGTCTTCTAGGCCGGAGTTTTTCGCCATCGCAATGGCAGTGAAGATAATCCCTGATTTTGAGATCAAGAAAAGGACTTTGCTATTCTTTCGGATAGTCAGGCAACCTTGATGGCTCTGAGTGGCCATCGGATAACATCTAAGTTACTGGGAAACTGCCAGTCGTCTGTGGATAGGCTGTGTATTTACAACAATATGTCCTTTCAGAGGGTTCCTGATAACATTGGGATCATGGGGAATGAAACGACTGACCTTCTAGCCAGGTCTGACCCTGATAGGACCGGAACCCTGCTCGGTTATCGGGTCTTTCATCAAAGCGAATGGTCGTATGAAACATCAGCAGAGATGGGCGAACCTGAGCACTTGCAGGTATACGAAACTTGATGGGCCCAATAGAAATTTCTCTCGGGGCTTGGGAGGAAATAATGTAGAACTGTGGTTCGCATCATCACCAGCCACAACTCGCTTCACACTCATCTAACAAGGTTGGGAGTTGTTGACAGGCCTGAGTATCTGTTCTGCTTGGAAGGAGAGCCTGAGACCACCGATCACGCTCTGTGTGCTTGTTCGGCCCTTGTCCGGAGTAGGCTGGATACGCTTGAGTCTTCCAACCTATCTGTAAGTGAGCTGAAAAACTTACGTTACCATGACCTGATGCGATCCATTAGGAGGACAGGAAAGTTTTTGTGAGAAAGTTTCCAGCAAGTTTTCGCTGGACCGTTCTGGTCTCCGTGCTGTGAATCTCCCGTCCAGCTGCCTATAAAAAGTAAATAAATAAAAATTCAGTAACTTAACCGTCCTATACAGTGTCCTGAAAATTTGCATTTAAATGAACAAAATTGTCACAGGTTGTTGCAGCGTTCACCTGCACACCAAAGATGCAAAACAAATTAAAACTACAAACCGAAAATTGGAAACACACCTAAATAAGCGAATGCTCAACAGCATTAATAATTGGGTGATGTGAGACTCAACTGATCACGAGTGTGATACATATGACTCACAGATGGCGTGAGCATCATATAAATTCGATAATTCCGCTAGCGCCTGCAAGTTTTAATTTGGCGCAGGGGGCAACAAGCTTAATGTCGGATTGAATTTGCGTGGTGGGGGAACTATCATAAAACTAGCATCACGAGCATGCTCAAGCTCAGATTGGTTTATGCCGTCTAAGTGGAATTTGCCACATATTGGAATTTGCCAAGTGTTTAGTAAAGTGGAATTTGCCACAAATTGGAATTTGCCAAGAGTTGTGTTATAGTGGAATTAGCCACAATATTTAATTGGTATGTATACATATTAATAAATAATTTTTCTCTCTCTCTCGCATAGATTTCTAATGAGAGAATTTTACTCGGGATTTCTTGGACTGGTTGGAGTAGTGTATGAATTTAGAGATTGGGATTTACCATTCTCTCATAGGGTTAGCTTGACTGATGGGATTTACCAGAGGTCTTTAGTTTAGATATTTTTTTTTGAGTGAAGTGTAACAAATTTGGATGGAATTCTGGACAAACAGCTGTACTGGATAAGAGTATTGTGTTTGACGACGACCACGAATTTGAAGTCACCACGACATGTATTGCAATAAAGTGATTTGTATGATAATTGAGAAAAAATTTAATTTTATAGAGTGTTCGAGCCGTGACTGTTTAACGGTAGAAATTATTGCATTTGTATGATTTTAGATTAAAGATTAAAGTATTTAATATTTTGTTTACTGTAAACTGTACAAAAAAACTGGATATATTTAATAAATCAAATTGAACTTGAAAGGATCGGCATTTGTTAATTTGTATTTACTGAATCAGTCCTATCCCTGATTCGGAAAGTTAGTGACGACTTAGCGTTGACACAGCAGCTAACTTTCTGAGCAAGTGTAGCGTACAACTGCCGTTACATTTTATGGTCCTTCGAGCCGGACATATCCTTTCGGGTTCAAACGACAATTATTCAGTTTCTTTGTTTTAAAGTACTCGCATTTAAATTAAATTTAAACACGTTAAACAGTCAACTTGAGTGGTGATAGAGCATTCTGCCGTAAAAATGAGTAAAAACGTGTCTGCTAAAACACAATCTCGACTGTTTCAGAGGCTAGATAAAGCTATAGCGAATCATCGCAAGGTCGAGAGCACAGACTGTACGACAGCCTACATAAGAGGTCGCGTGAAGTACATCCAACAGCTGTGGAAACAGTTCCAGGATCATGACCTGAAGCTATCCGGAATTGATGAAGAAACAGCAGACATCTCGATTACTGAATATGTGAACAGCGATTTGTATGAAACATTTGAAGCCAAATACTTTACCTTTCTTGGAGAGTTACAACACAAACTAGAAACTCCTACAGTAACTACTCCAGACAACGAAAGAAAAGTGCCAGTGAATTTGCCCACAATCGACATACCAAAGTTCGATGGGGAATGCACATCATGGCGATCGTTTCATGACTTGTTTGTTTCACTTATTCATAGTAACAACAAAATCGTCGATATGCAAAAGCTACACTATCTGAAGGCAAGTTTATCGGGAGAAGCAGAAAGGATGCTGAGACAGTTCGACATCACTAGCTCCAACTACCAAAAGGCATGGGATACTTTAACTAAAAGGTATCAAAACCAACGAGTCCTAGTCTTCACGCAACTCAAAATGCTATTCAACCAAACGCAGATAAAGCAAGAGTCAGACAAGGCTATAAGAAACTTGCTAGACAAAACGCAAGAGTGTTTACACGAGCTAAATGCATTGGGCGTTCCAACAGATGACTGGGACCCTGTTATCTTGTACTTAATAACGCATAGACTTCCAGATGAGTCCCGAAGTTTATGGGAACAAGAAATCTCCAAATCCACAACATTACCACCTACACTTCAATTATTTGAATTCTTAGAGTCCAGATACAGGACTTTAGAAGCTTTGGTGGGAACAGCAAACAACAATAAATTTCCTAAAACAATCAACAAAGCACTAATTACCACATCAAGGAGCAACAAGTTTGCTTGATGTGTAGAGGAAACCACACATTGCAGCGCATTGTCAGCGAGATCATTGAACCGAGCGGACGTGTTTGTCAGATTAGACAAAAATAAAACTATTTTGTGGATTAAAGCGGAATTAATGTGTTAATTGAAGTAGGAAATTTTAATTGAATAGATTTTATTGATTGTTCGGAAAAGTGAATAAAAATCTGTTAATCAGGTGATATTATTGATCTATTGGACGTGCATATGCATGCCAGCATAGGTAGCGGTGATTATATTGCATATATTCTCTGAAGGCGGTGCGGCTTGTTGTGAATTAACGAGAAATATTAAATTACGGCTATAGTTTTTTAAATAGTGATCTGGTAACCTGAAGTCGAAATTAAAAATGAATTTAAATTGCAAGAAATGCGATAAAGGTTTTAGTCGAAATGATGTAAAATGCATTTGTAACGGATTTTGCGGTTGTGCGGTACATATCAAATGTGTGGGTTTAACGGAGTACATAATTAATACCATGAATTCAAACAAAAATTTGAAATTCATTTGTGATGATTGTGATAATGCAATGACAAGCGTAGCGGATAAAATTGAATGTGTGTTGCAAGGGTTAAATGAAAATAAGAGGTACATGCAAAAGCAAGAGGATGAAATGAAAATGTTATTGCAAGAAGTGAAAAAATTAGGTGAAGAAAAAAATAGCATGGTTAAAGAAATTAAGAAAATAGCGACTAAAAACGATAGTGGCAAAAGTTACGCTGATCAATTGAAAAAGAGTGAGGTGAGACCTGTTTTAATAAAACCAAAGGCTAAACAGAATAGCAATAAAACAAGAGAAGAAATTAAGGAAGTGATTGATCCGCGGGCTCTATCTTTAAAAATCAACGGTGTAATAAATAAAAATAACGGTGCAATCGCAATTGAGTGTGATAACAGTGAATCAGTGGGAAAGGTGGAACAGCAGGTTAAAAGTAAATTAGGAGATAAATATGAAGTAGAATCATTGATGCGAAAAATCCTAAGGTAATTATATGCGGAATGAATGAAAAATTGACTGAGGAAGAAATTATCCAAGCTTTGAGCATGCAGAATAATATTAAGGGGGTAAAAGTTTTAAAAATATTTGAAACACGTAAGACATCACAACACAAGCACACAAGGTACAATGGTATAGTTGAAGTAAATATGGAAATTTTTAAAGAAATAATGAAAGAGGGTAGGCTTAATATAGGATGGAGTAAGTGCATGGTTTATGAATGGCTAAATGTGAAGCGTTGTTTTCAATGCTGGGGGTTTAATCATTCAGCAAAAGACTGTAAAAATAGAAAAGTGTGTGCACGATACTCTAATGAGCACGATGAGAAGGATTGTCAAAGTGATGAAGAGAAATGCGCGAACTGTTTGGCGGCAAATGTAAAATTAAATATGAAACTAGATACTAGGCACCATGCAAGAGCTACAGAATGTCCAGTGTACAAGCGTAAACTTAAGGTGGAAAAAGATAAAATTGCATACTAGCAAATAAAGGAAATACGGGGAGTATATATGAACATACAGGGCCTTATTAATAATTTTGAGCAATTAGAAGTGTTAGTCGGAAAAGAAGAGTTTGAAATGATTATGTTAGCGGAAACACATTTAATAAATGATATAGATGATAGTGAAATCGAAATATGTGGCTATGACGTTCTAAGATGTGACAGTATTTCAAAACGCACCGGAGGAGTGGCAATTTATTTCAAAAAGGGATGGAATTATGAAGTTTTGAAAAAAGTGGAAGTAAATAAAGATATGTGGTGGTTGGTAGTAAGTTTGGCGATAAATGACTGCAAAATTAACGTCGTTGTGCTATATAAATCTCCACAAGCCAGTAAGAGATTATTTTGTGATAACTTTACTACATTAATGGAAGAGTTGGATGAAATGCAAGAGGATTTTGTGCTAGTTGGTGACTTCAATATAAATTGGCTTGAAAAGGAAACATATAGAGAAGAACTGAAACAGACTTTTGGAGACTATGCATGCAAGCAGTGGATAGATCAACCAACTAGAATTACTCAGAATTCGCGAACATTAATTGACTATGTAGTTTCAAACTGCAACGTTATTAAGGCCAATGTAAAAAATGAATGGAAAATTAGTGACCATGAAAGTATTGAGATAGTGCTACCAAATAGAAATTATTGCGCTGAAAGAACCGATATTAAGCAAACTGATTACTTAAAATATAACAAAGAAAGTTATATGCGGGAATTAAACTCGAGTCGGATCAAAAGTATAAGTAAAGTTGAATTCCTAAACAACAAAGTTGAAATTTTCTCCAAGGAAATAAAAAGAGTAACGGAAACTTTCGTGGTAAAAAGACGGATATGTGAAAGAAAAAATGATTGGTTTAATGATGAGCTTCGTAAAATGAAGCATTACAAAATAAAAACATATAGGAAAGCAACTCTGTTGCAAGAAGAGAGTCATTGGGAGCGGTATAAGGAAATCCGTAATATATACATCCTTAAACTGAAAAAAGCTAAAGCAAATAGCATCAAACAGAAAATCGTGAACACCCATAACCCAAAATCAATGTGGAAAGTAATAAAATCACTAGTACTGAAGCAAGGTAGAACAGAAATAAAGGAAGTTAGATTCAGGAATGAGATATTTCAAAATAAAAGGAAAATAGCGGAGGAGTTCAATGACTTTTTTATCAGCAGTATTGAGGATATACATGATTCTATAGCACCAATGCAATACAAATATGCAAGTTGTAACATTGAAAGCGAATTTGTGTTTGACTTAGTGAGTTATCAAGATGTGTACAACATACTAGGAAAAATAAATCAGAAACGAGATTTTAATCGTATTAGTGCTAAAATGATTAAAGATGGAGGAGAAACTACTATAAATGCACTAGTGGATATTATAAATACATCATTTAAAAATGGCGTATTTCCAAAAGCGTGGAAGGAATCTGTAATCGTACCAATACCAAAGGTGGGGAAAACCAAAAATTGCGAGGAATTTAGGCCTGTGAATATGCTACCTACGGAGGAGAAAGTTTTAGAGAAAGCCACACAAATGCAGTTTGCACGATACCTAGAATCGAATAAGATTTTATCAGAATATCAGTCGGGATTTAGATCTGAAATGGAAAGAAGCAATTGATAAGGGAGATATGGTTGTTGCTGTGTTTCTTGACTTAAAAAGAGCCTTCGAAACCATCGATAGACATATTTTAAAAAATAAACTCGAAACAATTGGGATTCGCGGAAAAGAGTTGAAGTGGTTTCAGAGTTTTTTGGATGGCCGTATACAAAGAACCAAGGTGGATAATGAAATGTCAAATATTAATGTAAATCGACTAGGAGTACCGCAAGGATCAGTGCTAGCAACACTTCTTTTTATAGTATATATAAATGATATTGTGTGCGTGCTAAGGAACTCAGATATAAGACTTTTTGCAGACGATACATTAATTTTTATAACGGGAAAGAACTTAAATGAATGTGTTGTAAAGTTGAATGAAGACTTAGGAAGACTGAATGTGTGGTTAAGAATGAATAAACTTAAGCTGAATGTAACAAAAACTAAATGTATGGTTCTAAATGCGGATGAAAGAGTTAATGTGTTTATGGATAATGTGTTGATTGAACAGGTGAATGAGATGAAATACTTAGGTGTTATTATTGATGAAAAACTGAACTTCAAAGCTCATGTGGACTATGTATGTTCAAAAATAGCTAAAAAGGTTGGATTTATGAAAAGAATAAGAAAGAAATTATCTATAGAAAGTGCAATTAATATTCATAATAGCATAATCATGCCACATTTCGAGTATTGCCAATCAATTCTCTTTATGTGTACGAAGGAACAAATGGCAAGGTTACAAAAATTACAAAACAGGGCAATGAGGAGCATATTATGTTGCCATAAAAGAACGCCCATTAGTGCAATGTTAAATACTCTTAAATGGATGTCAGTCAATCAGCGAACGATTTTCAATGTATTAAAAATGGTTTTTAAAATGAAAAATAATCTTCTGCCTGAGTATTTATGCCGGGAACTCCAGTATGTAGCGGATATGCAACCTTATCGATTGCGCAACTTGGAAGACTTCAGAGTGGAGCGACTGAGAACGAGTAGGGCTCAAAATACAGTAATGTATAAAGGACTTCAATTATATAATAGTATACCAAGTGATTGCAAAAATGAGACCAATTTTATGTTTTTTAAAAAGAAAATCGTAGAATTTATACGCAAACGTTATCCGGTTCGATAGTATAATAAGAGTATAAAATAAGAAAGAAAGGTACATTATTAATATTAGTATTATCATAAAGCAAGATTTATTGCTAATAAAGATTATTTATTTATTTATTTATTTTATTTATTTAACAATGCAAAGGGTTCCAGCGTTTAACCACTCAAGCTAAACGTACAAATCTATCAGAACACAAAATTTGTTTCAAATGCTTGAAACAACATTTGTATGGCAAATGTCCACACACGAACTGCAAGATGTGCAAGGATGTTCACTTTATATATAAGTGCAAACTATTTCAGAACCTCGCTACTAAAGAGCGGAGGAAATATGTGGCAAACCAGAAACTATGTTTCAATTGCTTAAGCCCTCACGACAGGGATGCATGTCCTAGCGAAAGGACTAGTTTTAAATGTGGTAAAAGACACAACACACTTTTACACGAAGACACACCGGTGTCAGAAACTATAAACAAAGCGGTTAATCAAGCCACAAGTTCTACGACAAATTGTCATTATAATAGGCAATCGCCACAAGCATTGCTAGCAACAGCAATGGTGATTGTAGAAGCTGACAATGGTAGTACACTCATCCTACGAGCATTAATTGATTTAGGGTCACAAAGTTCATTCATCAAGGAGGCGTCCTATCAGTTATTACACACTAGAGCCATTCCGACGTCCTTGCAGATTACTGGTTTGGGCTCATCTAAAGTAGCAAGATCATCAAAGGAAATTGAATTTACGCTTAAATCGCAACACGATCAAAGCTTCAATTTGCCAATGCGAGCATATGTAATAAAACGCATAACGAACATTTCGGCTCCAGAAAGATGTAAGGATATTCGGCTAGATTGCTTAAAGGGCCTGCAATTAGCAGACCATAATTTCTTACAACCTAGTAAGATCGATCTCCTGATAGGCGTGAACGCTTATGCAAGGATTATAAAGGAAGGAATTCGTCACATATCTAATACAGGACTTGTTGCACAACAGACAAGGTTAGGATGGATTCTCTTCGGCGAAACACCGTCAAACAATACACTGAAGAAACAAGAAGCCTCATCAACGTTTTCTACCTTTACGAGCAGTGAAGCGATGGACGCTAGAATAGATACCATGGTACGTAAATTTTGGGAAGATGAGGAGTTAATGCCGAAGCGCAACTTGACTAAAGAGGAGAATGAGTGTGAGCAATTTTACACGCGAACTCATACACGACTAGAAGATGGTAGATATCAAGTGAGACTACCATTTAAAAACGAAGGGAGTCCCCAACTAGGAGAATCCAGAAACATGGCGTTAAACAGGTTCTTCCAAATCGAGAAAAAGTGTGAAAGAGATCCTGAATTCAAAACACTTTATACGCAATGTATGAACCAATATGAAGAATTAGGTCATATGGTACCAGTAAAGAAGACGAATGAAAGGAATATCGTCCAGGGTATTTACCTCCGGTATTACCTCCCTCATCACGCCGTCATTAAAGAAAGTTCCACTACCAAACTGAGGATAGTATTTGACGCATCATCAAAAACGTCTAATGAAAGGAGCTTAAACGAACAAATGATGACTGGTCCAACACTTCAACCGAAGCTATTTTCTACACTGATGAAATGGCGAAATCATAAATACGCTCTAAACGCCGACATCGAGAAAATGTATCGCGTGATACGGATACATCCAGATGATCAACGATATCAAACAATTTTCTGGAGAGATACAAAGACTGCACAACTCAAAGAATACTAGCTGGTGACAGTCACGTTTGGAACCACAGCAGCCCCTTATTTGGAAATAAAAACCATACAACAATTAGCGATCAATGATAATAAAAGGTTTCCAGTAGCATCAAAAACAGTGCTGGAAGATTTATATGTTGATGATGTCCTGACAGGAGCAGACACAATATCCCAGGCACTAAACCTACAACAGGAACTTATCGCATTGTTCAAAGGGGGTGGTTTCAAGTTGCGGAAATGGGCCGCAAACCACACAAGTTTATTGGAAAATATTCCACCAGCTGATAGAGAAATCGATCTACCTCTTATATTTGAAGAGGGAAATGAAATCAAGGCACTAGGTATACAATGGCATCCAGCAGCAGATCAATTTTCATTTGCATTCAAGGCAGATAATGTCCAATATACTACTAGGACTAAACGAAAAATTCTCTCAGAAGTGGCTAAGCTTTTCGATCCACTAGGATGGATAGCGCCTTGCATAATTCTTGCGAAAATTTTAATCCAGAAATTATGGATAAGTGGATGCTCCTGGGATGAGAATGTTCCATTAAATATCTCAAATGAGTGGACGAAATTTCAGGACGAAATGCATCATTTCAATGAAGTAACAATTCCACGATGGGTTAACCTACACCCAGGAGTGATCAATTGTCAGATACATGGATTTTGTGATGCTTCCACTCAAACAGTTGCTTCTATCGTATACTTTCGAGTGACACATACCGATGGTAAGATATACACAAATTTGGTTATATCTAAAACACGGGTGGCTCCAATCAAACCTGTTTCAATACCGAGATTGGAGTTGTGTGGAGCAGTCCTACTAAGTAAACTGATTACGCAGGTTAAGTCGCACATGCAACTATATGACGTCAAGGCGGTCTCCTGGTCTGATTCCAAGATAGTACTTGCTTGGATCTAAGGTCACCCTAACAAATGGCGAACATACGTAGCAAACAGAGTAGTGGAGATCCAAGAAAATTCAAGGAACAATGTCTGGAGGTACATACCAACGAAGGATAATCCGGCAGACATAGCTTCTCGGGGCATTATGCCATCGTCAATAGTTCACAACAACAGTTGGTGGAATGGCCCATCCTGGCTATCACAAGCTGAAGAATTCTGGCCGACATCCAATGACGTCTGCGAAACAGACTTGGAAACTAAATCATCCCAAGTATTGCTCACCACGCAGCAAAAAGATGAATTTATACTACTGAGAAAATATTCATCCTTCGACAAATTATTACGCATTACGGCGTAATGTCGCCGTTTTCTAAATAACAGAGGCTCCGAGCAACAAAGCTCAATGACGTATCCAAAGGTCAGAGAATTAAAGGAGGCCACGACAACAATTATTCGCTGTCTACAAAAAGAAATTTTTCAATCAGAATACTGCCTACTGCAAACCGGGAAACCAATAACAAAAAAAAGCATTCTCATAAGGCTTAATCCTTTCATCGACAAGGAAGGGGTACGTCGAGTAGGGGGAAGGTTAGAACGTTCAAACCTCCCATATGATACAAAACACCCTACCATTTTGCCCAGTAAGCATCATATAACAGACATCATAATTCTGAAATATCATATGACAACGTTGCACGGTGGTGCTCAACTAGTTTTAAATATATTGCGCACAAAATACTGGATAATAAACGGTGCGTCCACCGTTAAGGCAAAAATCTTTCAATGTGTCACTTGCGCAAGACATCGACACCATAATCAAACACAGATTATGGGAAACTTGCCTATCCAACGAGTAACTCAAGCTCGACCATTTGAAAATACTGGACTTGATTACGCAGGTCCAATAGACTTAAAAATGTCAAAACAAAGAAAAGCTAAAATCTACAAAGGATATATTTGTCTTTTTGTCTGCATGGCAACTAAGGCGATCCACATTGAAGCTGTCTCAGATTTAACATCCGAAGCATTTCTTGCTGCCTTTAGAAGATTTACAAGTCGAAGAGGTCTATGCACGAACTTATACCCTGATAATGGGACAACGTTCATAGGGGCCGACAGAATTTTGAAACGAGATTTAATCCAGGCCATTAGAGAAGCAAATGAACAGACAGCTTGCATAACAGCTAGTGAGGGTGTTAATTGGCATTTTAACCCCCCACTAGCTCCACACTTTGGTGGCCTTTGGGAAGCTGGAGTAAAGAGCGTTAAACATCATTTAAAAAGAACGGTAGGACAAACAGTGTTAACCTTTGAAGAGCTCAGCACTTTATTAACACAAATCGAAGCAGTATTGAACTCACGACCATTGTGTAGTTTATCAAATGATCCGACAAATCTTGACGTCCTCACCCCAGGACATCTTCTAATCGGCAAGGCAATAACAACACCCGGAGAAGCGCATCTTATTGACGAAAATGTACATGCGTTAAAAAGATGGCACGCAATTCAACAGATGAAACAAACGTTTTGGAAAAGATGGTCTCATGAATACTTGTCCCAATTACAGCAACGGCAAAGGTGGACTCAGAACACAGAAGATATAAAAAAGGGCCAAGTAGTTTTATTAAAGGAAGAACGTCTTCCACCTGGAAAATGGGCTTTAGGGATAATTGAGGAAACTCATCCAGGAGACGATGGAAAAACAAGAGTTGTTACAATAAAAACCCAAACATCTTCCTTCCGTAGACCTATAAATAAAATAGCTTCCTTGCCCGTTTAGCTATCCAATAATCCCACATTACATCGCCTCGTTAATTGGACAAGGCATCCCTTGTAGTAGAATAATTTGTTGGTATTAAACCATTAATCAATTTTTTGTTTTGTTTTTTCCAAACATCTAGAATCGCAATTAAAATGGATGACGTCCAGGAGATCACCACCAGTGAAGCGGATTTAGTGACGCCACCTGGTTTTCCCAAGGCTGCCAAATCACGGTCAACGCCACGCTTTTTGGCGTACTTGCTGAAGGATGTCCCAAATATCTCGCCCATAGTCACTCCAGACAGAAGTCTATTTACTGCCCCTAGGAAGGTGGATTCTGGACACCCCAAGTCAGGAAACCCATATTCGGTACAGTGCTCGCCGATTACACCAGTGCCATCAACAACCCCCGGACCTCTAGAGGGATCGAGTTCAGCCATGGAAACAGAACCGGTAGTATCCACTTCCGAATTTATTTTGGAAAAGTTGAAGGAACTCCCTCCGACGCGGTTGGAAGAAAAAAGGTATGAGCTGACAACCACAGAAGGGAAGCAGTTCCAGGTTTCATACCATCAAATGCAATCGATTCCTTGGGATGCCATTCGAAGTGGGAAGCGTAAGAGGTACACGGTATTTCTAGGACCGAATAGTAAAGTCCGCTTACGGATTCGAAAGAACAAAATCATTTGGTCAAATTATCACAGCCAATTATATCTTACGAAATGTGATATTGAAAATAAAAAAATCTATACAATAAAAGGTCCATGTCTTTCCTTATTATCTTGATGTGTATACATCAACGGGGTCGGAGTATGTTGCAGCGTTCACCTGCACACCAAAGATGCAAAACAAATTAAAACTACAAACCGAAAATTGGAAACACACCTAAATAAGCGAATGCTCAACAGCATTAATAATTGGGTGGTGTGCGACTCAACTGATCACGAGTGTGACACATATGACTCACAGATGGCGTGAGCATCATATAAATTCGATAATTCCGCTAGCGCCCGCAAGTTTTAATTTGGCGCAGGGGGCAACAAGCTTAATGTCGGATTGAATTTGCGTGGTGGGGGAACTATCATAAAACTAGCATCACGAGCATGCTCAAGCTCAGATTGGTTTATGCCGTCTAAGTGGAATTTGCCACATATTGGAATTTGCCAAGTGTTTAGTAAAGTGGAATTTGCCACAAATTGGAATTTGCCAAGAGTTGTGTTATAGTGGAATTAGCCACAATATTTAGTTGGTATGTATACATATTAATAAATAATTTTTCTCTCTCTCTCGCATAGATTTCTAATGAGATTTGGACTTGGGATTTCTTGGACTGGTTGGAGTAGTGTATGAATTTAGAGATTGGGATTTACCATTCTCTCATAGGGTTAGCTTGACTGATGGGATTTACCAGAGGTCTTTAGTTTAGATATTTTTTTTTTTGAGTGAAGTGTAACAAATTTGGATGGAATTCTGGACAAACAGCTGTACTGGATAAGAGTATTGTGTTTGACGACGACCACGAATTTGAAGTCACCACGACATGTATTGCAATAAAGTGATTTGTATGATAAATTGAGAAAAAATTTAATATTATAGAGTGTTCGAGCCGTGACTGTTTAACGGTAGAAATTATTGCATTTGTATGATTTTAGATTAAAGATTAAAGTATTTAATATTTTGTTTACTGTAAACTGTACAAAAAAACTGGATATATTTAATAAATCAAATTGAACTTGAAAGGATCGGCATTTGTTAATTTGTATTTACTGAATCAGTCCTATCCCTGATTCGGAAAGTTAGTGACGACTTAGCGTTGACACAGCAGCTAACTTTCTGAGCAAGTGTAGCGTACAACTGCCGTTACACAGGTTAATCACTTTGAACGGCATACTGTTTTTTGCGTAAACAAATGATGAAACTATCGATAACCGCTCTTTGTTGCAGTCAAAAACTAAAGAAGGACTACATAAATAACTAAGCTCTGTGATGCTTTATCGGGTTGAAATTTTTCCTTATGGTGGAAGTCCTTATATGTTATTATAAAACTTATAAATATCATCGGTCTTCAGTAGAGTGCATCCCGGTAGGTTATTTTGAGTAGTTATATATCCTAGCTTGTGTATTGGATAGTTTGAGACTTAATAAAAACCATTAGGACCATAATATTCAGATCAATGTCGATGTATTATGAGTCTATGCAATAAATCTAGCAGTGCCAAAAATTGAGTGTTTAGTATTTCCTTTATTGGATTGTAGGTTAATCCGAGAAGGAGCCATTCATCATAATCTTTTTCTTCTGATTAACCAAGTTGCAAGCATTACCTACTTGAAACCTATTGAAACCTACGGAGCTTAGACAATAATCTTTCAAACATTGTCAAAAGAAAACAAACAATGTTGAAAGCCGAAAGTTCTTCGTCAAGTGCCACGGCCACACACAAGTCATTGGAGATTCTACACAGTATGCTGGGGCCGAAAACCCCATACTGGTAGCAAAACCTATATTTGCAGAGCAGTAGTATTTCAAGATATTTCTCAAGACGGAGCCCGTCGATAATATAGATACCTATTTGGGTGGGGGGGGGGCTGATTAGAGATGCATAATATCTAAGCTACGAGGGATGTTCAGAAAGTAAGTGTACTAGATTTTTATATTTTTTTTAGAAAAAGCGTATTTGAAAAAAAAATAGAAGAAATTGTTGATACACTTATTGACTATTTTTCCACATAATCGCCATCCCATTCAATGCATGTGGTGACCCGTGGCACAAGCTTCTTTATGCGCTCCTCGAAAAAGTCTCCTGCCAGCTGCTTCCTCCAATTCAGAACCTCCTTCTGCACCTGCTCATCGGCTGAAAATCTAGTTCCACCCATGTGTGCTTTCAGGGAAGTGAAAGGATGATAATCTGATGGCGCCAAATCAGGAGAATACGGTGGGTGGTTCACAACATCCTAACTAAATGAGTCCAAGAGCGCCTTGGTGGATAAGGCTGCGTGAGGGCTGGCGTTATCGTGCAACAAGCATACTCCTATCGTCAGCATTCCCCTCCTTTTGTTGTGAATGCTTCTTTTGAGTTTATTAGAGTCTCGCAATATCGTTGTGCATTGATAGTCTCCCCGTGAGGCAGAAAGTCGGCAAAAATTATGCCTTTTCGGTCCCAAAACACTGAAGCCATGATTTTTTTGCCCGAAATTGTGGTTTTGAATTTTTGGCAGATGGGGAATCGGTGTGACGCCACTGTGATGACTGTCTTCTTGTCTCAGGTGTATAAAGAGCCACACACATTTCATCTCGTCACAATAGAACTGATAAAATCCTCATCTTCCAATTCAAGTCGCTTAAGAAACTCGCGGGCGCTATTCGCCCAGCGAGATTTCTTACCGACATCTTTCACGCAGCTGGACACTACAACGTGAGTTTACGTACTACCGTGTTTCTGCGATGCTCGCTCTAGTCAGGGGATCCTCCTCTACCGCTCAGTGTTGCCAACCCAAACAAAATACAAGAAACCACGGCCCGTTATGGTTACAGTACACTTACTTTCTGAACATGCCTCGTATTATATAACTCGATGGCGCGAACTCTGGGATTTCATTACGCGTCTGTATGCACAAATGTACAAAATTTGCGCTCTCCACGTCGACGCGTTCTTAGACAGTTTCCAAATATATTATGGTGAAAAACGAAAATTTGGTATGGGAACACCAAGAAGGGGTTGCCCGATTTAATCTATTTTATTTAATTTTATTTACTATTGCTATGAAAATACCACGTACCAAATTTCAGCTTTTTACGTCTGAAACTTATGAAAACCCCGTGTACAAAATTTGAGATTCAGACCATTTTTGTAATTTTAACGAAAGCACCATGTACCAAATTTTTATTCTTCACGTCAACATGTTCTCAGGCAGTGCCCAAATATACATGGTGCGCCAGGTATTTGAGAACAATAACATAATTTTAGGAAAATTAATATATTTCATACAAAAATAAACATATTTACATAAAATTTTGTGAAAATATTTTTACATCATTACTTTAAATATTTATTCAATGAAACCGCCTTCAGCTTCGATGACGGCTTCGATGCGGCTGCGAATGCGGCTACATGCCCCGACAAGATGTTTCTGGTTGGTTTTGGCCATAACATCTACTATGGAAAACTTTAACGAACACTGGGTATTGTGGGGTCGCTGATTGTTCTCCCTCTCAACTACGCCCGAGACGTAGTAGTCTAGGGGATTTAAATCTGGGGAGCTGGGGCCCACATGTTTGGCTCTTCAGGGTGCTTGAGCTTGTTCAGCAAACGCTTTGATTCGATCACACTATTCTCCCGAGTTCTATCAGACATAAACTGCCCTCTCCTCATAACGTAGGATTTGTTATGTCGTCATGCACCACACGTCTGATTGTGGACTCTGTGACCTGGAGTTGTCGGGCAATGGCACTCATCGATTTGCTGGGGCTGTCATTGATGATGTCCTGAACCTGCTGGACAAACTCGGGCGTTTTGAGAGTGCCTGACCGTAGCGAGTGCTTCTTCCTCTTGGCTACAGTTGCCACATCTCCCTCAGATTCCAAAAGCTCCCTTCTTACCTTAAACACGAATGACCGGGCCACATTAAAAAAAGTCGCAATCTCAGAATCGCTGTGGTTGGCGGATAAGGCAACGAGAACGGCATGCCTTTTCATTTCCTGTGTCAAGCTAAATGATGCCATGCTCGGATTAAGACTAGAAGATATTATATAGCTATATTAATAAACTAAAATTAAGGTTAGTCACTTATGTACGTACGTTGTAGAGCATCTACGAATGAATGAAGTTTGTTCTGAAATACCTGGCGCACCCTGTATATCTAAAACAAAATTTTTGTATGGCAACCTACGAAGGACTTGCCCGCTTTATCCCATTTTTGAACTTAAATTTACATTTTTTTAAAAACAATGTACAAAATTCTCCACGCCGACGCGTGTGCAAAAATATAGTGAAAAACTGAAGTTTTGTATGGCAACTTCAAGAAGGGGTTGCACGATTTAGACCATTTTCGTAGTTTTGTTTACTATTGCTATGAAAAAACCATGTACGAAATTTTAGTTTTCCACGTCGAGGTGCTATCAGGCAGTGCCCAAATATATAGCTAACAACGAGATTTTTGTATGACAACCCTATTAGTCCAATTTCTGAACTTATATTAACGTTAAAAAATAAAACGTTGTGTAAAAAATTTGAGCTCTCCACGTCGAAGCGTTATCAGCCAGTTTTTGTATGGCAACAGCAAGAAGGGTTTGCCCGATTTACGCCATTTTTAAATTTTATTTACTATTTCTATGAAAACACCACGTACGAAATTTCAGCTCTATTAACGTAGTTGTTGTCAGGCAGTGTCCAAATATATATTTAAGAATGAAATATTTGTTTGGCAACGCTACAAAGGAGTTGCCCGATTTAGTCCATTTATGAACTTGTATTTGCAATTTCTATCAAAACTCCCTGTAAAAAATTTCTGCTTTCCACGCCGATGCGTTCTCATGCATTTTTAAAGATCTCGACAACAGCGCCATCTATCGTGTCCAAAGCTATCCTACATTTCAAAATGGAACCAACCAAACACATTCACAAAATTGCATTGAAATCGGTTGGGCGATTTCCGATATTAGCGTTTACGAATACAGTGACACGGAATTTTTTATATTAAGATATCACTTCTCGAGGTCCTTTAATATTATTCCAGAGTCAAGGTTAGCATCCAATTTAGAGGAAATAATTTATCAACGCTTCACATTATGTACCGCTACTCGCTAATCTATTCTAACACATGTTAATCGAATTGACAGTCTGCACTCTTCTCTAGTATTTTTCTCTTTCTTTAGTAAAACATTGAATTTTCGTCGAAAATCAAACGACAAATTTTATTAATACTGTTCATTTGCTTATCATCATTGTTAACAAAAAAAACCAATGACGGTGCATGTAAACAGTAGCCGGATTTTTTAATAAAAGGAATATTTAATATTGCCTTAACCAACACTCTCAGATTTCGCTGCATGTATTAAGTCACCACCATGCACTTTATTGGGAGGAACTTCGGAAACTACGAACTGGTAAATGTTTTCTTAATTGAATTTATCGATGTTATTAGCCTCAACATTGTATTGAAATTTTATAAACGTATTATTTCAGATATTATTGGCCCAATCACGCATGTTTTATACCGCCGTAACTATTCCGCAATATCTATTCTACCTGCTTGTGTTGCTGGATTTCTCTAAAGTCTTCGATACAGTTGATTTCTATGTTTTTATGCACCAAATTACCACCCTAATTAATGTTAAAAATATAAATTAGATAGTCATATGTTAATGTAGATAATTGATCTCATAATCCTTACGAATCTGTACTTAAGCCGATTATTTTCTGTCTTATTAACAAAGTTACATGCATGACTATGCATTTCCGTACTTACTTCTTTACTTTTTTGAGGAATATAATGGACACGGTAATCACGTGACACAGTTTCAAACGATAAATCTTAATTGTCTCCATAGTTTTTTGATGCGATTTCAGTTAAAATCGCTCTCCTTTAACAACTTCTTGGTTAGCCCAGTTTTGTGGATTTAATGTGATAGGTGGAAAGTACCACACCTTGAAATATAGAAGTTTTTACATTAAAGTTATTGAGTCTATATAATTCAATTCCATTTCGTCCTTTTAATATTTTCGACTTTTCTGTGTAAACCTGATTGAAACCCTTTTGTAAGTAATGGAAATTTTGGATACGCTCTGTTTTTTTTTAAGAATAACTAAATTGCATTCTTCATCAGCTGTGCTTTCTCAATATGAATTTGACAGATGCAGAAAAAGAGTTTCACCTCCTGTTATTTTCTGCTTCACCAAAAATTGTGCTACATTCAAGGTTCAAACTGACAGCGAACGTAATTATGGTTACTTTTGCAGTACAATTTGGAATACTTTCGAACTGCTGACACTGCTAGTGCCTCAACAGATAATGCCAGAAAGCACAAGTTAAATCCAACAAATCACATAACGTGAGTCCTTTACTTTTCACATATCAGCATAATCAATGGAAGCAATAACTCCGGCATGTCCCAATTCGCTTAGTACTGACTTAATTGATTTGAATGCACTTTGATTATTCGCGTACACACTACATTTGTATAGAATCCGAGAGATTCACAAACGATTCTCAAAAAACTTAAATGCCTACACAAAGACCAAAATACACCGATTTATGCAAATCACGTTTGAATAGAATGAGTCTGCATTTAACTATAATTACGAGAAGTCATACATTTTGATCTCTCTCCAAACAGGTCTCGCCCATTGATGGTGGCGGAATCTATTGTGCATCTCGGGATGCTGCGCTTGTTATCTTCGATTTCATATCAGAAATTTCGTTTTGATTCAGAATTACTAGAGCTTGCCGATAATCGATAACTCATATTTCCCCAGATCATAGTGACGTATACACTGGCACAGCCTGCTCCACCGCAGCATAATTGCAATAGCACGAGCACACACGTGAATTTCACTCTAATCTGGCTAACCTTTTTTGATATTGGATAAGCATTTAGTGCTTAATGGATAGCTTTTAAACACGCAATGAAATTTATATTTTGCGGGTGGGTTTATTGTGTTCATTTTTTTGTTCTTAAAAAGTTACCTCAAACTAGCACGGAAGCTATATTTGTTCTAAAACTGCCAAGTATTCATCATAGCCAGAAAACATTGGAAATTTTAAGTATGTACCATTTTAATGGAGTATGTCACTTAGCTACTTTCTTGTTGAAACCACTTTCCTCTTGGCGATTCCGAAATACTTAACGAAAAGATCTCCTGCAGTGGAGAACGAGCTGCAAAGGTACACCTGGAATTTACCAGTTCTGAAACTGAATGGAAAAGGCGAAGAATTCCTGAAAATCAAAGAGTCCGCAAAGAATTTTATCTAATTAACGAAAAGATTAAGATACACAGGTTCGCATTTCTGAGATTTCCAATGCTGGGGCTTATAAGTGAATTAAGTGAAGTTTTTTTGGCTGAAAAAATAAAGAAGGCTGTTGAAATTATCCTCGAGGTGTTTGTTGCTTGTTCAGTTATGCTTATTCTCCGTGAATTACCGCTCCATGAAATAACGCCCGCGAAATAACACCCAAAATGTTTGGGTCTTATTTCCAAATGAAATAAGGCCCGAAAGCAAATGTGAAATAAAACCCAAAGTAGGTGAAAAAAGGCCCAACAAAAAAGGGTACCAAAGCCCTAACTTCAGGTCAAAAGATCACGCAAATGAAATCGAATATCAATGCGCCCTGCACACCTTGCCGCCGCCCCTGACAACCACGCGGGATACGTTCTTCCTTTACAAACATCGTTGGGAAATATTTCCTTCATTTTCTGAAACTATTTTTGGGCATCATTTTATCATAATCAATTTTGCTTTTTGGGCATTATTTCATTTACGAATTTTGGATTTTATATCATTATGAAATAATGCCCTAGACCGATAGGTGAAATAAAACCCAAAAGTGTGAAATAACACCCAGAATTTTTCGACATTATTTCACATTTGACACGTTAAAATTTATATGGAACTTTTTTTCGTTGAGCGTCATTTCCCGGAGCCGTGAATTACCTATAGCTCTAATTCAGTTCTTTTATATTCATTGTGTGACAAATGGATCTCGATCAAATAATTTGGTGCACCATGTACATGTACATTACGGTCCGGGCTATTTACACAAAAACTGGTGCCGACACATTATAATGTTTTCGAATATGCTGCATAGCTTCGCAAAAATGGTTACCACTTTTATAATAGCAAATGAATTTTTATTTTCATTTTTCGCATTTATAGCCCAACTTTAAGATAGATTTTGATGACTAAGCTGCGCAAGGATCCGCCTCAATGCTTGGAGTAAGAATAGATGCAAAACAAACAACTAAGAAAGCTGGAATTTGTCTAATTGTAAGACCAATTCTTATGGTACTCTAGACGGATGCCCGTATATAATTTTGTATGGTCACCTCTCTGTGTAAGTATGATTTTTGAAGTGGTTTTTCGCACATATTTCTAAAACGGTTTGTCGGACAGTAAAAATTCGTATGATTTCTGAAGAATTTAGCAATACATTAAAGCCGACTAGGACTGCTCGTTTTCACAGTATATGTAAAAATCCTAAATTTTTATATGGCAACACTAAAAGGGGGTTACCTTATTTAGTTCATTTTCTGTTTTATTTATTATTATTGCTATAAAAACACAATGTACCAAATTTGAACACTCTACATCGACGCTTTCTGAGGGAGTGCCTAAATATATAGTGAAAATCGAAATTTTTGTATGCAACCCTACGATGGAGCTGTCCGATTGGTCCCATTTTCGAACTTAAATTTACTTTTTTTTTTTTGACACGTGTACAAAACTTCAGCTCACTAAGTACACGTACTCTCATATAATAGCGAGGACAGGCGGACGCCACAGTGGGGTATTTGACGCATAAACCTGGCCAAAAATGATTTTTCGCAAATGTGGATTCTTGAACCAAAATGCCAATTTATTAAAACCAAAGATCCTACAGTGCAAAAGACATCCTTTTTTTTCCATTCGGGTCTCGCGCCATGCGATCCCGGCAGTCAAAAGTTACCGTTTATTGAAAGTGGTACGTGTGATTTTTCGATGCGCTTTAAGTTTACACCTACAAAAATTGTTGTAATTTTGTTTTGTGATCCAGTGTGTGAAATTTCTACAATGGATAATCCAATACCAATACCTCAAATTAGAGCGCATTTATCGTAAAAGAAAACTGCTAACAATATTTCCGCGGATGTATTTTTATGATTTATCTTATATAACAAGTCCCATTTTATGAACAATACGAAAGAACAATTATTTTTCTATTCTAGGTCTCTCGGGCGTAAAGTTTATGACTAGAAAAGATATTTATTCCATTTAAGAAAGTTCTAATGAGCCTACTTTCGATAAAAAGCTTGATTTTATAAAACAAAACAAAAATATTAATGATTTGTATGCTGATGTCCTCATCAAGATTTGAAACATAAATTGTCGATGATAAAACGTTAATTCAAAGTTCGATGGCAAACAGCACTCAAGAAAGCCTTATTTAAAAATATAACATCAATTAGCTTAATAGAGGACTACAATACCATTACCTGCCACAGATATGCACAATGTGGAGTCTTGTGTGAAACACGTAAGAGAAGCAAAGCGGACCCTGAAAAAACAAGCCTATTTCACGTGATTTGACGCAATAAGACAACCATAGTTCATTGCTTCTCTATAAGAGGTGGGTCAGTAATTTGTCGTACAGTGCACGCAGACATTTAGATTCTACCATTTGTTCATGAATGTGAAGGCTGTAGCAAGAATACCTGACTGAATTCTCCTCTCCGACTGTTGTTAAACAGAAAGGCCTTATTAATATATTTTACTTGTTCATGAATCTCATTTCAGTTCAGATTTGCTTACACAATATATATTTTATTTGCCGGAATAAGTCCTGGCTGCCCCGAAAAACCATTTGTCGCAGCAAGTGAAAGAAGCAAGCGACTCAAAACTGAAGAAATCCGGTCAAATGAAGTAGAAAGTTTAACTTACGCTACTCATATGAAATTACGTGCTACTGGCAAAATAGATGCAGGAAATGTTGGTAAAGATCTCGCAGAGACCCCAACTCGAGCAGAAAAGTACAGATCATCTTTCAAAAAACGTATTGATAAAGAATGGAGTCAACTATCACCTTTATAGGCCTTGTCTATGTACATAGAAGCAAACCTGTCACGGACAAAATATGAAATAGTTAGATCGAGCAAGAAGAAATTATATCCCTGCTACAGTATGCTACAAAAAGTAAAAAAAGATTGCAATCCCAATAGAGAATCTTACAAAATAACAGCTACGTGTGCAGAAGTAAACTTGCAAGACTTAGTGGACCAATACGCAAGAGAGACCGAAGAACTGTATGTCCAGCTGTATAAATGGCATTCAATGTCTCCCACTATCCATAAACTTCTTCTTCATGGCTCTGAAGTAATTTCGAATGCTCTGTTTCCAATCGGACAGCTCTCCCAATAAGCTGCAGAAGCTGGCAACAAACATGTGAGAGCATACCGACGCAATTATTCCCGTAAATTTTCACGAGAAGCTTGTAATTTAGATGTTATAAATAGGCTGCTTATAACATCAGATCCAGTACTTACGAGTATGAGGAAGCCAGCAAAAATGAAAGTGAGGTCCTTCACTAAAGAAACATTGAATTTGGTATTGCCTGTCGAGACATGAAGGTAAATTGAACCCGGAAATACCGACATTAGTATTGATTAAGAATAAATTTGAATAAATCATAGTAATTTGCAATTCTGATATTTTATCTAAAAATATAATATTCAAAATGCTTTAAAACAGTTTTTTTATGAATGAAACAATTACCATCGATCCATTTCAGATAAAACATAATTTTGGCCAAATTTTTCGATCAAATACCCCACTGTGGGAGGACCGGACAGACGGACGGACATTCAAAAATCAAAACAATTTTTAATATTATGCGTGCATATCCCACCGATTTTGATCTACCAGCATTATTTCTGCATGTTACAAACGGAATGTGAAACTTAGTATTACCCTATGATTACATCTAGAGTATAAAAATGTGAAAGCGCAGATTACAAGCAACGGAACAGAATGACAAATGACTCAATTTCGTAAATAAATGAGAAGGGGAGGAGTTTTCAGATTTTACTTTCAAAAAATGTTACCGTCCTTTGTGAAAACACGTTTTTCTGCAATATTGTTAAAATCATCCCCATGTTTGTGTTGTAAACCCAACGTTTGTTGCTGTAATTCCAACTTTTGTTGCTGTAATCCTGCATTCTCTGATATTTTTGGGAAAAATCAGAATTTTATTCGACAGAACTTTTATATCTCCTTCAAATGTAAACATTTTGAGGGAAGTGGAATTTTGGGTAAGTTTGAGCTATTTTTATTTATTCTACATATTATTAATGTATTTTCTATTTAATTTCAGCTCAAAAAATAAGTTGGACGGCTGTAAGCAGGATTGGGATGGGTTGTATTTGTTCAGGACGTATGAGGAATCAGATAAGTTTCTCTTATTAAAATATGATACATTGATTCTTTGTGTTTCCCTTTTTTTGTATTTTTTTGGAAAAAAGTTTTCATCGAGGGATGTAATTGATGTGCAGGAATTCATCGAGGGATTCGTCGCAACATAAATATGTATGTGGACTAAACACTGAGCATTTCGACTCGGATGTACAACCGTTCGAGAAATAATTTTGGAGACTGTGATGCTATTTAGGATGAACTTTCTGCAATTAACTTAACAGAACCTAATGAGCAGGAATGGCGGATAATATCCATTGATTTTTATGACGCCACCGGTTTTCCTAATTGCATTGATGCCATCGACGCGAAGCACATCAGAATTCAATGCCCTCTGAATGCAGGTAAGCTCTATTATAATTATAAAAGTTTTCACAGCATTGTAATGCTTGCTACATGCGATAGCAATTATTGCTTCACAGCTGTCGATATTGGAGCTTATGGCAGCCAAAGCGATGGAGGAATTTTACTAGCAAGTGCATTTGGAAGCAGAATTTTGAATGGACGACTTAATTTTCCAAAAAGTGAAAACTTGCCGAATTCTAATGTTGCTTTTCCTTTTTACTTTGTTGGCGATGCAGCATTACCACTAAGAAATAAAATTATGCGCCCATATCCTGGAAGTTGTTTATCTAACGGAAAAGATGCTTTCAATAAAAAATTATCTAGTGTTAGAGTAAAAATTGAGAACAGCTTCGGTTTATGTCCGCTAGATGGAAAGTTCTTTTGAATTCAATCAATTGCAGCCTGAACACGCTGAGAAAATTGTGAAAGCAGTTGTCGTCCTTAACAATTTCTTAAAAATGAATGACGGCGAATATTGTCCACCTACCTATGATGGCAGTTTTGATAAAAATACATTTGTTCAAGGACTTTGGCAAAGAGGAACCTCAGAGTTACAGCAATTTAGATTTTCACTCGATTCAATGCCACTCGAACGGCATTTGAGCAGAGAGATATTTTAATGGATTACATAAACCAAAATGAAATTAACTTAAATAGGAACCAAGATTTCACTTTATTTGTATTAAAATTTTAATATATAAAATAAAACACAAACAAAACAACAGAAACTTTGCATTAATTTCTTAATATAGGTAAATATATTATTTTGCACTTCATATTCACATTTGCAGTTCAATCTTAATTCATATTTGCAGTTCAGTCTTACATTTGCATTTACACCTCAGCTGATATTTACATTTGGCACTTTATTAATTTCTTCATGGACCAGTGTTATTAATTTAATTTGAACTGCGGACCTTTGCTGGAAACTCATGCCACTTTTCTGGATGTCACTTGAAAGTCCACTAAAAAATAAATTTAAAGATGTACTATTCGACGAAGTTTCTTGAAATGCATATCTAGCTTCTTTTAAAAACTGACTCATTTCTCGATGAGTATTTTACAGCAAGATTTCCAAATGTAAATTCTTTTTTCGTCTTTTTCCAGGCTGTGGCCGTTCTATATCTTCTTCTAGTGGCGCAGTTTGGGGCAAACTAGTGAAGCTACAACATGTCCCCGAGAGCGGAAGATTATCGCTCGTTCCAAAGTCGAAGTTTTCGTCGAAAAGTATGGACCCGTCTTCATCCATTTCCATAACAGTCTCTACAGTCTCATAGCATGACCCGGTTGAATCTTCTACTTCAAGCTCGTAGTTGCTGATTGTCCTTTAAACAAAAAATATTATTTACTGATCACGGTGTATTATGAACTGATAAATTTGCATGCCGATAATTTGTTTCCGGAATGTCCGATAAAAAAGACAGTTGTTCGAAATATTTCCATTTCTTTTTTGGAGATTTGGCAGCTGATACCGATGGAGTAAACATGTTCTTACGTTCGCGGACATATCTATCGCGAAGTGTCTTCCACCGCTTTTTAATTTGCTCCACTAAAAAAATAATAACTTATTATCATATTTTTTGCTAATGTTTTAGTAACATTACCACTTTTATTTAATGCATGGGAAATTTCCTTCCAAGCAGCTTATTTCAATTCTAATTTTTTGTTGGAACTTCTTGATTTGTCATATAAAAATTGTTTGTTTTTTGCTAAGGATATAATGTTTTCCTCCATTTTCCCTACATGAAAAATTAACTTGATAGCTTGGGATGACAGCAATATTCACGCTGCCTATGAAGACAGTAACAGCAAATTTAGAATTTTAAATGACTCGGCAGCACGACGTGTATGCTGCTTTCTATCAATCAGCTTCAATCAGCTGATCGCTCTCCACCAATGAAAACGATTTACCGTGGCTGTCACTACCGCTGCCGTGCTTATCTTATTAGGCTTTACTGTGCAAACGGAGCCGACTTAATGTTGTACAAATCACAATTATCAAACTAATGTATTAACGATTCGTAATTTTGCCAGACCCCTCAACTTATCCTCCATTCCCCTATTTAATTTAAACTCAGCGAAACGATCTTCATACCCTCCGAAGTCACCTCAAGGATACTGTTTTACTGTCCGATTCTGCTTTCATCCTTGGTGAATTTGTGCAACCTTGTAGTTATATTGTGTACTAAATTTAAATAATCAACATCAATTTTGTTTTCCAAATAGAAGGAAGTTTTATGAAAGGGTGAAACTTTGTAGTTTGCTGCAATATTTTCCCTAGCGTACCCAGGGGCGGATTTCCCTATAGGCCGAGTAGGCCCGGGCCTAGGGCGGCAGATTTAGGGGGCGGCGATTTTTTCTTGTAGTTGTGGGTATTTCATTACATTTTTATACTTTTTCGTTTTTTTAAATAAAATAATTCGTTGGAAAGTGTTATTTTTAATTCTACTCCATTTTTTTCAAATCTACTCCGATTTATGAGGCAGCCTACTCCGCTAATTCTAGCCTGGGGTCCCTTCACTGGATATAGATCATTCAATTTTTCGTGTTTTACAGGGAGTAGGGGGGCGGCAATCTTCCATAGGCCTAGGGCGGCCAAGTGATCAAATCCGCCCCTGAGCGTACCATTACTTAACGTCGTAGGGCTTGACTTTATTGTCAGTAAAAATTCTCTTCTTTTTTGTTTTTATTTTTAAGACATTTTTTATGAGGACTCGTAGTATGCTAGTAGGTCGAAGATCCCCGCATATTAAGGGCATATGGGTTCAAAGAAATTGGATTAAGGGAGAAGCACAATTTTATTTCCACGAGATATTCCACTCTGCTATATATGTAGGTACACTGCTCAGCTCTGTAAATCACGAAAAGTTGTTGTGGTTGCTCTCAACCCAAAGATTCTTCCTTTGTTTGTAATTTATCCCATGCGAGTGTAAAATGAAAATCAACTGCTCAGACAAATTATACAAGTTATACATGAAACCTTTATACAATCAGCCACTTGTTGCTATGCTTTGCGCCACAACAATTTCCCAGAAATAATGATGGTTTATTTGACGGAAAGGATATTTTTATGTTTCCACATTTATAACACTTTTCATAAATGTTCTCCTCCTTAGAAAGTTATTTGCAACAATTACCCTTTTTGGGTTTCATATATATTCATTCAAAAATTTTAGTGCAACACGAGCCATAGCGCCTGTTCCAAACAACAAATATCCCACATTTGTTGCTACATGCAATAGCACAGCAGCATCAGTATAGCAAGCCCAAGCCCAACCGTCCTCCGTAGTATTACCCAACAACTACCATCAAGTACTAACAGCAGCTGAGATTGCTTAAGCAACATGCATCGCATCAGTCAGTTTAGTGCCCAATAAGTTCTGGCAGAAGTCAGTTTAGTTTTTGAACAAATCGGTAAGGCACCGTTCGTTCTCTTTCATGAGATAGTAAGTCGCCTTCATTTCATTTGTCGTGAAGTTCCTTATTCGCGCAGTTTGTGTTGTGCTTGTGGTGAATTTGGTTTTGGTCTTCTTATCGGCAGTGGTGTTTAGCCTTTATCTTCAGCAGGAGCACCTAATCCTAGTTCTAGTCTGCTTGTAGTAACGTAAGTGATTTGTGCGTGCAGAAGACGTGTTTGATCTGGTCGCCATTTACTAGTCCATCATCGTGGCCGAAGAAACAAATATCCGCGTGAATTTGCAAGTTATCTCGGGATGAAAAATGAAATTTGCACCTAATACAGTTATTTTAACTTGCAATACAAAATAATGTGGTGTAACGGTAATACCGTGGTGAGTGATGGATTCAAATGTATGTCGGTAGTCGGTACCCCATGCCACAGCAATGCCACTCAGAGTGAATTCCTTGGAGTTGTACTTCAATTCTCATAGGATCTCTGGTAGTGGCCGTGATACGTGACTCTATCTGTTTGTACAGTGATAAAATAGTGGCAAGAAATCAACGTTAAGTGGCTGCAAGGTGTCACCGCGGTTTCCGTTGTCTGTTCCCATTTCCTTTCATCATCGTCTCAAGTAGTGTTTTGAACAGGGTGTGGAGGGTAAAGTGAAGTAAAGTAAAGTGTTAAGTTGCGCCGCCGGGGGTGTGAAATTTTTATTCACAATATTCCCTCCCATGCGTATGGCAAAGAAAGAAATTATATCTTTGTAACGGGATCTGAAGACAACGGGTCTACTTTTTCGCATATTGCTGCAGTGAGCGTGCTGCAAAAAGAGTTTATATATAGTGCGTGGTGAAATTGTGAGATAGCGGTATACCATATCAAGGATATTTACTTGGAGACGGTGTTGCATCGAAGTTTTCTTCTGACACATGGATAAGTCAGCTACTGTGGTACTAAACTTCTTTGATTTGTGACTTTGTAAGTTTTCCCTAGTTTTTATTTTTAGTCCTTAAGAAGCGTGTCGCTATGGCTTTAGATATAAGACTTAGTTTTTTCTTAATGATTTTCACAGGATATTCTCAGCCCTTATTTACATAAGTGGATAAAAGTTCTTAACTCAACTGCCAACCGGATGGTGTCTTCTGGAAGATTTAAGATCCAAAAATACTAGCAACGACCTGATCTGAGACTTGGGGCGACAATTACGCATATCTTCCTGTATCCTACCTGATATCTCAGCCTTTTAGTTTTTTTTTAAGGTTTCTGGGAAATATTTTCGTTGTCGACGTGTTGTAGAAACACACGAACAATTTCTTAGAAAACAAAAATATTTTAACGAACTCATTCATTCTGCGTATTTTTTCATTTGTTTGGGATTTTGAGATTGTTGTTGGTGCTTTTCACAATGTCGCCACATTTCATGTTTGTATTATTCTGCTGAAAATGTCTGGAAACAATCTGAATTGAAGATGCAGACAGGAAATATTATATTTACTGTTTTGGGCCTATAAATATAAGAAAAATGCGCTGAAAGTCAATTAGGGTAGGTTTTAAACCGAAAAACTGTAATTTGCCATTTTTCTAAAGTATTTTAAAGATTCTTATTAAATAAATACTGTTATAACCGCTGGTGGCCTTAACAAATATACTTTGCTGCCTAAGTACAGCGAATTCTGTTAATGACACCAGTAAAATTTAGGTCTGCATATCAAACGAGCAATTCTTGTATTTTTGTAACTTTTGTAAATTTGCGTACAGGACAAAGGATTTCGATGATATGGAGCGAACTATTATCTTTAGGATAGCGATATAGGTGTAGGAGTGAATCTCTGTTAATAATAGGTGGGAAATTTTAATGAGATTTGTAGGTGCTAAAAAGCGACTGAGCTCGATTTTAATATTTCATAACGTCATTTAGGAGGTATAAGTTTTGATAAAACGGAGTGAATCAACCGTTTTCTGGTTAAAAAAAAAGTTTTTAGCTAGATCTCTCTTTAAGAAATTGATTTTAGTGGTATTTATTAAGTTACTAAAATGGCTCCCAAGTAACATTGGATGTTGAGTTTCCTATCACCGAGGACCGATCGACCTATTTTGGTTCAAATTACGTAAACTAGACTTAAGAACTTACCCTTAAAGGCTATTATTCTTTTGAAGTATAAATTAGGAAAGAGATATTACTTAAGAATTTCTTAAATCAGGCCTTCAAATAATCGTAGCTTTGTAATTAAGTATTTGGGGTAAATAACGTAATAATTCCTTTTTAATTCACCTCATAGGAATCAGTAAAAAAAAATTTTAATAATAGTATTTATTAGCATATTCATAGCTATTTACATAAATCTATAATATTTAGTTAATTGCTAGTGCTAATTACTTAGATGTAGAATTTTTCCTTGACATATTTATTCCAGTTTTAAAAACCCTAAAGTTCGTTTCGGTTTTTAATCTTAAAGGCTACTCATTAAATTTTTGAAATCCTCTAAATACTATATTATTTTGCATCGCTGCACTTAGGAAACATGGCAATCTAAAATCATCCGGTGAAGATAAAAACATCCATCATTATTCTCGGTTTCACATTGAGCCACTACAAAGTATCTATCATGCATCTTACGGGAGTATATCTCTCACATCTTAGTATAGTTCGCATTGCTTTATTTTGTAACATCTGAAGATTATTTATTATTTGTTTATTACTTAAGAATAAAATAGTCGAACAGTATTCAAAATGTGGCTTGATAATTGTATTATATATAATAAATATAAATATAAAAATATAATATAGGTTGATACATTTCTCCTGACTCTTCTCATAAAGTTTATTTTCTTCGAAATTTTTGCACTCGTAGTATTGCCGTGTGCTGTAAACTTTAGCCTATAGGCAATCACAACTCCCAGGTATTTGAATTCCTTTAACACTTCTATCATTACTCCGTCCATACTCAGTCTGAGCTCCTCCTCCTCATTTATCAACATTGCTTTTATTTTCCCGGTATTAAGTTTTAGTTTTTTTGCTTTTAACCCGTAACTTAAACTATCCAGATCTTCTTGTAACTTAAATTGAATTGCATACTGATATTACTGCCTGCTATATAAATTAGCGTATCATCCGCAAACAAAGCTAACTTTGAATGCTTAATCGCTGTGCCTATGTCATTTATATACATTGAAAAGAGAAGTGTTCCCAAAACGGATCCTTGTGGTACTCCCAAATCCACATTTGCAGCTGGTGATATAGCCCGATCGACCTTTGTTCTCTGGCTTCTGTCGCATAGGAAACTTCGAAACCATTCTAGTTTTGTGTTTTTTACTCCATACTCTTCCATTTTTCGCTATTCTTCTTTTTATGTTATTACTTCCTACGAAAGGAAAAGAAATACCATCGAGAGCCTGAGAGGCGAATTTGTTGACTGTTCTAGTTGCTTACAGCATCCCTCTTGATACTCAACCAAGGTAATGGAGGACTAGTTAATGAAAGACCTTTCGCTGGGCTACAACGCAAGACTCCCGTCTTAACATTGCAAAACCTTGAGGATTTTGAATTATCCCCATATGGTGTCGGATGTAGTACTTGGATTTAATTTTTATTGTATAAGCTCTAGTTTTGAATTACGCCAACATTGTATAAGCTCGAGATCATTTTAAATTGCATAATTTCTAGTTTTGAATTACGCCCATATTGTATAATTTCTAGCTTGCTGAATTATTTCCTTATTGCACAATTTTACATTTTTTTTTTTTGTTTTATGTGATTAACGGGGTTTCAATACTCGTATAAATGACTGCGTTCGTATACCGTTCATCCACGCTTAAGACAATATACAATATAGCAACTAACCCTCCCCAACTCGCTCCTGGAGCTACCTATCCCGACCGAGTAAGTTTGTAGGTCCAGGCCATGCTATTCTAGAAAAAGAAAAATATAACAAAAATAAATAAAGATCAACGAGCTATAATTCCACTAAGTTAAAAAGAGGTGGGAGCTTAAAAATAAATAAATAAATTAAACGCACATTGAAATTATAATAAAAGATACTGAAAATTTTTTTTAAATAAGAAGAGTAAAATAGTGGACTGAAAATAATTTTATTAAAGTGTAAATAGACTGATTCGAAACCAAAAATTAAAAAGAAATTAAAGAAAATAAACAAAAACAAATGAAATAAGCTAATTGAGCAGTGAAAATGAATAGACTGATATAAGAATCTAGAAATCCAGGTCATGTATGCCAGCACATCGTGTCGGAGTCCACATCTTGACTGAGTTCTAATAAGAAGCCTGGCAGACCTAATAAAAGAACACCGAAGGAATGTTCTAAAAAAAAGGAACCATGGAAAAAGAAACAACAAAAAAAAAACTCGGCTGGCCGTAGGTGAAGCTGTATAACGCAATTTCTGTCCTCTTCTGGTTTTGAGCATCACAAGGTACAGTAGCCGATCAGCGTGGTCCTCTGACTTGAATTTGCGAAGATCCATCAAAAAATTAAAACCCAGAAAACGGGGAAGGAAAAGAAAATATTTATCAACGTTTGTCACAAGACTAAGAAAAGCAATTATAAAGGAAAAAGGAAAAATTAAAACAAGGAGGCAATAAATCTGGCAAAGGAAAAGGGATTAAAAGGAAAAATTCAATTTGTAATAGAAAGCAGGTACCTGGGTTATCCACGGTGTAACGAATATTGAAAGAAAATCAAAGGATTAAGACGACCGAGGCAGTTCCAGGAGGAGCAAGTTAAGTACATAGCTTTGTTTTTTTATTTTTATTTTTGGTTGTGTAATCCATTCGTGGCTGGGCGGCGATGATTTCCGCGGTAATAGATATAATTGTCGTAGTATTTCTTTTGAGGAAATTGTGCAATCAGGAAATAATATAGGATAATACCGGTATTCAATCCTTTGTTTGTACTGCTTGAATTTTGTGTTATCAGGGAATAATATAGAACAGTGCTAATATTCAATCTCTCGTTTAGAATTGTGTTATCTGCAAAAAAAAAATAAAAACAAAAACACATATAATTAAATCGGTTCCTATCGTTTTCTTTGACTGGTTTCGTGATCTATCCAGCAAGCCGCGAAAGATCACGTGGCGCCCAAATCCTTCTACTTCTCAAGTTGAACCCCCCGTCTCCTGAGCTAGCAGATACCTACTGTGGAGGTGTCACAACTGTCGTCCGTGAGTAATAAAATATTTAAAATTTTTCAATAAAAGTATTGACCCACACGTTATATTGAAAAAAATTGTGGCTTCGCAATTTGACGAAACTTTATTATGTAAAAAAAAGCTAACGGGTTTTCCAATAAGAGGTGTTATTTTGATATTCAAAGAAAAATGCCATTTTTTGAGATAAATGATCGGATCTTTATTTCATTATAAAGAGGAAGGTATGCCGTTAATAATGGAAAATAATATCAGCCATAACCAAATCGCAAAGTGGCTGTCGTATGTCCTCGATGGCCTCACGAATTCCATCTTTGAGGTCTTGAATCGATGCTGAGCTGTTGGCGTAGACCTTCTCTTTCACGTGACCCCAAAGGAAGAAGTCGCAAGGTGTTAAGTCACAAGATCTCGGTGGCCAATTGTGATCACCTCTTCGAGAGATAACACGGTCCGGAAACTTTTCCCGTAAAAGATCAATGGTTTCGTTGCTTGTATGGCACGTAGCGCCGTCTTGTTGAAAGTAAACGTTGTCCAGATCAATACCATCCAATTCCGGCCATAAAAAATCATTAATCAACTGTCGATAGCGCAATCCATTCACCTTAACTGTTACTCCAGCCTCATTTTCGAAAAAGTAAGGTCCAATGATCCCGCGGGACCATGAACCGCACCAAACAGTCACACGTTGAGGATAGAGAGGCTTTTCAACAATAACTCTTGGGTTTTCCGAGCCCCAGATGCGACAGTTGTTGACGAAGCCATCGAGGTGGAAATGGGCCTCATCACTCAAGATGAGTTTTCGATGGAATTCCGGATCATTTTCATGCATTTCAAGGACCCAATCAGCAAAGACTCGACGTTGTTGATGATCGGCCGGCTTGAGTTCTTGTGTTAACTGAACTTTATAAGCCTTAAGACCCAAATCTTTATGCAAAATACGGTGTAATGACGTTTTTGGAATGCCTAATTCCTAAGAACGACGAGGAATGGACAAACCTGGGTTTTCTTCAACACTTTCGGCTACAGCAGCAATATTCTCGGCTGTTCTTGAGCGACGTGCACGGGTTTTATTCTTCACATCACTAACTTGTTCCGACAGCTCGAATTTTTCTACCAATTTCTGTATTGCGGTCCGACAAGGCGCTTCACGACGACCCAAAAATGTTCGAGTTTTACGAATCGTCTCTGCCACATTTTCACCATTTTTATAGTTACTTTTAATAATTTCAGTGCATTGGTGAATCGAGTATCGTTCCATTTTTATTAATGGCGTAGTTTTTACTTGTCAACTGTCAAAAAATGACAGCTCCAAAAGTGACATCTACCAAAATAGCGGGCTAATTAAAATAACACCTCTTATTGGAAAACCCTTTATTATGGATGTTTTTAGAAAAGATTCTTTAGAAGTAACAGTTTCAAGTTTTATAAGAGATGAAATTAATGTCCGTAGATTTAAGCTTCCAAAAAATGCAACGGGTCTCATTAAATTAATCTTGACAGATTATGCAAATAAAAAAAGTGTGTTGAAAAACAAATTGCAAAATGCTGAATATAATGAAGAGAAATTTATTCTTACGATGGATGAATGGACCAGCACCAAGATGAGGAGATATTTTAATATTAACTTAGCCACTTCTTATCAAGGCCATGAAGAAGAAAAGGCTACAATGGGCAGAGGAGCATAAAGATTGGACATACTGGAAAGGTGTAGTATTTTCGAATAAAAGTCACTTTGACGTATAGGGTTACCGGGTTAGTGTTGTAAGACGAAGTCCTAAAGAAACGCTGCGTCATGAACATATTTGTCACGGTCCTAAGCACCCACCTAAAGTTATGTTTTGGGGATGAAAACCAATTGAAGGCATGATGAACAGCACCAAATATGCAGAAGTTTTAAGTGAAATGCTCCTGCCTACTTCAGAAAGATTATTCCCGGATAGAAATGGAATTTTCCAACAAGATCTTGCCCCGTGCCATGCATAAAAAAAAATGAAGACATTTTTTGTGGAGCATGCTATTCAGGTACTTAAATGGTTTGGAAATTTGCTTGACCTCAATCCGATTGAGAATCTATGGGCGATTGTCAAAGCCAGACTCAGGAATAAGGATTGCACCACGAAAACAAAGCTTATTTCGGTTATAAATGAAGTATGGTTCCCCGATTTACAAATAATAAATATATGTGAAAACTTAGTTTTATCGATGCCAAAACGCTTTAGGAATGTTATCAGTAATAAAGGGGGTCATACAAAATATTAATTTAATAACATTTTCGTATATTTTACTTTTTTTTTTAATAGACTCTATAGGTATTACAACAAAAATTTGCTTGTACCAATTAATTTGCACGCAACTATACATGATGCTAATGGAAAGTTTAATAATTTGGTATAGGCTCGCCTAAATGGTTCATGTAACTCAGGAAAAAGTCAGCAATTAGTTTGAAATCATTTTTTACAATTTTGTATTTCGTTTGACACATGCATCGTCGCTGGTACTACATATGGTGCTGCTGTTATTGTAAAATTTATAGGGAAAAGCCCTACAGAATTTCAAATATGTCTTGCTCATGGCGCTCATCTTGCATGGATATAATTTGTGCTATAGGTGATTCTGAAGAAGAATTTTCTGAAACCGATATTGATTATGAAGAATCGGAAGACGATGTTGATTATTTCATTGAAGATGAGGAAAATAATATTGTTTCTTCCGAAAGAAGAAACTTTAAGCCCAATCTTCATCAGAATCTAAGAAAAGTTGTGAATTTTTTTCGAAATTCTACTATTAGAAATAACATATTACAAGGTCATATAAATGAAATGCATAATCACGAAATTGATTATAATACTCGATGGAATTCAATCGTTCCACTAATTAGAGCTTTACTCTTAAAAGATAGCATTATTGCTAGTATAAAAGATTTATATGCTTCACATTTATTTCAAGCTGTGGATTTTTAGTTATTGGAAAATTTAAAAGCAGCATTAGTGCTAATAAAATTGACTGTATATGCATTTTGTAGAAATGACGCAAATATTATTCAGGCTGAAGGAGCTATTGATTTTTTTATACTAAACTGGGATAATTGAATACAGATATTAGTCGAAAACTCTTAGTATCAATGCAAAATTGATTTGAACATAGAAGAAATAAGAATTAAATTAATTTGGCTAAATTTATCCTGACACAAACTATTCAACCATCGAAACAAATTTTAAGTTATTCAACTGAGATGCTAAAAAGATTTGAAAGTGCAGAAATTTCATCAGACATCGAAAATTTGAATTGATTGTATTAAAAATTTAACTGAGCTCTAATTAAAAGATGAGTTACATTTGGCAATTGAGAAAGCCCCTTTAGAACCAGAATCAAAATGTGATTTTGATTTATTGAAGCAAGAGTTCGCTTTGTATAAAAGAACCAACAATAAAACATGAACATAATTTTATTGTTCAATGCACTAAAAGCCATCAAACCTACATCTACAAAATGTGAAACCGCTTTCTCCATAGCTGCAAACTTTAGCACAAAAATATGATACAGATTATCCGATTCTTCGTTGAATGCTTTAACCTTTTTAAAAGTTTATTACTTAAATAATAATAATCAAAGTATATTGATTGAATAATACTAAATAAAATTTGATTTGTTTGTTTTCCAACTATATTTTTTTAGGAAACCGCACGAACCGCTAAAACCGCCGTTATCAATTTTTACAAAACCAGAAACCGCAGTTTTAAATTATCCGGTTTTTCAGATGCCCTATATCATCTAATTTTTTAATAATTTGTCTTAAGGTGGTCAGAGGATCATTTTAATTTAATGCGAAAAAAAATATCACATTTCAACGTTATTGGTATGTGTTCTTCATATTTAGTTATTATCTAAAAACAAATTCAATTACGAAAGAAGTGATTAAGAATTTTCATTCCAATTAATGAAAATGTAATCCCAAATCTAATCCCAATCGGAAGTATTCTGCGGTAAGTTGATAACATTACCCAACTAACAATTAAGGTCGAAAAGATGTCGGCTGAACCTGTTAAGAGGGCATAATTTTTAGTGGATCTGACCTATATTGGTGAATTAGACGTCGATTGGACGTCGAATTCCCAATGCGGGGAATAAACTGGAATTATTTTGGACGTAAATATAAGGTAATATAGGACAGGTTGGCAAATAGGACAAGACATTATAAGATTAAATATCTTAAATTGTCGTCGATTCGACGTTTGTTTGACGTCTATTCGACCACCCGTAGTCTCACTTCCGACCAATTTGTACGAGAAAGACATAACGTTTTTTGTTTATTATTATAGATAATTTGTCCCGTAAATGAATGAAGGAAACAACAATAATGGAACTTGTACCAAACTGAAAACTTAATAAGGAAAAAATCAAAATGGATGTTAGATCTAAGATATTTTAACTTGATTAATGCATTTATTAAATCGATTGTACGCATTGTGTATGCATGAAAAATAGCTGCAAGACAGAATTGTTCGTAAATATTACAGATGTACCCAAGAAAATTTCAACGGGCCTGTCCAATTTTATATTAAGAAATCTGTATTTAATAAAATTCTTTTGTGAAATTGTTTTTTTCAGTGCATATGATCAAAATATTTTTTTTCATACTTCGGACGTTTGAAAAATAAACTATTGATATTAATTTAAATTAATAATTCAATAATTATAGAAAATAATAAAGTTTCGAAAACTCGGCTTTAATTTTTTTATTTATGGGGCTCATTTTCGATAACAAATATGGCGATTTCTTCATTTTCGTCTTAAAAGTTTCTTTTTCCTAATTATTCGCCCTATAAAAGTTTCTAACTTACAATTTATGTCCTCTAAGGCCAATTTTCCTATTTAGGAAATTTTGTTTTGAAAGTAAATGTCTTTAGAGCATATTTTGACTATAAATTAACCTATCAACATTTTCCTTTCCTATAAATAGTCTTATGAAGGCATTCTGTCTCTAAACGGTCCTATTAGGGAATTTTGTCTATACAGAGCGATATTTCGGCATTATGTCTTGAAATCGTCCTATTAGTACAAATTGTCTTTAAAATGCCGTATTAGGGCATTATGTGTTATTTAGTTGTAAAGAGAGCAGCTGTCAAATGTACTCACGCATAGAAGCTTTCAGTGTGCACAGTCGATTCTGGTTAGTTCTAGAAACCGCGAAATTACCAAAAGTTGGTTGTGCTTTATAGATCACGTAGTGTAGTTTGAAGTGAAAAGTTTTATTGGTATTAATTGATATGAAAAATGGAAGATAAGACATGAAAAATTGTAGCTGCGTTGAAAAAAGAGGGCTTTCAACTAGGATGGAATATTCATATGTTCCAAGTAACTGGGGGCGCAATGGAACGTTGTATTGGCCAAAATCAAATGCCTCAATATTACGTAGAGGTCCCTGCAGCATTCCTGAAGATGATTGGACCCAGTATAGCTGTAAAATGAAGAAAGACCAAATACATGGATTTGAAGAGGTGGAGTTATGGGAAGAGGAATTTGTAAATGCTTCAAATACAGAAGCAGAAAAAAAGTAATGTGGAGATTTTATCTAAAAATTTATTTATTAAGTTATATAAAATTTTAGCTTGCCAATAAGTCCTAAAAGGAAAAGATCGGAGTTATAATTTGTCTGTAAGTGGAAGTTATGATGAGGTGTTCAAAATAGCGTCGAGGAAAGAAGCTATCCCACACCAAAATATAGTTGCCAGACCACGACAATTGGAATCATGTACTGTTGCAGAGCAGGAGATTGTCAATTCTCTGAAATCGTTCGATACTCTGCTGTCTGGAGGTTTAACTACTGAACAAAGTGAAATAGAAATTCAGGAAGTCGCATTTTCGTTTCAGTAGAGGAATTTCTCAGAAGTAGGTTGGTTTGATTTACTTACATCTGGTATTAAAAAAAAAATTGTTTTAGTGCAACAGAAAATTGACGAAATAGATGCATCACAAAAAAGAATAGAAGCTAGTCAAAAAAGGATCACTGAAAGATTGGATAGTACATTCTTACAAATGAAAACAACACTGGATAAAATTTATAGCATGTTAAAAGAAGAACAACGCAACAGCACCAACAATATTGACACGACTTCAATAGACAGCACTCACACTTTTCAGCGAACAATTTATATTTCCTCTTGATTCCGTAGAATTAATATTAAAATTTGAGAAGTATATTTGTAATAATAATGACTACAAATCTTATTTGATATTACTGGATAATTTAAACTATTCATGAATTATGTAGATTAAATTATAATAAGTTTCAGATTGAACATTTTGCTTCAATTGGTGATACTGGAGGAAATGAGGACTGAAAGTGTGTTGCCAAGAAAATGTTATCAATGTTGTTCACTAGATCTGTTCTGACATCATTTTCATGGACCGGTATATCTAGAACATCAGGCGTTGAGAAAAAAAAAATCTTCTCAATCCTGTGAGGGTATTTTATCCATTTTCTTCAGCATTATTTACATGGCTGACTCGCGTTGGACTAAACAAAAGAATGAACAGTTCTTTAAATATAACATATTAAAACATGCAAAACAAATTAGTGATGCCTTTGATAAAAAGAACAAAAACAAAATTTTGTCAAATGATAATCAGGATGCTGAATATGGCTGCGAGAATTAAAATATTTTGAGTGAGAATCTTCCTGTTGACAAATAATAAATTTTGATTTTTATGCAATTATTTAACTGAATTTGTTTTGTTTCCGAAGATTTATATAAGTTTGTAAGTTTCCAAGTTCCTATTAAAAAAAAGAAGTATATTTTTTTAGAAAACATATAAATTTTGATTTTTTATTGCTGCCAATCCGCTATGTAAAACTCTTCAATTCATTTTATATTTATGAAATTCCAGAAGTATGTAATTCTCACTGTTTGAATTTTTTTTCGATAGAACTCTGTTTAAGTACTATGTACGAGTATTAGGCAGATGCAGAAAATCTTTTTAAAGGGTTTTATTTTTGTGTTGTCTTGTAATACTTAGCGCTTCCTTCCAAAATTGATGAAATAATGAATAATATTAATCATATTATAATTAAAATATAAATACAGGGATTTATAATAAATAAAACAAATTATTCATACTTTATTTCCAAATCAAAAGTGTGAATTAAAGGAAGAAAAACAAATTCAGTGTGGTACTGAAGGCACAACATTTTACATTTTATCTCTCTTAATGAATATAGTCTAGGTTTCTTATTTTTACATTTATAAGAAATGCCATTAAGTGTTGAATGTTGTTCTCCTTTTGTAGCATATATATTTATACGAGATGAACAGAACGGACTTATAAAGAAATCATATTTGTTTTGTAAACCGGTACCATATACGAGCAGTTATTTTCTTCACTTTTCTGTAGTAATTTGTGGTGAACCAGTATGGCTTAACTTTCTTTTTATTCGGCATTTTTGTCGATAAATCACTGACACAATTTGTGCTTCACTAAACGTCACTTGGCTTTTCCTTCTAAGTTGAATTTAGGTAATAAAAAAAATTTCTACTTGTCTTGTTTCGTCCAAAAACGACATTAGGACTTTGAGATCTACTATTCAAGTATTTTTTATTTTAAAGTTTGCTACATTACTTAATAAGTAACATTCATAAAAAAAATGCCTTGATTGTGAACCTAATTCGAACTTTTAACTTTTAAGTCCATCCCAATTTGAAGTCCTTGAATAGGGCAAAATTTTTCTAGTTCTGACTTCTAAAAAGTCTTAAAGGTCCGATAAAATTTGTGGTTGAAATTAGGGAACAAATTAGGTTGAAACTTCTAAAGTTAATGCCTAAAATTTAACCTCAAAGTAAAACGGGCTTGAAGACAAAGACTGGGCTCAATTTTCCTATATCCAAACCTGAAGAAATTCTTTGGAGTTCATATAATTTACAAGTCTAAGTTTGGAAAAAATTTAAGAATAGTTTTCCAAAATAACAGACATAATTTTAACTTCACAGTCTAATAAATTTGCAGGACATTTTGCAGGTTCAATTTATTAACTCTTATCCCAAAGAAAACCACTAGAAGCCTAATGGATTTTGGGGGTTTAGTGGAAGTTATAATTAGAGTATTATCGACTAGAACTATATCTTGGACTTTTAGGGCTTAAAATTATCTCCAAATTAAGTAATATTTTACATAAAAAAGCCAATATGTCTTTGAACTGCACGATTTTACCTATCTTGCTAGTTGGGTTATCCCCAGAATTAAGAACAAAAAAAAAAAGCTCTTATGCTCTCTATGCATAGCATTTAAAGGAAGAGAAGTTGTGATGATAGTTTGTGTTATAAAAAGGTTCGTTTTAGGCGGAAACTGGTACATGTAAAGACAAAAAAAAAAACTCTTCTTGATTAAATAAAGATTGATCTTCGTTGAAATGAAATGTCTTATTATGAGAAATAGAGCAAAATTATTTTAGAAAACACGTAAAACAACATTTGCATAAATTCTGCATTATGTATGTTGAACACAGCTGAAAATAAATAAAAATACATTAAAATACAATATACACAATAATTAATACTTCCCTATTTCCTGAGTTCCTCTTCCAGTCAGCAAATGCCTCCTATACGTCCATTGCACATCTGAAATAAAAAGAATTAGAGAAATTAATTTAATACAATATAGTTGATCAAATATAACAAGAAACTACAAAAAAACTACATAGTTTACATGCAGACTGCCAAGAAACAAATTTCTTGGCAGTACAATAACAACACTACATGAAAACATAAACATTGCTACTTTTCAGCGAAATTCATGTTACTGGCATAATAAACTATTGCGAAACATGCAATTATGTTTAAATATGCGAATAACATAAACTCGCAGAAGCTAAACATACTATTATTAATGAAAAATCAACAATTGTAGCCATTGTTGACACTTCATTAATCACTTTTCCAACATGAAAATTTCGCATAATTTGTATATTTCCTGCAAATTATGCACAGGAAAATCATTAATTAATACTTAAAGAAAATATTTATGCACTTACCTTGTGAATTAATCCCTTAGTGGCGAAGAAAATACACAATACGAACACGAAACTTCACTATTTAAAAACCGCGAAACCAACTGTCACCGCGACGAAGTAAATAATCACTTTTATGAAGTTGGCCGCGCTCTACCTGTTGGCAATAATTAAAAAACGCTAAATTGCCCAGGTAAGGAAATATTTATAAAAAAAGGTAATTTTAATTCCCATAATGAGTGGGAAAGAGAACGATGTGGAAACGAGACAGAAGAAAATTCGTGAGAGAATTTATGTTCCACACCGGAAATCAACATAGTATGATAGGGAGCGGCCATATTGATAAATTTTAGAAAAATTGAAATATTTCAATAAATGAATTAGGAAAAATTATGGATAATTAAAAATAAATTAATTCACATAATTTGGAATATTTTGACATTACAGCATGGACTTATAATGTGCAAAAAATATATGAAAATTACATTTTTTCATGTGGAACTTGTCCGAAAATGGCGGCTCGGACATTATAAAAAGGAGATGCTCCCTAACTAAACTCTCATTAGTTTGACAGCGATCGGAAATGCAACTTCGTATAGATCTAGTGTTCTTCAAAGTGGAAAATTATTCATCAGTGAAAATAACTTCAAATCTTTCTAGCATAAATCAACGTGCCAAGCAAGGTACAGTATTTACATGCTAAGTAAAGATTAACTTCTGTGGTGTTACAGGTTTTTGGTGACATTATAGGCTAAGTATTTTTTATACATTTTTAAAATATATTTGGTGGCAGACATTTTAGTTTTAGGTTTTTTCACATAGCGTTTAACTCATGCAAGCTAAGCATATTAGACGTTTCATGTGAAAAAACAAAGTAGAATTAATTAATATTAAGAGTGATGTGAATTATATTAAGAAGAACTAATAATAATAGAAAGTGAATTTTCAAATATAAGTGAAATTGGTGAAAATCTGAGGTATAAAATTGAGCACGTGTCACGTTACGACACCTCAAGAATACATGCCTACAGATAATTAATTAAATTAATTAAGTACATTTGAAGTGAAAAAATAAAAATAGAATTCAGACTAACGTAAAATAAGGAATTTTTGCTCAATAAAGTAACAGTAAACACAAGCTCACATATCTTGTCATTTTAACATACCGCTACACTAACCTACCCAAAATGCAGTAATATAGCTGTAGTGTTCAATTACCGCTACATTACAAAACAATGCATATGCAAATTTTTACCACAGTTTATGTATTGTAACTGTTCCATTTTGCTTAATTTATTTTACTTTATTTTTTGTAGATATTACTTTATTACGAATAGTATTTGCTTTTGCTCTTGATACTTTTCCGGTAGTGCTAGATGTAATTTTTTGCTGTAGTAATTTGTAAAAAACTAAAGACCTTTGCCTTGAAATTTTCTTGGGATAAATATTTAATTTATATTGAAATATGTGGCAAAAAGTCCTGATATTAACTCTTTAAAGTAATCTACGTTTGTAACGATAATCCCTTCAGCCACTTATGTATTAATGAGTTCCATAGCTATCTTCAATTCATTGCCCCTGCAATCAAAATGCTTTGCATAAAAAAAATTTACGATTCTTTGCTAAATTTTCCCCTAAACACAACATAACTAGAAACTGGAATCCTTTACAGGAAGAAAGCATGCCAATTTTGCTTTCGAAATTTTGTGAATAAGTGTTCTATAATGTAAATGAAACAAAAAAAAAAATCTAAAAAACCCCAAAATAACCTCTTTAAAGTAAGGTAACGGTAAAAAGTATTGGTTTAAAATTTAAACTTTTTGGGGTTTGCATATAAGACCACACCAGAAAAAATATAAAATTCTTATATTTATATTAAAATAATTTCTTTAATAAAATGAGGATTAAGGACTAATCCTTTATGAATAATTTGAGCTGTCAGCTTTTAATGGAAAAAAGGCCCACACATCACACAAGTATTGTACGCTGACACGAATTGCTACAACAGTTGGACCGATTCTTGTATCGTGTGTTGGATACACAATTGATAAATTGATGGTATAAGTAAATCAATTGGTTGCACTATATCAGTACATAATTAGTACAAATTCAGTTAAGTAATTAAGGAGCCTTCAGGAAGACGTATATCCTATATTTTCTTTTATAGGCCAAAACGTAATGTAGAGATTTCTCTTGTTAGTAAACAATCGCCGCTCTGAACTAAATATCTAAGAAATTCTTTTCTTCTTGGATAAAATTGTTGAATAAGGTAAAGAACTGCGGAACTTTTAAGAGAATTGCAAAATTAGTGCTTTTGAGATTTTATATGTAATTTAATGTTATTTGTAATAAAACTGTAATTTGTGAAGGTATTTGCAGCAATGCTTTTATTAACGGAAAAATCTAAAAAAAATTATTTAAACTCACCAACTACACAATTCACAACTGAACTAGAAGTTATAAAATGCAGTAATATTTTCTTGCATTACGAAATAAGAAGTAAAATAATTGTTTTTACAGTTAACGTTATATCAAAGCTCCTTTAATTTCGCAATATATATACTTTGAGAGTGTAGCAAACTGACATTTTGGAGATTTGCGCTGGAAATAAGGTAGGATTGCGACACAATAGATCAACTCTGGTCGGGGTGCCCACATAGGCTTAGTGGCTTAGACGCCCCTACATTTAACCTAAGGTATGATTGGTCATAATTGAATCAAAACATAAGTAATAAAGTCTAAAAGATTTAATATCTACTGCCTAATCGTGTGGATTTTTTTATTTTTTTAGTTTAAGCAGGAGTCTGCTTATCCATTTCGCCAAAGATTACCTATTCATAATTCCTTTTTCTTCTTCTGGACTATAGAAGGATTGATCAGATTCAGAGCAATAATATGCATCAAATTGTCTTTGGTTCTAAAGCTAGAGGGGCGGCTACAAACCACAAAACTTATCAGACTCACAAACGCTTTTTCCATCATATACCATATTTGCCGGGCCTTTCCTGCAGTCATATATTGATGGATGATGCCCAGGTGTTGAGGGAGAAAGGTAGAATCACAGATAAGTATTACCCAGATATGGAAGGAGATAGGATAGTCTGTTCATGCCCCCGTAGGCAGTGACATCTTCAAAGATTTTTATACATTGTTTTTGGTTAAAGTCTTTGCAAAAGCTTTTGAATATCTTGACGCTTTCACGATTTTTTCTTATTTTCCAAATACATAACTGATTACCAGGTTTAGTAGAATTTTTATCTTATTTTATGATGATTGTAATATTAACGGACATAAATGAAGAACTAAGATAAAACAATTATTTGAACTCATTAAGCAGTATTTTTTGTAAATATTAATTAGATCATTATGTGGAAAAACAACAAGAATTTATTAAAAGTAGAGATTGCGCTGATTAGTACAATCTCATTGGGTACAAAATTTTGCATTATTCTAGGAAAATTAGGTTAGGAAATTTTAAATTTTTTATGTGGCGTATTAAATATCTTTAAATAACTGCAATATCAACAACATGAACTACATCATGTTACTGAAGTTACAGAACATTTTCGCATGAAAACTATTAGAGGAACTCACATCCACATTATTGAATTGTTGCAGTAACTGTTATGTACTGAGCAATAGCTTGATTGCGATTTTATTCGTTACTTAAAATATTGTACGGGAAATCTCACATATGTATACTAAGTTTGCCATTCAGGGTATAACGCATGAAAATAATGCTGGTAGAGCTAAATGGGTTGGGCACCCAAATATAATATTCAAAGTTATTTTAATATTTTCATGTCAGTCAGTTATTTTTACACATAAACTACGGAACATAAAAACACATATATTTTTTTGCTACTTGCTGTTTTCTAACAGTGTTCCCATAATTTATGTAGTCCTCAACCCTGCCACTAATAAAATTATATACCAAATCCTCCTTAATTGACATCTCATCGAATATCAAAATAACTTCGCGCGATTTAGCATCGACCTTATCAATGGCCTTTTTAACCTCTACTAAAACGTTTTCATTTAGACCCGGAGATAAGTTTTTTATCTTAACCCACTTGTACAATGAGCTAGGATGAGGAAGTCTTAAATCGAGAAAATCAATCATGAAGATATACAAGGCTGATCTTCTATAGAAAAGACACTGAGTCATCCATTTTTCGCTATCATTTGTAAGTATTATTTTTCTCCAATAGCATTTTACATAGTACTTTCGTGTTTTCTGTTGTAGGTGTGCTATCTATAACCTGAGATAATTTAATAGTCTTTAGCTCCGACTTGATTTTTGTCGGTTGCTTTTTCGAGCAGTACTTCTTTCCAAACATTTTATTTGTTTTTCTAAAACTTTTTTTTTTCAAACTTCTGCTGGTACAGTTTATTATTTTTATAATTTTTTTTAACAGTTACTTCAAGAGGTTTCAATCCCGGCATTGTTTTTGTAATTTCCTTCGACAATAAATCGAATTACTCAAAAGTCATATCTGAATTCATTTCTGTTTCTAATTTACGATAAATTCTTATGTTTTCATCTCTATTGACAATAAGTGGTGGAGACGAACGATCATTCGGAAGAATTTCTTAAATATGTGAAGATACAAGCTGAAATTTTGGTACCGTCAACTTTTTCAATTTCATTTTTCAAATATCTGCTTTATCAAAATGAATATCGCAGATATATGGTTTAGTTTTTTGTTGAATTTCCTGTGCAGATTTATTACAAGCAGAAATCCATGAGCTCCACTCATGTGTGTTTCTTTTTGGAAATAAAAAAAATGTTCTTTAAGGAAAATATTTCGTATTTGATTTACAGCTTAAAATGGAGCACTTGACATGCCAAATTTTACCCATTTTTTACGAAAAAGTTCAATCTACGGGAAATAAATATACACAGTAATTTATTATGTTAAATGCACCCGCGAAGAAAAAACAAAAAGATTCATGTCTTTTTTCTAATACAGATATAATGCAATATTCTTAACGAAATTAAATATGCACACAAGTAAAACTGAAACGAAAAGAAAAGAACCAAGGAAAGTTCAAATGCCGATACAATATGAAATATAATGATCAGAAAAGAATGAATATGCATAAAGAAAACAAAAAGAAAAATAAAGAAAACTCAAACGCAGTGGTACAATAATATGATATAAAGATCCTAAAAAAATAAATATATAAAACAAAACGGGAAAACAAAGAAAACTCGAACACTGATAAAATAATGATTTAAAAATAATATAGATAGGTATATACAAACATAAAACAAAATGAAAACAAGAAAATTCGAACCCCTATTCAGTATGAAATAATGATCCTACAAAAATATATGCGAACACAGAAAACAAAAAGATAAACAAAGCAAACTCAAACGCCAATAAAATATTGATCTTATAAAATAAATATGCAGATAAGAAACAAACGGGGAAAACAAAGACAACGCAAACCCCAATAAAATATGAAATAATGGCCCTAAAAAAATAAATATGTACACAGAAAACAAAAGGGAGAAAAGAGGGACAATTTAAACCCCGATCAAATATGCAAATATTAATCTTGCACACAAAAAACAAAAACAAGGAATCTCCGAAACAATATAAAATAGTGATCATACACAAATAAATATTCACACAGGAAATAAAAAAGCAAAATAAAGAAAATTCAAATGCCGATATCACCGGTATAAGTATAGAACTACCCTTCAAATCAATTATTTATGGGCATATACTAGAAAACAGAAAAATAATGCCTTGAAAATTACAAAATAATACGAGTATGATAGTGCTTTAATATAACTGACACATTAATAATGTTCAGTAAAAATAAAGAAATTGCCAACAAAACTTCCCAAATAGTAATCAAATCTAAAATTGAATTTATCACTCTTAAAAATGCCAATGCAGAATGAAATTACCTAAAGTTAAATTCGTAAGCCAGCCTCAGAATTCTGCACGCATTAGCCTGCACAAATGCAGCTCCAAAAATACATAAATGCAACCAAACGTATCCAGCCAGTACCAAATATCATTCACCAACCACGCATTCACAATGCGAATCATCTAATAGCCACAAAATATTAAAATGGGTATGCCACCTTAACACGTACGTGTGTACTCAGTCCATGCATATATCTGATTTAAACAGCTAACGTTGAAGTTAAAGCACAAGCGCAGCCTGAAACCAAATTGTTATGCCTTTGCTAAAAGCTATGGCTGGCTGATATACAGGGTGTTTCCCCTTAGGAGGTCCATAGAGCGGGAGGTGATAGTACTCACCTAGACGAACCCAAAATTTAATGACAGGGGGGGGGGGGCAATATCAACCGTTTAGGAGTTACAGGGTGATTCATAAAAAAAGCTAGGTTTTCACAAAACATCCTGTATCTTAAAAACTACAGGGCGTATGGTCACTGTATGCAGAACTTCATGGCCTTTCCAACGACAGCTCAACCAGCCACGTACCCCTCTCCCTTCAGAAGTTATGAAGGTCTAAACTAAAAATTTCGGATTATCTTTCCTTTTTTTTTACTTTGATCTCTATTATTTTTGCAAAAAGGTCGTTAACATAACTTTTTTTTTATAAAAACTGTAAACTGTGGAGCCTCCTCTTTAATTTACCCTATTTGCTATCTGTATCCGTTAAAGAGTTATTAGCTCTTAACCTATTCATGTCATACCGAAATTAGCCGATATTTGTGTAAAATTACGTGTTTTCAGTCAGTAAGGGAACAAATTTGGGTTTGAGAATAGCTTTCAATATAGGTTTTGAGCTAATAACTCTTTAACGGATACAGATAGCACATGATTTCCAAATCTGGGTATTACTTATCTGTGGTAGAATCATTCGAAACAGTTTATGAATCTAACAGGTTCGATATTATAATAAGTTTGTGGCTTCCCCCAGATCGTGGGAGAAGAAATACCTAGTGCTTTAGCCCTTATTTTAGCCATACCGCATCATTAGCGTAGCAAGGATTGAATCCTGTTAACTTTTCTTCGTCCAAACTGCTTCCAAAGAAATCGTTGAGCGCTCAAATTTCTTCCCGAATAGACCATGTCCGGTTATAATCGCTTTGATATTCTGTATGTCACATCGATTTCTTTTTTGCCAGGATAGCGGTTCTTTTCCTTTTTGGAATTTATTTCGAATAATTGATGCCTTAAGATTACACCAAGAACTAGAGTGCACTAAGTATCTATGACTAACAAGCTTAATTGCTTTCAAATCCATTTATTTCTTAACTGGTTTAAGGGGTATTCTCCTCTTCAGCCTTCTGTGGTAAGTACATCGGCCGTATAATTACCAGGTACCCAGATGTTTCCCGGTACCTTTCTGTTTTGTTTTTGTGTAATAGATATTACCTTAAGTACTAGAGATTCCTCCAATATCTCATATTCCGGATAGGTCGGAAATTCTCTAGCATGTTGATGGTATGGAGTCTAAAACAAAAACCTTTCAGAAACTAACCAATGAGTTGCCAGAAATAATATTTCCCCGAAAGGTGCAAAGTATCTCACAGATCAAAGTGTTAATCACTGTAGGACATCTCCACAGTCCCATCGACACTAACTTAAATATGTATTAAAATTAAAGTTGAAAAGAAAGATATAATAAGGACGAAGGACACACGAAAAACTTTGCCGTTTATCTTTCCGATCTAATTGTGCCTGACGGAGGGTAAAAATTAAAACAATAAATTTTCATACCAATAATTTAAATGAAAACTCCCATCAGCTCGTCAGGTAGGGTATTCGCCCACAAAAAAAAAAAATAAATTAATTTCGCCTCAATTAGCAACTAAGACAATGGCCACCCCAAAGAGGAACTTTTTAAGTACCCAAAAGGGATTACGGCTGTCCTTGAATTTATTCTAAATAACGAACCCATCAAGGGGAACTGTTGATGTGAAAGTTTACAGTTCTTGGAAATTTTTTAAGTAGACGGCCCGTTTTCTTTCTTGAACTGAAGTGCGATTAAAATCTTTTTTGGCAATTACTTTCCTGAGAAAATTGTTAAAAATTACTTTTAATTGTGTGGTGATAGATAAAAAATTTGGGAAACTTGATTTTCTTCAAATCAATAGACAGTAGAGTGTTCCTATTACACCTAACTGCAAAATCTCTCTAGCATTAGTTTGGGGTGAATGTGAATTGTGCACGACTTCTTCAAGTGCTTTCAAAATATTGTTAGGAACAAAAGTAAGATGAAACTCGGCTGAATTCGAAAACCTTTTAAGAATGAGTAAAAGTTTTGTCAGTTGGCTAATTTGTGCATGAATGTTTTCATTTTGATATGGTAAAAGAAATGAGTTAGAGTAGCTGGTATTCCAGGTAACTAACACGATTTTAATAAACTTTCGTGTGTATGTAGATGACAAATACCAATGCGCTAATTTACTTTAAAGCGTTTTATTTTTCCAGGATACTAACGAAAGTAACAGAGAAACTTTTAACTAATTAACTTTACCTAATTACATCGTAGTTGGAACTTCCTTATTATAGTCAACATGAATATGGCACGAATGGTTGCGAAAAACTGATTTCAATACCCAACAGCGAGAAGAGGACAGAGTTAAAATTTTATAATAAATTCTCATGTGATTGAATGATGATAGTTATGCTTTTAAGTGACGGCTCGGTGTACATGCTTATATGGTTATAACTAATAAGCCACTTCTATACCAATTCTTTCCATAAAAAGTTCAGCGCAAATTAGTGGACAAACCGGGTAAGACAGTCAATCCGGAACCTAAAGGATGCAGTACCTGTGATAAGTGATGTATAATTACGACAACTTCTAAACAGCCAAATTACTAGATACTTGGATCACTGCACCTTGTGAATTTTGAAAAATTTCTGATCTGGAGAATTACCATCATTGAAAAATTACGGTTGGACCCCGAGTAGTGAGCAATAAAAACATTTTAATTTCTTTCGAGGTTTATTTTAAGAACATAGAAAGATTAGCTAAATAGGCCATCGTCATAGTGGCTGTAAAACGAATCCTAAGCTTGGACGTAGGTATCGTCCAACGTACCTTTCTGCTTAGTATATTCACCAGGGTATGGCAGTCAGTATTGCAAGATGTAGTCTCTTGTACTTATTAGAAATTTCCCTGCTGTTGATGTAATATGGTTCAGGTGGGTATGTTTTCAATTTACGAAGGAAAGCGGAAATAAAACTGTCTATCATGTATTGTATTGTTTTTGTCGGAATGATTAATTAGTTCAGGCAAGATAGATAAGCATTGCAACCATTTACTTTAGTGTCTATCTACCTTATACACCCTCGATATTTCCCACTTCGATTGCAGTAAACGATGTGCATATTTTACCTGTAAGTTTCTTGTAACTTTCCCAAGGCTTCCCAACTATCTTTAGAAGTTAATAGGTAATAAGTTCGTCAAATCCTACATTATGCAACTACAAAGTTATGGGTTGAATAACAATATCAAAAGATAGTTCCGCTGCTATTTCAATAGAAAAAACTTGACCAGAATTACAGTGATGCACTATTCAAATGAAGCCGTTATTTTAATTTCATAATCAAAAAAGCAAAACTCTTTGTAGATGGAAGTATAGAGTAATTTGGATTCCGCTCTGACAAAATTTTCCTATTGTGATATTTTTGAAAATCAGCGATACAATTTTTGTTTTGGATTTTTTTTTGTTCCAGTTTTATCTGCGGTAGGCCTCTATCCCAACTACTACATGAACATGTCCTACAGATAGCTTTTCAGTCGTTAGAATCTACTATAGTCGCAGATTGCACTCGACTTTGGTTTTAGACCAAAACTTAAATTCTCAGTCAGCAGTGTCCCAATTTAATAGTATAAATCTGTTGTACACCTTACGGATATGAAACATTCAGGCGAAGGGGGTCAAATTGCCTATTTGACTGAGCCGAAATTGGAAGATTGCTTCTTTTCCTCCTTCGACTTCGTTTAAAAATTGACATTTGAAATTCTGGCGAAGTATGTACTTCAATGTAATAAGTTTAATGCTGGAATGTCTTAAATCCACAAAGCCGCCTATTCTTAGTTACACAATTAATTATATAGAAGAGCACGTCAGGCAAGTCATCTTACATTTTTATACCCTGGATGAAATTTAAAGGTTAAACTAAGTTTGCCATTCCGTTTGTAACGCACAGAAATAATGATGGTAGAGAAAAATGGATTGGATACCCACGGATAATATTAAAAGTTATTGTGATTTTTGCATGCCCGTCCGTCAGTCCGTGCGCACGATAACTTTAAAACGCGTAAACTTAGAAAGCTGAAATTTTGTACACCGACTATAAAAAAAAATAAATTAAGTTCGAAAATGGGACAAATCGGGCACCTCCTTCGTGGGGTTGCCATACAAAAATTTCGTTTCCCATTATATATTTGGATACTGCTGAAACTTGGTAAATGGTGTTTTTATAGGAACAGCAAATAAAATTTCAAAAATGGACTAAATCGGGCAACCTCTTCTTGGCCAAATATAAATTTAGGTTTTTTAGATATACTGCGAAAACGATCCGTTCAAGACATTTTTATTGTACTGAAAACTTCTTCAGAATACGAAGTCCTTTAAAATTGGTTATAATCATTTTTCCTGTCCGACGAACCATTCTAGAAATATATGCGAAAAACCACTTCAAAAATGAAACTTGCGTAGATCGGTGACCATACGAAATTTTATACGGGTATTCACCTAGGGTACCATAAGAAGTTGTCTTAGACCTTTACTGGCTTCTTAGGCATTTGAAGGGAAGGAAAATTAGTTTTTAACCATTACAGAAGACATCTATATATTTTTCCTATTGTAACGCTCACAATAGGTGAATTTGAGTTAAGATCGAATGCTCTTAGTGGAATCCACAGAACAGCACTGTTGAGAAATATCCATGGAACAATGTTAAGGTCAATCGTTTTATGTCAATCGCTAGACAATTTGAATTACCGAGAATCAGCTCGTCACTGACCAATTAAACTCACGTCGCACATTTTTACCGAAACAGCATACGCCAAATTTAGATACATTGGCTCATCGTTTTCATATTGATGAATAGAAGCATTATGTCGTTTATATAGAGCCAGAATAAAAGTGGTCCAAACAAGGAGCCTTGAGGAACTTCCAATACTAGAGACGCTTCATCTGAGCATATGTCATTTACCTTAGCAAACTAACTGCGTCAAGTTTTTTTCAAGAAGAATTGTAGGTTCATAAGGTAGATAAGTCTAAGGTTTCGTGAAGACTAACCTGATTGATGTAACCTTAAGCATACCAGTTTCACAGCTATGATCTGCATAAAGACTATCTTTTCTAAAACCTACCTATAAACCACAGACGGATAATTGGAATGCAGTCAGTCAGAAGAGAGGATGAAGGTAAGTAGCACAAGTACTTTTTTCCACTAACAATCAGTACGTTTACATGAATACTTGAGTACTTGACTTGAAATCAACCTGAAGCTCAGGTAGGGCGGTTGGTTGAATTAATTTCAATTACTTGACTTCAATTTTTCTTGAATTTAATTTTCCAATTAGTTAAGTTGAAATTTACGCATTGAATGAGCCTTTTCATGATATTTTGATTACTTCAAGCATACTTCAAGGATACTTCAAGTATTCATGTAAACGTCCTGTAAGAAAAAAAGGGACGGAAATTGATATTGCAGAATATATACAACCCTCCATGTTTCAGAGCATTACGTTACGTTGCATGAGATTCTTAAATTCATGCATTTTGTGGTCGGATACAAAATCAGGGTAAATGGTTTTCAAGATCTAAGTTTCTAATCTCTTAAATTTGGAAGGTGGAGTTAGTTGATAGAATCCACTGAGGGTTGTCATTTTAGTAGCATGGATTTCCAATACCAGTGTATATACATTTTTTGCGTGACATGTTCTTCGAATTCTAAGAATTTTCCCAAAGTAAGTAAGTTCACCCACACCTATCAAAAAATTTGGCCGATGAATGGGAGTTACAACTACTTTGTTGTTTCTGTACACCATCTTTATGTTAGTCGTAAGAAAGAATTTTTCAATTAGTATGAGCTCAAAACTAAAAAGAAACATCTCTACCTGATAACACTCATTAAAAATGCCGCCTAGAGTCCTTTAAAACAGGCCATTTAGTCATCTTCTACTTATAATCACACAGAGAATGCCGTATGCGGGGTTCGTACGTGCTACCCTTGGATAAGGCCCCTTCGAAACAAAGCCCTCGCTTTAATATACTTAAAACAACTAATTGACCTTGGTTATGTCATGCAATATTTGCAAAAAAAATAAAATTTTCTAGCATTAAATCACGCCTTTGGTCTTTAGATGAGGTCTTAACCCCCCAGCTGATCCCGGCAAGTATTGAATTTCAATTTCTTTTCGCTTTGAAAAGTTACAAGAAATCCAAACACACTCAAACGACATTCAATAATTGCTCGGTTCAGAACTTCTGCGGCGATTGACATGGTTACCAAATTACCCTTAAAAGCAAATTGCTATATTTGGGGTTAGCCCGAAGCATTTCAGATAAAAAACTATTACGGAACCGTTTCGGGCGTGGGAAATTATTATTTAAAGAAAATATTTCCAAGAGAAATTAATTTTTTTTTATTCGTTCTTTCACTTTGAACTTTGGATTCTTTTATAATGCCAACCACTACCACCATGAGCGCCACCACTAACACTGCCCCCATTTTAGTGTGCTTTTTCGAATCCCAATTCAAGGAAAAATTAAAGAGGCTAAAGCCGGATTCGGTGAAATCTTGGCTACTTTAAACGACATGGCATGTAGGGATTCACTCAGAAGATTGAATCATGAACAGAAAAGGTCCGCCACCCTTAAATTATCTCCTAAAAGTGGGTGTTCTCTGATTTTCCTCCATCTTCATTACGATGTGATGCCTAAGTCTGTTATATACCTATAAGAACAATAAAAGCTGAATTTTCTCAGTTCATGCTCTCGCCCCAAACGGCGCTTCGAGCGGTCTCAAGTTTGCCGAAATAAAATTTGACGAATTTATGCAAGATCCCTGTTATTATGGAGACCCTGACTGAGGATGTTTCCCATAAAAGTCTCCCCTTTGACATGATGTGATGGGAGAATTTCTGTCGAAAGGGTTTTGGAGTTAAAGCTTTTTGTGCGATTCGTTCAACTTTGGATTTCTCACTGGTGGGGGTTATAAGAAATGAAGGGGGTTTGTAAGAGGTCAGATAACCAATTTTCCATAGGATTACATTGTCTTCATTGATTTTTGTGAAATCACGTTATGATTTTGTACCCTCAATGTTAAGTAATTTAGATTTTTTTTTTAATTGTTGGACATTTTGTTCAGATATTAGTTATTTGCCTAAACGCGGTGGAAAACTTGTTTGCCCCATATCGTGACCGCTATAGTGACTATTTGCCAACAACGAACAACTTATTAAAGCCGCTGCCGTGCTACGGAAATAACGTTTTTTTTATTTTCATCTTACGTTTCACTGTAGAAGAAATTTTATGGATTTCGATCCTTTTTAAGTGTGGTATTTTAGTTCAACGCTACTTTTCAAGGATGCGGAAAAATCACTGAAGAAAGAGCTTTTAAAGGTCACTGGTGTTTTGCTGTTTGGCTCTTAATAGGTTTTGTTTTTTGTTTTGCAATTGTTTTTCTGTTTTTCTGTGGCTGAGATGTTAATTCAAGACTTAATATTCCACTTGCGTACAATTTTGGTTTTGTAAGTTTTAAGGCTGGTGTTAAAAAGTTTTTTACTGAATCTTAAAATTGTACTCCTATGATTGCCCATTATCGTAAATGTTTTAATTGAGTAAAAGGGTTAGTGTGTGTTATTAGCTGAAAGATTTCTATTGATGTTGTTTGATGTAATTTTTGCATATATCGCATTGTTAGGTGACGATAATGTAAAATTCAGAAAAATCTTAACAAAATAAGCCATCAATGTTAAGAAAAAAGGATTGAAACTAAACACATTTTTTTTTGTCATTTATATTAAGACAAATTGCATGAGTGGAAAGATTTGTTGAAGTTGAAAGCTCAGTAGATGCCATTTAAGTTTGGTCCACACTGTATGGTACCACATCTAATCCTATACTATATTAATTTCTTAGTGTTTTTCTCGCTTCATTTTTTCTTTAGTTCTGAAACGAAAAACAATTTATTTTTAACTTAAGTCATTTGGCCATTGGCATATGTTTCAACGCTTTACAATATTACTAATACGTATGAAAAACAACGATTTCTTCTGAAATAATTAAGGAAATGAGCTATAATTTATAAGCTGTTCTACAACCAACAAAAATTTACTATAGAAAAGCTATAATATCAAATGTGGGAAGGATCATACGACAGACAAGGTGATAGTAAAATTTTTTCCGAAAAAGTTCTTTTGGGCGCATCTGAGCTGCAATGTTTATTAAATTCTCCACATATTGAGTGAAGAGAAATTACTTTACAGACCATTTATCCAAGCATTATGTAGGTAATCTCAGAAAAATTTTTGATTATCGACTAAGTGAAGCGTGAAGATTTGTGTAGTGCGCATCTAGCATTCTAAGCAATCACTGGGTTAGCCTACATATAAGTATATTGGTGAATCTAATCTCACAATTTACATGTAATTTGAACAATTTTTTGACTAAGAAATAAACTGGAAGTTTTGAGCAGGCCGAACCACAAGTGGAACTTAACCTTAGCATTGGAATATCCACTGCAAATTTATCTAATAATTTAACCGCACGCACATATATCAATGGTGTGAAATTAGTCTGATCAGTTTTTAAAATTACTTCGTCTGATTACTTCGTGTGATTATCTCCGTGACCGCCTTAAAAAACATCAAAAGAACTTAGAACTAGCAAAATAGCGGAGTGTACTTTTGGAATTCTTGTTTCTAAATATCGAATGTTTGAAGTGAGAATATCATGCCAAACTGATCAATATTCTGTCAAAATATGGAATATTTTCACCTGCAGATCAACTAACTGGGGAAAAGGATTTAAATAAAACAATCGAATTAAAAACTGATAGCCCTCTAGGAATATGTCGTCAAAGAACGTGAAAACGAAAATAGATCAGACAATCATTAATGTCTATACAAAATCGACCATAGTGCAGTTTCAGTTCTGCGGTTTAAAAAATATTTGATAGTGTAGGAGATAAGCTCCAAAGAATAGAAGTAATTTCGAATGCATCTGTAATTTGTTGAACTTTCAATATGAGTTCTAAAACGAAAGTAAAACTTGAAGAAGATAAGATTCTCACACCCCTGCCAACAAAAGTTGACCCATATGAAATAGGCAGTCCATGTTATATATGTCAGTGGAGTACGCCCATAAAAATTATTAGTGGCCCAAGCACCTGTCGTCGGCCTCTCCAATAATGCAAACAAATTCTTAATAAAAAATTTCCTGTGAATTTCTAAGAAAAAATTGAGGCCATCCCTACATCAGATCGAGGCATCGAGCAAACCGTTGTAGATTTCTGTTCTTCTTGCCCAGTCGTTGTGTGTATTAGTTCGTCTCTGGTATTAGTATTACAAACCCATCTGAATGTTGTAAAAACTGTCACTGTTTTTTTTTTTTTGGTTTTTTTTTAAGCTTTAATTTTGATTCCCTCTGTATTCCCTCTAAGCGATCCAAGAGTGTTACCATACAAACGCTCCAAGAACCCTTCCCAAGAAGTTGCAACTGAGCGCTTTCCTCTGCGAGCATGCTCACGTCAAAACAATATGAAGAAGGATACGGCAAGGAAGCGCCGCTAGTTTCCAAAAAAGCGCTCTTGCATTCATCTTTGATCGCTTCCATTTTCCGCTAGGATGTTTTAAAGTCACCTACATGTGCACGTTTGATTTTTTTAATAATTTTTTCGCATATATATCTAAAATGGTTCATCGGACAGTAAGAATGATTATAACAATTTAATTTAATATAAGTAAACTAATTATAGATTTTTTTTTATTAGTATTAACTTGCTTTATGCAGGATGAGAGGACTTACATCTAAATATGAAAACCTCAAAAAACAGCGTTCCGTAATAAAACCACCTAATGGCCCCGTAATAGAAATCTCTATAAACTCTCTCTCCCTCTCTCTCTCTCTCTCTCTCTCTCTCTCTCTCTTTCTCTCCCTCTATCACTCTTTCTCTCTGTTGTATTATGCCACATACATTTTTCGCAATATTCATTACTTTCTTTGGTTGAATATAATGTTAAAGAGCTTTGAAAAGTGATCGAGGTTTATATGGAGATTTTCTTATCTACTTGAATCCTGTATGGATGTATGCTTTTCTCAAGAATAGCTTTCATGGCAGAAGCTTTTTACTTCATGCAGGTATGATTACCTGAATAAAAGCTATAATTAATGAATCTTTTAAATAAACAGCTGTCAAATATAAATTTTTCAATATTCCGAATATGAAATATATACATATATTTAATATACCCCGAAATGCAGTTTGGTAGACCCTTTTTAATTTTCCATGATGATCACTTATATATGTGAAAAAAATTCCCACATATTTTATCATGGAAATGACATTGCAATATCGAAAGTGGGAAAACACGGTGCAAAAACATAAATGATTTTTAACAAGTTATACCGTATCGAGGGACTCCGTCACTTTACTGGCTTCAAGCCGAAAATCAAAATTTTATTAAGAAAGTTAGAGAGTAAAATATGTGTTTCGATCGGAAGCACAAGGCGATCTCATCAGGAAAACTATGAGACTCTGGTACTGCCTGCTGTCTACACTAAAATGAGCCCAGATACCCAAGTGGATGGTATATAAAGATTTATTTAAAAGTCTTAATATTTTAAGGAAATCAGTTTTATTTACATTAAAATTATTCCTGGACATCCCATTCTAATTACTTTGAATTCATTAAATTTCGTTAGTTGTATTCCGTTTTTTTCCCAAAGTACTCCTTTTTGGCAACATAATGTACTACTCTTGAAATTTTCTAAACGACAGCGCTGATTAATTTGTTTACTCTGAATCACACGCTCATTGGATGCGTTCTCCGACAGCAAAATAGTTTGCAAAAAATGACTGTTCGTTACTACCAAACCCTATCGCGCGTTAACTGTTCACGAAAAATGAGAGAAAAACACTACCTTTAACTGTCTTTTGCGTTCACTGAGTCGGCTGAGAGTAACACAAATCTCTAATCTACAATGCATTGTAAAACCATGTCGTTAAAGCGACATGGATTTTTGTATTTGCTTCCGACTAAAATTCATGCTTGCAAAAATATCTCTTCTCTTTCATTCATTTGACGAGATGAATACGAGCTTATGTCTATCAGCAAAAATGATATAGTAATACCTCAGGTGTATTCAGTACAATTTAGAACAATGTGGGGGAATTTCGAACAAAGTAGTATAGGTTTCCGGGAACTATGGGCCAAATTAAAACAGATGAAAGTAGAGCTTATTTGGGATCGAAAACGTCATTATACATTTTTCCATTTATTTGAATTTTATAACTATTTACTTTTTCAAAAGTGGACACTTGGCGCATTCTAATAATAAATAAAAAATTTCCCAGAGGCTATTATTTCCATAGTAATTCGAGTTTAAATTGAAGCATATGATAGTGTTAAACAAACTTTGAATTACTTCAAAGGTGAATTACATTGAATTTTGTCATAAATTTTTTTTTGTCTGGTACCTCTAAAAACTACCTCAACTTGTACCCTTTTTAATTGTGTCAACCGTCCTGTGTATAATTTCTACCTTTTCCCTAAAACTAGCCTCTTTTCATTTGAGCATGAGCTCGGTAAAATTTCATTTAAAGAGGAGAGTCTACAGTTTACAGTTTTTATAAAAAGAAGTAATCTTAACGACCTTTTTGCAAAAATCATAGAGGTCAAAGTAAAAAAAAAAGGGTAAGAAAATCCAAAATTTTTATTTTAGACAAGCATTACTCTTTAGAGGAGTTGCGGGGCTGGTTGAGCAGTCGTTCGAAAGGCCATGAAGTTCTGCATACAATGAGCTCTCAACTGTGACCGGATGCACTGTGCTTTTTAAGATACAGGGTGTTTTGTGAAAAACTAGCTTTTTTCCTTAAGCACCCTGTAACTCCTAAACGGTTGATATTGCCCCCTGCCATACAATTTTTGGTTTGTGTAGGTTAGTATTATCAACTCGTGCACTATTGACGTCCTAAGGTGAAACACTATGTATGCAAAAAACACTTTAACATTTGCACGTTAATGTGACCATGCGAAATAACATACGGGTATCATAAGAATTGGTCTAAGACCAGCTTTCTTACTTGTTTAAAATAACTGTTATATGATATTATAAATGACGAATAGAAGAATTCGTAATGCGGAGCCTTGTGGGACTCCTAATTTGTTCTCTTGTTTTTGTTATCTATACTTACTAATTTTCGTCCTTTGATTCCTCTCTGATAAATATGACTCGAACCTTCCATGTATATTCTCTTCCTTGTATTCCATATTTATACAGTATCTTCTTCCTTTACCAGAACAATTGTCGTCATAAGCTTTGTACGTATGGAATTCATAGCAAAACAAAAAAAAAAAAACTTCCTAAAATTAAATACTTCTGAAAATTTCATACAGCTTTTGAAAATTAATTATTTAAGTAAATTAAATCAAGTACACTTGGATCACTAAAATAGGTCAGTGTCAAGAATTCGTTGAAAATAGTTTTTTTTTTATATTTTGCTTATTCTTTTCAAAAGCACCCTTGACTATAACTTTTCATGGAAACATAATTTTTAGAGGAAAATATCCTTGTTGTTGAATATGCCTTCCTGCATACTTTATACTTTTATTTAGAATGACAAATTTATAAAGATTTTTTTTTTTTTTAATTCGAAAGTGAATTAAGATTAATTTAAAAGCTTTTTTTCATACAAATTGTGATTTTAATATTACTAGACATTAATAACACTTTTTTAATTTGTGTATCCACTTTTTCCGTATCTAGTGTCACAAGAATAAGGGTAGAATTACAGTGAAGTGCTAAAAATATCAACAACTTATGTACATAACTGATTTTTTTTTAGTCCGTATTTGTACGGAATTGTTACCAGAAGGAACCATCCAAATTTTAGAACTGTTCCTTGATTCAAGGAATAATAATTCCTTCATTTTCCTATATACAGATATATGTACGTGGTGGGGATAAGTAGTATTCAGAGTGACATTAAATAATCTGATATGGTATGACATTTTGGCAGTAGGGAAACGTAAGGTACTTAGTACAGAGTTTACAGAAAAAACACAATACTGGAATATGTTTCTGAAATTTTCTATGAATGCACTATAATTCCTGAAGTAAAGGAAAAGTCCTATTATAGCCTCAATATATGAATGAGTACGTTTCTCCTATGTCAGCTCTACAGGTGCAATGGTCAGTTTCAATGGTTTTTTTAACTTTAATTTGTACCCATACCTTTGAAGGTATCTGATTTACTATCGCTTTATGCATCTCGAATATATAAGATTCTAGAGTGTCTTGGGCTCAGAACGTAGGAATATTTTAAAACATAATATGAAAATAGTACTCATCACTACAGAGGCTATTCCAAGCTTTCACAATAAAAGTAGATACCCTGGACTTCAAAATATACACGCAGCTAGAAAATCATTCAAATAAGATATTTTCGAAAAGCAGTAGAGCTTGGTCAACATCGCTTTAATTTAGAATGCGCTACCAATTATAGTTCGAAAAGTAATTATGGAGAATACAAAAATCTTTTTTTTTAATGTTGAAACAAGTATCAGATCAAAGACGAAGTACTGTCAGAAAAAGATTAAGTATGATTATGGACAGCAGAACAAGAAGGCAGCAAAATTTCTGTTGACATATCTAGCGCCAAGAAAATATTGGGATGTGAACTTTTCTATGAGGCAATTTTAGGATCATAGAAATGATTCCAAGATCTTTGAACTTGAGGTAGCCGCCGGATAAGCATGTCAGTCGAACTGCGGTGGAGCTTTGATGTCTGCGCGAAGTTTGAAAATTTCAGGTTGAAGCGTTCTGCGTCGAAAATCTCTCCAGCAAACTACATATATTAAAATTAACAAGAGTAAAGGAAACGAAGAGTCATGGTGCCATTGACTGATGATCTCATTGTAGAGGTGGATCTATTATTTGGTGTACACTCTCTAACCATAGTGTTGGTGGACCAAATGCAAATATTTGGAAAAGTTCCTGCGGAAAACCATTCCCCGAACAGAAGGACCTTAAAATTTACAGTGAAGAAGTAGCCATCACTCATGTACAGTGAGTTGATCTTTCGGCAAGGAATAATATTAAGAGAGATACTAATTCTCGAAGTGATGTCAGTTACTATTTCTTCCACAGTTATGTCCTGATATATCCTGAATATAAAGATTTCTTAGATAATCTCACAGTGAGTGAATAAACTATGCGTGAGTGTTTAAGCACAACATTTGCAAACGACGAAAACCCGTGAAATTAATCTTCAGAGAAACGATTCACATTACCAGAATTGGTCACACAATTCCGGAAACTCATCTGTACAATACTCTCAAGTCAGTTAAACGCTACGCCACTAATGAGCAAATTTTTCTTTTAAGTATCGATAGATTTGGACTACGGAATGAAAGCATATGCATTTCGATCGGATTAATTAATTCTCACAAACTCTATCTGACCACCCGCGGGGAAGGTCAATTTAAGGGATCTAGTTCGATATTTTTTTTAGTTGGTGATTATGTTTTGAGCTGCTATTATGATGAAAGTGGCGAAATAAAGCTGTCACTGCACCCATTACAAACTTTATTTGTAAAATTAAAATCGTCGGGAATGGTAGTCAGTTTAGTATCTAAGATACATCTCCAATCAAATTCTTAATTGAGTCTAATCATTCATATAATTGTTGAAACATAACATCAGTTTATTGTAGCTTAACGTATTTATGAAGTTTCTGATGAATGATTCCACAAATTCACATAGATATAATTCTGAAGACTTCAGTTTGTCATCCTTTAAGAAATCTCTCAATTTCGATTCAACTGCACCAAGCCTATACTGTAGAGTGACAGTACTGTTAAACGTACTTCAAGTCAAAGTCAAATATTATCATTTCTGAAGATGTGCAATACACTTATTATGTTCACCATTATTTGTAGGAAAGGCCTATTGAATTTATGTCTACTATTTTTAAACTTATACATGACATTTCAATTTAGTCCAAGCTCAACTTCAATATTGAGTAAGGCGCAGTTACCCGGATCCATTTTGAGACATTTCCTTTTGAAGTTCAACGTCCGAGATAAGTTCATGTTATGTTTAATTATTTACCAAGTACATCTATGTGTATATTCGCCTATATCCTGGCTAAGAAACCTTCCATTAATTTCAAAAGATTGGGACAGACTCCGATACAGAAGACCGACAGATTCTGATAGAGAAACCGGTGAATACTTTTGGGAACTTAAAAATAACTTGAGTGTGCTCACATCTACAAATCAGAGTTTTCGTACCTTTAAAAAAAAAAGATATTTTATATAAATTTGTTAAGACAGAAAGACGGGTTTTAATAATTATGGCGGTATGAATGTTCTTAATAAATTCGCACATATCCGACTGAAAAGACCGACACACATGTTTATTTCACCACTTTATTCTCATACAGCAGACTTGATTGTCGATGACTTATCAATAAGGATACATCAGTGTGGGCCGCACATCTTTTGTAGTAGGATTAAGAAGATGTACAGAGTTTTGCTCTACAAGTTATGGTTTTTTTGTTGCTTTTTTGTGTTTTTATCATTTGTTTTTATTAAAGCTGTGCACTATTTCGCCATGGAAATAAATTGCGATAAACGAAGCACATTCTCTTTTTCTGAACTACACGAAATATTTCCAGACATCTTAATCCTTGCAAATGCATCACTTTTGAATTTTCCATAGCGGCAGGCATATTATCACTGAAATGACCCTCGATAAAATCCGTCTTTCTGACTAATGTTTTAAAGGATTCCACAATTTCGAAAAGACAGGAAAGAGCAAGATGACCAGAGATTGATGCTACAGCACAATTTTAAGGCTGCATTAAGTTTATTGATAAAAGCTGACCCGAAAGCTCGAAATGGCATGACTTGTGTGAAATGAGTATACATTAAAATAGAAAGCAAAATAAGAAATCTCACATAGAGTTCTCTATGACTCATAGGACAGTGCGTTTATTTAATTAGATCACGAATAGCAAGATCAATAATTCGATCCTTGTATCCTTTCTTTAAGGCAAAATAAAGGTATTTGAAAGCGGTTTTGTAGATCAATATATAGAATATATAGAGGCTTGATTGAAAGGACCCATGAAGCATTAAGCAACAGATTCCCATTTCAGAGCCGGCATATTTCATCATTCGTTATTCGTCAGTATACAGATGAAATGTCGAGTTCAGAAGATCGTTAATAAACATGAGAAAATAGCGTTCCAAGGATAAAACCTTATTAAAAACTATAGAAGCAAAAACTCCAATATATGAAACGGGAAATGTGGGAACAATTACACAAGAAATAGATACTACAGAATCCCGGGACCGATATAAAAATCCGAATCTCCATTGCTCACTTGACATTAATAACGACGGATCAGCCAGTGATTTTTAAGAAGAAATTATCATTACCTGTACCTACATATTTTGTCAATTCTCCCGCCTCATATGTTGATATGACATAAGCCAATTTAACTGAAGTCGGAAATCAATTGACAAATTAACTAAATTAATTCAAAGTGTTTTGCCATAATTATCGCAGGCGTTTTAAATTTTAATCCTATCTTAATGTTATAAAGAAAGATATGACAGCACCTGGCAGGTATAATTTCTGGAATGAATTTACTATTTTCTTCGTTCTGCCTTTTGCAGTTAAAACAGTAATTTTTAAAATTTTCTCTAAGAATTGGTTCACCTTAATATTCATGTAAAAATCAAAATCGGTTGACAAGAAAAACTGTCAGGTTGCGACTTATGTTCCCAGATTTTTGTAGATCTGCATAACTTTTTGTTTTTTGGTTAAATTTAAATTAAAATCATTTTTTCCTAGCAAGAGTAATACTTACGTTATGTGAACTGTCGTTTATAAAATAGGGCAAGTAAAAATAACAACAGAACAAAGAAGTCAGTGAAAACAAATGTAAAGGATACTCGTGATAGGATGTAGTGAGAAAAAGGGCTTAAAACTCTGTTTGGCTATGTAGAAATATGTATATGATGTTTGAGTATAGAAAAATGTGGGTGTATGATGAAAGTTACTTTTCTTTGTTTTGTTTTTTTTTTAAGATTAAAATTTGCACTATGTAACATTCTCGACCGATGTGGTACTTATTGAACATTTGAATATTTTGTTACACATTTCGTGAAAAAAGCTCGCATTCTATTTGATTTTTAATCCCCAAATTTCTATAGAAGCTCAAAACTATACCATACTATGTATGTATATAATGCATTTTCGAGAAAAGTTGGCCATAAGTGGGCATCTGAAAAATATGCAACCCATGTGATATGGACCCAATGCTCTTCCTACAAATGGAAATTTGAAGCATAAAACCAGAATTTTACTGCTTGTGTCACAATATAATTCCATTTCATTAAGGCACTATAAGTAGACAATATCGGTGATCTCAAAAGATTCTAGCTCTTCTGGACCAAATTAAAAAAGAAACATTTTTCTCAAGAAGGCCGGGATTGAACAATTCATAATAAGCTTTCTGAAATACGAGGATAAGCCAGGAAAACCGTGAACACCACTTACGTATTTAAGAGTAGGAAACTCACTAATTGCACACAAATTTTCAGAGCTGGGACGTATCCTTTCTGAGCTAAAAATATACAAATATACAATTTCTTCGTATAAAAATTTGCATTTATCAAACCTGCGTTATAATGAGTTTTCCACAATTATTTACATTACTTTATTCAGTGTCTCTAATTGGTCGTCAATTAATTCACTAGCTATCATTAGATCATCCATATAAACAACTAGCTTAGTTGCAACATACGCAAGGTGCGTTTTTGAGTCCTAAAGGCATTTTTAAATATTCAAATTGCCCTATAGGTGTTACAAAGGATATATATTTCACGAGTACTATATTAACATGATGGAAATCGCTGCACAAGTCAAGAACCTCTTAATCGATCTAGGAGATCCTGAGTAACCGGTAAGTATTCTCGCGAACTGTGTGCTTATGTAATTCGAGAAAATCAACACAGAGCCGAAGCTCACAAGCTTTTTTTTTTAAACCAAAACTATAATTTTTTTCTTCAATAAGTCGTCGACGATTTTCTGTAGGTCCAAATCATTTCAAAATTCTTGTCAATATTTATGTTATGTTAGGAGTTCGGGTGCAAGCTTAGATTACGATTTCATAAACTTTTGTTTTTATTTCGTGAGACAATTTATCGCTAATATGTACCGTCGGTCTATCATTCATTCTCTTCGAAGGTATTTATATTTAGAATTTCTTGAACAAAATCGTCTTCACACATTTCTTGAAACTTGAGGGGGATTGTGAGTTATGTCATCGTCTCAATATATAACTTCTTGGTCATTATTGCTAACCCCTAACTTCAAATTATTTTTCTTTAAAAAATCAAAATTAGCTGGATATTTCATACTAGAATTTTTTATTACAAACAAATTTAAGTTATTTTTAAAAATAACCTTAGGACGTATTTTACTTATGATCTGGAGTGGGCTGTTATTATTTTCGCAGTACTTGTATTTCTCCGTGTTAATTCCATTAACCAAAAGTAGTGGTAGATATATACCGTTCCTGTACGAAACTAATTGAACTTCCAGAATCCAGCATCATCAATAAAGAGCAGGAGAAAGTCATTCCTTTTTTGTCAACCCCATCAAAGTTAAACGCAATAATTAATTCATATTCTTTAGTATTTATAAGATATACGAGTACATAGAGACTCATAAACTTGTTGTTGGTTATATTGTGCTGCACGCTGTTGTTCCTGGTTTTGAGATTTGGTTTACTCATCTCTGGTGATAGAATCCTTAACAGTCATAAAACTATTGTTTGGGTATCACTGCACTCATACATCTTATGGCCCAATTGAGGTTATTATTATTATTTATTTGACTGGCATAGTACACAAAATTAATCAACTTTTGAATACAAAAGAGTTTTGAATTTACAGTTTAGTAGGTACATCAGATAAAAAGTAAATAAAAATATAGAAATTTGTAAAAATTGCTTGAATCTACGAAATTCATAAATGAAGCGGATACAATCAGGAAACGCAACTTTCGTCTTTCGAAGACAAACGCTCTGGAGTATAGGATAAAGGAAACTGCCAAAAGTAAAGTAAGAGAGAATCAGGAGTTTGATTAATTTTGAACTGATTTCGCAAGATAACGATTCATCGGACAGCTGGAACCTACGAAGTACTACACAAAAATTACCGATATGTACCTTTATAATAACATTTAAGTTGAATTATTTAGACGAGTTTTAATCGAGGTTCCATCCAAAACAGGCGAAAAGAACCTGTTCAGTAAAAATGCCTTCTTTACTGATTGATGGTTTATTAAAAAGTAAAATATGTATACATTTTATTATCCTATTTATACAAAAATTAGTCTGGGAAATAAAATTAAAATTTACCAAAAAGTGTTTAGTTCACAATATATTGTGAGAACATAAATTCTCACATGAAAGGTGAGTAGCACGAGATAGGTACGTATGTACGAATATGCCCATACAATCAGAAAAAAACTGGTGCGTGTGGAGTTCGCATGGTAGAATTTTCCGGTGAAATATAAATTCCCTCAGAATGAATGCGATGTGAGAATTAATTTACTTGATTAGCGCTGGGATAATCATCCTCTCCCCTTGGGTTTCTGCGCAACACAAAATCTTCATTGTTGTCCGGCTGGCTCCGTCTTGCGGGTACTGGAGGTATGGAATAGCAATGTGGTGACGTGTTCTTGGAGCAAGCCCCGTGGTTCAATTTGATAAACATCCAATAGCTGCATCCGATTATAGGAGCTGGTAGAAACATGGTGTAATGATGTATGTCGTGATGCGAAACTCCCTGGGGAAATCGTTCCGAGTGCTGCTTGAGATCCTTGACCTTCTTGGGCAACACATCTATTTCATGATCGGTGGATTTTAGATGAAGTTCTGAAGAAAAAGGGCACCCTTTTGTGCTGAATGTAGGTCTTCATCCAAGGATAGACTTAAATTAATGCGTGGAATAAGTGCTGATATAGTCTTGCTCTGCTAACGCCCGTAACCAGTGATCGTCATAGAGGTTTGTTTGATTGAACAATCCGGTCGAAGTTTTAGAATTCCATTTTTCTGTAGAGTTTTAAGTGTTTCTGCTGTGCCACATACAATGTTGAATGTGGTTTCAATGTCGAGATGGTAGGGCCAATTATTTGGAGTATGTAGCTGTATCCAAAAATTGGATCGATTTGAGCTGCGAAAGTTCCAGTTGGAAGAGATCGTTTGTCTGTGGTTTAGCAGCTCCATTTCGCACTGGCTGAGGTTGGCCTTTAGAATGAAGATGTGATGATTCTGGTTACATAGATACTGGTCTTCTCTTAAGTGTTGACATTTGTTTAACTCTGCTTGAGATGGTGGGTAATATCTCTCCCTGGGAAGACTCACGATGAAATAATTTGATGATGGCTTGATTAATAGGAGTTGGTCTCCTTATTGAATGGGACTAGGTATCATCTTGAATAACTGAAAGTATTCATCCAGGACGAGTGGAATCCGTATGTCAAATAAAATATATGATTCTAGTTACAGTTGATGGAATATGGTCCTTTATTATACTCAACTGGTCTCGGAGTTTCATCGGGGTGATTAGTAATGGGATGATCTTGTTGTGGTGAATATCTGTTATGACGTCTAATTAAGCATTTTGAGCTATGCGGTAGTTTTGAAGAACTAGTTTGGTTAGAAGCGGTAAGACACTTAAAGCTTGGGTAGCTTGCTGCTTTAGCTGAACGCCATCAACAAACTTACTGAATGCAAGCATATGGTCTTGAATTGCCTTGAATTGTTCTTGAATTGATTCCTCTTGGGGTTTCATGATATTGGTTGTAGTTTCTAAAACTTATGTTTGGTTATTGCTAGCTGCATTAAGTAACCCTCGCTGCTTCTTTTTTTTCGATTTCTTCTTCAATGTACTTGGCATAGGACGAGTCCAGGATGCCAAATAGTTTTTCGGAACGTTACCTACTAAGTCAAGAGGTGACCTTTTGTGTGGAAGTCGGTCTCGGCCGCCTTGTTTGTGGAGAATTGCATTGGCCTCTTCAATTTGCGTGAGTTTATGTTGAAATTTTGAAAGTATTTCCAAACAGTGGTCTCTTCTGAGTGGTGTTGTATTGCATAACTTGCTTTTTCTCTAATGCATTTTATGATGCCCGCTAGTTTGCTCCAGAAACTATCTAGCTTGTAGTATGCAAGGATGGTCCACTGGCTGAGATTTTGCCGTGGGGCTTCTATTCGTCTCTGTAGCGTTAGTGGGATTTTTCGTGAAATTCTCGATAAATGGTGAGTTCTTCCAATTAGAATTTATTGGCAAGAACCTTCCTCGCAGCGGGTGATAGGGTCATTTGTGTTTCATCCTCTCTGCTGGTGGCTCTCCTTGTACGTCCTTGTGAGATGGTCCTGGAACCTGATTAAAGGTAAGAAAGGATGTTTTCGGTTGCGTTCCCTCGACTGATTTGTAGTCGTTCCCGAGGTTGCTGCCGCTGGCATTCGCTTTGAGATCTTCTGGTCTATATTGCTCCTCTGGCAAGGGGCAGAGGTTGTGAATGGTCCGTCTAAAAAATCCAGACAGGGTTTTGGCACTAACAACTCTAGTAAGTTTGTTGGCGCCGTCGAAAGTTTCTATGACGTGGCCTAGCGACCATTTCAATGGTGGTAAATTCGCCTCTCTTATCACGACTGAAGTTCCAGGTTTTAGATTTGGCTGTATACTCTTCCATTTGTTCCGCGTTTGCAGCTCCTGTAGATATTCAGCCGACCAGCGCTGTCAAAATATTTGGTGAATATGTTGAATTCGGGGAAATCTTGTTTGTTTGTCGTTGTCTCTTTCAGCAACATCAGTTTCGGCGCATGCTGAGGGACCTCCCATCAAGAAGTGTCCTGGTGTTAGTGCCTCGAGGTCATTGTGATCTGAAGACATGGGTGTTATTGGCCTGGTATTTAGGATGGCCCCTATTTGGACAATTACTGTGTGTAATTCCTCGCATGTCAGATTGGCATTTCCCGTCTGGAGAATCAAGTGATTCTTGGCGGATTTCACTGCCGCTTCCCACAGCCCTCCGAAGTGAGTCGATCGTGGTGGTATGGGCTTCCACTCAATGTGCTTTTTAATGCATAATAGCGAGTGATGACAGGAAATCCTGCGACGGGAGCATGTCCTTTAGTTTCTTTAAATGAGTTCGTGCTCCTAGGATGTTCGTTGCGTTGTCGCAAAAGATAGTAGCACACAGCCCTCTCCGGGAAATGAATCTCTTTAGAGCGTTAAGGAAAGCTTCGGTACTCAGATCACTGAATGGATCTAAATGGACAGCCTTTGTAGTGAAGCATACAAAGACAGCTATGTACGCCTTTGTAGGTGCCTTTTATCGTAGTTTATAATGCACCATGATGGGTCCACATAAGTCGACTCGTGTAGTGTGAAAGGGTCTTGTTGGCTTCACCCGTTCCACAGGTAGGTCTCCCATCATTTGATCAACGGGCTTCGGCTTACATCTGAAGCAACGGATACATCTATGGACAGTGTGGCGCGCCAACCTTCTAGCGTCTATGACCCAGTATTTCTGCCACGAGATTGTAGTTAGCGCTGGAGGTACTGCTTGCATATATTGGTTGTGTAGATAGTTGAATAGAAGTTCACTCGGTTTGTGGTCCTTTGGCAAAAGAATCTGCTTCTTGGCCTATTGGCTGAGTTTTGAATTTTTCAGCCGTCCGCCGACCTTTATGATTCCTATAGAGGCGACTACAAACGCCGATGTTGAAGGGAATGGTGAGAATCAAGTGCTTCCCCTTTCTTTAATCATGAGTATTCGTGCTGGAATTCTGTGCGTTGAATATTTTTATAATTCCGTGCAAGGTAGTATCTAGCTCTGCAATAGATACTCCGCCCATCTTCCTCCAACCCTTGGCAGATTTGCAATTTTGCAGGAATCTGAAACAGTACGCAAAAATTCTCTATAATTTTAAAAATGAGTTACAATGAGTCACATATGTGACTAGATCAACATGTTTGACTCGTTCTATGGCTATGAAGACGGATTTTTTTGGTTTGGCTTCTGGAATCTCGTCTGGTATTTTGAAGGCATATGTGGGCCATTTTTCTTCAGGTTCAGATAGATACCTTGGACCTTTGTACCACAGAGTTGATTGGCGGAGGGCATCGGGGAACATTCCATGGAAGATTATGTTAGCTGGATTTTGTGTTCTTTCAATGTATTTCCATTGGTGTGGCTGAGTAAATTGTTGTATTTTTTTCAACCCGATGTGCTATGAAGGTACTCTATATATAAGACGGTGATGAGATCCAAGCGAGTACAATGGTAGAGTCAGTATGATACATAATTATTGAAGGTTTTATTTGCGTGCATTGAGATACTCTTTCCACTAATTCTGTCATTAGTAGTGCGGCTCATAGTTCCAATCTTGCAAGTGTAGCAGCTTTTACTGCTGCTAGTCGTGACTTGGCGCATAACAATCTTACTCTGATTTCTCCTTGCGTATTCACTGATCTGAGGTAGTAGCAAGCTTAATAGGCGGACTCACTGGAATCTGAAAAGGCGTGTAATTGCATATTGACTGAATTTGAAAATAGTACGTGTCTTGGAATTTTTATTGCTCGTAAACTCTTCTTAAATTTAATCTATTTATTTTTGTGAACTGCGGGTAGTTCTTCGTCCCACGAGTATTTGACCTTCCAGAGGTCTTTTAGAAATAGCTTTCCTAATACAGATACTGGTCCTATTAACCCAAGAAGATCGAAAATACGGGCTACTTCGGATAACACTGTGCGTTTGGTAAGTCCTTGTGTTTCACCTTCAGTTGTTTGATACTGAAAACTGTATTCCTTTGGTTGCCAAATTAATCCGAGTGTTTTCGTTACTTCGCCGTTGTCAATCAGTAGCATCGTCTCTTTGTGATCTTCTGGTACATTTCGTAAGGTATCGGCATGGTTAGTACAAAATGTCATTAATTCGAAACCGCCGTATTTCAGGAGCTCTGTTAGGTCGTTATTCAATTTGAGCATGCTTTGTTTAGAGACAGCTCCTGTCAGGATGTCGTCGACATAGGTATTTCCTAAAATCATATTCGCAGCTTCAGGAAATGTATCGTAATCTGCTAAGGCTAATTGATTCAGGCATCTTGTCGCGAGGATTGGAGCGACGGCTGTTCCGTAAGTTACGGTGTTTAGCTGGTATGTTTGCAGAGGCTTCTCTTTGTCATCCCTCCATAAAATTAGTTGATACTTTCTGTCATTTGGGTGGACATTGATCTGCCGATACATTTTGCAGATGTCTGCTGGCATTGCGTACTTGTACATTTTGAATTTCGTTATTATGGTGAAAAGATCTGGCTGAACTGTAGTACCAACCATCAAGATATCATTGAGGGACCTACCGGTTGATGTTTCCGCAGAGGCATCAAATACTACACGGAACTTAGGCTTGTTGGTATCTGCCTTTGCTACACAGTGATGGGGCATGTAGTAATGATCGGTAGGAATGGCTTCCCTTGCTATCGGTTGTATGTGGCCGAGTTCATGGTATTCTCTCATGAAATCATGAATTTTCTTTTTAATGCATAGAAGCGCTTTGAAGCAATTTCCAGGGACGACCCCAAAGTAGTTGGTAGCTCACGAAAGGGTAGTTTGACGATATATTGTCCTGACGCGGATATTTGGAAGGTATTTTGGAAATGCTCTTCACAGAGGAGTTCTTCTCTTGACTTGTACTTGGATGGTGAATCGTGATGCTCCAACTCCCAAAATTGTTGCAACTGTTTATCCAGTGCTGAGACTGAGGGTTGTGTTGCGATGTGACAGCTTTGAGTGCAGCCAGTTTTAGTTAGCACCTTTCGTGCAAGAATCCATCCAAAGTGGGTGTTTTGAAGCAGTGCAGGTTGTGTAGTCTTACTTGACCTTCTTGCAAGAGTTGTCGTGATTTAGCTTGAATAAGGTTTCTTGGCTTCTCTGATTGACAAGAGTTGTGTATTAATGCGTTATGGCGTTTGCCACATTTCATACAGCCTCTTGATGTGCAATCATGTACTGTATGGTCTAGCTTTAGGCAATTGGGGCACAATTTGAACTGCCTGATGAGCTGAGTCCGATTAACTAATGTTGCATAGAGGAATTTTGGGCACCTAAAAACTCCATGATCTTCCATGCATACTGCGCACTTCAGTACCTGGCATGATGCCGTCAACGTAGGTCCCCACTTGCGTTCTTCCTTCGTCTTGATTACTTCAAGCATCTGAAATTCTGTTTCCATGAATTTGAAGAGATCGTCCATTGTCTGTAATTCGTGAGGTGCCTTAAGTGACTGCTCATATAATCTCCTGGATACTCTACCGAGCTGCTGAGTGAGTAAATGAAGCAGTATGGAATTCCATTGTTTGATCTCGATGCCACTGTTCTCCAACGCTAGTAGACATTCCTTGCTAGAGTCATGCAATCTTTTGATTCCCGAGCCTGATTCGGTTGTGAGAGCCGCTTGATATAGTTACTGATTGAGAATTGCTGTTACTATAGCCATCGTATTGTCATACTTCTCTAAGAGTAACTGCCTAGCCACTGAGTAGTTTTCGTCAGTAGCTTGTAAATGTTTTATTAGTCCGCTAGTTTCTCCTGTGAGATTTGCCTTCAAGCAGTATAATTTTTCGGCTCCACCCAGAGGCCTGTTTTGAATGAGTTGACTGTACCAGTGTTTGAACTGCCTCCGTTTGGTGTAGTTTGCGTCAAAGATTGGAAGTGTTAACTTTGGAAGTTTAACGTTTCCATTTATCGTGGTCACTGATTGTTCGTTGCTTCTTGGAAATGATTTTCAATCTTCGTATATTCGCGAATATCGTTGGAGTCATCAACAAGTTCTGCCATTATTTGCCCATGTAAGGAAGCTATGGTGTCCCAATATTGATTGATGGACCTCAGGCTTTGTGTGTAGTATGCCCTTGGATGTGGGTCTGCATGTTCGCTTTCAATTACTATAATGATTCGCACTAGCGCAGCAATGGTGGCCTGCACTTGTTTTCTCATTTTCAGACCTCCAGTCATTGGCACTAACTCCTCATGGGCTCGGACTCGTCTGTATGTGATGATCTGGCTGTCGATGCCTCGAGTCGCTCACTCAATCTTTGCAAGAATGCTGTTTGTTTCAGTCCTTTCTTTCAACTATTTCGTCGTGATTCTCGCAAAAATTAGTCCATAAGGTATTGAGCTTTCCTTCATAGCCTTTCGTGTTTTCAATAGTTCTCCGCTCAATGCTTTCCTTACTGAAATTCTCAAGAAGTTGAGAAATTTGCTTGTCAATTCCTGACTGTGTACCGAGTAGTAAACACTGGAACCCTTTGCCTTTGAATATGTAGGTGGGTGGTACCGCTGCGCTGCTGTTGTGTCTTGTAGTAATCACTAGGGAGCTTGTTTCTTGTAGATGATGAGACTTCGTAGTGAAGTATTGAAACATTCAATACCCGACGTGATGTATTGAATGTTTCAATACCAAAATTTTCAGTAAAAATGCCTTCAATACTGGTTGGTGGTTTATTAAAAAGTAGAATATGCACATTTTATTATCCTATTTATACAAAAATTAGTCTGGGAAATAAAATTAAAAATTACCAAAATGTGCTTAGTTCACAATATTTTGTGAGAATATAAATGCTCACATGAAAGGTGAATACGAGATAGGTACATACATACAGGTGGTGATAGGTACGTACATACATGTCCGTGCAATCAGAAAAAACTGCTGCGTCCGGAGTTCGCATGGTAGAATTTTCTGGTGAAATATGAGAATTAATTTACTTGATTAGCGCTGGGCTAATCGGAACCGTTATATAAGTTGTAAATAACTTAGTGGTTGCCATTAATATATATATATATATATATAAAACCGATGCTAAGGGTCTACCTTACGGAATTCCAGAAAATTAATTTATAGGGGCAGATACGGAATGCCTAAAAATCCAACATATAGGAATTCCACAAGTCTGATAAAAATCCCATACATCCTAAGTTGTTTTGTTGTCCAATTTTAATAAGGCATTAGTAGCCATACATATGTCAATTGCCACACACATATGTCAATTGCCAGAGACTTTCTAGCATACCTTCAGGGCCGTATAGTGGAGTAAGTTCAATGGATTCCGACTTTACTCAACCTCTCATCCATTATCCGATAGTCTACAGTAGTCTATTCACGTTGGGCTACAATGTACTGTGATTCTCACTCTATAGCGATCATCTAATATTAGTTGCTTATTGTGTGACCGCTTTCTGGGTATGTAAAGTATAGTTCCTTTGGCGATTCTCATTACAACTAAGATTTATTGAGTGTTTTAGCTTTCTATCAACTCCCAAAACTCCATCACTGTTTATAAATGGAGTTAGTCTTATTACCACTTAACTTGTGGGCGTGGTATGGCTGTATATTGAGTGACTGGATTGAACGTGAAGTCCTAACAGCCAGCATAAACTGACAGATCACTAGGTGGACAGCGTTGAAGTACAGGGCTGCACACTAGCTTGCGTCGACTATTGGCGGGGAGTGTGGGGGGGGGATTCCACGACATCCTGCCGCTGTCACCTTCTACATACAAAAAAAATATCGTGCTTAAAAAAAAGCCAGTCGTACTATATCCGGACCAGAAAAGACCCTTACTGATGTGAACACACAGATGTTTGCCCCATCCACGCAATGACACTGAAGGAACTAACTATTTCTTTCAGTGTCCCTTTTGATGATGATCAGAAATAAAAAGTAGACTAGTGAACCTCAGTCAACCATGTCAAGAGAATAGGACTCCGGGATAGTGATGGAGAGAAAGTAAAACTTTCAGCGAGACATGACGTTACAAAGGAATAGTTCATTTTATTACACTAGATTCTCTTATAAGCATATCCCTAATGCAAAGCACATCTCTAAAATATGTCTATTGATTATGTATTTTCACTATGAATTACGGCCTTATTAACAAGACGGAGGCATTTAAACTATATCAAAAATAGTGAATTTACAAAAATAATTCGTACGTAACATGTGTTTCTCTTTGTACAAGATCGAGCCCATGCTTACAATGGATCAATTGTTCAGATATACATATATATACCTACATCTATTGCGTATTCGGTGGGCAAATAAGGCAGCATGCACAATGGTCTACGGACAGACTTCAGAGATATTTGTCATTGCATCAACTGTGTAGTAAGCCCACGAAACTCACCCCGTCATCTTTACAAGCCGGGCACGAATCAAAATGAAACATAATAAAAAAATAAAGCATGAAAATTACTTATAATGCGTTCGGTCCCTCGAAGGAGCTCCCTGGAGGTCGATGTTTTGCTTTTGAAATTCTGGCACATTTGAAAGTTATCTTATGTAAACTGCAATATACGTACAGATCAAGCCCTATTCGAGCTATCAGACCGCATTTGCCTAAATACAGCTCTCGAGTAAAAACCTGACGTCAATGCCAATGAGCTTCCCTATAGATATGTACATTCATAGTCCGAACGCGATGACGTTACTTTACTGTAAAAGTTATATGTACCATAGCAAAATTCATAAATTACGACCGAATTCATAGGAGGTGGGATATAGAATTAACGATAAAAAACGAAAACTTAGATATGAAAATACATGAAAACTACTTTTGTTATTCGCTAACGGTTACCACCCAATGAACAATTTATACTTTATTATAGCCACGGAAATGCTCTCACAACTCTTTATAAAACACACTGCTTTATAAGAATGTTGTTAAAAATGTTGTACGAGCTTTAAAAAAACTCTTATAGAGCTAATTGGGCACACTGTATAAGGGTTGTGGAAGCTAATTTATAAAGCAATAATAAAACGTTTTAGCAGTCTGCGAGAAAGTGTTTGAAACCCTTATAAAACCACTTGTATCTACAACTTGGTTGCGGAGATATTTTATAGTAGTTGTGAAAACTTCCTTCCTGCAATTATTTGTTAAAACTTATATGTATTTGTGTAATATGGATCTATTGTTGTCTTATTTTTTCATTATGAAAAATGTATTACAAATTTCCTTCAAAAATGTGTGAGCAGGAAAAATAATTTATGAATTCAGACTTTGTCATCCAACATAATTTTGTTTGGAATACTTATATGCGTAATGCGTATACATTAATTTTCGATTAATATTGGAATAAAATGTCATGCAACTTTAATTTTATTGTAAAAGTTATACTTATAGCTCGAAAAAATACAACGCGCCTAGTAAATTCTAAAAATAAATGAACTTAAATAAATATTTATTATTAAATATATCTTTAATGTTAAGTTCCAAATCGTTTAAAAAAATTAAAAATTAAAAGTGAAATCATTAATTTTTTTTTGTTTTATTCGCGTGTTTATTTTGCGTGTCAGTAAACGAAAAAGTTAAATGCTAAAATGTTGCTCGCTGCAATTTATTCACTTTTTTATAAAATGGCCGAATGTTTTCACCTCACATTACAGCTCTTATAAAACATTTTAGATTCGTGTTAGATCTTCAGGATCGGAAATGTCAAAGTGCATACTCCAGTACTTAGTTTTACACAGGTTAATTGGTATTTGTGACGAACGGTTTTTGTTAAAGTATTTAATACCAATGTAAAGCTTCCATTTTTTTTATAAAGTCATAAAAGCTAAAATACAGCTTTCGAGTTTTATAAAAGCGAGATCCCATGCTCAATTCAAGTCGCAACCAAATGGATTTATAAGTGTTCTAATTTAATTTTGTGTTATGTTTACATAACTCTCCGACAACTAAATTGATCCGGAAGCTAAATTGTTTTAAAAAGCCTTTCAAAGATTTGTTTCGAACTATTATAAAATACTTATAGAATAAATTAGTTTCCGGAGCAAAACTGTTTTATAAGAAGTTCGGAAAGTGTTCTCAGTGCTACATTATAAAACAGTTTAGCACGGAACTCAATAGGAAAAAGCGGTACCTCTATAAAACATTTTAGTTTTCGTGTAGCTGTTATACAACCCTTATAAAATAAAAGCTAATTCTTGCAACTAATTAGCTGCAAAAATGTTCATTGGGCATACTCCATGGTGTCGTCTACTTTATGATGACAAAATTTGATTAAAATTAAAAAGAAATCTATACGTTAACTACATTTCGTTACTTAGATTACTTGAGAGATGATATGGCTGAATGGCCCATTTGCACATATACCCAAAACTTGTTCCTATCAGTGGTTAACATCTACCTCAATTAATTTTTCATGTAGGTGGCTGGATATTCAGAAGTTTGATTAAAATTGCAAAATTTTATACTTGCCAACACGATTCAAAACGGCATACTATGAACAAAAAGGTGCTGGAATCCGCTCGTAGCACTTCTACAAGAACTTATTGCTATACACATATAATCTACTGACATCTACCTTAATTACTTGATTCACCTAGACTTCGAAGATGAAAAGCTTGAATGGATTTGGGACACTTCTCCTTGTCAACAGGGTGCTGGAACTTTCGGATTGTAGAACGTACTTCGACCCAAAATTGCGAGGTTATGTATGCCGCCAATATGGGAGAAAATGCGTGGGAACTAGATGAGGACTGTCTGCAGGTATATTCCTTCATGCGTGAGCCATCTATGTGTGTGCCCTTTTGTTCCCTTGCTGATATTTTCACCTATTTCCTTTGGACGTTATGCGGGATTACTGCCTGAATTGATTTTAGATGGATTGTGCCACTATCGGACTTCACCTACGCTCTCGGGGTCCGAAGTATGTGAACGCTGGCCTCCCTTGAAGGCAGGGAATTTCTCGAACTCTGGTATTTGGACAACAATTTTAATCCAATCCTTCACTATATATGTTTTTGAGCAATATCCAATACTGAAGTCGCGATAAATCAAAAAAACTTTTTCATTTTCTTCAAAACTATCTCATATACATCTCTTTTCTTTCACTACCGCAGACTTTCTCTTCCCGTCATCATCCCAAGACTCTTCTTCCTCCCCTAGGGTCAGCTCGTGTTTTTTTTTCAAGTGGCAGAACCTTCGGTATATCATTGTTTTCGGGGTGAAACCACATGATGCTGCATGCTGCTCCGTGTATCTTCGACCATAACAAGTGGTAAGTTTGGTGACTTAGTAAATGAAAAAGAAAAATCAAACCACAAAACACCGTCATAATAAAATGTGGCTTAAGTTATAACTCATTTCAGACATTTTTAATTTATTTACAATCCTTAGTTGGACCAATCTTTTTTCAATATATTTTCCTTCAGTCGGGGTGGCTGATATCTCATTTGGTAATGTTCTATAATATCTGCGAACTTAGTTCGAACTACCATGAAAGATGCAATTAAAATTTTTTTCTTTAAAAAAATGCACAGATGGGTTTCGATTAGGAGCAATTATGCATAACACTTTGTCTTGAGTTGGTTTAGCTACGCTGAAAAGCAACCACCTATTAATGGCTCTCTGCTTATATCCTTTTCCATAACCAAAGTTGTTTCACATATCGAAATCTTTAATAAAACAAAAATGAACAATCTTGCCTCTAATACAAACCTCGTAAACGAGAGAAATCAATTTGAAAATTTCATTCTAATCTAGCAACCCACTGCAGTATCCAATTAGATGACCTCACCTCACATAATATGCACACAATTATCCTCTCCGTATTTTTATAATGCTTTCACATGGTCATTGTAATATGGCAACATTTAATGATCCAGTTTAAACCATTTCAACACAGTAATTCACTGATAAAGAGTAATTTTGGTATGCGAAGTAGCGGTGTGGTAATTGCATGTAATACAATCCTAGGCAAGGAATCAAATTGTGTTTGAGCCCTCATAAGGCGATCTTAATCTCTGAAATCGAATTGGATTGTTCTCACGAAGTTTTCAGCTGACATTGTTCCGTCCCCAATATTATCCTGAATTTTGTGGAAATACTTTTTTAAATCTGTTTAATCATACAAACGTTCCATAAATGTTTTAATGGCCGACGAGATTGCATATTCATCAAAATTTTAAGCCACGATTAATTTTTCACTTTGAAGCTGCAGATAAATTGAAAATGGGCTTCAATTATTCGAAATAGGGCGACTTTTTTTTTTAACTATGCAAGGATTAATATTCACATGGAGTCAGCGGTGCTGTATTAACTTTTCCCGTGGAATTCAAATTCAGAGATTTTTTATCCCGGGATTTAGGGATTTTTTAATTTAATTTTTTCTCTCTGTTAATTAAATGGTGGCCGCTACATACATTTTGCTGGATATTTTTTGGCTTTATCTCGGATTTAATTAATTTTATGACCATCCTTTACATAATATTTTTGCATTTTCTGGATTCGAATAATGCCACTAAACATTGAATACATAGGAAGAAAACTTCTTCATTAAATCTGCTCGTTTTGTTTTGGCTGTGGTAGCGTCTAGAAAGAGTTTTGTCGTAAAAAAAAAATATCGAAAGGGCAAGATTTCAGAAATGTTGAACAATTAGAAGACAGCTAAATTCCAGCTGTCACTAAAAATACAACTCTGTTTGTGATTTTTAGTAAAACCCTAAATTCTGAATTTAATTTAAAATTAAGTTTTGATTCAATTGCAAAAAATAAAAACAACAAATTATCGAAATTTGAAGTTTTATCATCCCCCCCCCCCCCCCCCCGGTAAGGTTCTTTTCATAGCATAATTTGTGGAAGGGTTTTGAAAGTCGTGTGTGCATCTTCAAGTTAGGTAAATTATGCTAATCACTTGGTAGCATATCTTAACACTATTTCTACCACCATTTTGTGTATACCTATTTCGACCAAAAGGTGTCTTTTGCAATCTTTGCGTTTGAATGCAAATATCTGTGGAAATGATTATTAAAAAATATTCTCGTTTTTTTTTTTTTGTTTTTAATTGTAACTTAACTAATTTTTAGTTTTCACTTATGTATGTATGAAAATTTAATCTTCATTATAAAAAGTAATAATCGTAGAAGAAAACTGTAAAAAAAATTGCTTATTCAATAGCACACTTTTTGCAAGTGAATGGGTTCTCTACTAAGCATCTTCCACATGTATATTTTTTACACTGGGAGCAAGTTCATGTTGATCTATTACCTGAGCAATATTTTAACTGTCATTCTTTCCACTTTTTGAAGAGGAAATGATTTTAGATGAGATTGTTGTATACTTCGCCATATTTGTTGTTTTTTCATGGCGTTTTGTATATTTCGTTCAAAGTTCTTCTCTTAGCTGGATTAAAAAATCCCTTCGTGAAATTTTGTCACCTGTTGTTTTCATGCGATTATTCCGACCAAATCGAGGATATTGTAAAATACGTGCATAGGCCATCTACGCCACTTACATTTTCCACTATACTTTGTTGCCATTTGTTTAGTCATATCGACTCCAAAGTTTGTGCTGTTGTAAAAATTTATTGTTTCAGGAAGGCGTTTATTGCTATTTTCCAATTTTACAGACTTATGTCTCGAACTTAGTAAAAGTACTTTTTTATTTGGTTTGTTTTTATAAATTGTCAGAGCTGAATTGTTTGTTGCATAAAGAACCACAGAAAAGCGTTGCATTTTATCCATTTTTATTTTTGCTGGTTTGGGCAATTCTCTCTTATTTTGGCGGATAGCTCCGACTAAAACGTTTTTTTTTTTCTGTAAAAGGGAAGACCTCGTGACAAAATTGTCGGTAGTCAAATTTCTACCGCTTCCAGTAAATTGTTCAATGAGTTTCAAAACGACACACTCACCCCCAATGAAACTGATGCCGATCTCGTTTCGTCTTTTCCCAAGTATGGAAATCCCGTTTACAATATATTTACTTTTTACATTAGATGCCAACCAAAATTTTATGCCGAATTGATCTGGTGTACTTGGCATGTATTCGGTGAACCTACATCTACCTTTGGTTGGGAATAGCTGTTCGTCAACTGTAATATTTGCGATTAGCTTAATAGTTTTGACTATTTTCAATGAACGAGTACCAACATTTGTTGCCAACGCGAATTTATCTTTTCCTAAACGTTGCATTCGCTCATTTTTTTTATCAAACCGCAAAAATCTTAGTATTTCCATAAAAGAACTTCGGCTCCTGTTATTCGAAACAGAATGAATTTCCCCATTTTATATTCCATAAAAAAGATGCATTTACATTTTTTTCTGTACATATATATACAAAATACCTATAAATGGTTCTAATTTATTTCGAGGTAAACTCATTTTTTCTCAAAACTTTTCGAGCTTCAAATTTCGTACATTTTATAATGCATTCCATAATAGTATTGTTTAGTATTAGATGAAATACCGTGCTTACCTCACCCTTTCTAATATTTCTTTTGGCATGTCCAGTTGGACCAGATGCATCTTTGAAAAAGTATGAAGATGTGGTCTTCAAGGAGAGGAGCCTGGATCAATTTTTCTCCAAACTTTACAATTTCAATTTTGTTACTTGCTTCACTATCATTTTCAGAATCTGTTGGCAACCTCATTCTCTATTGTCTACTATTTACGTACCAAATATCTTCCTCTTCTTCTTCAGTGCTTGACGAGTACTCTTCATATTCATTATTGATTTCATGGTCAATTTTGAAAATTTCTTCTACCTCATCTTCTCTTTCAGATTCTGAGTCTTCATCAATCTGAGAGCACTCTTCACTTATATTAGCTGTGTTCTTTTATGTTTGCAGAACAGGGCAGAACAAAAGATACGCAAAAAAACGGCTCATGAATTTTCATAGAAGATTTATAAATGAAGCGAACAGTACAAATAGTTCACTTCAAGTATATGGGAGTTCTAGAACAAGGTACACAAAAGAACACAGCTATTATTCATTTCTTCCACTAACTCCTTGATTTTGGAAATTGTCGTCCTTAGAACTAGATAAATAATTAAATTAAAAATTAAAAAAATTAAAATAATTACCCAAATTATAAACATTTTTACTGAAATTGAAATTTCAACAAATTTTACGTGACTATATACTTGAATAGAAGTCACTAATCACCTCAATGATCTGCAGCAAGCATCAACCGAATATAAAAACTAGACCGGGGATTTGTCTATTTTGTATTACAACTGAAATGGGGTTGCCCTAATTTAAATTAAAAGTGGAATAGTGTAACTAAATGGTTTTGATACTATGTGTTAAATGATTTAAAATTAGCCAATATTGTAAAATCGTTAAGGTGTCAAAAGTAAACAATAAGAGTTGAAAAGTCAAAAAATTAATTAGAAAAAATATTAAGTCTAGCAAATCATTGCAAGTTAAAATTTCAAAATGTGTTTTTTGACACATTTAGCAGGAATAGTGTTAACACTACTGTTCGACGAATCTAAAAGAAAAAGGAATCAATGCATATAATTCAAAATAAAAATAATGCAAATCATCTTACCTGCATCTGGAGTTTGCCACAGGTGCAAAAGTCCCTCTATAATAAATGAAAAGCAGATGAAATATAAATAAAAAATGAATATAAAACACTGAATTTCACAATAAAAAAATAAGCTATTAAACATGAAAAGCCTTTTTTTTTGTACATGCATACAATCAAAACAAACAACGTAGAAGGCAGAAAATTATGTGTAATTTGTCATATAAAAAACACATGCCCAGCATAGTTTCCTATTTCATGCAAACACCTCATCAAGGTCTTGAAGTATTTTTTTGTTTCTTCGATTTTTTTTGGTCTTGCAATTTTCATCAAATTTTTTCGTCGGCTACACTTATAAAACTTTGGAGTAAAAATCTGTCACCAAATTTCGTGGCAATTTTTTTGCAGAATCTCTTTACGGATCAGCAGCGAGCTTCCAGAATTCAAATTTTAAGAGGATTTTATTTCACAACTATTAGTCAGGAAGGTATTTCTTTAATTTATTTTTGAAACCAATTTGAGGTTATGGGACGAATGCAATTGCATGCCACAAAGGTATAATTACTGGTCACAAAATAACCCAATCAAATTGACATTGAATTGTAATTTCATTTTTTTTTTACATTTTGTGAAAAACATGCCTATATGGCATCTTTTGCAAATCATGCTCAAATATTAAAAATTTAAATAGAATTAATTATTTAAAGTGAAGTAACTAATTGTGTAATTAATAGTGAATTTCCTGACATACATATTTAAATAGATAAGGTTTGAATTAGAAAACGTAGAAGGAATTAAAAAACGCACGGGTTTATGTCATTAAATTAAACGTAATATATTTGAGTAATTTCTTCCATTCGTTGTACTACATAAAATTTGAGTTGTGCTAAATTTAATTTTTAGCATATAATTATTGTTTTAAGCATTGTTATTGTTAAGAAAATGAATTTGATGATTAAAGGTGAATGACAACCAAACGATATCTTTTAATCGCTGCACTATCCACCACCATTTTGATTTTCAGAACAGCCCCAATTACAGGAATTGACATATGGTGTAAATAAAGTTCGTTCGGTTAAACAACTACAAACTCAAAGCAACTCTGAAAATTAGCCCGCAAATAATACATTGAAGTTCCTTCGTTTATAGATAGCAATTTCTTCTCAATTCATAAAGTTTTTCAATACTTTAGCAGAGATCGTAATGTTCTAGTAAGTATAAAATCATAGGAGAACTTTCATCGGAATTATGGTAGAAATAGTCCATGTTCAGCGAACCTGAAAAAAAAGAAAGACAAACCTCAATAACGATTTAAAAATAAATACATAAAAAAATTACCTCTACCTGGAGTCTTCACAGGTAGAAAAAAGGTTCTTACGAATATCTGAAATGAAATAAAAGAAATGAATTACAAACAAAATAAAACAAGAATTTTATTTAATAATAATCAAAGGTCATTGATCTGAACTAAGAACACTGCTGTGTACATTTGTACAACAACAATGCCATGAAGATTTGGAGACATGGAAAACACGGATAAATTCATGTTTCCCACGAAGATCACCACATAAAACATTAATATAAATCACAAACTACGTAATTAATATAATTATATTAAGTATTTGTGGACAAAAACAAGTAAAAAATGCCACAAAGGCACTTACCTGACATTTGCCACAAATTTGTAAAATTAGCAACTTACAAGCAAAATTAATAAAATAAAGAAGAAAATTACCTAAAGGAAACCACTAAAAAACACTTAAAAAACCACAAATAAAAATAGCTTGACCTCGCGCGCGGCAGTGTCAAAACAACTTAAACTTCACAATTTCGCGACGTTTGACATATCAAAATCACGTAGAATTGAATCGTGATTTTGATGGCCGCATTCGTTTCGCGATATTTTACGCGAGAAACGTGATATTCGCGATTTTTTAATAATACATTTCCCACAATGAGTGCGAAAGAGACTCACAGTGGGAAGAAGACAGCAAATATTACGAAATGACATAAAAATTACATTGAAATGAAACGTAGCGAATCGAGATTTTTATAGCAAATGTTCCAAAATTTACAAAAATTGATTAAAAACAGCGAATTTACAACCAATTTTCAAGAGAAAATTATCAAAATGTAGAGTATTTAATTTGCTAATTTTTGACAGTGAGAAAAGTTCAGTCTTTTGTCATTTTCAGTGAAAATTTTGAATATTTCACTTTATAAATGTCGAAAATGGAACAAATTTCTCTATAAAAAGGGGGTCATTTCGTCAATCGTTCTTCTTTTTCATCGAATTGTCAAAAGAGATACAGCTGCCGAAAGGTCACAGTATTTCAGATTTCAAAAGGTTTCAAGTTCTCAGTGATTAAAAAATAGTTCATTTGTCGTTTCAAAATAAACTTCATTTTTTCAACATTAATAATTAATTTTCATTTTTTTTTTGTGTATAATAATTTTTCTGTTTTAATTCTCCTTTTCAATTGGCTTTAAGTTTTTTTTTTCTTTGCTTCAGTTGGTTTAAATTTTTCTTAATGCATTCTACAAATTAGTTTTTTTTTGTTTGATAAATTTTTCAACACTCGTATTTCACATTTAGTACAACAAATTCCAAGGTAATTAGTCTCAACTAGATAACTCATTAGAAAAGGTGATTGTCCGTAAGGTGTGAACGCATGCTATTTTGAATGTTGAATACACTAAATAGGAGTCACAAAACAATTTGGATTTATCTAAGAATAAGACATTTGTTTATACAGAAAATAGTCAGTTTCGTTAATCTATACACAGTGTCAAAATCTGCCTTTTCTAAGGTCAGCTTCACACTACGTGTTAGTTTAATTCATAATTGACATTATAATTAAAATTTTCTCTTTCAGCAATAGTTTGTAGGATTAAATAATAAGGAAGATAAAGAATCAAAGCATAAGTTTCATTATTTATTAGTAGTAAGAAATTTGAGCAGAAGTCATAATCAGTAATTTAGATATAGATTTAAATGAATTAAAGAATTGCAGTTTTTTGTTGTTAGATTAGCTTAAAATAATTTATTTAGCAATTAATTTTTATAGAGCAAAAAAATCGTTCAGAAAATAAAAGTCAGTGATAAATGAGCAACCAAACGATATCTTTTTAATACCGCTACACTACAGCCACCTACATGTGATTGTGCTTAAACGTTGTTTGAATTTTTAGTTTCTACGTTGATTGACAGAGGGCAGCAAGCATCAGTGTCGTGAGAACATATTGAAGATTCATTTTGTGCCACACGTGGCAGGTTTTCAGTTTCTTTCAGTGGAGTATTTGCAAGAGAGAAGTTTACACTCGTAGTAGCTTATAGGAAGCTGCACTAGTGCTCAAACTAAAAAAAAAAAATCAACTCATTTTTTTTTTTTTTTACAGGGGATAAATAAGGATTTCGCAGTACGGAATTACTTTATGAATGCGCACAATTTCTGTTCTACAAGAGGAACGAAGAAGTTGGGCAGTTCAGATATTTTGTTTGTGATTAACTCAGTTGTCAATCAAGTTGGCAGTAGCAAAAGTTTCTGTATGATTTAACAGTCCAGTTTTAAACTCGAGTTTATGATATGACAGATAAGTATCTCTATCAATTGGAGTAACATTAATGGGACGCATAGAAAAATTTAGAGGACAAATGGCGTTACACATGGTAGAATGCGTCAACAGAATATTAATCAAACAACTAAGGAAGTTAGCCGACTATCATCAACGCGATTGGGATCGACATGTTTCCATATCACTAATAGCTTATCGATCAGCTGGTCACAACACGATCGGACAAACTCCAACTAAGGTCGTATTTGGAAGGAAGATGCGTTTACCATCGACCACAAATTTGGTACACCCAGAAGTGATAAAAGTTACGAGATAACTACTTATCGAAGCTTAGACAAAGATTAGCTTATGTACACAAGGCCACGAGAGCAAATTTTCTAGTAAATAGCGATCGGATGAAGACCTGCTATGACTTACGGCCTAATTCAGTAGGATTTTATGAAGGTAATCTTGTTTTGCTGTACAACCCGAAAGGATATAAGGGACGATCTCCAAAATTACAAAATCATTGGGAGGGATCCTATTCAGTGGTAACTATAATAAATATCGTGGTATACAGTATTCAGCATGGTACAAGAAGCTAACGAAATATCATTCATCTGAATCGCTTGTGTCAATACTACGAGCATCAAGACTGTGGACCATCTGTTGTTCGGGACGAACAATTCTAAGATGGTGGCAGTGTTACGTGCAATAGAAATCGACAAAAGACAATTCTGACAAAACAAAAACCGAGAGTTTTCTGAATCTTCGGGCAAAATATGAAACTACCAAAAACTAAAAAAAAACAACTTACATTTTCGTAATTTTGAAAAAGTTTATAATGGTTCTTCATCATTCGAACGCATTCGGCAACGCGAAACTCTTTTTATGTAATTCATGAAAATACCCTCAAGACCTCCTAAATGCTGATAATTGTGTTGTTGATAAGCTTCAAATGAATATACATATTTATTTTACAATTCCAGCGAATTTTGGAACATGTTGGTCAGTAATCCATCTGGCAGGACGCCAAGTCCTATTTGTAACGTGTACTTAGTATACTACTGTTAAAATACAGAATTTTTGAAGAACTGTTACGTTTCGCTTCGAAACAGAGCTAGGTCTATTTCCCAAAAGAGTTCCCTTCATAATATTTGATCAAAATATAAATTTAAATTATATTTTGGCAAGTATTATTTGACAATGTCACGAAATGAGATTTTAATTTTTTCTAAAACAGAAAACTACCGTTTCCTGAAATAATTTTCTTGATATTCATCGGATTTTCTGCTTGACTGTGCGCAACTTGTAACTCATTCAAAACATGACTGCAATCCCCGTAGCATATCTGAAATTCTTCAATATAAGAATTTCCCTTTCTGTTGTGTATCACAATCAAAGTTTTCATAAAACAGTTGGTGTTTATTTTTTATTTATTTATTTTTTGTGAAAATTTTCCAAAGATAATTTCTACGCTCTCATAGTTTCCTACTTTTGTGCCGGTCAAAACAAACTTGTTGTCATATCCAACAAAATATAACCGGAAAAGTTGTTCATTTTCAAATTAGTTGTACCGAACTACCTACCTAAGATAGGATAGGAATTACAGCTTTTGTTGGAAAACTAAAAGTTTTGAACAATATGCTTATGAAGGGGGTAACCATGGGGGAAAGGGAAAATATCTACTATTATGTTTAACGAACCAAACCCTGCTGAAGATTTTTAAGTCATCCAGAATTTTTATCATGGATACTTACATAGTTGATTTTCATTTTGTTTCATTTGTTCAAAAATATTTCACAGAAGAGGAAATTAGCTTATCAGGATAACATGCAATGGAGATACGAATAAAAATGAAAAATTAATTAAATAAAGTAAAGATATAACGCTCAGCTTCTTGCGTTAATAGACTACAACAGGAAAAATAGAAAGTGTCTTCATGTGGAACTAATTACTAGAGATGCTGAAAATCTCATATAAATAGCATTTTTTATACTGTCAAACAGTTTTGAATTTGGTGAGAGCTGCCCTAAGAAAAACATAAAATACATTTAGATGGGAACGAAGAATGTGCATAGAGTACTGTGAGCACAATGAAAAGCCCATTTAAAAAAAATCTGTTTAACGGTCTTGTGTTTCTACATATCAGTAGATAGATTTCAACGATCGTGCGTTTTACTCTTGGAGGGCTGAAAATTGTATGTAGAGGTCAAGAAACGCTTCATTGAGTCATTAATTGAGCAGATCGTTTAGGTCTCCAGAGGGCTTGTTTCCTTTCGGTTGGCAGTTGTTATTTCGTAAGCATTATTCTCAGTGACATTGCTATTCCTACATTTTGGTTTGCTCAAGCCATCGCAATTTTAATTTCTAATTTAACTAGTTACGGTAATTAGTAAACTGCGAAATCAAACCCAAGCCGATAGCTCTCCATATATATTTTAATGAGACACAAATCCCTGTTCCGTGTATACCTTTCAGAGACTGTTCTTATAAGTTCATTGTATTAGATCTCCAAACACAATGATCGGTCTTCGTACATATCATAATAGAAATTTTGGTATCTTCTAATACCAGAGATCTGAGATCTTCCATCTGCTCTATCTTTGGGGAGCTCCTGCTCGACCCGACCTGCATAGAATAGAATATAAACAGAAAATAATTCTGTTCAGAAAAATTTAGTTAGACTACCATTAGAGTCCCTTCAATCTGTCACATCTTCAATTTTCTTCCCAAGTAATGAAATATTTGAGAATTTTTGAGTGAAATAGAGACTATGACTCTGCAGTTACGGAATTACTATATACGTCTGTCATATGGGTTACGGTATCCAGCCTCACGAACTATAATTTTCCAAGCTGGAGCCCACATTGCTTAAATATGGAAAAATTTGTGCTGGTTATTGTTCTGTACACGAAGTATAAGAAAAGTAGTAACGAAAATCGAATCTAATTAGAATTGTAGTCATCTAAGTTATTTCTTAGAACAATAAAAAGCTAATTATCCATCACTCATTAACTTTTAATTACGAAATTGGTCCTTAATTTCAGCTTCTCTTTATCGGCTGGTAATTTGAACGCCCCATATTTTTTTTTGTAGTTTTCAACAAATTGCATAAAACAGAGTTGTCTTTTGTTTTCTACCCGATAATGTTGGTGCTGCACAAGGACCCATTCCTGACTCTCCATTGTTTTCCCTTTCCATCAATAATTTACCTGTTCCTTCGATATACATCTATTCAGATAATTTGTAGGTTTATACCACGAAGAGATTGGTGTAGATGACATTTCGTGCCCTTCTCTGATCACTCCAAATATTATTCAGTTTGATGAAAAGGTTTTGAATAACGGTATAAGCAATTGTCAATAAGATCTCTACTTGGTCTAGTCATGGCGATCGTGATTTTCGTAATGAAGGTATGTCATGATGAACCGTATCTAGTTGCCATTCCATTGGCGATAGTTGTGGTTTTTGCTATGATTCCTATGGTTGTGAAGTTTATAGAATTCCTTCCTACTCGTAGATTAATTCTACCATGCGAAACGATTTTGCTGGGAAACTATTTTTGAAATTTCTTCTAGCTTCTAGGGAGGTTTTAATAGCCTTTGTTAGGGAGCTGTTATCGTATTATCAGCTGGAGAAAAATATCTTTTGTTGGTCAGTTTAAGAGGTGGTGAGTATCGTGAGTAATTTGAAGTAATTAAAGTTTGCTTGATCCTGTTGCGACTATGTCTTTAAATTGTAAAAAGTGACCGCCTCGTCTGAGTTTAAAGATAGCATCATCTATAGTAGCAAAAAAAACAAACAATAAGTAAAAATGAAATAAGCTAAAAAAATAATAAAATTAAAACGAGCTGTTATATGAAAATAAACTCACGAGGAATAATTTTTTATTTTTCAGAGACAGTACTTTGGAAGATCTGCAACGAACTGACCAGATGCTGAAGAATCAAAGTCAGTTGTCCGAATCGACGTTGCCGCTGCCACTTCCCGCACATCGTCAGTTCTACATACTGTTGACTCGGTATCAAGATCCAACCATTGCATAAATAACTAATAAGAAGCGGGGTATCGTGCGAATACAGTGTACGTGTTTAAGCATTTCAATGACAGTGTGACCTATGGTCGGGGGGGGGGGGGGGAGAAATGACAAGAGGGCCTACTGCCTATTTTGTGTCAGTTCAACATTCTGACATTTCATATTATTTCAAAATAAGTTTCGGATTTTAATTCGCGATATTGGGATAAATAATTAATTAAACGTGATTTTTATGAATAGTAGTTAGTGTGAAATAAGTGCGGAATATTCCTTTTGTGAACGACATTTTGTGCAATAGAGACTCCGGAGTCCTAAATTAACATAATGAAGTGCGCTGTGCTGTGCTGCAGGAACAAGCATTCTTCAAGTAAGCTTAATAGCTTTACTTATTAATTATATTGTTTTAAACAAAATAAAAGTGAAATATCTATAAAAATAAAGAGCCATGGTAAAAGATTTAACATTTTACCAATGCCGGTTTATTTGTTTACAATTGAATTGTCAGTTGGTGCCTAAATTATTCCAGTCATACAAAGGCAATGCCAAGAAATATTGTCTGAAAATAAGGGGGAGCTAAAAATTTGTTTATTTTACATGGGAATTTGAATTATGAAAAATGTGCCCTTTCAGAATGTCAGAATTTAATTACTGCCATGACGAAACGAACACAAACAGAGCACACTAATACATTTCGCCGAGATGCTTACGTTTTCACCCGATATGCCGTTTCCTTATTAGTTATTTATTTAATGGATCCAATATTCATCCAAGTTTTGTAACAGACGAGTCGCATACCATCACCGGAATAGCTGTCATTACAGCAGCCAGGTCGTCCTAGAGACATCTTGGCTGACAGGACCTACTAGGTCCATCCACCCACAAGGCTAGCTTACCGCTGTCAACCCGTCATAAGGATGGCTGGATTTGCTTCTTAATATTTTAGGCTCCGAAGGTGCTCAGCTTCAGTCAGTCTGATTAGGTTGCCCCTGATTGGACCGTTACCAGGTCAAGCGAATTAGTGGTGGACGATCAAACTTCGCTCTCCTGCATCAAGTAGCCAAGATGAATCCATCCCTTAGAGTCGACCTTCATGAACTTAGTTCCCGGTGTCAGCAACTCTGCTACCCTCGCAGAGAAATTCCGCCACTATGTTGCAAGTTATCAAAACACCAAATAGAGCGAGGTAATTACATTCTATTAAGGACGTAGTAATTGGGACAATTTGCTACCGCAAAACTAGGCCAACTCCCCAAAAATCTTTTATTCACATCTTACGATACGCTTGGCATATCGAACATGAATTTTTAATACAAAAATTTTCTTCCTCCTGGTATCTCCGACCGTTGAACTCACATGAAATAGCCATATACAAGCTATAAACATACTGTTAGTCCTGTGTTTAAATTATTTCCTTCGTTTGTTGTAGATTAGTTTCTAAATTTTTTGGCTCTATTGGTGACCGAGAAAGAAAAGTGTGTCACAAAAATGGCTCCAGTTTTTGTGATAATATTTAAATGTACATATCTATGAGCTTCCAGTTGCTGCTTCTATTAAAATTGTTTTCATCCAAATTGATTTTATCTTCGTGCTCTTATACAACGAGTGTCAGTTCAGAACTTACTTTTAAATTTTACTATTGTCTGGTCCGTAGGATATAACCAATCCAGCTCCACTTAACTTGTTTTACTGATATTGTTTTCATTTGTATTAATATTTTGCTAATTTGAAAAAAGGGAGATTAAAAAATTTGTTTTTAATTCAATTAATTCTGTTGGTCTGAAAAAATTTGCAAAAATCATGGACGGGTATTCAATTAATGTTTGGTATACGACGAAAATACGTATTTACAATGTTTATGATCGGCTGCACTAGGCAAGTTCCTTTCCACGTTTCGCTTTCGCAGGCCATGCTCCGATTTGACCTTGATGCCTTGCAACCTTAGTAGTTTGTTTTGTTCAAGAAAGAATTTTTTGGGAAATCTCCGGTATATACCGGAGATATCAGAAAAAATTCTTTCTTGAACAAAATTAAGTTTAACCCGGTAAAAACTCCAAAAGAGTAATCTTTTTATTTATTTTTCTTCCTGGGCTTGTATAGGAGTGTTTTTTCCTCATATAATTCACACCCAGAATTTATTCTGAGTTTATACGAGAAGAGATCAGTTTGATCTATTTTCAAGCGTCTGCAGCAGCCAGAAAACCAAGCTGCACCGATGAGTGTATGGTTTTCTGCTGACACGAAACGCTTCTTCTTCTTCTTCCTTTTCTGCTTTATTTTTCAGCCCACTGCGTGGCGTATACAGGTTCGATTCGCTTCGAATGAATCTGTTTCTTTAAAAAAAATTTTAAATTTTTTTAATAAATAAAAAAAATGTTTTTTCTATTTTTCTGAAACTTTTCATTTCTTTCTTCTTTTTTCATTTTTTCATTTGTTTTTCAAATCACCCAATTTCGCTATTTGGGACCTTTTGATGAGTCGAACCAAGACTTGAAACTTGTCACCAAAAATTAATGGGTTGTGTGATGAAATAACAAATTAGAACATTTTTTAGCTTTTGCTATGCATATAAAAGAGTAATCTTTTTATTTATTTACTAAGTAGTTTGATCCATTTTTTTCCAAAATTTCGTTTTTACATAAAAAAACATTTAATTGGATGAGTTGAAAGTTGGGAGAATTGATTAATTTACGAGAATTTTCGGAAAAATGTTTACTATGTTAACTGCGACTATCGTAGATTGGGCTATGTATATAAGAGTGCAGTCAAGTGAATCTGTCCTCTCAGTAAAACCACTTGTGATAGTATACATCTTTTTACATATTTAAACTGTGATACTACTTGGCATGTCTTGATGCTAATCCTCAATAACAATAAAATCGAGCTCTTTAGACTGCATTTAAAATAAACTCAAAAGATGGATGTCCTTCTTATTGCTGCAGATGTGTAAGCAATAACGATATATTATGTATGTATATACAATAAACATTGTGTAAGAACAATGACAAACGCCATGAACTAAAGGCCATGTCCAAATGTTAGTTCGCTGCATCCGAATGAATGCGAAATCGAGTAAATCGATGATGATGACGATAGAGCAAACGATGCATCTTTTATATGTCGCCCTATGTAGTCATTCATCCAATTCCCTGTTCCACTACACCCACACCCCCTACACCCTGTTGTGGCCATAGTGTCGACAGAAGGATTCCAAGTGGTCCACAAATAAAAAGGATTAAAGAACTTTCTTTATTATTGCAGACTTGTCCTTGTTAAGTTTTGCTGCGGCATTTATTAGACTTCATGTCCCATTACTGCAGTTGTAGACATGGGGGCATTTCTATAAAGCCATTATGTATGTGCGCCCTTTGGTTTGCCTTAACTTAACTTTTCTGACGTTGTATAGGGAGGTACATACCTATACCGTCGTTGCTTTCTATTCTTCTGCCCATATAGATTCCTGTGGATTTTCCAATGTGATGATGGGCTGATGGCGAAATCCAACCCATATAGGAAACTTTTTAGATTGACATAGTGGTTGACCCGTTGCTTGTATGGCATTTTGTGGACGATGGACTTTGTAAGTTTCTACATTTACTCACTACCCGGCAATAACAATAAGAACTTTGCGGTTCTATTTATTGTTGTCGGTGTGATTTAAAATAAAGTTTTCTTCGATTTTTATTTTATGTTTTGTAAGGCAAGGATACCAATTCGATTGCTTGCGAATTGGTGAAAGTTTGAATAATACTTACTGGCTAGGCTAGGTAGGTATATCATTAGACTAAATATATTTTTATGGTATAACGGACATGAATAATTACACACTTTGTTTTTATAGATATAGTTTAAAATAAACTTTAATTAAAAAACGAAAGTAACATTTCGAAAAGTGTCATATCCCCCCTCACCGAGGGTGTATAGAGTGATATCGTACATTATTTTTTCTTCATCAATTTTGCGCCGCAACCATTGAAAATGTTTACAAATAGTGAACAAGGGTCGGCAACAATTTCTTGCATATAATTCATTCGTTCGTCCTTTTTTACTGTTTGTCTATAGTCCTCCCACAACTAGCGCAAATATTTTCTTCAAAATCCTCGGGACCATCAGACTCGTCGTCCAATTGAACAACTTCATTACTTATTTTTTCGGAACATCTTCCATTTCTGTAATAGTCGCCTTTTTATTTTTCTATTTTCAGTCTTTCCTTCTTTGGGTTTTATGTGACTTACTTTCTCACGCTCCATTTTTCTATGTTTTTTCTGAATCACGTCCTATAAAGAAATCAAAACTTGCGATTTTTTCTTCCTGTTATTAGTTTTTATTACCTGTGGGTCGCAGCTGAAGTCGTATAGCTTGGTGGTTCAGGGCTAGGATCATTGGATTCAACTACCTATCCTGTTTTGGTAGTGGAAATTTCCTTTCTTGATGCTGCATCATGGAATTTTCACCCGCTGTTAATATTTGTATGTTTGTCTATATAATTGCATAATCAGGAATAACATTAGGATTAAAGGGATAAATACCAGTTGCTGAAAATTCTGAAATTTAATTGCTTGCACTTGCTGATTTGCTGAATGAACTCCTTTATTTGAGGTGGTAAACAGACTCCATGTCATTTTGGGCGGCATTTTCCAGCATTTGAAAATTAGTGAATTGCCCATCTAGTACTAACTTTTTTTAAATTTTTGTTTTTTAAATTTACATAGGCAGATTTGTTTGCCATATACATTACGGATCCTGAAGACTTACCATTCTCAAACTCTGGTTTACTGGTTTTGCCTTTGAAGACATAAGCAAAGGAGCAAAAATTTTCTTGCGCATTGCATCATTCAATAGATGACAGTTTCCCCTTTTTCAACTGATGTTATAGCATGTCCAGGTCGATTGTTAAGCTGGCAGCCATCATCTATGTTTTATATATGCCCGGAATTATTCATTAGACTATTCTCAGGAAGAATGGCTTCCAAATGCTTGAAATTGTTGGATACTTCTACCTTATTCATGTTTTCGGCACGTGACTGAGAAACTTCTCTCAGTTAGCTCAAATGACATGTGACAAACTTCACCTCTCGTCACAGCAAATCCATGAGTTTTTTAATGTGGGCTATATATTTCAATTTTATTTCACTTGGTGTAAAATTCACACTTTAAGCTAGCCCCAAGAATATATCCAATCAGCTTAAGTGGTTAACGACAAGGTACCAAGAGAACGCTTAAGTAAAACTCTCCAAATCTTGCTTTTTGTTTTTTATATATATGCTTACTAGGCATGCATTAGTAATTCATTTAATTTTTCTTTTAACCACTTACCAGTCCTATTTTAGTGAGAAATATTGTCTAACAATTGCCAGTTTTTTTTTAACATTTTCTGAGCCCCCCCCTACTTTTTCACCAAAAACTACGCCAATGGAAAAGTTGTTCTACGAACTGTAGCTGCTGGGTAATCGAGTCGAACGGTGAAACCCGTTCCTCAATCGAACTTGATTTACTCGAGTTATGATCAAAAATGTAAAAATCGGGTTTTCCCCACCCAGCGCAAAATCATCCGTCACCTTTCTAGCAAGTCAAAAATAGATTTACCCGAGCGAGACTTGGGCTCGTCAGTGTGCAAACCTAATCCGCGCCCGAGTAACACTCGGGAAAAACTTTCAAGTGGTTAATTATGAAAACCCTTCCTTCCAGTTATTCCTATGAAAATTATTTTGTTTTTGTGCATTGTCTTGTGATGTACATATAGCCTTTTTATTTTTTTGTATTATTGAGCCAAGCTCAAGTTATACCCTATGATACAATGCACAGTATAGCAGGAAGGAAGGAAAGGACTATGGGATCTGAGGAGAATGGCAGACGTGCCGGCATATGTCGCCCTTGAATTTCCGCGGATTGTATGCCGGAGGAGGGATAGACCAGTATAGACTGTTCCATATTCGCACAGTTTCGAATAAAAAAGTATCACGGAATTTTACTGTATGGCCGAAAATAACTTCAAGGGTAAAAGAATGTGCGCGGCTTGTATCACGAGTATTGCGAGCAAGAATGACTCTACAGGGGATCAGGCTAGATATTTCATCAGAACATTAGCCATGTATATAGCTGTAAGGGAGGGAAGAGCGAAAATTGCGGCGATGCTCGAGTGAGTCGATATGACAAGCTATTGCCACATCGCCAATGAGCTTGAACGCTCTCTTCTTTCTGGACAATGTCTAATGAAGTTAAAGGTGTGAGACCAGTCCCAGCCCATATATCGGAATTGTAGAGGAGCGCTTGATTTGACAGTCTGAAATTTTTCTTATACCTTTTCAGAAATCCGAGACATTTCGATGCTTCTTTGGCAACAAAGAAGATGTGGTCCGTCCAGCTTAACTTACTGGATATAATAATGTCAAGAATACTTAGTGACAGTGAATCAGAAATAAATGCTCCAGAAAAAAAAACAGAAAAAGTCAAGTGATGGTCTTCTTTTAAAATAATCAGACAGTTTTGGCTCTCAGATGCATTGAATTCGACGCGATTCGCTTTGCCCCAAGCGAGGATAAGATCATCATTCAATAATCTCCCCCTGGAGTCCGCAAGAGTGTCAAAGGAGTAAGCGAGACCAGAAAGTAGGCAAGAATTATCTTTTTGGAATAAGCTTTTTATACCATTTTCGCTAGATAAGCTCAAGAAAAAGTGTGACAACACAACAGAAACGGTTACATTTTGGTTATTTCAAAGGCAAGGTTGTGGGCTTTTTAAATCCAATATGAAAACTTAGTGCTGAAAAACCTAGTTAAGATTCCGAAATTTTAACTAAGTGTAGCCATAACTTCAAAACGGAGGTAGAGAAAAATTTAATTATATTGGAAAGGTTCAATTATTATCAATTTAACAAATTTCAAATCATGATTATAGTATGTAACGTTCAGAGGTTACAGGATGATCTATAAAAATTTACCCAAATATCTTAAAGTCCTGTTATCTCGGAAACCGTCTTTTGCTTACCTAAGCATAACCTATCCCTAGCCTTCAGATGCAAGATCACATATGGGACACCCTGTATAAACACAAATATATGTTATTTGTAAGAAATTACAGATGTATTTTGGTGAAACTTTCTTCATTTTTTACTCCGGAATAAAAGAGAGATCCCAAAATTGTAATATGTTTTATTGGATAATATAAGGTCAAAAATAAAACAAAAATGAATAATATAAAAGATACGTTTTGCAGGATATTCAAGGACAAAAGGGGCAATGAATGAAAGTATCAAGAGCAAATCAGCCCGACAGTCTATATAAATCGTGTGAAGTTAAATACTTTATTTGCCTTGTAATGGAATCAATAGAATGTGAGCTCTTTGGGACAAATGCTGAAAAACTGAACCTGTCTGTCACTTCATCTAAAATATTATCAACAAATTGCATAACTGGTCCACTGAAATTCACTAAAAATAGGTAGATAATCCGAGAATCCCAAAAATTAGAGTTGGAACTTACAGTTTCTCTAAGATTAAGAAAATTCCGTTAGTTTGTACTATCTTATTCGCTATATGTACGCACCTGCTCCGCACCTGTGTTTCTCTATCAATTAAGATTAGTTGTATACTCGAAAAAAAAAAAATACAAAATTATCTAACAACAACGAAATCAAGGAGATCCAGTTTGACGTTGTCTCTCCAAATTGAATTATTACAATACAAACTTTAATACCATCCACGCAGATTGGTTTCATCTTTCCAATTTGTCTTTTTTTTTTTTTTTTGTTTTAGAAATTTTTGATTTTCTCAAACTCTCTATCCATCCATCCATTCATTGAATATACCGAGAATTTGACACTCTCCAACTTGAGGTCATGAATTGAGTCTAAATATTTGCTATAGGGAAAGATAGTCAACCACAAGAACATAACTGCTCGAGAGCAGCTTGCTTTCGCATCGCTTAATTTAAATTACAAAACAAAGTCTGCTTAAACTCCTCGTGTTTTTGTTTTACACAGTAAATTTTATTCATACAGAATCTGTCCAGTTGGAGCAGGGCAGCCCTCCTCTCAATGCCATCCACTCCACAAATTCATCCGAGTATTGGGAGTTCGGTACCACAAGGAATTGTCTCACGGAATGTTGCCCTGGCCTTCGAGCGAGATGATTTGCTGAGTGTCTGCAAAATCGATATCGCAATGGTAGCGGTGGGATTGATAAATTAACTTTGGATTTCTTGTATAAAAGGTCTAATACCTAAATAGGGCAGAGAAAACATCATAGAGTAGTATGCAGCATACAATGAAGACAACAATGCAACGATAACTGTGGGAAGGAACAATTGTTACAAGTCATCACTGAATACTGTTACCTGCTTTGGTTGGCGCCACGTATTAAAAACTCTTGAATAATTGGTCACCATCCACTTTTCTGGGCTTATGGATTATAGGTATTTCCCCCATTTAACAAGTCTACCGGTATTTGATTTTGCACAAACGATTGTTTCGGTCGCAGCCATTCCGTCCCGGGAATATCTCTTGACCCATCAATTCTCCTGTTTTTTAGTCGGTTGCATGGACTTAGCCGTTGTCGCCGCCAACGCTGAGCTGATTGCCTTAATTCTAAGACTCTTTCGGACATCGATTTTTATGAAACTTGATAGCGAATGCACTTTTCTTCCTCGTGTGATCTATTTCGTTGTTGTTGACAGCGATGACTTGGATCCGGTAGGAAATTTTCCAATTTAGAATTATCCACGTTTTTTTTTTTGTTTCTTTTTTTGTTTTTTTTTTTGTTTGTTTTTTGTTTAAGGAGGATTCCGGGTTGTTCTTTTGCTGATATGTCTGTCTATGTCTGTTGTAGCGGAAGCTACATATTAATTATCGTTAATAATTGTGTTACAATTTTCCTTTATTGCAAATAACAATAATTTAAATTGTCGGTCTAATATTCGAGCTGACTGTAATTAAAAAAAAAAAAAATTAATTTGAGTTGACATTTGAAAACACTTTGAAAACTTTCAAAAGCTTTAAATCACAGACAGACGTTTCTGTACGCAAATTCTAAAATATTCACATCCAGACACTTTAAGCCTGAAACATATTCACTGCAGTAACTTTGACTTCAACTTTGATTTCATCGACTTCACATGGTATCTTAATTGGTTGAACTTTAAGCTGCCACAATAAATGCAGTTGCAGCAGCAGTGAATGCGTCTTCAACTTCGACTTTGAGAAATTTCAAAGTTGCTGCAATTTTTACAGTATACTGACAACTTAAAGAATTGTAAAGTGCATTGCTGGAAAAATAAGAAAAATAAATTGTTTTCAATCTGTGGTCATCTTTCTCTTTAAATACTTTGAAAATTGTATTAAAAAATCTTGGCAACTCCCGCTCTTCAACAGTATTGATTTCTTGTGTCCAAATAGTTCGCGTATTAAATGCAAAAACAATTATTTTTATGTATGCTAAATAAGCAGCACATACAACAATAACGAATTCGATTTCGTTCATATTTTTGTACAAAAATGTTATACACTTTATTACAATTTTTTTAGATATTAAAATTTTTTTAAATTTTTATACTGCTCCGCAAACAAATTTCAGAAAACGGCTGTCAAAAAGAAGGCGCTGCAGTTAATGTGGCACACATGTGCAGTGAAGTCGACTATATTGCAACGGCTACTGCAAAGTCGAAGTTACTGCAGTGAATGTGTTTCAGGCTTTAGTTTGTAAATAAAAAATAAGTTTAGTAGATGTTGATTCATTATAACACGTCTACGCCAGAGGGCAACAGCTCGTGCTAGAAATAAAAATTAAAAAAGAAAGCTTGTCATTTTAAAATATAAAAATATTATTAATTTATTATCTTCTATTATTATTGTTAATTTGAAAAAAGTTTCTCAATGTGTAAAGATTATTTATAAATAGAGAGAAATTTTAAATATAAATAAACATAAAAATTATTTTATAAAAATACATATTCATCTTGAATTTTGCCCCCCAACTTAAGGTGGAACAAAGAACTGGAAAATATACATATTTTTTGATCAGTTCATCTGTTGCCCTTGCCCATTGCGAAAATTGATGAAGTCCACTGTCATTGCGAACAATTAAGAAACTTGAATCTTTATTTATGCCAAGTATTATCATGTAAAGAATATTGTGGTCGAGAGGAAATCAATTGTTATTGCCAAAGATTATCGATCATATACAGACAGAGAAGGATGCTTCTCAGCACGACGTCCTGCTTAAGAATAACAAAGTCTTTGAGAAAAACGATTTGCTGTATGTCTTCTTCTTGAATATTGTGGCTGCCATGAGAAAAAATATTTTCTGTATTTGTATTGTGTTGTTTATACATAAAACAGGGTACTGAACGTGAAATTAAAATGAGCAAATTTATTCGTTTAGTCTGGCAGTGTGGAAGTTTTCAGTTATAGGAGACTATATTGCAAGAAGACTTGCTATTCAGATTAAGGAATTTCTAAGGCTCTTGGTACGAATGGAAAGGATGAAGAATATAAAGCACGACGGAGGTATTAAAAATATCATCATCCCGCTCAGCCAGCTAAAAATTTCAGTTTTGTTGTTTGGAATAGCAATGATAGATGAAATCTATAAGGAATACTAAGTTTGTCATTCCATTTGTAACGCAAAGAAGTAATGATGGTAGATATAAATGGATTCGACACCCGGGCATAATTTTAAAAGATATTTTGATTTTTGCATGTCCGTCCATCCGGCCATCCGCCTGTATATATATATACATATATATATAGAGAGCTCAAATTTTGTACACGGAATTAAAAAAAAAAAGGTAAAATCGTAATTTCTTCTTAGTGTTGCCCTACAAAAATTTCGATTTCAACTATACATATTTGGACACTGCCTGAGAATTGATAGCGCGTCGACATGGACATCTGAAATTTGTTGCATGGATTTTTCATAGTAATACCAAATAAAATTTCAAAAATGGACCAAATTGGGCAACCCCTTCTTGGTGTTGCCATATAAAATTACACGTTTTTTACGTATACTGTAAAAACGATCAGTCTTAGACATTTTTGTTGTACTAAAAACTTCTTCAGAATACGAAGTCCTATAAAACCGTTCTGGAAATATGTATATGCGGAAAACCACTTTAAAAATGAAACTTGCACAGATACCAGACTATAAGAAATTTCATACGGGCATTCATTTAGGGTATCGCTTGAATTGGTCCCAGATCAACTCTAGTTTTTTACTTTTTTACATCTCCATGCACTCTTCCAAAACCCTCGATAATACTCCACAAGGCATGAAACAGACTCCCTCACTACCCCATGAGAGCCCCAGCGAATTTCTAATATTCTAAAATTTTATGTAAATCTGACAAAACTACTATTCATACAGAAAAATGGTGTTCTGATAATCTTAAGCTTGCTTTCATATCTTCCGAACCGAAATAAATTTTTATATCTTTCCAAACAAAATTATTTAAAAAACAATTATTTGAACTAAATGACCACGATTCCACAAACAAAAACTCTCTGAGTAATCATTGTATATGACGCTGTATCATTATGGCATTTCGTGGGCTGATGATATCGAATGTACAGATTACGACTTCTGTTGCACATACACACATGTAATTATAACTCAGCAGAGCGTTACATTGTAATCAAAATTATTTTATTATTTTGTTAATTTAGCTATATAGAAATTGAAGCCTTTGGAAAGCTTTAAATTACTTGAAGACAATTTTCCAGCATGGATTTTCCTGCATATATAAAGTCAATGTTTGGCACTTTTCCATAAATTTCAATATAGAACATCTTAGAAAACGGACTCCAACGCACACATATAAATTTCTGCTTGGAAGTATTTTCAACGGCTTTGACTCTTATCATCTTGGGGTTGCAGTTGTGTTTAAAGAAACCACAAATACTTCCTTCACCACTACTTCAACCCTAGGAAGAGAATAGTGTATGAAAACGCTCAAGAGTCAAATATATTTCGAATAATATCGTTGATATTTCAATATCAGACGTTACATATACATCAAAGTGGAAGTCGAATAGATAGTTAGCGGTAGAAAAAAAAGTAGAGGAGGTGAAGAACCGTACAATTACGTGTCCGTCAATCGCTTAATTGGCGTGCGGACTAAAAGGACTAATTTGGAACATGCAAGAGAGCATCTGTTTTGAATATAGTGTTACGTAGCTTGGTTCCTGGATGAAACCACGAAATTTTTTTATGTAAATAATGTGAACCCTAAATGGAATCACAAAATGTGACGCAGTTCTTGAGTGAACTACAATTTTCTTCATGTATCCACGTTCTACATAGTCATTGAGGCAATTATTGTATACTGATTCGAATTCAGGATTCCTTGAAAACTGTTTTTGTAAGATCATAAATATTTTAAAGGCTTATGGCCTTGATTTTCCCAATATGGGCACTTTATTCTCAACGAATGAAAGATTGACCTGATATTTTCCATTACTTAGTCGTTGAAATGTAGTTTGAAATGTGCTTTAATATTCTTGCTCCCGTTTGCTTAGAATGGATTGGATTGGAAGCTCTTCTAGCTCCCAAAATCGTTTGAGCTGTGTCTTCAGTCAAGGTGAAGGTATGACTCTCTGCTATGTCGTTGACTGCCTCATTCGTGGAACCCAGTAAGATCTAACCGAAAAGCAACTGGTGCTGTGTCAGAGCCTCACCTGGTACCTGCTTGCAGAATTTTTGCGATTATTCTTTCTCCTAGTAGAGAATCTATTCCACCAGGTATCCAAAACGTAGGATCTGCTAGTTGCAGTCCATTTAGATGTTGAAAATCTTTTTTGGAAACTACCGTTGTTGGTAGAGCACTTGTAATGTTCTTTAAAACTAGAAAATCTTCTTTTATTGTAGTCAAGTTCGATCCGCAAGATCTTACGTTTTAAGCTTCTTTAGTTATGTGATATAGTAGGTAGACCTTTAATTGCTACTGATTTGGGGGTGCACGTAGCACATAGTTTCTTACATGCAGTCTCCGTTATAAGTGATGACTGGGAGCCACTGTCTATAAGACAACGTAATACTATGGGTTCACGATGCTTGCACCTTACCATGACTAAAGCTGTCGAAAGTAATGTTTGGTGGCTTTCCCTGGTTACAAATGTTTGAGTTGTGTTTAATTCAGAAGCGCTGTGGGAAGAGATGCGTTTGTTGCTAGAATATCTGTAATGGATTCCATTATTTTTAATCGTTTATTCAAAAATGTAGTGAATTGTGAGAGGCTCGGCAGCTCTTGTGTAGCGTCTTGCTATTCTTCCCATAATCCCAAAGTGATAGATGGTAGTTTTTGTACTAAAAGAGCTTTTGTCTACTTGCAAACTCTTTGATTGTGGCAATGATTCTTCTGTTGTATCCATCAATGACTATATGCCCTTACTTGTTTCCAGATTTTGTTTTGGTCGATTAAGGTATGCCTCGAACTGGTGATTGACCAGAATTCGTTTATTTTTGTAGCGTTCCTTTAATTTGTTTGTAATAAGGGTATGTCTTAAAACCTTCTCGGCTTCACCAACTAAACATGTCTTTAAGTGTTGTAGTTTCTGTACATCTGCTAATCGAGAATTGTTGTGAACTAATGACACGAACAGATCATGGAATCACCGTCATCGATCATAGTTGACATTATATGTATGTAATGCGATCCTAGGTAATGAGGATTCTTGTTGTATTATTGTAATTGACTGCGTTGAAGCAGATGTGTTGGGTTGTGACTCATTAATAGTTGAATATTTCTGTAAGCCTTCCACTAACTCGGTCATATATTCTGTGTATTTGAGCCCTGATTTACTATAGTTGTCTTCTTCCAGAAATTTATTTGATTCATCTGAATCCACCCCAGTCATTTTTGTGTACACCACCTTGTTTCGATTCCGCAAAAATGGAAATAAGTTTTGATTTTGTACACTTTAACTAACATTTTCTCCCCGCCATTTTGGTCGTGAAATTTGAAGTGGTACCTGTGAGTTTTTTTCAAGTATTATTTTCAAAATTATTTGTTCTATTATTTATTTTACCTTTTTCTAAGCCGTAGTCGCCTTAATACTAGTGAATTCATATAGGTAAGTAATTTCTTATAACTGAACTTAACTTCTTCAAAAAGACTATTTTCTCACTCAAACAACATTCAGCACAGAAAAATTGTCATTCAGCACTTAAGTGTACACTTTCCCCTCACTGTGAGTTTTTAAATCTTGTGCACTGGCAAATTTTCCACAGTTGCGAAATCTAGCCCCTGGGCAGTTTAAGTTTTAACACTACAGTGAATAACAATGAAATTCGGAACTCCTAATGTTTATCAAAATACTTAATCAAATTACTTTGTTTTGACTTGGCTTTTTTTGTGTACCATAAAAAAATTTAAAATTTATACACAAATGTAATATAATTTTAATATTTAATAATTAATTTAAATGGAAAACTCTGGGTAGTTTTTTAAAAATTTATTTGTTATATTTATTATTTTTTTCTTTTTTGTCATAAATTATTCTCAAGGAATTTTCAGTACAAGCAAAACTTGCACTTTTTTGTAATCGAGAGCTCACAAAAGCCGGGTATTTTGATGAAAAGTAGTATGTTGGGAAAATTATCATAGCCGGGGTAATTAATCTTAGATTCAGTTTTCCTGCAAATGTTTAATTTAATATTAAACATATATTAACCCTACCTAATTTGCATTCCCCGAAAATTTCCTTAATTATTTAATTTGCAAGAAATTGCAATCCAGAGCAGGAAATTATGGTGTTTGAACGTAATGCAAGCGAAATTTACATGAAAAACACCAGCAGTTAGACAAGCAAGAATGTCTATTTTATGTGAGACTAAATTTTACTATGCTTACAGGATCAAAAACTTATATCATATAAATAAAAGAATCCGGCGATATCTGGATGCTAATGAAATTTTCATGCTGAAACGAAACGAGAAAGCTATAGAGAGCGGCCCACAACTGATGGAAAGTGCGGTTATAGGGGGTAATGGCGGCGATCGACCCCGTCCCCCACCCTTAAAGAAAATGTCTTGCAATCGTATTCCTCGTAAAAAATTACCCCGAATTCATGTGCCATATGCTGACAGTACATGAAATTTGACAGTTACGCGGTGTTTATAAAGTCGTTTCGCCGCTCCGCGGTCGAGAAAGTTTTTCATGAATTTTCCGGGGAAAGGTTGCAGATGATTCAAGGGTAAGTTTTGAAAAGTGTGTTATAATGATTTCATGATCATAACCCCGTATTCAGGTCAAATATTCTTTTGTTGTTTTTTGCGGAAAATCAACGCGGAAAGTTGATTTTGTGTAAGAAATCTCTTCAATAACTCCTGAATTTCAGTTTTATTGAATTATTGCACCTTAAAATCTTTTATCAATTCGATTTTTGAGTAAATTGTTTTCCTTTATGACAACTGTCAAAAGTGAACAATTATATGCAATTTTCCATAATTATATTTCAATAGTTGGTTTAAATTTCAATTTTTTGAAAATTTGGATGAGATGAAGACCTACATTACAATTTTTTAAGTCAACCATGAAAGCAGCAGTTACAGGAGAAGTTTTATTTTTGACAATTGTCATAATTGGAGCTAAGAGTCGGGACATTCTCCAAAATTGGTTAATGCGATATTAAAAATTGGAAGCGAAAATTTCTGTTAGGTTGTTTGAACTTTTTGTACTTCTATTTCCTTTACTACGCTTAAGTTGGCGATCACACTGATGAAATATGAAGTATGCAGTATGCAGTACTTACTTTAGTTTGCGATGTTGTTCAAATTTACGCAGCATTGCGTGCAGCACCAGTATCAAAAATGTCTTCGTCGGAGGAAGAAGTTTTAACCTTGTAGTGGTTTTAAGACGCCGTAAACACTTGTCAAAAAGGAGGTGTTGGATTTTGTTATTTTATAAAGAAAATTTGAAGCATAGTTCCGAAATTGTCGCTTACGAGTCTATAGATTATAAGGAATGCAAGGGTTTTTACAGAATTAGGAAAAACTGCTTTCCACCACTTCCAAAAATTCTATATTGAAAGCAATATCTTCAACCATTTTAACAAAAAAATGCGTAAAATGATTTAATTTGTTTTCTTGTTTCTTTTTTTTTTCTTTTTACTGTTTAATCGGCAAACACAAAGATCGAATGACTTTTCTGTTTAAGGAACTTATCGCTTCAAATTCTCAGCACATACGGCACTAGTAAATACTGCATGCGACAAGCACTGACAGCTGCATGTGATCTCTACTGCGCAATTTTCATTACTACTTTGTGAAAAGCGGTCATCTTTCCAGAATGTTAAAATGAAATTTTTTAGACAACCCAATTTCAATGAAGTAAACTGCTTATTGCATGCTTCATATAGCATCAATGTGAACGCCGACTAAAGGTTCTTTGCAATCTATTATAGCAGAAAAAAAACCCGTAAATTTCCTCTGCTAAGATTTTTCTAAATTTTTTTGAATAGGTTCGAATCTCAACTTATATTGATCGAAGTAATTATTCCTTTGAGGTTTAACTGTGCAGAAAATAACATAAAACTGGAAACAATTGTCCCGGCAAGCAGCAAGCGATTCTCTTGTATCCTCCTTTGTGCTATCTGCGCCGAACTCCTTAACCAAATGTTACTACAGTTACCAGAGACTACGACGGAAGCAAAGATATAAAAACTTTTAATTAATCGAATTAATTGCAATTGAAGCTGGCGGCCTTTTTCGCAAATTATTACACGTGTAAAAGTTTGGAGACATCCGCATTTAAATTGTCGGTGGATTTACATAGTTGCCTCCAATGAAAATGTTAGCAAAATTGTAGTGGGTGGAGGAGGTGATTTGATATTTATGAAGATCATGTTTGGTGTGATATTAGTAAAAATGAAATTTTGGGAAAACGAAAAAAAAAGAAAAAATATTGCGAAAGTTTATTTCCTATTGAGTATCGTCATTGTGTTGTTGGAAAAAATCTCAAAGATCTGATATCATGACGTGACCTTTAGTTCACCAGAAAACGTGCAATCTTATTTACGATTTTTGGAAACGTGAAGTAAAAGTGGAATATGTAGAAAACAAAAAAAAAAAAATGTTGTCAGTATACCCTCCATTCACACTTCAGAACAGAATTGACAAAACTTTTGGCATTTATAACCCCCATAAGCACTTTTCGTTGCTTGATGTATATCACTTGCTGCTTCCAAAACATGTACTCCTACTGGATCAAGTGTGTGGAGCACCCTTCGATATGCATATAGCTTTCCGTGACAATCAGTATCAAGTACCTCTATAAATATATGCAAATCCGATAGCATGATATAAATTTGTAACGTACGTATTCTGAATAGAGAATATCGTTGAATGTGTTGATAGGATAACAGGAGACATCCTGCCTGGCTGCCCTTACTCTGTGTGGGTCAAAGAAAGCGATAAGAGAATAGAAATAGATATTATTGTGGGTGTTTAGATGTTGTATATGGTGCGGTATCCAGGTAAACCACAGAGATTGCAGGCAAATCCCAAAGTAATAGCCACTCAGTAAAATAAACAGGCCAAAGGACATCTGCCATGAAACCCAAGTGTTACAGTTTTTTATTGTCCTCTCCTTTACATGTGAAATGCGGGAAGTAATTTATTTTCCTTATCGGAGCCTTTTGTCGCCTTTTTCAAAGCAAGCTGGGGCTGGATTGTTCATAAATCAAAAAGGACTGTGTCTAGGCCCAGGTATGTTTTGTATTTAGGTAGGCAGAGCTTTTACCGTTTACCTACAGTATATCCTCGATGTGTCTATTTCTCCTCACTTTTTATCTTACTCTCATTTCTGTAAAAGAAACGTGCTTCAGGATGATGGATCATCTAATCCTTTTCACATCAATTTTACATGCTTGAAATAGTTCAATTTGCTACTCACTAGGGATTATCTACTTCCGAAGCAACCCGATTACGTGTATCAATATAGAAGAACACAATTGGAGCTTTAACTTTTTTGCCAACTTCAAGCTGGTTTGAGATTTGATCAAATTGGAAATTTCATTAAAAAACTGAAAGATGGCGGAGTTGTGAATAGTGGGGAGGCAGAGACTGCCAAATTCAGGGAATGTCAAATATCAGATGAGAATGGCTTCTGTTGAAACATTTAAAAAGTAAGCATCTTATTGAGTTAGTAAAAGATAAGCAGTTCCTGTGGGACATAAAAAAACTCAGTATTATTTTTACATATATTTGGTACATCTCGAAACTATCCAAAAAAGCATGAATTTATCGTAATTTTGGAAGATCGGAAGCATTAACTGTCATTCCTTAATAAAAGTTCTCAACATAAACAAGTTAAAGTTGCAAATGTAAAAAACGCTAGTTGTGTTCAATTCGGCTTTTTCAGTCAGCTTTAGCAGAAAGCTGGCGATAAAAATGGCTGAAAAGCTACAATTGTGTTTCAGGCCTAATATTCCGATGGGGTGCTGGAGAAACGAAAGGCAAGGAAATAGGAAAGAAAAACCATCATTATATCGTAATAATATATGATAGGAATTGGAACAATGATTCAAATCGATTATGTGACTTGACCTGTACTATCTTCGTCTACATCTTGAGAGAGAAACTTTCGTGCTTCTTATACAGTCCATTACACTTTAAATATGTAATTTCAAGAATAGTTATATGAAGGACCCATGAACTTCATTATTCCGGTACGATCCCACACAATGCAGCAAATAATATCTACTCTGATGATGTGGAGAAGAACTGAGTCCGACAGCCAGTCAGACATCCAGCAAACACATCTAAATGACAGTACTAATAGTTTCCTGCTTTTTTTTTACGATTTTATGGTATTCGACAATCCTTAAAGGATACCGCTTCCAGCAGAGACTTTTATATTATTCTACTGACGTGTCCTATTGCTTTTGAACACCTTTTCAAGCCAGCAGATATAAACCCTTGGATATGCTATACTAAAGCACAATGAAATTATTCTTGTCTTCCTTTCCAGAATACCTCTAAGGAGAAAAAAAAATTTTCAGCCATTTAAGGTAGTCACGACGGAAAGGTAAATAAATCCACTCTTCGTTGCTTGTTCCATAGAAATGGGAATTATTCAATTCTTGGACCCTTTACAAGGTTGTGTTGTCGAGTTTAGGGCTTGGAAAGTGAAAATATGGAGTGGCTTTTTATGTGTAGGAAGGTAGTATTTGAAAAGTTTTGAAAGGGAGAACAAATCGCGTGACTAACTGGCAATAGTTGCAAGTTATTATGTCGACAATTAATAAAGAACGGATAATGATAGATAAGAGTATCTCCGATATGATTTCCATATATCAGACAAAGACAAACTGTTTGGAATTTTTAGTATTTTTATTCCTTTGGGCTGGTTAAAACACAGTATATAAGTCTAATTCAACCATGTTTTATGCCAATCAAGTATCTCTTGTAGCCGCTACCTCTAAACATTTGAGAGTATACACCTAAAGTGAAACGAAAACGTGAACTTTACGAACCGCGTTTTACTAATTCACCCAAGGTCCTCTAGTACATGAATAATTTATAAGAATTTAAGAAAATGGTTGTTTTTCGGGGTTCTCCGGTATAAAAAGGCTTGTTTTTTTAAAGTAGCTTTATTTGGGCGGCAACGTTTCGGGTCAGGCTTGACCCATCATCAGGCCCTGTATTAAGTTAACAAAGATAGAAAAAATATTTTAATTTTATTGTACATTATAGAGCTAACAGAAAAATGTGAAATGAATTAATTAAAATAAGGAGTAAAAAAGAAGAGAAAAAAAGAGAAAAAAATGAAATGAATGAGAAACCTTATGGATATCGGATGGAGAATAAATATACAAATGTAGAAAATATGAATTGTAAAAATGTGAGAAAATCCTCTGAGGAATTAAAAAGATATCTACACAATACACTAAAAACTTACGTAGAGCTAATCTGGTGATGATGATAGAAATATTTTTTACATCTTGTTTAAAAAATGTCACTCACACTTAAATATATAATTAACAAGAAAAATTATGTAAAACACATGTTGAAAAATAAATAAATAAATAAATGATTAAAATAATTTAGGTCGACAGATGTATAGCGTAAACAAAATAAAAAATAAAAAACACAAGACTAGATCACAGTAATAAAATAAAACGTCTATATCTAATAGCTAAGCGCAAAGTGTGTAAGTAAAATTCTTTCGTACTGATGCATTGTTTAGTGGAATCTCTCACAAGTGCAAGGTCATGATATTACGGGTTCAATGATCAGTGTAGATGATCTGCAGGTCCGTCACATTTGTGTAATAGACTATGGTATGTGGGATGTAGGCATTCCATGTCTCGTCTCATATTGACTACTCTGTCGCTGTGACTCACTATGTAGCAAGCCTCTTTAATCTCACGCTTGCGTTTATTATTTTCCATATGTAGTATATGTGCCTGGTCAAAATTAAATTTGTGTTGGGTCTCGATTGTATGTGCTGCAAGTGCAGACGATGGTGTAGCCTTATTAATGTAATATCGATGCTGATCAAGTCGTGTTTTTAGGCATTTGGAAGTTTGACCTATATAGCAATGTGTACAGTCATTGCAGTTGACTTTGTACACAATATTTGACCTTCGTTGTGTAGGTATGTCATCCTTTAGGCTTGTATAGACTAGCTTCTTAATTTGTTGAGTAGGTTTCATCGCAAGACGTATATTACTGGCGTGACGATTAATAATTCTTTGTATGTGTAGTGACAATGGATGTATGTAACTAAGTCCTCTGTGAAAAGGAGTTGTTACTGGTGACTGTGGGATTACTTCAGGTGATTGTGGAGGAACATTATTTTGGTGTTGGCTATTGGAGTTGAGGTTCAGGTTGCTGAAACATATTTTTCGTAATGCGTTAAGCAGCAATTTGTTTACTATGTGAACTGGATAGTTGTTCTTGTATAATGTATCCCTAATTAATGAAACATTTTTGTCGATGAGGGACGAATCACTAAGTTGGAGGACTCTGTTTATGAAGCCAGATGCCACGTTAATCTTCATGGAGTGTGGGTGGTAGGATAAATAATTAAGTATTCTATTGGATGAGCATGGCTTGCTATACCAGTCTGTGATGATACTAAGGTCATTATTGCGTATTATCATCATATCTAGGAAAGGTATTTTGTTGTTTTCTTCCAATTCAACGGTGAACCTGATCTTATCATGGATACTGTTAAGAGTATTCAAAGTGTCGTTGATCTTGTGTTCAGGCACTGCGGCTACTATGTCATCAACATATTTATATATGAAGGCAGGTTGGTTAGTGAGACGGTTAATGGCAGTTGACAGTATCATGTCCATCGTTAAATCAGCCAAAACACTTGAGAGTGGGTTTCCCATTGCCAAACCGAATTTTTGTGCGTAAAAACTTCCATTATAGGAGAAAAAATTGCAATCTGATGCGCAGAAACGAACGATGTCCTTGAAGAGAGGTTGATCAATGGGACCGGAGAACCCCGAAAAACAACCATTTTCTTAAATTCTTATAAATATTGAACACCCGGTAAAAACAATTACTACCATTGTACATGAATAATGTAATCACAGCGTGACAAAAACGTATTGAAAACGTACCACCCTATAGGCATCACCTAAACATGCTGGGTTTGGCTGAGACTTCATGCTGCCACCTCTGTCAGGATGCTCACGAAACCTCGGAGCCCTTGCTCTGCAACTGCGAAGCATTGGCCAGGCGCAGATTACTCCACCTTGAACATGCTTTTCCTCCACCAAGTTACATGTGAAACCTCAATCCCAGAATTGTTCTAGACTTTATTAACAGTCCGTACCTAGAAATGGAGTAAATTCAACAATAGATCCTTCAGGTCGCAGTGATTTCGAGGCTAACGCCTATACACCCCTTCACATATCTAATCTAATCTACCACCCTCTAAGCATTTGAGAGTGTACACCTAAAGTGAAACGAAAACGTATTGAAAACGTACTTCTGGATTTATTGACCTGTGTGACATAGAACCTGACCGCAGACAGCTGTTTTGTATATATTAATTTGTTTGTAACTCTTAGAATAACAACACAAAATTTGAATAGATATAGTTATATTATTATTATTGACCTTTTGTTAGTGTACTAAGCTATTCTTTACTCCATCGACAATTCCAATTATCTATGTCCTACTCGATGAACCTAATAACGTTGTAATATTGTGTTAGCTGAGGTTCTTACTAAACGCTTTTTTGTTCTATTCTTATTAAGGTTTCTGATTCTATTTTTATCAAATAAATTAAAATTGAAAAATCTGTTGTTTTCTTTAAAAGCCATTGATTCCACATGCAGAACGTTTCATAAACTAAACGTAGTTTTCATTCCGAAAACGAGACATTTTAGAATACAATTTGCGAAATATAATGTCAACTACCACCACACTGACAATCTATGTTTTTTCAGTTTCACTTCTCTTTGGCCTGATGATTCGTTTCAGTTTCGCATTCACAACACCAAAGTGTTTCTTTTGCGTACACTTCTTATCACGATTTTATCATATTTTAATGTTCTTATTCCTTGCGCATAAATAGCACCTTTCACGTTTTGAAATATCTTAGTTTCAAAATTTTGGGAAGGTCATAACAGATTATAGTCCTTATGAATTCCACACTCCAGAATAGCAAATCTGATGATACTTTTAAGGCTTTTTTGTCATATGTAGTATATTTTTATTTCAATCAGAACATTTATACCCTAGTTGAAATCTATACATTATAGTAAGTGTGTCAATCGGTTTTAACGCACAGAAATAATGCTAGTAGAACAAAATGGGTTGGGCACCCACGAATAATATTAAAAGCTATTCTGATTTATGTATATCTGTCTGTGCATCCGTTAGTTCTTTCGTACGTCTTCACGATAACTTGAGAAAGCGTGCATTTAGAGAGCTAAAAAATTTGCACACGGACATTTTTAAAAAAAAACAGAGTAAAATTAAGTTCGAAAATGCAACAAATTGAGTAACCCATCGTGGGGTTGCCATACAAAAATTCCGTTTTTCACAATATATATGGACACGGCCTGAGAACTCGTCATTGTAATAAGGTGAAATTTGGTACGTCGAGTTTTCATAGCAAAATTAAATAAAATTTTAAAAATGGACTAAATCGGGTGACCCCTTCTTGGTGCTGCCATATAAAAATTTATGATTTTTACGTATACTGTGAAAACGATCAGTTCTAGACTATTTTAATGTACCGAAAAGTTCTTCAGAATACGAAATCTTAAGAAAATGGTTATAACCATTTTTACTGTCCGACTAACCGTTTTAGAAGTACAGGGTGTTTCCTACTAGGAGGTCAATAGAGCCGGACGTGACAGTACTCACCTTGACGAACCAGAAACTGATTGGGAGGGGGCGAGGGGCATATCAACCGTTTAGGAGTTACAGGGTGGTTAAGAAAAAAATCTAGTTTTTTTTACAAAGCACCCTGTATCTTAAAAACGAAGGGCCTATGGTCACAGTTAAGAGCTCATTATATACAGAACTTCATGGTGTTTCCAACGTCTGCTCGGGCAGCCCGATTCCCTTATCCCCAAGAATTGCGGTTGTCTAAACTAAAAATTTCGGATTTTCTTAGATTTTTTTTCTAACCTCTAGTATTTTTGCACAAAGGTCGTTAGCATAACTTTTTTATATAAGAACTGTAAACTGTAGACTCTGCTCTTTAATGTGACCTATTTGCACCCAATATCCTAGCTGCAGCCCTTTAAGAGTTATTAGCTCTAAACCAATTCTTAAACCTATTCTCAACGATAATTTGTTCTCTTAGCAGGTGATTTTAAAAAATATTGTCTAATTTCGGTGTGATCTGAATAGGTTATGAGTTAGTAACTATTTAACGGCTACAGTTAACACATAGGGGATAATAGGTCAACTCAAAGAGGAGAGTGTACAGTTTACAGATTTTATAAGAAAAAGTTATGTGAATGACCTTTTTGGAAAAATGAAAGAGGTTAAATTAAATAAAAGGTAGGAAAATCCAAATTTTTTAGTTTAGGCGCTATGGGGCTGGTTTAACAGTCGTTGGAAAAGCCATGAAGTTGTGCTTACATTCCAAATTGCACACTTGACTTATATCTTAAATAATATTATTTCATCTTCCACATTTCCCATCAATTGAGTTCTTAAAACATTAGGTACCCAAAAATGTCGTCCTATTTCAATACATCCTTTCTTTTCAAAAGTGCTCAAAAAATTAATGGACAATCAACTGTGTCATTATTTTGAAAGTAGTGGTCTAATATCACGCTATCAATCTGGCTTTAGGTCAAAACATACCTGCATCACAGCCTTAATTAAAATAAGCGATAACATTCGCGAAGCAATGGCGGCAAACAATTTAACTATTCCAAGCCAATTATATTTCTCCAAAGCATTTGATAGATTTGATCATTCCGTCTTAATTAATAAACTCATTACACATTTTGATTTTTCTACTCCAGCATGTAAGCTTATTAACAGTTACATTACAGGCCGGCAGCAACAGGTTTGTTGTGATGGCAGAGTTTCAGATTTTCTACCAGTATATAGTGGTGTGCCCTAAGGATCTATTCTAGGACCTTTACTGTTTACCATCTTCATCAACGATCTTACTGGTGTTATTCTGCATTGTAGATACCACTTGTATTCTGACGATGTTCAGTTATATATTTCTAGGCATAAGAATCAAATTGGTGATACAGTCGAGTGCATGAATTCTGATTTAAGAAACTGGGCTGTTGAAAACAAGCTGGTTCTGAACAATTCTAAGTCCAGTGCCATAATTATACATAAAACCGTAATTGACATACCTAGCTTCGCTGTACTCAGTATGAACAACGAGGTGATTCCTAATAATAACGTGGTAAAAATCTTGGTGTGAGATTGAATCGAACTTTAACTTGGTCGGATCATGTTAAACCTATTTAGTCAAAGATATATGCAACTCTTCGCAATATATCCTTATCTGCATCATATACGCCCGTTCAGACTAGAGTATTTTTAATTAAAGCCCTTCTAGTACCACTACTTATTTACAGCTGTGAGCTGTTCTGTGCAGTTGACTCAATTTCCCAGAGAAAACTTAATGTAGCTTTCAACTCTGCGTTTGGTTACTGTTTTGGCCTTCGGCGATATGACCATGTTTCTCCTTATCAATCTTTGGTTGTACACTTCGTACATAGTTATCTAGACTTTCGCGTGAAACTTTTTTTACGTAACTTGATTCAATATCGCAGACCAAGTTATTTGTATCAAAAGCTCAGTTTTTTACGGTCTCAGAGGACAGTGAATCTAACTATGCCAAGCTACAGTAATCGGGTCTCTGAGCGTCAATTCCTTGTCCAAGCCATGAGACTATGGAACACTGTTCCCCTTGAACTCAAGAGTAATAGCAGCGGTCATAGTTTTTGTGTGGGTTTGTTGGGCTACCTGAAAGATAGATAGCTATTTGTTTCCTTTTCGCTTTCGTTTTAAATTTTATTTATTTTTCCCCATTCTAAATAGATCTTCATTTTATTTATATTTTTCCATTATACTATTATTATTTTGTTTCTTACTATTGTAGCATATGCATATCATAAGTTTAGCTGTTGAGTTATTTGTATTTTCATTATCTCCTGCGCATAGATATAAGTTTAATAAGAAACTTAATTGTGTAGATGCCATTAATAAATTAATTGAATTGAAAAATTGAACTGAATTGAAAGAGCTCTTAACTGAGACCGAAAACGGCTGATATACCCCCCCCCCTGCCATACGATTTTTGGTTCGTCTAGGTGAGTACTATCATCACTGCCTGATCTATTGACCTCCTAGTGAGAAACACCCTGTATATGCGAAAAACCTCCTCAAAAATCATTCTGCACATAGAGGTGACCGTACAAAATTACATACGGGCATATTTCTCTACGGTATCATAAGAATTAGTCTCAGATCAATTCTAGCTTTTTCACTTGTATTTTTAGTGCTTATTAGCTTCCCCACATTAATAGTGTCACACTTTGTTTCGTTGCTTTATATATTTTCAAGGTGATATTTCGTTTCGTTTCTTTGAAGTTGAGATGCCAACATATGAAGGTACCTTTTTGGGGAGAACATATGTAGCATTCTGAAGAATACACGTCCCGAACTTTGGATCGGCACAATGCGCCAATGACGCATTTATTTTATTTTTGCGAACGGTTTCACTGGCATAATAATTTTTGTAATAAGATATTCTTGATAGGAACCAAAATTTAAGAGTGGAGGGATTAGATCTGTAATTACTCTATGCCGTGGTTTTTTCTAAGATATTTTCCAGGTAGTTTACCAGGAAAGTCTTGCAATTGCCGATGTTTTTATCTCATATTATTGGGATTTAGTGAAGATACTGGCAAAATGGGTAACTTCCTCTAAAAGACATCTTCATACGACTTAATTGTAGTCTTGTGGTGATTCTTATTTAGTCTGGAGTTCACAAGCGCATCTTCAAATACTTGTGCAAAATATTCAGTAATATTCAGTACCACATTATATAGCTTCTTCTTTATATTAAGTTTTGATTTATTTGTATATGAAGCAAGGTATCTTCCCTGTAAGCTCAAAACCGCAGTTATCTTATCATTGTATCTGACAATCGATATGGCTTTAAAGATAAGTGAGAAAGTTTTGGTTCTTAGAACTAAAAAAAGGAACTTGGTACTGTGAATCATTGTAAGCTTCTGGATAAATTGGGATCATTAGGAATACGTGGTACAGAACTGTCATAATTCCGTGTTTACTTATGCTACATAATCTAAGCCTGGAAAATTGGAAGTATTATGTATAAGTGACCTGTTTATGTGGAATACCCTAGAAAACAGTTTTGGGGCCTATGCTATTCCTTAAACTATATGAAGATTCTGTAAATAAATAGGATGGATAATATGCCAATGGATTCCTTGGAGTAAAGTTGCTTGGAGTGTAGTTCCCAAAATTAAAATATTCACAAGTCCTGCTATCGTAGAAGCAAACTACCGAACTTGTTTCAAAAGGGTCATTTTACTTTTCTTAACGATATCCAAAATATTAGGATTTATGATGAAATGCAGCAGTCACCGCACCTTAAAATTGAATTCTTGAAAATTTTTAGGGACATTTACAATTTACAATTTTTACACAAGGGATATTTCTTCATTTCTTAAATGTGACTGAAAACAGATACATAAAAACAAAAAAAGAATTACCTCATTATCTGCTTCCATTTAAATGTTAAAATTTTTATATTATACATATGAAAAGAGAAAAATCTTATACTTATAGCTTTTGTGAGGTACAAACTATAATTATATTATGCATTTTAAGCTGAATATTAAAAAAAAAATACACCGCATGCTGTTGAAACCCAGCTATTTATTCAGTTATTACTTAATTTTCCTATTAAAGGGATATCCTTACAATCAATCAATTAAGCGTTCATAATATTTTTTGTAAGTTAAGAATTTTTTTATTCCATTTTTCCGAACCATTCTAAAACCCTTGAAACTCTAGTAAATATTTATGACAGCAGCCCAAACATTTTGTAAATTTACGTGAGTGCAAAATCGTAAAAAAAATTTTAAAAACCTATTTAAAATAGCATCAAACATTTACGAACGAAAAAAAATATCAAAAGAATAAAATCACGATAAATACAAATTTATGCAACCAATCCAAACTTCCAATTTTAAAACTGCTTTCAATTCGACCCAGCCTCATTTGTATGGGGGCATATAATTGGTGATTATAAAGGTGCGAGCTGTCCCAGAGGCTGGAGCTCAATCAAATATACAAAAATATCACTGGGAATAAATTATATTCAAATATAGGTACTAAAAGCAAAACATAAAAACTGTCAGAAAATTTGTGCAAACCCAACCGTGTTCGGGTTGATGTGTTCACATCACTCGACAACAGTCGACAATTCAATTCAACTCTGACCCGAATTGAATGTAAATATTTACCCCCGTTTACTCCGAGAATCGTGCACCTTTGTCGAAAGGCAGTCATTACGACCGGGTGCCGAAATTAATCCAAACTCAATTAAGTGTGTATAAAAAGAGGAAGATTGGTATAAGCAAAAAGATTTCTTGGTTACGGAAATCCCACCAAAAAACTAGAATCAACTACAAAAGTGGTTAATTGATGCGGGCCAGATGGGGTGGAATCCAATCCATCACGCAGTCAGTACACCCCTCCAGCCTTATTTGTAAGTCGAGTATATGCGGGGTAAATCAATAAGCACAAATTGTAACCTGATGATGGTGATGCCTATGTTGGCCGACCGACTATCATGATTGCCACAGAATTTTTGTCGTTAACGCAAGCAAACACACTTGATTGGTTAAATTGGCAATTTTGAAGAGCAATCGAATGGGAAGCGTTGCTCAGTAAACTTGCACAGAGAAGCGAATTTTAATGCTGTTGTTGTGTTCCACTTTGCTCAAGCATCATTCGGTGTTCATAGTCAGCTCCTAGTGACGGTAGTGGAGCATCCCTGATGAGTATGAATAAATTTGCATAAAATCGAATCCATAAGAGTGAAGCAGCCAGCTTTTTCCCCAATCGCAACCAGTAAGAATAAAAAAAAAAAAAAACAATTCTCCCGAAGGAATATATAAATGCGGTAACTATCCCTCCTAGGATGTTTGGGTTTGAGGATGCTCTAGCCAGCCATTAGCAGATCATAAAGTTCATAAAGTCAAGGAGTTTGCTGGTCTCGCTGAAGGGAATATGCTCCTGTAATTTATGGCACATTCATTAAAATTAGTTTGCATTAATTTCCGAAGATTAATTCGTATTGGATTAGGCGTTTATTATAACCGACACCGCATACGTTGATGGTATCTCAGTAGTTTCACAACAAAAGGTCATTTCATAGTTGACGACAACCCATAAAAGTCAAAAGGAACAGAGGCTCATTACGGGGCAACAGCCAAGCAAAGTGTTGAGCGAGGCGTTGAATGCCAGAATGGACCATCCCACAAAAATTCCAAAGCTGACTTATATACACTATTCGGCTGATAAACTGTTTTTCTTCGATGTCAAAACAGACCAAACTGAGTTCTAATTTTTTCTTCGAGATGGCACTAGTGTTCTTCTTTGGACCATTCAATTGTTCATGCTTTTGCTGAGAGCCATACAGGACCATGAGGCTTGGTCCACTTTAAGATAAGAATGATGAGTCTGGAAAAGACTTTCGGCTTCCTTAAGCTCAGAATATGTTCCTTCGGATGCTGAATGGGAACAAATGGATGTTAATTCACTCCACGAAACAGAATTCCTTGAAAAGCAAAAGCGAACCAGAAAACTTAGCGCAAATAAAGATCTTTGGAAGAAAACTAAAAGAAAAACACTGAAGGCTCAAGGCAAGAGCTACATTAATGAAAAAGGGGCAAATATTCCGGGAAACAAATTTGAAGTGATTACTTCCTGTTGTAATGGTAAATACTACAACCGTTTCGATGAAAATGCACAAAATTTGATTTACACCAAATTTCACGAATTAGGCGATTTCGATAAACAAAACTCTTTCATATTTTCCCAAATAAAGGTATGTTGCATTCATTGAAACATTCTTTAAATTATTGAATGATGTAATATTTATTTAGGTGAAATCTGTTGCTCGCCGATATATATCTCACACTCCAAATGAAAAAAAGCAAAAAAGTGTTACCAGAGATTATTTCTTACCATATACTGACGGCACTGATATAAAAGTTTGTAAGGCATTCTTCAAAAAGGCGTTATTAGTATCTAGTGCAAAAATTGATAGGGTTATAAAACACAAAGCAACTATGATTGCTCCAAAAGATAGACGTGGACGTCATGTGCTTTGGAACAAGACTTCGGATGAAGTGATAACAAATGTTTGTAATTTTATCGAAACATTTCCTGCGTACGAATCGCACTACTGTAGACATAAATCCGAAAGGAAATATCTATCGCCAGACCTGAATATAAAAATATTGTATTCCGAATATCGAAAAAAGCATGCAAGCAAGGCAGTTTCTGAGAACAAATTTAGAAATATTTTTAACACTAGGTAATATTTGATTGTTTTCCTATAGTAATTACAATCAGTTTAGTAATAACTATTTAATTTCTTAGGTTCAACTTGCATTTCCATGCTCCTGCAGAAAGTGTGATTCATTTAATATTAAAATTAAATCCGAGATAGATCCACAAAAATTCAAGGACATAAAAGTTGCGCAAGAATTGCATCAGAGACAAGCCGAGCAAGCTAGAGAAGCAATGCAAAATTTTTCTAAAGTTCTAGATCAATTTGACGGTACTACAGTAATCGCATTTGATTTGATGAAGACGTTGCCAACTCCAATTTTATCTACGGCAATAACATACTATAAAAGGCAGTTATGGACCTATTGTCTCGGTATTCAAGATCTATGAAAAAAAAAATCAACGATGTTTTTATGGAATGAATCAGTTGCTTCGCGTGGTCTGCAAGAGATAGGCTCTTGCATTTTATATTACATCTAACATTTTGTAACCACAAAAAAGGTTGTGATGTTTTCTGATAGTTGTGGAGGACAAAATCGAAACATAAAAATGGCGCTTATTTGTTCTTATGTAACGCAATCAGATGAGTATTCTATTACAAGCATCGAACACTTATTCATGGCTAGTGGCCATTCGTATCTTCCATGTGATGCCGACTTTGGCCTGATCGAAAAAAAAACAAAAAATACTACCAACATGTCTATGTTCCTGATGATTGGATATCAGTAATTGCTACAGCAAAAATAAAAATCAGTTTAAGGTGGTTCCAATGGAAAAACGTAACTTTTTCTCCACTGAATATTTGGAAAACCTCATTACAAACAGAAAATTAAGCGAAAGTGGTGTTAAAGTTGAATAGCTAAAAATCCAATATCTGCTGTACACACATGATCATCCATTTGTACTTAGATACAAGCACGGTTTCAATGAGATGCAGGCACTTTCATCAGTATATATAAGAAAAAGAAATATCAATAATGAAGCCTTTACTAAACAGCTTAAAGTTCTCTATCCTGAAGGTAACTCGATTAGTGAAGCTAAGAAGAAGTATCTGGAGGTACTGATGGAATTTGTGCCGCCGATATATCACGAATTTTATGCAAATCTTAAAACCTCAAAAAAAAACAATAGACACCATTTCTCTGACAAGGGAAGAGGAAACTTAAGAAGAGGGTTAAATTTTTGCTTTTATGAAATATCATTTATTTCTATAATAATCTTATAACGAACGTGCTTTTTTTTTATAATATTGCTAATATTTCTAATTATCTATGTTTTAATGAAAAACCGAAACATTCTCTGATGTATGGTACAGTCAGACCATCCCAACAAATTTTGACTCTCTTAGAAAATACGTGATATGCAAAGTGGACCAAGCCACAATACTTTTTCATATTTTTATATACAAAGAATCACAAGTAGTTTACAAATAAGCAACATGCTTTCACAAAGCAATTGAAGATAGCTGAAACCCAATAACGAGTGTAAAACACAACAATTTTTTTTTTAAATGTGGGCACACGATTAAAACGCGTGTAACTTTAAAATATATTATTGAGGGATGGTCCATTCTGGCACTCAACGCCTCCTACAAAGATACAAATATGTATATTTGACAGTTCCATCAAAGGCTTAAGTTGTCGAACAAGGAAGATTAGGCGAAGGAGATTTAATTACAGATGTTGGCAAAGGCGTTGTTGAATTAATGAGATTGATTTGTCCCACGGGAAACCTTTCTTTATCTTCAAGAACAACACAGATTAGTCAGAGCTCAAAGACTTGTAGGTATGTATAATACTGATGACATATGCCCTGTATATGGAAATGAGCATTATAAAGTAGGTATGGGATATGAAGTCAGAATCCGATAATAAAAGAAAAAAAATAAAAACAATTGATTCCATTTATAAAGCATTTTTCGGAAACTCTTCTTCCTAATCTCTAAATTAACAGGTTTGAAATTGTGAAATTATTATTAAACGCATACTCGAATCACCGATCCAAAATAATCGTGTTTATCATTACCATTTCAACGTCCAGAAGTGTGTGAGTTGAGCTCTTTTACGTTGTGTCATAAAATTCTATAAAATTGAAATTTGAATTAATACTGCTCATGAGGTACTAATGGCGCAAAAATTACTGAGAAAAGAGCCTTCCAACTGATGATATGGTGGAGTCTTTCATAAAGACTTGTCCCAATTGAAAAGTCTTTTCTAATAAATTGATGGATTGCTGATGATGGATGGATGCGGATGGTGTGTATATATCGATGATGGGACCCTACACTGGCATGACTCTTCACTTTTCAAGTATTTTGCAGAATCTGTAAGTTTAATATCTGATGTTCATTCGCAGATTTTGATGTATAAGCAGCTTACATACTTCGGCGGTGGTTTCTTAAAAAGGTAGGAATTATTCGTATATATAGCAGGGATGTCAAAGGTTCATCGATAAAAGATAAAGTTTTATTGACGGTTGAATATTTTGAAAGTTTTCAGTTTTGTAAGTATGAGAGAAAATACAGAAATTGGAGTTATAAAGTAAAACTCAACTGATTCATTCTAGTTTACTCAGGTAAAAAGCTATAGTTTGAAAATAAATTTGAAATTGGAGCTCTAAAATCTATCTTCACTTTCAATTTCAATTCAAAATTAACAAAGTCATACGCCGACCCAACTGCCTATTAGTTGTGCTTTTGAATGGAGGTTGTTACGTATTTAGATTCTTACAAGAAAGTAAGAATCGCAAACGTTTTCTTTTTTTTTTTTTTAAATCGAGTACTGATTTCCTGAACTTCTTATAATTTGTCAAAACTGAGTGCAGTAATTGGCCAAAAGTATTTTATTTCTACTCGAATAAATTTATCCATACTTAAACGAAAATCTAGAAGAACTGTTTTTTTTATAATTGAGTTCTCTGGTATATTCGTTGTGGTATTTATAATTCTTACTTAAAAATTTCCTCTCAAATGGTCACTGCCATATAATCTCATATAAATATTGTTTCGACAAAACATGAAAATTTCTATATTGAAACGGACTGCAATGACTACGTCAAGCAAAAAAAAATTAATAAATAAATGAATAAAATAAAAATCAGTAACTAACCAAAAGAACTCCACCGTCTTTTTTTCTCAGGTAATATTTCTTAATTGTATTACCTATGCAATATTGACTTGATTTAAGACTCCATCCTGCCAGAAGTGGTTCACCTATGTATACCCCTTGCATTGCTCATCACCAAGTAAACAAAATTAGTGACCGCTAGTAAGACTGCATCTATAGCAAGGTGTGTACTTATAAATGCAAGCCATTAAGTGCAAAATTCTTACGCAGTAAAAATGGAAGTCAGCCCACTCAGATGGAAAATCCGAATATGTTAAAAAGAAGCTTAGCCAAAAAGTTGAAAATTCCGTAGACGACCATTCAAAATGATTTCAGGAAGGAAATTGGGTTCGATATTCCAGAAATTGACCAAGGAAGTGGTACACAACAAGTCGTTGAGAGATAAAGCTGGAACGTCATAACATCAGAACACCAGCAAAGAACCAAGTTGCAAAATCCAGGACCGAATTTTGTATGAAAATTTCCTAATGAAATTCAGGTTAGGTGAACAGGAACTTCAACCAGTTTCTAGGACAGGAATTTTATGTGGCAAAGAAGATGGGAGGCGCAGATCCCAAATTTAAGAATCGTGGGTGGTCCAAATTTTTCAGTAAATACTTAAATATGTACGTGAGCCCAAAAATCATCACCCTTCGTGACAACAGGCACAGTCAACATGGTTGCGTACGTTAAGAATTGCCTTCAGAAGCTCATCTTTTCATTTTTTAACTTTGTTTTAGCCGGATTTAGGACTTGCCACTTGCGGCAGTAAAGTGAGAAATTTCTAGGATGCCCAATGGATACCCGTAGTATCCAAAGAATCGAATCTACCAAATTGCCCAAAACTGGAACCAATTGACAAATATTGATCGAGTATTGACAGAAAATTAAAAAAAAAAAAAACAAAAAGACTCCGTTAACATAAACATTTTCAGTGGGCAGTCCGATACGTTCGATACTGTCTGTACAAAATTTAATGAAACGTAAAGCAAAAAATTTACCAATTTTATAGCACGTAGTTATTACATCATGTCAGTTGTGAATAATATAGAGAAGTAACCAATGGTTCAATAAAAATTATATGATAAAAAAACAAAAACGGTTCGGTTTTCTTATTAATTTCATTATTCATAGGTCATCTTTTATTAAGCAGTTCTAAATTGTTCGGTGTTTCAAGTTTATTTTTGCCAGCTGTCATCAAAATTGACTCCGAAATAACTTGTGACTGTGCTGTAGAATTTTATAATATACCTTAACCCTTATGTGAGTGCAGTAGTACAAATGTACCAATCGTAAATGTTTTAACGGAAATTCACACGAAAGGTGCAATATATCAAAGTGAGTTTCCAGTTAACACATTTAAGTGGGAGTCACACCAGGAGCGGCGCGGCGCGGTGCGATATTTTTCAACTGCCACTGCGTGATTGTTCTTGCAAAATTAAATCTATAAGTCACACACGGAGCGGCGCGGCACGGCAAAATAGTTGCCGCGCGGCGATATTGGAAATTACTAAAAAACACAATTTTTCCGCTGCCGCTGGCAGCGAAATAAATCCGCTCAATTCGTTAAATGAGGATTCTTGCATTCTTAAGTATTTGTAATCGAACCTCATCACTTTTCTCTGTTTTGCTTCAACCAGAGCTACTAATAACAGAACTTCGTCATCAGAACTAGAGTACATTTGGATAAAATCTGCCACTCCCGATGTGAACACTATATTTTGTTTTTCCGCATGCCACCGCGGCCTGCCGCGTATCGCCACGCCACTCCCGGTGGGACTAGACCTTTAATCTGAAAAAAGTGCGAAAGATTTATGAGAGATATTCTAATTTTGAGTCGAAATCTATTATCACTTATAGGGAACGACGTAGTACATTTGTACAAATGACTAAAATAAAGATATTTTATCTTACACTTCGTTTTGTTTAACAGCTGAAATTAAGATGATATTTGTATATACGATATATAGTACATACAAAAAAAAAAAAAAGATAAAAGCAAAGGGAACAGTTTTTATACCCTAGATGAAATCATAGGGGTATACTAAGTTTGTCATTCCGTTTGTAACACCTCGAAATAATGATGGTAGAGCAAAATGGATTGGACACCCATTCATAATATTAAAAGTTATTTCGATTTTTGCATGTCCGTCCGTCCGTCTGTCCGTCCGTCCGTCTGTCCGTCCGTCCGTCTGTCCATCCGTCCGTCTGTCCGTCTGTGCGCACGATAACTCGAGAACGCGTATACTTAAAGAGCTGAAATTTTGTACACGGACTTTAAAAAAAAAAGTAAAATTAAGTTCGAAAATGAGACAAATCGGGCAACTCCTTCGTGGGGTTGCCATATAAAAATTTCGTTTTCCGCTATGTATTTGGACACTGCCTGAGAACGCATCGACGTAGAGAGCTGAAATTTCGTACATGATGTTTTTACTACATTAGCAAATAAAATGTTAAAAATCGACTAAATCGGCCAACTCCTTCTTGGTGTTGCCATATAAAAATTTCGGTTTTTTACGTATATTTTGAAAACGATCAGTCCAAGATATTTTTATTGTACTAAGAACTTCTGCAAAATACGAAATCCTATAAGATTGGTTATTACCATTTTTTCTTTGCGACAAACTGTTCTAGAAATATATGCGAAAAACAACTTCAAAATCAATACTTGAATAGATCGGTGACCATTCGAAATTTAATACGGGCATTCATCTAGGGTATCATAAGAATTGGTCTAAGACCAATTCTAGCTTTTTTACTTGTTACTTTAACGTTTGTTTAATTATACTTTAATTATAAAAATTATATAATGCACAAGAACAACATTTTACACACATTACATGTCTTCCGAGTTTTTTGGTTACTCTTTGATTATCAGTATAAATAACACGTGCCATCGAACTCTTGACGTTTGCTGGTATTTTATTGTGCTGTACCGAAGCAATGCAAAGTCTGTCCCAGCTTACATTCAATTGCAGACTTAGTCAGGAAGTACTGGAAAACGTGACGACTTTGTGATCGTTCCTCAATCGATGGCATTGCAACCATTTTTTCTAGATCCTTCAAGAAGATACGGCGACTATCGGTGCTACTTACAAACATGGGGTTATTCTCGGAAAAATTATTTACGCTGCAAGTCTAGCTACATATGTATGTCTATCATATTATAAAACAAAGCTATGGCCATCCAACTGTAAAAAAGATTAGGACTATTCCCTAAATTTAAGACACGTTTTACCCTAAAAATAAATGTAATTTTCTCTTATAAAAAGGGAGAATCAGTTTAAATTCCCCAAATCAATGGATCATTCAAAGAATTTAGGTATTTGGCGCCAGTAAATCTCTAAAGTACGTAAAATTCCCGAAATTTGAAGCTCTCTTGGATATAAGGAAGAGAACATTCAACGAATTAGGTATTATGCTACAGTTTTTATGGAAATATATTTTCGTTTATATAATTCACATATTGTTCTTGAAAACAAGCCATATATTTTTTTTCAAATCTTGTTTAATGCTGCCAGCACACCAACATAACTTCCATAATACTTAATAGTACGGATCCATAAGATATGAGCTATTCAGCTCATTCTTATGTCTTTAAAAGGTGTGGTCTTCTATCGCCATCACCTATGGTGGAGAGTGGTGCGGTGCTATCACCTATTCCCTACATTTAAGGAAATAGTCTCTACATTTTAGGGGGAAAAACAAAACAACAAGTTAAGACTCCCTATATTTTAGAGAATGTTTCCTACATTTTAGGGAATATTCCCTAAAATGTAGGGAACAAAATAAAAAAAAATAAAAATTGCCTACATTTTAGGTAATATTCCCTAAATTTTAGAGGGGGGAAACAAAAACCTTCCTACATTTGAGGGAAAAAAACCTCCCTACATTTTAGGGATAAGAACCTAATCTTAGTTTTCCAAGTTGGAGCTTTCCTTAATCTTATGGACAAAGGCCTAACCTGTGTTGCACAAATTGTTGCCACTATTTTTAGTGAATTATTTTTTACTGTGCGTTTTGTTTTCCGCTTTGTAAAATAATGAGTGACCATTTTATTCATGTTGTCAACGCCACCTTTTACACTGTTGTAGTAGTGTATAATTTCTGGTTTATTTTTTAAGCCACTTGCTTCATCTGTGTAGTGCATTGCTCAAACAGTATTACACACTTCTCTTTTCCCGTGATTTGTTAGCAAATATTTGTGTGGGTACATATTGCTTATTTTTTCAGTGCGTCTCTTACGGCGGGATTTTATGAAATCAAAATTCGAGCTAGCGGCAGTATCGGAAAAAGTTATCCATATTCCATAGCGAAATTTCTACTGCTGTTTTTATACTTACGGCGCAAAACCTTGACAACACGCTCAATTGGATTAATTTCAAGTCCTGTTATGTTTTTTTGCCACCTTATGAATAGCAATTTTTTTGCATCACCAGCCCACACATATTGACTCCGTATTTTGCAGACTTAGATATAATATCACTCAACTACATAGCAAAATTGGTTTTGATTTACTCTACATGGCAGTGTTCTTAGCCACATGGAGTATTCCAATTTTAAATATAGTTTTGAATTTCCGCACGTCTATCACAACAATATTACAAAAAAAAAATATATTTTAAAGTATTCAATGTAAATCATGCCCCATGTATGAACGGTGTAAACCAATACTAACTTTTGTGGCAAAAATATGATATGGAGCAAACATGACATGATTTATCTCGATACATATATAACTTACAAGAAATTAATTCAACTTCAGCAATAATCTCAAAACCCGTACTTAACTCAAAATATCAAATTTGGTTGATGGGTCAAACCCATGACACAAAGATAACAAGGTATGGCTGATTCGAGAGGAACTGTTTGCGTTACTACGTCATGTGGACACAAATGTCATTGCCAATGACAGAAGTAATTTTCAAAATGTTAAATTTCCAATAAAAAAAAAACTGAGTCTTGTAATTTTGTATCAAAAATGGGTGTTTCTTCAATAGAAATATTGTGGACAGTTATAAAACTGAAGGAATACGAAAAGGAGTTTATAGAGAATATATTTAGGCAATATTGCAGGAAATTCCCTTTTGGTTTGGTATTTGGATTTGAACTTACTCCTTTCAGTGTAGCTATTTGTGGAGCATGTGTTAAAGGCATATCAGCTAAAATAACAACACATCTAGATGTCGTAAAGACAAGAATTATGTTAGCTGATCATGCAACAGGTAGCAAAATAACTATGTCTCTTGCAGTTAAAACTATAATTCGAGACACAGGCGTGAGAGAATATGTTTTATTCATCTGAATTTGGAAACTCATCTATATATAAGCTCAAATTATTATAATTAACATAATAGGTATTAAAACGCTTGATATACGATAGCATTTTCATTTTCTTTTCCAATACTGAAGTGTATTCAATGGCTGTGATGTATGTTTCCAAAGTTGCTATTCAAAGCTGTATTTGGCGCTATTTTTAACACATTTCGATATCCAGAAGAAAGGCTGCGCTGAAGGATCGGTGTTCTTTCTCATCTCGTAGATTGCCGGCAAGTTGAACAAGATTAGTTTTTATAGTTTGATAGTTGCTCATATAAATTAATTACATCTTACCGGTAATCGTCCTAGGCATCTGTATTGAAGCCGAATAGCATCATGCAAGTTATTTCTTAAAAACGTTGAGTTCAGTTTTGTATCGTTCACTGCCATTACATTTATTTCAATTAAATTTTTTCTCCTGCTGCCCTTGCTTTCAAGATTCTCCAACAGATCAGGGCATTGTGCCATTGTCAACTCAAAATTAAGTAGTTGTCCGATTGTTGGCCATTTTTTGGGATTAGACTGCGACATTACAATTATTATACCAACTTGACACAACGACAAATTTCACTGAATAGCAATAGTCCCTACACGACGTGAGCGCGCAAATTGACAGAAATGTCGGCCATTAATATTTACAATCTGTTACCATTACCAGAGGGTGAGGACTAGAGATAAATTCTTTTGTCAGTATTATGCACTCTACCCGTTGAAAAATGCATGTAATTTTGGAATCAGGAAAGCCAATAATTTTACTACTCACAAATCACTACATAAATTATCGACATAATGTCATAAGTAGCCGCAAAGTAATTACAATAAACGCTAGTGCGATAAAGTAATCGTTTGTGAATATGTGCATGCTTCGTCTTACACTGATTGCCACTTTTCTATGAATTAAGTGACCGTTTCTGAAAAATGCTGGAGGTCTTGATAGATTCATTCTAGCACTCATCGCTTCCCGGTAAAGCAATGCATTTAAGATTGTCGCAATACCGTGCTCTCCATCCTTTAACTAAACATAATACAAATTTCTGTAAAAAAAATATATGAAAAAATTGTTTGAATTGAGTTTCTCATTTCAATAAATCCGCGGACTATTACTAAGTTTTAAAAATGAGAGCTTTTGACAAAGTACAGAAATGCAAGCAGATACAGACAGAGGCCATTAAAGTGATGAATGCAGAGCCTAGAACAACGGAAGGAGTTTTCGTAATTTATCTTTTATTCTTGGTACGTTCTGAGTCAAAGCTTATCTCAGATGATGAAGTTATCTAAAAGTTTTCTTGTACTTTTGTCCTTTGAAAAAATTTAATAAAACTCCGATAAAACTCGAGATTTATTGAGACAATGAGAAACGCTCTAGTTCTGTTTCCTTAGAGAGATTAAATCTTTAAGACTTGCATTCAACTCTGTTTGAACTGAACTTAAGTTAAAAACTTGTTATAAGCCGGAGGCGGAAGTGAATTCATCCATATTTTCTATGTTGGAATATACATGCATATGTATGGATGTGTGCTTGCGGACAACCGTAGATATCCGTAATCATGTCTTCCGAGCGATAAAACTTAAGTCTCATAGATGTTTTCAGTCGACCAAAGATTTAGGTCAAGCTATGAGCGCAGAATTAAGATCGAATTGGACTTTTTCTTTCCATCATCCATACCAGTGGTCAGTTGGTTTGAATTTTTTATTTGTCTATTTCCTGTTTTGGGGTGCGCCCTAAAGCCCATCGGCGTGAAAATATGTGTTTATACAACTTTCCCTCAAATTAACCTTGATATATGAACCACCATCAAGTGCTAACCGACCGTCAGCACTCCGCCTGTCACAATTTGTCCAAAAGTAAATTGAGGACAGTCGTCATCTTTCATCCCTTCACAAAGATGAGCTGGAGTCTATGGCCTAGGGGGAGCTGGTTTTATTGCTTTCCGCCCTAGAGATTGTTCCATTTTGAGTAAATAGCTTTATGCAACCCCTGTCTTACCCTTCTGTCGAAATTGTAATAATGGTGGTGGTTCAACTGCCGGTCATGGTCTTAATGATACTGATAGTAGGTAAGGAGCCCCGTTTGGTATTTTGCTCCCTGTACCAAACAGTTCTATATCTACGTCAAAGCAAAATATGACCAACCTACCAACTGACCGACCTACTATCCAAGCCATCGCCATTGTTCAAATGAAATCGTATGTACGTCCCCCATAAGGACTAAATGCATTCCCACATGTGAAGGGGCAGTCGATGTTGGCTAAATGAATTAAGGTCAGGAGGCAATATGCTGCTAGCGGAAGGGCTACGTTTTTGGCTCTAGAAAGGCACTGATCGTTATCCTCCTTAAAGTCAAGGGCAGTTGAGAAAAATTGGAGATATCTTTGTAGCCTGCATAGTCTGTATAGTACCCTCCTGCTCCTGTAGTATAGTAATGTTACCAAAGCACTGATTACATTTTAATGTAAGTGCGGCCCAAACTCTGAATGGATTTGGTAATATTTATCTATGATTCCACGATTAGTTAGGCGGATGTGTCCTAGGATGTATTACACATGCTACCGTTGGGTATGAACTGCGGAATTACATGCATATGAGAATGTCTCTTGTCTTATGTTGTCTTAAATAGCTAATAACTCTAAATTATAAACAGGATGGTACCTATTAGGACTACAGCTACATAGGTGCTGGAGTATGTACTGTATGAAATATGTAGTTGATACGGCTGCAAAGTGCAATATTATCAATTTGTGTGTACGTACATTTCCTGCTTTTGAACATGGACATGATGTTTGTTTAGTCGAAATGAAATGATACTGCAATGGTACTTAAATTACCTGGATTCCAAGGATGGCTGGATGCCTAGGAGATCAACAGAGCAGGAGGTGATAGTACTCACATAGAAAAACAAAACCGTTTAGGAGTTACAGGGTGATTAAAAAAAAACTAGTTTTTTCACAAAACGCCCTGTATCCTAAAAAGTACAGGGTGTACGGTCACAGCTAAGATCTCATTGTATGCAAAGCTTCATTGCCTTTCCAACAACTTCTCAACCAGCCCCGTAGATCTTATAGGTGGCCTTTAAACATCAAATTATTTACGGTAAAATCGCAAGAATACTTTAGTCTAAAGTTCTAACATTATCTTACATGGAATAAACCATAAAAAATGGAAGCCACGCAAACGCAGTATTGCTGTTACAGCTTATGAGGGAATATTTGCAATAAAATTCATAGAAAATAACGTGAGTGGTTTTATTTACGATTGCTATTAATAAAATATTCATCAACCAACTTCACTGCATACGAATATTTTATAACAGTTAATGGTCGAATGATTGCTACAAATTATAACGCTTGATGAGAATTGGAATTACTTGAAGCTGACAAACATTCGGATACAACAATTGCCGATGCAGCACTTATTTCTTCTCCATATTAAATTCGCCAATTAATCGCCATATTATTGAAAACATGTTTTCCAACAAACTCAACAGAATTATATGGTTAAAATATAAAACAATTTAATATACTGCACAGAATTCGAAAAACAAATAATGACGAAAAACTTCAATTCACACCAGAAGTGTATAACGAAGCATAGGTTATAATGAAAGACTTGTTCTACTCAACTCGAATGAACCACTCATAAATTTATGAATGCCTTTACCTAATCGATTAGTAAACAACTTAGTTAATAATGACATGCAACGTGAACAACAATTTAGTACTAACGTTTGGTTACGACAAATGAACAATTGTTATCAAACGAACAGAGGGCCATTTATGGTAGAGTTATTTTTGCGATTGCAGCAATAGAAGGAGGTTTTCTTCTTTTTAATGCGCCAGGTAGAAGTATTAAAACATTTTTAATTTCCCTTATCCTTACCAAAGTTAGATCTCAAGGTAACGTCGCATTACCAATTGCTTCATCTGCAGTATGTAACATCAACAAACATTCAGGTATGGCTAAACTACTATAAAAATCTCACATTATTATCTGGGCTGAATGTACAATGAATGGCCCATAAACAATCACTGACATTAAATCGAACCCTAAAAGATTTAAATGTCAACGAAAGATTATTTAGAGAGTGCCACCAGTAGTTTAGAGACAAACATTTTATCGGTTATTTCACGTTTAACGTATTCTGATAAAATTGTCTATTTTATGGCGAGGTGTCCATTCATTAAACCTCACAACAAAATTTTTCTGGCGAAATAATTTTGTGTAAATCAATTGACAGAGTGTTATATGAAAATGAAAGCGTGAATTATGTATCACTGAATTCTTTCTTTAATTCACGCGATTTACCGGGACTTCCACCACAGAACTTATATTTGAAAATTGGTTCACCCATAATTATGCTTCGAAACTTAAATGCACCCAGACTTTACAATGGAACGAAAGCTCATTGAAGCGACAATATTAAACGGAAAATTCAAAAGAGGCAATGTTTTACTGCCGTCCACCGATGTACGAATTCAATTCAAATGTTTATAATTTCGCATTAATTTGCAATTTGCGCAAGGACAAACAATGGCCATAATATGCGAATTTGATCTAGAAAGTCCATGTTTTTCTCATGGACAAATATATGTTGCGTGTTCACGTGCTGGAAAACCATCCAAGCTTATTTTTTATGCATCTGATGGACTAACAAAACATATTGTTTAGAATTTATCGTTAAGATAAATTCAAAATAAATAATATATGATTAACCAACATTTATTACATTATAATTTACTTAAAGTTTCCTACTTATATTAAAACGCTTATAATATGAAAGAGATGTATTTATACTTAACTTATTTTGCAGGAGATTATTATAGTAAAACTGAATTTTTATTTCCAATATATAATTATTAAAATATTGATGTGAGATTTTCATTTATTTACAATAATTCTCTGTTTTCAATCGATAGTTTTTAAAACTACTTTTAAAATGTAAATTTTAATGTTTCATAAATCTAGGATTTCTTTTTTCAAAATCCAATGTACGACTTTTAAGTTGGAATTGTCATTACCAATGTTCAATTTAAAATATCAAAGATCGTATTTTTCTTCATTCAAATAAACTGCGATTTTCCGTACTTTTGCGCTTGAAAATTGGCGTGGACTTTCGGTCCTTTTAGCTATCCTCAAAGTACCGCAAGGACCTCTTCTGTCCAGAATTTTACCAAACCAAACTCAACCCGCCACCTACGGGAAAGAGAAGAACACGTCTGCCGGGTCAGCTATTGTACATATATAATCGTTACAGTTGTTTTACGGAAACCAAAGTAAAAATGGTTATAACTAATTCCGCAGGTTTTTGCATCCTGAAAAATTTCTCATTACATCAAGAACAAATTGGCGTTAAACGGTCTCCCAGTACACTTAAAACATCGTAATTTATGTATGAGAACATCATGAGTTTCAAGATTTATTTCATTTCTGAAATTATATTTTTTATTTTTTCGAAAATATCGCGTACAAAATTTCAACTCTCTAAATAAACGCGTTCTCGAGTTATCGACAAACGGACGGACATGCAAAAATGAAAATAAATTTTAATGCATAAATATTAAGCGTGGGTATCCAAAACAATTTTCTTTATCAGCAATATGCGTTACTAGCGAAATGACAAATTCAGTATTATCTATGATATTTCAGGCTATAAATATAATTATTAATGATGCATTGAATTAAAATTTAAACTTATGGGTGAATTATATTATTCCTATCAACTAATGTAATTCGATAATTTATATAATGCATATTATATTAAAAAAATCTATCAATTTATTTGTGAAACTTATTAATTACATAAATTCGTTAATTTAGCAAACCATATTCTGACAAACAAGTAGTTTCGTTGTTACTGCGCAAAAATTTATAATTTTATATGTTCATTTTTATAATACCTCTTCTGAAATATGATAAAGTATCTTATCATCAAATAATTGTTAACAAAACTAATTGTATTACAAATTACAACTTAAGTATTTTCCGAAACAACTAAGGGTAAATTAACTAATTCTAATTAGAAATTGTAACTAATGAGCATTTACAATTTAATTAATCACATAATTGTTTTTCCAAATGAATTTGAAGGAATTGCTAATGTACAATTAACTCATAGTAATTTGTCGTTTTAACTAATGAGTTTTTCTTAAGTACCACAGTAAAGACATAACACGGATCCTCATGGAACTCTGTTTCGAACACGAATTTTATTGTGTAACCTCAAAACAAAGCATTGCCGACCACATATTACGGTCAGTAACTGATTATAATCGTCAGAATTACTATACTGCAACTCTACATGGACCTGAATCCCATTGGAGGCTATGAAAATACGATTTAGTCACAAAAAGATAAATCTATAATAGAAATATATTTAAAAAGCAAAATTAGAGTTTGTTAATTTTGCTTTTAAAATAAATATAATTTTATTGTAGATTTGAATTTTGTGGGAATATATACTAAAAATAAAAATAATCCCTAATGAAAATCATCGACTGGGATTGAAATGTCCGTAGCTTAATGAAATCAATGTCTAGTGACTAAGTGACATAAGTGATCTAACTACGTAAGTATCCATATAAAACATTTTAGAGAATCGGACCAGGTTGCACTCATATGTATTTCTCCTTCATGGCTTGTAAAGTATTTCTTGAGGGGTTTGATTGCACTCATGAAATTCTTATTTACACACGAGCTATTCAGACCTTGTTCAAACGTAATAGATACAGAAACGGACAAATAACATGAAATCTGATACACACAGCTTACATTAAATTCAATGGATGGCTTTATTATTCTTAATACGTTTGCGGACATAAATGTTATAGCATTCATTTCCATGGTGATTTGAAATCTCCTGAATGCTACATTCAATTCTATACAGCCTTTAATTTTTTGAAATTATAAAAAAAAAAAAAATGACTATCAGAACCAGGTTAACACAATCTCGCTGCATGGACACGTTTAATAAATAAACGGTCAACAATACATGCATTTCATCGTTGCCGGTGTTAGTATTAGTATGTTAAAATAAACATAACCGGATAAAATTACAGGCAATGCACAAAAACAATACAAAAAGGATTAAATATTATACAGGGTGTCCCATACGTACCGCATTTCCTTTATACGCCGGATTCCTCACTCAATTTCGAGAAATAAATTGTATTGGAGGAGAGCCGGAAAATGCACGTTGTGGGCGGTAGGGGGGTTTTGTGATTTTGGGTGCTTTCTATCCTAATACCATGTAACTTTCGTGTTATACACCCTATGAAGATGACTTGCATCTCAGGTGATAGTAAATCCTCTACGGTTTCCAACTAATGCCCAACCACCTCTCTAGCTCCTTTCCAGCAGCAGTTAGAGGACGTCAAACTCAAAAATTTGGAAAATTTTGCAATTTATGTTTCATTTTTAACGATTTTCCTGCTAAAAGGCAAGATAAGGATAGCACTTTCTTGCAAGATTTCGAGACCTCCGAATGTTACCTTTCATTTGATGCTACCTACCTAAATCCTACCGTTTTTGATATATTCGCGTTTTTATGATTCATAATGTCATCGACTTTGTTAATTTACGGAAAGAAGGTAGACAGGTGGTTGGATATTTGTTAGAAACCGTACAGGATTTACTATCACCTGAGATGAAAGTCATCGTGATAGGGTGTATAACAAGAAGGTTACATGATATTAGGATAAAAAGCACCCAAAATCACAAAACCCCCTAAAGCCCACACCGTGCATTTTCCGGCTCTCCTCCCATACAATTTATTTCTCGAAATTGAGTGAGGAATCCGGAGTACAAAGGAAATGCGGTACATATGGGACACCCTGTATAAACGATTTTTTAAAACATGCTTAGAAACGTCAACAACAAAATTCTCAGCCATTTTGTTAACAGTAATGCTCATGCGATTAATAAGCTCATACATGTTAAAATTAGACCTTGAGCAGTTAGCATTCAAGAGGGGTAGCCTTCTCAAATTGTGCTTACTATCACGAAAAGAGATTTTGTTAAGCAACAACGGGGAATCAATATTCGCGTTTAAGAGCTGATGCACAAAAGTTACATCGGCAACTATGCGACGTTTCTTAATCGAGTGCATATTTAAAAGCTTCAAGCCATCCTCATAGGGTGGAAGAATTAATGAATTATTTCAGTGTAGGTACCTCACAGCAAATTGTAGGAAGTTCCGTTGAACAGACTCGATACGGTCGATATGGATATGGAAATGGAGACCAGACCTGGCTAGCGTATTCAAGAAGTGGTCTCACAAAGCAACTGTACAAACGCAATGTTATGGTAAGATTCGAGAACTCTCGGGGCCAATGTTTTATGAAGCCCAGCAAGGAACTACTCTTTGATACCATGAAATTTATGTGGGAGATAAAGTTCAATCTATGGTCACATTTGATACCCAAGTCACAAACAGCACCCACACGACTAATCGAGGAATTCGAGAACACATAATCGTAAGAAATTAGTTTCTGATTCCTGTGGAAAGTCATAACCTCACATTTGTCAAATTATTGCTTTTACACCAATCGTAAAATCTGTGAAGGTCACTCTGTACCTGCTCACAATCGTTAAAAGATTTAATCTGGGCAAAAAGTTTAATGTCGTCGGGAGGTACTACAAGATCTTGATTTATGATCTTGCAGTACCTCACAATAGAGACAATGTTGTCAATAGACAGAATAAAGAACAACGGGCCCAAGTGACTCCCTTGAAGTACGCCAGACAAAGCTCTCAGGCCTCTTGAGATGGAATGACGAAATAAGATTTGATATGTTCTGTTATCTAAATAAGACTCCGTCCATTTAAGAAATGATAGAGGAAACCCATACTTTTACATTTTAAAGAGTATCTGTATAAATACAGTCTGTATGGTAGCATTTAGCAAATCCGCCAATGGTATCTGAGACAAATTCCAACAAGTTAGTGGTTGTAGACCTGCCCGAAATAAACCCATGTTGGTTAGAAGTGAGTAAATTCTTACACGAGGTTGATAGTTGAGAAGAAATGATAGATTCAAATAATTTGAGCATAATTTTGCAATAGGCCTATAGTTAGAAATATCATTTTTACTACCTTTTTATACCCTAGATGAAATAATAGGGGTATACTAAGTTTGTCATTCCATTTGTAACACCTCGAAATAATGATGGTAGAGCAAAATGGATTGGACACCCATTCATAATATTAAAAGTTATTTTGATTTTTGCATGTCTGTCCGTCCGTCCGTCTGTGCGCACGATAACTCGAGAACGCGTATACTTAGAGAGCTGAAATTTTGTACAAGGACTTTAAAAAAAAAAGTAAAAGTAAGTTCGAAAATGAGACAAATCGGGCAACTCCTTCGTGGGGTTGCCATATAAAAGTTTCGTTTTCCGCTATATATTTGGACACTGCCTGAGAACGCGTTGACGTAGAGAGCTGAAATTTTGAACATGATGTTTTTACTACATTAGCAAATAAAATGTCAAAAATGGACTAAATTGGTCAACTCCTTCTTGGTGTTGCCATATAAAAATTTCGGTTTTTTACGTATACTTTGAAAACGATCAGTCCAAGACATTTGTATTGTACTAAGAACTTCTGCAGAATACGAAATCCTATAAAATTGGTTATTACCATTTTTTCTGTGCGACAAACTGTTCTAGAAATATATGGGAAAAACAACTTCAAAATCAGTACTTGAACAGATCTGTGACCATACGAAATTTAATGCGGGCATTCACCTAGGGTATCATAAGAATTGGTCTTAGACCAATTCTAGCTTTTTTACTTGTTTATGGATAAGTATGATAAAGGAATTTTTCCATAGTAGGGCATAACAACCACTATCGAGCGATTTTTGGAAAATAATTCTCAACGGAGCTACTAGGGAAAGGCAGCAAGACCTTAGAAAAGGCTGGAGGGATCCCATCCGGACCCAATATGAAGTCATTTGGAAGCGCCATTAATATGAACGAGTATATCCACTTGTGTAGTTGAAGGGAAATGTTATGAGGGTCGTTCGTATGACAGCAGTTGCTATTTTGAGGTCGAAAATTTCACGAAGCAAAGGCATTGTAAAAAAAAGAAGTAAACATACTACAAATTTCAAACGAATCATCGCTAGTAGAGTATTTGACCTTCATGGTATTGGGTATTGCGTGGGTCACTAAATAATTTCGTACGCATGCTTTGCACATACTCATCATAAAATGTAGAGGAAAGTTCTTTCAACTCATTATAGGATGTGAGGAAATTGTTGTGACTTATAATGTCGTTGTCCGCACATAATTTTTCCACAGTTTATTCTTTCTATTTTTAAGACGTTTCAGTTCTTTGTTGGACCATGGCGGTGTTATTTTAGTTAATCGCTTACGCTCTCGGGGAACACAAGAAGAAAATAAATCGATAAGAATTATGTAAAATTTAGAAACGTCTTCATCAACACTATTAGAAAACAGCAGTGTGTTGAAATCAATAGAGGTAAGTCTACTAGAAAGCTCCGAGAAGTCAGGTTTTCTAAAATTGAAAAAGTATTGTGTTTTGTCACAATTTGTTAAGTTTTTAGTTTCATTATAATATGTAATTAGTAGACGGAGGTGGTATTTGTCAAGTGTAGACATTATAATCGGGCTAGGTTCAACTAATAAGTTACCCGCGTCCGTAAATAATACCGGGTCTAACTGCCTACCTATGTCATTCTTAACATTACTGATTTGGCTGAAGCCAAGGGATGAAATAGTGTCGATGAAAAGTGATTCCCTTGTTGTCAAGTTATTAAGTGGAAGATAGTCATCGTCATCTTCATTAAGTACCCATTGAATATTGGGTAAGTTAAAATCACCAATAAGTAGTAATTCATCAAGAGGTTCCATCTTACCATGGATAAAATTTGATGTTAAAATGAGTAGGTCATAAATATTCTGACTTTTGTCATCAACAACATTTACGGAATCAGGAGGAATACAGCATCAAAGTATGTATAAGTCATATTTTAAGAGAGACAACTTGAGAGTGAAGAGTTCGATGTCGAAACTGTTGGAGAAATTGTGAAGCTCAATTTAACTGCAATTAATGTGGTTTTTACAAGCGAGGAGTACGCCACCGCCACGAGCTTCACAATCAGTATGTCTAAAAATTTGATAAGAATTGTCAAGGATTTCAGAATCGCGAAAGCCATGATGCAGCCCTGTTTCAGTGATAGCAACTATATCAAAATAATTTGCAACAAAGGAATTGATGATTTGTGCAGTTTTTGTCCGAATCCCCCTTACGTTTTGATAGTAAAGGGAGAGCTATTTGAGTCTTTTGAGATGTTACTATTTATTTTAATTGTATTACTAAGCTGGCGCCCAGAAGATACGCATACTTTATTAAGAACGCCAGAGGGCCAAAATGTGGGATGCAGTAACCTATCCTGTACATACGCTGAGAAAGTTAAAACACAGGATGCGACCGGTTTAGACCATTTACTAATTTTTCGACAAGAAATAACATCTGTTGCTATATTTTTGGCCTTAAGATGCCATAGCATTCATTGTAATATAGCTATTAAACTGTGATATTCTGAGCAGTAGGATAAAATGTGACTAATCAAAATTTGAATATCACAATGAATTTAAGTCTAAAGGACTTGCCCATTTTTGCAGCTCATTGAAATTTGTACTATCTGCTAACGTGTTAAGGGCAGTAGAAGAAGTTGGTGTGGATGAAATATTAAAAAAATTCGATAATAGCTACAGAGTAGCGCAAGAATAAGGAAGTGGGAAGTCAATATTGTCAGCAAAATACCTAAGCCAATTGTCGGTGTTTATGTTGTGTACATTCCGAAAGAGCGACCTTTGTACATAGCTTTAGCAGCTCGAAGAATGAAATAGTTATAAAATGAATAGTGGAATGTACGTATTTAGAATGACAAACGCTATTGACATACATACATACATTACAGCGAGATTATAAAATCATTTTCATCAAAATATTGAATATTGGAGGGAGCGAAAAATTACTAATTGTTAAGCAGGGTTGTTAAAGAATGCATTATTTCTGAGCTGCATTCCTATAAATTTTTTCATTAAAATTAACGAATTGGAAGCTGTAGTAAAAGTATTTGTAAAGAATTGGACTGGAATTAAATGAATTCCATTTCTCAAAAAAATATTAACAAATGCATTCTTTTTCCTTTTAGAAAAAAAATGCATTACTTTGAACTGCATTACTGTGGAATGCACTACATTCATTGAAGTCGGTGTGAATTCACTTGCATTCACTTGAATTCATTTGCAATCATTTGCATTCACTTGAATTCAGTGAAATTATTACCTGAAATTATTTTGTGATTAAGAATGAGAGAACAAATAAAGCACTTTTAAGTATTTTTTTGAAAGAATTTCAAACCAACTCAAATAGTATTTATTCAAGGGACCGAAAATAATGATTATTTTTCATTTCTTATGTGACAAAATCATTTAACGAGGAGAAGGAAATGAATTATGCGCACAAAATACATCTACTTTCATTACGTGTTCGAAAATTTAATTAATAAAAAAAAAGTCAATAATAATTATTTTTGAGTTTTAATTTTTCATCACTAATGATTATTAAATCTGAGTTTCACGCCATTACACTCGAAGAGAAAAACTCACATATAGGAGTTTTTTCTTAAAATCATCAATAATCATCACACCTGAGTTTTATTTTTTTGCCCTCAGAAATAAAACTCATGTCTCACTTTTATAATTTGGACTCAGAAATGGATAACGATAAAGATTGAGTCATATTTTTTCGATCAAAAATAAAACTCAGAACAGTATTTTATTATTTTATTCCGATCCAGTTTAGTCATAATTCTTACTTTCACTTTCGTATATTTTGCATTTTTGAATTTCAAATTTTAGTTATAAGTATTATACTTTTCCTTTCATTATAACTTCTGATAATTGTCCATCTATATGTTATATATCTTTATTTTAGAACTATTTTATTGCATTAATTGAATTAGTATGTATATTTTTGGACTACTCCTACTACTACATTTGTTTTCTCTCTCGCATATGTATGTGGGAAAAAGGGGATGAAGATAAAAATGATGAGACGATCTTATATGCAAAATGTTTAATTAATTCAATAGCGCTTACAAAAAATTATAAAGTTACTCGCGGCGGATGGTGTGGCAGAATACAAAACTTTTTTTAAAAAGAAGAAACAATCGAGACGTCCTCAGCGGCAGCCCAGCAAGAACTCAACTCAAATCTACTTCTGTCATCTCATCGTGCTCGCATGATGGAAGTATAATTTCGCAATGGGACAGTGCTGTTAGCCGCTGCAAAATATCCCACAAATTTGGCCATCCTGATGTTATTGCCGGCCCTGCGATGTATCGACTTCGAATGTAAAAAGTAGTTTGAATTCAGAAAAATATTATCTCGTTGTTGGGGTTTAATTATCTGTGATGATTCACACCGTATGAACCATCTTTAACTGTTCTTGAATGAGTAGTGCAGTCTTTGTCGATAGCAGCTTCATCTTCCAGGCAACGTCTTGGATCTTCATGACAATATCCATCATCTTGTCTTCGTTGGGTGAACTTTAGTAATTGACATCATTTTCGTATCTGTCATCGAGATGTGCAGCTTCCTCATTATTGAATACAGCTTCGTCATTGTTTAATGCAGCCTCTTCATTGTCTTAAGCATTGACTGTGCTGAACTCGGACAAAATCATTGTCCAGCGAGCGATCTTCGGTGAGACGTCCTTTTATTCCATAGTGCATTTAAAAGCGGCACAATCAGTTACCAATTTGAAGTTGATTCCGAATAGGTAGACACGAAATTTCTTAATTGCAGTGACAATGGCCAACACTTCGAGGTGATAGCTGGAGTACTCTTCTTCCGTCGGTGATGTCTTTCTGCTCAGAAAGTAGACTGGGTGTAATAAGTTGTATTTACCAGATATTAGAAGTAATACTGCCCCATAACCATACTTGCTAGCATCCGTATGTAGTTCTGTATAGGCATCTGGATTGTAAATGGAAAGAACAGGTTCACTACACAATGATTCCTTCAATTTCAGAAATGCTTGCCGTTGTAAGCAACCATACTCATATTTCTGGTCTTTTCGAAGCATGTTACTTAAGGGACGAGCTATGATTGCATATCCCTCAATAAACTTACGGAAAAACCCTGTTAGGCCTAAGAAGCTCTGAACTTCCTTAACTGTTCTCGGCTCTAGAAAATTTGCAACCGCTTTTATCTTCTCTGTTCCGGGAAACACTTTGCCGTATTTTATTACAAAACCCAGATACGATATGCTGCTTTTTAAGAACTCACACTTCTGCCACTTTATGATCAAACCATTTTCTGATGCAATGCGTAGGACTTCTTCAAGAAGATCAAGAGCTGCTTCTTCATCTTCAGCTGGCAAAATAATATCGTCAATATATAGTAATATTTTTCCCGATCGAATAAGCGAGTTAAGAATTAGGTTAATGAACCTCTGAAATTGCGTTGGAGAAGTACACAAGCCGAAAGGAGCTCTGGTGAACTCATACTGACCACTTGGGGTCACAAACGATGTGTATTTTCTGCTTTCCTCTGCCAGTCGCATACGGAAAAATCCATTTTTCAGATCAAGTGTAATAAAAGTTTGCGCTTTCGCAAGCCTGTCTATCTGGTCTTCTATCAGCGGAAGTGGGAAATGATCTCTCAACACAACTTTGTTGAGTTTTCTGTAGTCAACACAGATCCTAATACTACCATCCTTCTTCCTAACCAACACGATTGGACTAGCAAACTCAGAATTGCTCGTTGTGACGATTCCATCGTTGAGCCATTCCTCAACTTGTTGATCTACTTCTTCGAGTTCCTTCTTCTGACTGATTGGAGTTTCGTCGGAATGAATAATGCGCATCTCAAAGTTAGAGTTTGGTCCATCCTTCTTGGGAAGGTATGCGCCAATTAAGCTGTTAAGTCGTTGGCGAAGTTTCAAATTGACTACATGATCCAGGTTTAAATCATTGACTCCATCCATGTTCATGCATATCAAGCCACTATCCTCTACAGCCGGTTTAATGGAAATTTCCTTAGGTGTAACTAACAGTTCTACGTGATCTAGTAATGAACGCCCTAATATCATCTCCTTAGGTAGAACTTCGCCTGATACTACATGCAGTTTATCAAAAAGGCGATATCCATCAATTGAAATCTGAGCATTGAAAGTGCCTAACGTTATCAATTGGCCGGAACCTACACCTCGAAAATTCAGCGGATCACTTAAACTAGGATATTTAAGTTTTGAGTGAACAGTAGTGTTCACAAAACTAAGATCGCTACCAGTAGCTATAAACGCTTTGAAATATGTTCCGTTAATTGTGACTATTTTGGTCATTTCTCTTTTAGGATATGAAGTTGTATCCACTATAGCAACATCTTTAGTGTCCTTCGACAATTTCTTCATGGGGCAGTCTACACTCTTGTGTCCAAAGCTGTTACAGCCGAAACACTTTACACCTAAATTTTTCTTGGGACAATTCCTGCTTATATGTCCGTCATCGCCACAGTTGAAACAATAATTCTTCCGAAGTTCTACGTACCGCCTCCGATCCCAGGTTGCACTTCGATTTAGTTTTCTATTTTTTTCCTTTTCTGCCGTTCACAAATCTGTGGAAACACATCCAGTTTCTTTTTAAAATCTCGGATGCTATCAACGCCATACAATACGATTTTGATACCCTCATCTTCATCAATACCGTCAATCGCATACTTTATTATAGCATCTGGTTCCAATTGTGCACGTTTGCCTAGCTCATTAATTGAATTAGTATGTATATTTTTGGACTACTCCTACTACTACATTTGTTTTCTCTCTCGCATATGTATATACTAGTATTAATCTTTTGTAGCTATAAGAAATTGTATGGGCTGGCTTCCAACCACTCACATTGTCTACAGGGTTATACAATCCTTAATCCTTTCTATATTCTCAATTGCTATAATGTTATTAATATTTATTTAATGATCTGTTAATCTAATTATTTTCCTTACTCTCGTAATGGCCAACGTTGTACGTGCTTAAACAGGGGTATGTGAATAACTATTTTTTGATTTGATTTAATTGCAAATTCTTTCAAAAAATACTTAAAAGTGCTTTATTTGTTCTTTCATTCTTAATCACAAAATAATTTCATGGAATAATTTCACTGAATTCAAGTGAATGCAAATAGATGTAAGTGAATGCAAGTGAATTCACAGAGACTTCATGAATGCAATGCATTCCAGAGTAATGCAGTTCAAAGTACTGCATTCTTTTTCTAATAGGAAATGAAGGCATTGGGTAATATTTTTTGAGGAATGTTTAGTTTTATTTCCTAATTCATAATACTGAATAGCAATAAAAGAATACAAAATATGCATTCTTCATTCCTTTGAATTAAAACCACAATAAAATGCATTCTTTAACAACTCGATTGTTAAGCCCCTGAATAAATGTTGCGAAAAATGCCAACTAGTAATTATTGGCATTAAAACATCCGGAAAGTAACAAATGCCATTTCAACTAATGCGGAAAAAAAACACGTCAATATCTCGTGGAACGGAAAATCAACACGTATCTGTCGGTCATATACGGAATTATATAAAACTTGGAAAGTGCTAATGGTAACCATGTTCGTGTCAACAATTTCACATGAAAGTTCTAAGTGAATTTATTTGTTGCCAGGTTGGAGGAGTACTTTTCAGTATTACATCCATATGCTTCACGGGTGTGGGTTCGGGACGAGAGGAGGGAATAATTGCAAAACAATTTTGTCGTCCATGTATACTCCGTGTATCTGTCTCTCTCTCTCTGGATACCAATTCATATAACATATGATACCTAGGGACATGTTTTAGAATTAGCTAACTGAAAAAACACGTAAAGGTTCAGCGAAAATTTATTTTGAGTTCTTTGTGCAGATATAGGTTTATTGCAATTCTCAGACTTGCATATTTCAAAAAGAACGTTCTGTAGGTTTTTTTTTATGTTTTTGAAGGCCGTAATCGACATGACGATTTTTGTGAAGGTGTGGGGAGAAAACCATACATGTCATATCAACAAAATATATAAAAATGTTATTAACATTTCCACGTTTGGTAATGCTTCCAGAAGAATATAGTTCTATAAATATTAAAGTATTCTCTGGTAGTAATTGAGATTAGGCATTCATTCAACCAACCTGGTCTTCTACTTGACAAAAATTAAGAGCGAACCACATTTTATATGGAGCATTAATAGAAGTTCTTTGAGAAGACCACTTTCAATAGAAATTTAGGAGTATATCACACGAAGTCTTCGAAAAAACGTGTTGGCCTATTTCAATAAAAATAGAGGGTGAATTTTTCCAGTTGGGTTAAGCTCTTGAAAAAAATAGTTGAATACGATTCTAGCCATAGCAAGAGAAAAACTTATAATTTGTCTATGACCAATAGTAATATACCCTAGTTTTGTATGCGAACACAAAGACGGATTTCACCAATTTAGTTCATTCTTGAAATTTTTTTTTACTATTTTTATGAAAAGGCCGTGTACAAAATTTATACTATTCACGTCGACGCGTTCTCAGGCAGTATACGTGAAAAACTTAAATTTAGTACTTTCTCACAGGTCATTAAGATGCCTTCGGATGCTACATACATCTCTTTACCGTGTCACACATGCCGTCTCTGAATTCAATTGGGTCAATTATAGTTTACAACTCCAATGATGGCGTAAGAAAGTACAAAATTTACCCACTATTGTATCTGTCACATTTGTTCAACTTTATTATAATTAAATTTTCCACCCAACAACTTTGTAATCAAAAAATTGCTCAAAAGCCGACATTTTTTAATATGTTTCTCTTTCTTTTCCAGAATAAACCATGATTCTCAGAAAATGTGGATAAAAACCATGGAAAGCAGCAAAACAGCCATCGGAACAGTTGTATTGTTGGTAAGTAGGAAAGTGAGCTAAGCTCCCATTTACACTGACCCAAAAGTGTCAGTTGAGCTATCCCCTAGGGATTTTCTTCTACCAAACCTCAAATAATATACACCAAATAATATCTTGCCATGATGATTATGATGCTTCCAGTATTCCGGGGATATCCTTGCTGAGGCAGGAGGGCCCAGAAATCAAATCACTGAGAAAAGGATGGCACAGGCTATTACTAAGCATTACAGGGCGGGGATATGTGGCGAGAAAGTAGCTTTTGCGAATTATCGTTAAATCTTAGATGTACTCTCCATTCTCGGAATTATTATTGGCATAAGTTCCAGACCAATATCAATGCAGATACGTAATACTTTCGTAATCGCCTTCATCTCACTTTCATCCTTAATTCGAGATGATTTGTGTATGAGTGTGTCTGTTTTTTCTTGTAGAATATGTTTACCACGTAGAAATGGGATATGCTTCCTTCAATTTTCTGGGTGGAATAATTATTTTTCTATTTCTTTTTCTACTATTTTTTTTTTTTTTGGTTCTTCCAGGGAGGTCAGAACGGTGCTTATAATTGCTAGCATAGAATAGATGGGGTGGTAAGCAAGGATGTTCCTTGTTCTCATTGCATATTGCTTTCGTCAAGATGCGAACTAAGAGATAATTGAACATAATATAATTGCACAGAAAAATTGAAATCCGTAAAAAAAAAAAGCGGGCGGCGATATGTGTCTTGTCGTTCGTGTTAATCTTTCAACTGCTGCCAGAATGTCTGGAGCCGTAGTGCGGCTATAAATCTTAGAATTTCAAATAAATTATTCAAATGAAGATGACTCGAAGAAACCTGAATCCTTGTTCCGCTGTGTTCGGCAAATGCAATTGGACATCAGTGTTTCATAATAATTTTGCCCGAAAGGAGCCGAATTGGAAAGTTAATGCTAACTGTGAAGAATTCGAAGGTAAAAGAGGTATTTTGATGGATTTATTCAATTGATGTATATGGTTATGTAAGTAGTTCAGTAGAATATTCCAAATGTGTATGATGAATTATTTAATATTAAAATCAGTGGATGGAAGACTGTTAGTTGAATAAAATTGTTTTCAATTTCATTGAAATTTATTGATTTATTCATTCAAACGAATTGCAATTCAGTCAAATTTAATTTATAGACAAAATGCAGGGGGCCTTAAGATTTACTGTCAAAGAGTTAAGAAATCGGGAACTGAATTTTAAAATCTAAAAAAATTTATGTAATTTCAGGTAATTTCAAAAGTTATTTTCAATCCTGTAATTTCAAATTCAATTTGACTAACATAACAATTATAGAAGTAAAAGATTTTTTTAATGTGTATGCTGAGTTGAGAATAAATAATTTGACTATCAGAACCAGCTTAACACAGGTTCACTGTAGTGACGAGTTTAATAAATAAACGGTCAACAATATATATTGTTCATCACTTAGTCGGTGTTAGTATTAGAATGTTAAACTAAACTTAAACCAAACACCGAATGAAATGAAATGCAACATAGAAGAAAAAAAAACATAAAATTAAAAGACAATTAAATAGAATGAAAAAGATTTAATATTAAGCAGACGTTTTTAGGACTTCGTACCCAAAGGGTAAAAACGGGAACCCTATTACTAAGCCTCCGATGCCCATCAGTCTGTCTGTACTGTCTATCACCGAGCTGTATTCATGAACCATAATAGGTATATAAAATAATAATAGGTATATAAAATTGTCACAGAGTGTGTATTTCTATTGCCGCTATAACAATAAAAAATAAAAGTAAAAATTACAAGAAACGTGATTTTTTCGGCGTGTTTTGCTCGTTTTCTTCTCATTGATTATTATCATAAGTAGGATTTTTTTTTTAAATGACGCCTACCCTCATTTGAAAAAATAAATATAAAGTACATAGTGTTAAATTTTGTGCGATGGTACGAAACCCTTCGTGTGTGCGAGTCCAACTAGCACTTGGCTGTTTTTTTATTTTAACATATGCTTAGAAACGTTAACAATAAAATGCGATTAATAGGTTAATACATGTCAAAGTTAGACCTAAGTTATCATAGAACAGATGTAGTCTTCTCAAATTGTACCTACTATCACAGAAGGGATTTTGTCCAGTAACAACGGAGAATCAATATTCGTGTTTAAAAATTGATGCACAAAAGTAACATCTGCAACCAATCGACGTTTTTGCAGCGAGTGCATATTTAAAAACTTAGAGCGATCCTCATAGAGTGGAAAAATAAAATAATTATTCAAGAGTAGGTGCCTAAGAGCAAAGCGTAGAAAGTTCCGCTGAACAGACTCGATACGATCGACGTGTGTACCGTAAAATGGACACCAGGTCTGGCTACCGTATTCAAGAAGTGGTCTCTAAAAGCAAGTGTACAAACGCAATGTAATAGTGGGGTTCGAGAACTCTCGGGACCAACGATTTATAAACCCCAGAATAAAACATTCACCCCATCGACCGCCCCCTCTCCCTATCCGCCCTTGCCAACAGTTTTGGACCACCCAGTATAGTTTTCCCTTTTCGTTTCAGCATGGAAATCTTATTAGCATCCAGATATCGCCTGAGTTCTTTTATTTATATAGGGTGTTTCCCCTTAGGAGGCCAGTAGACCAGGAGGATAATAATAGTTAAACAAAAAATTATATGGCAGGGGGGACAATATCAACCACTTAGGTGTTACAGGGTGATTAAGAAAAATAGCTAGTTTTTCACAAAGTACTGGGCGCACAGTCACAGTTAAGAGCACATTGTGTGCAGAACTTCATAGCCTTTCCAATGACCTCTCAACCAGCCGCGTACCCCGAGGCACATGGGTCTAAGCAAAATATTTAGGATTTCTTTACTTTTTTTTACTTTGACCTCTATCATGGTCGTTAACATAACTTTTTTTATATAAAAAACTATAAAATGTAGACTCTCCTCTTTAATTTGACCTACTAAATTCTATGTGCTATCTGCAGCTGTTAAAGAGTTATTAGCTCTTATTGTATTTATGTCATACCGAAATTAGTCGATATTTTTTTTCAATACTGTGTTTTCAGTCAGTAAGGGAACAAATTTTGGTCCGAAAATAGCTTTCAGAATAGGTTTTGAATTTATAACCCTTTAACGGCTGCAGATAGCACATAGGTTATGATAGGTCAAATTAAAGGGGGCAGTCTACAGTTTATAGTTTTTAAACAAAAAAGTTATGTTAACGTCCGTTTTGCAAAAAAATTACAGGTCAAAGTAAAAAAAATTGAAATATTTTGTTTAGACCCCCATAACTCCTGAGATTCGCGAATGTGGCTGGTTGAGCAGTCGTTTGAAAGGACTGGAAGCTCTGGATACAATGAGCTATTAACTAACATGAAGTTCTGCATACAATTAGCTATTAACTATGACGTGTGCACCCAGTACTTTTTAAAATAAAGGGTTTTCCAATAAGAGGTGTTATTTTAATTAGCCCGCTATTTCGGTAGATGTCACTTTTGCAGCTGTCATTTTTTGACATTCGACAAGTAAAAACTACGCCATTAATAAAATTGGAACGATACACGATTCAACGACGCATTAAAATTATTAAAATTCACTATAAAAATGGTGAAAATGTGGCAGAGACGGTTCATAAAACTCGAACATTTTTCGGTCGTCGTGAAGCACCTTGTCGGACCGCAATACAGAAATTGGTAGAAAAATTCGAGAATCCGTCCATTCCTTGTCGTTCTTTGGAATTAGGCACTCCACAAATTTCATTACACCGTATTTTGCATAAAGATTTGGGTCTTAAGGCTTATAAAGTTCACTTAACACAAGAACTCAAGCCGGCCGATCATCAACAACGTCGAGTCTTTGCTGATTGGGTCCTTGAAATGCATGAAAATGATCCGGAATTCCATCGAAAACTCATCTTGAGTGATGAGACCCATTTCTACCTCGATGGCTTCGTCAACAAGCAAAATTGTTGCATCTGCGGCTTGGAAAACCCAAGAGTTATTGTTGAAAAGCCTCTCTATCCTCAACGTGTGACTGTTTGGTGCGGTTTATGGTCCCGCGGGGTCATTGGACCTTACTTTTTCAAAAATGAGGCTGGAGCAACAGTTACGGTGAATGGATTGCGCTATCGGCAGATGATTAATGATTTTTTATGGCCGGAATTGGATGGTATTGATCTGGACAACGTTTACTTTCAACAAGACGGCGCTACGTGCCACACAAGCAACGAAACCACTGATATTTTACGGGAAAAGTTTCCGGACCGTGTTATCTCTCGAAGAGGTGATCACAATTGGCCACCGAGATCTTGTGACTTAACATCTTGCGACTTCTTCCTTTTGGGGCCACGTGAAAGAGAAGGTCTACGCCAACAGCCCAGCGTCGATTCAAGACCTCAAAAATGGAATTCGTGAGACTATCGAGGACATAGGGCAGCCACTTTGCGATTTCGTTATGGAAAATTTCATGAAAAGGATATGGTGCTGTAGGCCTGGTCGTGGTGGTCATTTGGCTAATGTTATTTTCCATTATTAACGGCATACCTTCCTCTTTATAATGAAATAAAGATCCGATCATTTATCTCAAAGATGGCATTTCTCTTTGAATATCAAAATAACACCTCTTATTGGAAAACCCTTTAGAAGGTGTTTTATTGAAAATCTAGCTGTTTTTTCCTGATCACCGTATAACTCCTAAAGGGTTGATATTACCCTCATCCCCCTGTATAACATAAATTTTTGATTCCGTAAGCATAATAAAATTTAGTTCCATACTAAAGTAGACATTATACACTTCTTGCAAATTAAAGACAACTTTTTAAATTTTTTTTTTTCAATAATCTCTTGCCAAATCGACAGTTTGTTAAATAATTTTTTGATGAATGCCAATTAGCTAGGTTTAATATATGTGTAACCCTATTTGCTTTAAATTAAATATTTGCAGGAAAACTGTATCTGATATTAATTACCCCGGCTATGATAATTTGATAGAAACATTAAAGCTTCGATCAAAAAAAGTGCAAACATTTTGCTTGTACTAAAAATCTATTAGTGATATAATTGTAAGATTTTTGAGAATAATTTATGACTAAAAAAGAAAAAGAGAGTAAATATAACAGATAACTTTTTAAACAATTATCTGGAGTTTTACATTTAATTAAATATTAAAATTTTAATGCACACAAAGAAAGCAAAGTAATTTAAGTAATTTGATACACATTTGGATAAATTTCAATTTCGGGAAATTGTTTTTTAATGTAGTGTTAAACGTTAACTGCCCAGACCTTCGTTTCTTTGTGTATCACGAAAGTTTTAAAATTTATGCACGAACTTAATATAATTTTAATATGTAATGTAAATGCTAAATAAAAAAAACTTTTGTGTTGTATTCATTAAGTGAAGGGAGAAATTGTTCTCTCTTTGAAAAGAGGATTTAGAAGCCGTATATTTTTAAAAACATTTTTTTTCTATTTTCTATTTCATTTGATTAGATTATAAATTTTGATTTCATTGGATTCCTAGGCGGGGGAATCGCCTCCCCCCTGTTTCAGCCATTAAGTTTATGTGGGTGATCAAATTCAATCTATGGTCACATTTGATCACAAACAGAATCCACACGGCGAATCGAGGAATCCGCGAAACTATAACCATAAGAGATAGGGTTCTGATTCCTGTGCAAAGACATAACCTCGCATTTTTTTATATTGAGTACCAAATTGTTTTTTTTGCACCAATCGTGAAATTTGTGAAGGTCACCCTGTATATGTTTACAATCGTTAACAGATTTAATCTGAGCGAAAAGCTTAATGTCGTCAACATAAATCAAGACTTTACAGTGCCTGTCGATAGCGACAATGCCATCAATAAATATAATAAAGAATAACGAACCCAATAGACTACCTTGAGGTATGGCAGATGAAGCCTTCAAGTCTCTAGAGAGAGAATGGCGGAATAAGATTTGGTATGTTCTGTTATCTAAATAAGACTCCGTCCCATCTGTCTGGTAGTCGTTTGCAAACCCGCCAATGGTATATCAGACAAAATCCAACAAGTTAGTGGTTCTAGATCTCCCCCAAATTAGCCCATGTGGGTTCGAAAATAGCAAACTATTGCAGTAAATTCATAGCTGCGAGTAAATGAAAGATTCAAATATTTTGGGCATACAAGATAATTTTGCAATAGGCCTACAGTTAGAGATTTCACTTTTGCTACCTTCCAAAATTTGATTTATAAATAACTTTAGACTTAGTCGGATTAACTTTCACTTGGATAATGCATTAATTAAAAGAAAGTAGAGCTGCAATCACAGAGCATGCGGTACGCCTGAACTCAAAGGTAACAAGCCCGACTCATAATTGTTAATTTAAACACTTTGATTGCGCCCGAAGAGAAAGCTAAAGATATGCTTCGCTTGTCTATGACTAAGGGCATGGCCATATCAGCGCACCGCACCAAGCACCGCACATCGCATCGCCCTGAGCCTGGTGTGTGATGATAAAATTTATCCCTTATCTCAAATAGAAATGGCCACAGTGGCGCACCGCACCTTGCATCGCCCACCGCACCAACCATTGCACTGAGCCTCGCATTGCACACAGGATATGAGTTGATATTTCTTTTGTGTGGTGCGTAGGTAACATTTATCCCGACTGGGGTGAATTTAATAGATTTAACGATTTAAATTTTGTTCTGTAGAGTACTTTGGTAACATTTGTACGAGTAAATTCAGTAGATTTATATGACAGTAAAATATGGATCCTCAATGCCCTGCTATCTTGGATGCAGAAAGAGAAAAAACTGCAACACCTTACGCGAAAGGAAAATACTCCCAAGACGCGGATAGAGAAAGATATAGACGACAACATCACATTTTTTAATAGCTTGCTAACATGTTAGATCATTAGCTCCTTGGCAAAAGTTAAGACTTCGAACCTAAGTTATGCAACTTCTCGTGGAAGAATTTCATGATCACGATATGGAGCCTAGTAAGGGTAACCACCCCTGGATCTTGTCATTGAGGCAAATGCCAAAAGGGTCGTGAGCAGATTGCGGTCATGGGAATGTTGGGAGGACTGCTGGACTGGCTCTCCTCATTGCTCTCTGACGTATGAGTTGGACTTGGAAAACCCTCTAGCCAGTATGCCACGTGATGAAATGGTACCTGAGTTTCGTTTTGGGCGTCGCTTATCTGTGAACCTTGCCGTAAGGGAATCGGGAACTGTGGGAAGTGCCTTATCGAGCCTTCCCCGGTCTGCTCTAAACATTTTTACCGCCGACTTTCTCACTAATAAGGGGCTGGGGCAGATGTCTACTTTCCAGAACCTGACATGGGATGGAATAATCACTTGGAAGACAAACCAGGTCGTCTGTGGTGTGGAAAAGTTGTATATCCACAACAAGGTATCCTTTGTAGATTCCTGGTCATATGGGGTTAATGGGGAATGAAAGGGTTGACGTTTTAGCGAGGGCTGGCTCTGATTCTCCGTTCCTCGGACCGGAGCCCGGCGCAGGCGTTGCCACCTCGATTATCGGGTCTCTCATAAAAGCGAATTTTCATAGGAAGCTTTAACAGAGATGGGAGCGCCCGAGTACTTGTAGGTGCACAAAACTGTTTCTTGATGGGTACAATAGGAATATCTCCGATTTTCTTATCGGCTTCGGAGGGAATCAATATAGAACTGTGTTCGGCGTCATCACCGGCCACAGCTCACTTCACGTTCATCTAACAAAGATGGTAGTTGTCGACAGCCGTAAGGGTCTGTCCTGTCTAGGAGGATAGGCCTGTGATACCCGAACACTTTTGGTGTGCTTCGCCCGGAGTTAGCTAGATTGTCTAGGATTTGCCCTTCTATCTGTAGATGACCTTGACTTTTGGTGAAAGCCATTCTAGCAAGATAGCACAATGGGCTACTCCGGCCCACGTGCTTGGGATGGGATCTCCTGTCCCACTGACTTAAAAAGATAATCAGGCATTTATTTATCGAAATGAATTTTCAGAGATTTTGCAGAATGTGGGAAAGTCTGAATATGCATGCAAACATCCATTAACTGTAATTAATTTTTTTATTTTTGTAATGCTACACTATACAATAATCAAGCAAAACAATTCTTAGCGTAACGCGATCATTAGTCTTTCTATTCCTGTTGGTTGATTGAAATTCTTCCAATTTTTCACAACTTGTCCTTGAATCTTGTCTAAAATGTAATCAAATGTAGATACGTCCATGCGCATATATTTGTAAAACCGTTATCGGTCTCTTCGGAGATCTTTGTAGAAATGACGAAATTCACCCAAAGTACTTCTCTTAAAGTTAATTTCATGAATGCGGCTTGTTTTTATTTTTTTAAAAATTTTAAGGAATTCCACTTACTAACTTCACACCAAATGTCGTAGTACGAAAAACAGATTACAATCACTCAGAAGAGAATTCCATAAAAAAAAACCATAAGATACTCTATCATTTTAGATAAAAATAAAGGAATGCTAATAAGCCGATAATTTTCAGGAGAGGATCCATTAGTATTTTTGGGTTAGTTCGAAAATGTGGGCTTGTCATAGAAAAATATCGTTTTATTAGAATGTTACGGCCAAACCTTTATTAAAATTGTAAAAATATTTTCAACATATAAAATTATATAAGGCGCTTTCCTTCATTTTTTCCTCCCACCCGGTGAACTCCTTGCAAGAAAAATCCACTAAAAAAGATTATCGGATAAAAAGAAATCTTCAAAATATAATTGGTGGGTATAGACATCTTTGCTCTACAGTAACGATAGCGTCGTAGCCGCATTAAAACTTTTATGCTTTAGTTTTAAACTCAAAGCTTTTGCGGCACACAAAAACTAATAAAAACTTAGCTCAGCCTGGCAGGTGTATAATTTCCTTACAAAATTAACGTTTTTAGCAGTTCGGAGAGTTTCGCAGTATATTTAGGTTGGAAACAGAAATACCTTTAATACATAACTGGTAAATGTTTTGGTCCAAAGATTTCCTATATCCACGCTTAGTCCACTTAGTCCACTCGTGTTTGTCTGTGAATTATTAAAAAAAATCTCCTTTTTCAACTATCCACATCTTAACTAAAATCGATTATTTCCCAGAGAAAAAAGCTAAGGTTGGTTTGAGAGGTATAGTATGGTATGGTGGCTTAATGGACCTCTTGGAAGGGGCCGATATCTTCCGATCAGAGCTCTACATAAGTATGTATTTCAGCCTAAAGTTGATGGACATATTTTTGCCTCTCAATAATTCCTGTTCACGTTGTGGGGGTAACGGAACAGCAAACCTTTTTGTTCAATTTTCCGGAAAGGTGAATGAATAAATAATGGATTTGTACTAAATATAGAAAGGTCCAGTTATTGTTGCAAGTTAAATTGGGCATACATACGAATTTTTTTCGATTTTTTTGTTGAATGGGGAATGCAATAAGCTATCCGAAGACCCTCCTACTTGGTGCGGTTTAACGTTTTCATGTCGCAATCTGCAAGTTGTTTGCTTATTGAAATTCAAAGCTTTATGTCCTCGGACACTGGCATTAAAAATATTTTGTCGACATACAAACATTAATTATTTTCTTACTGACGTTATATCTAAACGTCTGCCTTCCCCGCACAGCATAACAAATAGATGGCTTCCTCTTTGAATCTCAGAATTTGCATATCTTTTGCCTCTAATCCAATTATGGGAAACTGAAAATCATAATCACAAGAGCCACTTGACTTACATATGTATGTATTTGAAACGCTCTTAAATACATAGATACTGTGTATAAATTGAGAAAATGGTTTTCCATCCCGTAGGAGACTGGAATAATAGCGGTAGGAATGTGATGCTGATATCCTTGGAATCAAGAATCCAGTTTTCAGCTCGATTCTATGTGTAGATGGATTTTTGATCTATAAATAATAGTTTTTGTTAGAAAATTCAATTCGAGTGTTTTCACCTCCGGAACCCACGAGGACTTCAATTGGTATATTTTTCCAGAAGAGTATACATACCTACCAAAGTCATATAGAGGATATATCAAAGTCTAAGGGAAAAGGGCACTACATTGACCACATTGATGCTAATTCGTGTCCTTTTTACGGTCCGCTGGTAATTTATAATTTATTTGAATGTTCCAACGTTTTTAATAACAACCATAGCAAAGATCAGTGGACCTGTAAAAATGGAATTGAAGGGAACCCATATATCACAGGTCAAGGGATTCATAGAATAGTGTTTCAATCGGTTGGTTTCAGGAGACATTTCAGCAAAAAGGAAATGTAATGCTTATCGTTTGAGATATACATTGAAGCGTATCATTTTCCTATGTATGTTGGTATAGGGCGAGTATGTACATAATTGTGAATTTGCCAGTATTGAACAAATTTTCAAATTTCGCGAAGATAAAACAAAATTTTATTCGTTGATCACAGTGGGTATAGATCAACTTCTACAATTTAGGAGTTACACGAAAGCAAACTTCAGACATGCTTACGTATTGTGAACTTCAGTGTGGTATATTGGATACCATTTTACGTTGTAGAAGTAAAAGTCAATCGTCTGAGAAAAGAGAGTTAATCCTATTAAGCGATTTTCCAAGGACTATGTTGTCTTAGTTTGTGCACAATCCTCTATTAGCTCACTAAGATCATGACTTGCTCTAAGCGCAATGATTTAAGTACATAAGTAATATTTTTGAACACTTTCGATTTCAACATCCCTTTCCAGATCGTGCGCTTCCAGAACAGTGTCGACGGAGTTGTGTGTAACTGCCTGGCTTTGAATGTTAGACTAAATCCGTTCCCAGATGGAGCAGCAATTGATGTGAGAATATTTGAGCTGCTTAATCGTTCTGCAGCTGAGCAAGCATATTTGTAATTAATTATTGTCACCACAAAGTAGGGAATTTCACCAAGAATTTATTTCGTCCTCTGGTGTCGATCGAGGAATTACAGATAATATTTATCTGCAATCTGCTGCAAGCAATATTATTAATGAGTTCTCAAATGGTCTGAGGTTTCCACGATTAAGAGCCTCCAGCGATATTTTGTGCGCCATTGTGCATTCATCCCAAATAATTCGTTTGCATTTCTTCAATAATTTCCCATACCGGATGCTTTGGAAATGTTTACATAGGAGTTTCAATGAATTCTATATTCAATCGCAATTTCAAAGCAGAATGACTTGTTCTTCCACCTGATAGAAATGCCAAAATTGTTGCAATTTCTAAGCACAAATCATCAATCACTATGAAAGCTCCATTGTAGATTTCTGCTACACCCTCGAAAAATACTCCCTCACTACCACATGAGAGCCCCAACTGAGTCCTAATATTCTAAAATATTTGCAGTGTTCTTTTGTAAAACTGATAACAGTTTTATTTGAATAGCTCATCCGCTCTAAACTTCTATTCATACAGAAGCTTGCTTTCTTATCTTCCGAACCAAGAAAGTCGCTCAGGCTACATTCGATAGCTAAAGCTTCCCCGCTTATTTGAAATAAACATTGTTAATAAAATATGTTCAGAGTATTATAATGCATCCCTTAAGACATCTCTCATATATGTTGATGTCGGTCCTAAAGTTCTATGAAAAGTGGGCATTCCCCTTTTTTTATTATTTGGATTCATCAACTCACTCTAATATTGTACTCTAAAAAATTTTTAGCTTTTAATATCAAATACCAAATATAAATAGATTCAAGTATATAAATAGGTTTGCTTGTAGTTACTATGAAAATAAATATAAATAAAAAGTTTAACGAACTAGCTTACATTTAGAGTATGGGGACTAATTAACCTAATCACCACGATGATGACATAAGTAAGATTGAAATGTAAATCAGGTCATTGGGTAAAGAACTATGACGCATAAATCTTACCTTTGGTATGGTAACTAATGTCCGTAGGCAATGTGTTCAGATTAGACTTAAGAAACTTACAAACGCCAATTTTAAATGGAATTTTAAGTTACTCTGTTAGAAATCCTCTAATCCTGCAATGTTCTTACCACTATAGAAATCCCTTGAAATTTCTTTATAACCTAAATCTTGAAAAGTATAAAATTAGGTCAACAAAATAAATCGATAATATGCAACGGGAGGGTACCTACAGTCCCATAAGTTCACCACATCAAAAAGGAAAACAAGTTTTTCCCCTGAGCGTGAATCTCAATTTTAGAAGGATTGCATTCGTTAAAAATAAAAATTTCCAGCAGTTGTGTGTGAGCTTAAATGTAAGGAATTAAAGCTGATTGAAAAGCGTTTCACCTCGTTTACCCACGATATGACGATTTAGAATCCACAAAGGAGTAAAGCTAATTAAATCTCAGCTTCATTTACGTGAAATCCTCAATTTATTATATAGCTTTTCAAGGTTGTTAGTAGTGTGAGGGGTATTAATTGGCTCCTAACTTTATAATGTTCATTAACCGTTAATGGCATACTGGTTATTGGGTTTATTAATTCGCTCGGAATATGAAAATCCCTTTTATGAAAGACCTACATCCACAGCATTCCAATCTCTATGTTGTCAGGATAGCTGACATTTCAAACATTTTCATAGAACCGTACACTGTAAACCACCTCACCACGTAAGCACAACTCTGCATGAAAGGATGATTAAGTGCGTTCCATCTTCACAACCCTGTTTGTATGACAGATATGTACATATATGTACCCTCTGATCCTTTATCCACTCCATATTTGTAGCCTTGCTTTCAACTCTAATTATTTATTTACGAGGAGGAAACGTTCAATAATTTAGGTCTAAAAGAATTCTGATGTAGGCAAGATGTGCTGACATCATCCCACCCTATTATAAATATAACTCTGAAATTTCCATGGTGTCTTTTGTCACTTTTCAAGCTGTCAGTTAGGAGATTTACCAAGTCAAATCCACTTGTCGACCTAAGGCGATCAATTCACTTTTGTCGTATATTATTGTTTTTTACGAGTATATCAGAGTAGCGTCGTCGACGGCGGCACAAGCCTGTAATGCGATTATGAGCTTTAGATGTGTTTATGTTTACATCACCGTTCAAGTTTTAGTGTAATCGTACACAAATGGTGTAAGTAACAAATTCGACTTAAAATGGAACTTTAACGATTTTTATGCAAAAGTACGTCAGGGCGTTTCATGGATTGTGATAAATGTACTAATTGGAACTTAATACCTTTTAATAAACCTGATGAGCTATTGTGGTGACTTGGTTTGACAAAAAAGACCGAACTTCTGTTATGATGTGAAAAAAATTAGCCTGATGATTGCGTGAAGTGTTGCCTTGACTATATGTTGTCTGATATTAAATTAAGAAAATTACTATTTTCTGTCTGCACCAACGAAATTTGTTGGAACGGTTGACGTGTTATAGATCGGACGACCAATCTGGAATTTTGAAACTATATAGCTTATTGCTGTTACATTGGAGTTCAAGAACCGCAGTTTTGTCTAAACTAAGACCTCAGTGGCCGTCCATATCGAGGATATCTGAAAAACATTTCTTTGGCTAATTCATACGAGATCTTATGGCTTCTTCGGTACTGCCAAATTCGAAAAGTATACTATCGATATAACGTAAGCTTTTCCCCCACTTTTGGTTAAAGTTTAAATTTTTTTTAAAAATTTTTTACTATATGGTTATGTGAGTGCCTTTATTTCTGGACAAGTACACATAATTAATAATATTTTAAAGCTTATATTGAAATCATGGGAGAACAAATACACAATAAGCAAAATTAAAAGCTAGAAATTTGAAAAAATTAGAACAAAAACGTAAGTTACATAAATTCTAGAAATGCAGTTAATATTCAAATTAACAAAACAGTGATATACTAATTAAAAAAAAGGGGATATATGACTAAGTATCTGTTGCAGTGATAATACTAAAGTTAGAATGAAATAATAATAATTATAAAGCAACTAAACTTGTAAAAGTACTAATAGTACTTAAAATCTAATCAGCAGAAGCAATTCCATCACCACTAAGAAATATGGTAGTAAATCAACGTTCTGAACTCTTTAACTGCATCCGCGCTCATTATTGTATTTGGTAAATTATTCCAACTAAGTATAAGCAATATAGATACACCAAGTAAAAGCCTTCCAATACTAGACCTATTATATCGCGGCATTAAAATATTACGGTGCCGCGATGATTGAAGGAAACATATGTAGGTAGCCAAATATTCCGGGACGCCCGTAAGTATTAGTTTATAAAAAAAAAAAAACACAACTGCCTTGTGCCTGAGATGTGAATGTAAGGCATAGCCGAGTAGATCTATTCTGAAGCGGGAGATATAATCAAATCAATATACTCAAATCTAATACACTCATTACAGGCAACATTAATTCTGCGACGCCAACATAAAGCAAACTTCCATTGGGATAATGGGGAAAAATAAGGGCTTTGACGAGTTTCAATTTAGTGTTGGAACCTAAAATCGTAGCAGAAAATCATAACCTCCACAGTCCACTATAAATTTTGCCAATCAGGAAAGATATATGATCACAACAGCTCAGTCGTGAGTTGATCTTTCTTACTAAATTTATTGCCTATTCAACATAAGGTAACACAATGTTGCAATGTTTTTGAGGCAACACACAGCCGGCGATAAAGACAGAGGGAATAAGTGCTTCTAAGGAGTCGTGGCACAACACATGATATGTGACTTATCTGAATTAAGCAAAAGGTTGTTATTTACTGGCCAGCCATAAACTCTTTCCAAGTTATTTACACGCGAAATACAATCTTCGATGAACCAATTGGTCTGATAAAGTATAATATTAAAAAACGTTGGCATACAGGTTAGCATTAGTATGTTATATGACAGCTGGCAGATCAATAATAAATAAGTATAATAATAGCGGACCCAAAACAGAATGCTGAAGTATACCGGCTAACAAAGAAAGCATTCCATTCATTAATGCGAACCTGTGGAGATTGTGCAGAGGGGAATTTTATATTATTAAATTAGTAGCAGAGGTGAAAAAACCGACATTTGATGGCAATTCATTTATTAACTTAAAATAATTAAAACTATCGAAAGCCTTGGTTAAATCTAACATTACAAGAATGCTCACATCACTTCTGTCCGTGCTGCACCTCAGGTTCGTGGTGACGTTAGCAGTGCAGTTTCACGACCATGATTCGAAAGAAAACCATACTGCCACCGGATAAGGATACTATTATTTTCGATATATGCCAGCATCTGGCTCTACATATGTGGGAGTGGGAGAGGGGGTGGGGGGAGCCTGCAGCTTACGCGCAAAAGAATTGCTGTTCAATTATGTGGTAGTTTATTCGAAGAACACTCAAAGCCCCAGTCCTGCCTGATAAAATGGGTTCTGACATTTAACTGAATCAGGCGTGCCGTCACAGACGAGCTCGCGCCCCGAAATTATTTAGTAGTCATAACTTTTTGAAGAAAAAGTAAGACACGAAGATTAATATAAAAATTGAGGCAGCAACGAAGGAGTGATATATTGTATTTGGAAATATGATTGAAACATCTAAGCCAATAAATATAGATACAGACATAACGTACATTAGAGTTAAATGCCACACTTATTTTCATTGTGATATAATGAATGAATGAATGAAAACTAAATGTGGCCTTTAATTCAAATGTACGCCATAGATCCAACTTCCAGAAAACTTGGGACCATAAGTTATTAATGGGACTATTAGTGTTCGTGCTAAAATAAGTTTGGTATTAATTGGTATAATTGCGGCAGAAGTCGAAAGCATGCGAAGAGCTCCACATATTTTAGAAATAGCGTGGTTGATATGTTCATTCCAAGCTAGTGTCTTATTTAGTAAGAAGCCAAGATTTCTTACTCTCTCACTGTAAACAATCTCCTTACAATGAAGCAAAATTTTGGGAAAATTAGATCTGTAGATAACATAGCGATATATAACAATTGATTTAGATTTCAAATGGTTAAGCATTACTTTATTCAAAATAGACTAATCGTAAACAGCATTCAGGTCTTCGTCATGGAAAGTATGGCATATTCAATGTCATCAATCTTAAGTAACTAGTATAGTTGACGGTCATCAGCATATATTTAGAGTTATAGATAACTTACGAAATTTTACAGAAATGGAATGGTCCTACAATGGATCCCTGCGGTACACTACAGTTAGTAATTATTTATTTCGCTAAATGCTAGCTACAATGGTCCCAGGACACAATACTTAAGTTAAGCTAAACCTAAAGTACAGAGCAATTATTGAGGATTTTTCTTAATTGAGTCTTATTAATGTTAAAATCTATCGAATGAAAATTCAAATTAAAAGTACAGCACATTCTAGTCATAGGCTCAAAGTTCGTGCGGTGGGAACACAAATAAATGAAGTCATCGATAGTGTCGACATCGTGAATTGAAATTAATTTTCTGAAGTTGAAATATAAAGCTACTATCACAAATTTTTCTACGACTCTAGAGAACAGGAAGCTGTATTAAAATTAATCTTTCGTTATAAGGAGGAAGATGAAGTCTATCCCTCCATTCAAGACATCTTAGAGCAAAAAGTAAGAATTTCCTTTACACGCTTTCAATACGATCGGAGTGATTTTTATAAGAGGGATACCAGACAGCACTGGCATATTCCAAAATGGGTCTAACAAGAGTGGTAAAATGAGCTTTAGTAATTGTTTTGCCCAACGCTTTACAAAACCTAACATTGAGTTTTCCCTATTAACGATGCGATCTATGCGGAAGTTAAAGGTAAGTTTCGTATCAAACAATATCCCCAGGTCACATGTTTTATCAAATTTTGAAAGTAATAATCCATTCATAGCATAGACAACATTCGAAGGGACTCGCTTACGAGAGAAAATGGTTACCTTACATTTATCAACGTTTAAAATAGGAGAACTCTTTCGCACCATTCAACATGTCTGTCCAGGTCATCCTGCAAATTGAGACAGTCGCAATGCGAGTCGATAGATTTATACAGTTTTAGATCATCTGCATATATTAGCAAATCAGATTTCGTAATTACATAGGAAACATCATTTATGAATAATATGAAGAGAAGGGGCCCTAAGTAACTACCTTGTGGAACACCGGGGTAAGCCGTTATTTCTTCAGAAAGAGCAGAACGGAACTGAGCCCTATGTTTGCGATCCTTAAGGTAGAATGATAACCAGTTCAACAGCCAAATTGGTAAACCTAAAGATGTCAGTTAAAATAGCAAAACAGAGTGAGGAATCTTGTCAAAATCCTTTCTGGAGTCTTTATAAATACAGTGAGTTTCGCAACCATGCTCAAACGATTCGATACAGGTAAATGTTAACTGGAGCAGGTTTGTTGTTGTTGACCGTCCCTTTATAAAACCATGCTGATGAGCATTAAGAGCTCCACTACAATAAAAATAAAAATATTCGTATAAAGAAGCTTCAAACAGTTTGGGAATACAAGACAATTTAACAATAGGATAATAGTTGGTAACAAGCTCCTTTTACCGGACTTAAAGACTGGGAAAATGAACGACTATTTCCATAACTTAGGAAATTTACCAAGCCGCAGTGATAAATTAAAAAAAATGTTAACATTCCACTGCAGTTTTTTAAGACATTAGGGGGTATCCCATCAGGCCCAGCAGAACAACCAGAGTCCAGCTTGGACATGGAGTCTTCAACAGATTTCTGATCAATAGTGCGGCCTGGGATATCGACTTTAGAAACTGACTGCTGACACGAAACGCTTCTTCTTCTTCCCTTTCTTCTTTATTTGTCAGCCCACTGCGTGGCGTACACAGGCTCGATTCGCTTCGAATGAATCTGTTTCTTTAAATTTTTTTAAATTTTTTTTAATAAATAAAAAAAATGTTTTTTTCTCTATTTTACTCAAACTTTTCTTTACTTTCTTCTCTTGTTTTCATTTTTTCCATTTGTTTTTCAAATCACCCAATTTCGCTATTTGTGACCTGTTGATGAGTCGAACCAAGACTTGAAACTTGTCACCAAAAATTAATGGGTTGTGTGATGAAATAACAAATTAGAACATTTTTTAGCTTTTGCTATATACCGGAGAATCCCCAAAAAATTCTTTCTTGAACAAAATTAAGTTTAACCCTGTAAAAAGTCCAAACGTAATCTTTTTATCTATATAATATAGTGATATTACATTCTTGACAAACTTATAACTTTCTACCAATAAGTGTACCTTTCAGTACGTTTTAATCTCTGACCTAAAAACAGATCCTGATAACACCATTTAACAATTTAAAATAAGAGGAACAGTTTTAGTGGTAGTTATAAGGAACTGGACATGGACAGTTTGTGTATTATGAAGATAGACCACTGATCTGGAATCCAAGATTATCAGTGTATTCACTTCAGTTTCACTTAATTAAAATTTGCGTGTGCTTTGTAACAACGAAGCGCAGAAATCTATTGGGGTTTTACGTAAGCACCTAGGTTTAAGTCTTAATATCAGAGCAGTATAATTCATGGATTAGTAGATCAGCGACAATCAGTGCCCTCAGGAGGCAGAATATATTATATTCTGTCTCAAGAGTACCAGAATATCTACCAATCTTTGGGTTACGGTAGATTTAGCGTAACTCCATGCCGAAAGCCAGTCCTCTAAGCATACATTAATAAGCGACCGTCCTTCAAATCCTCGGACGCAGTATTCAGTTATACAACCGGACATACTTCTCTGTTCAAAGGAGAATATCCACCTAAGTCATGGGGACTCAGAAAGTCTTTCGCTGTCCGCATATGTGGGAGATACTCCCAGAAGGTGGCCTTCTTCATGTTGAGGCGAACAGCACTACTAATTGCAGCACAATCCTGAGCTCCACAAGTTAGCAATATCGGATCCCCAATTGGTATGACTTTATAGCCCATGACCATAAGGTCATGAGTACTCCCAGTGGTATCTTTTTATGTAGATATCCTTGTAGTAATGGAACTGGTTACTCCGTTCGCATCCAAGATCTTATTAGCAACGTCTAAAAAGATTTGCATATATCCTATACAGGCAAACACAAACCTTAATAGGCATTGTCAGCAGGGACCACGCGAAGGTTAAGATATGCCCGATTGAAGACTGGAGAGGGCAAGAGGTTAACAGCAATGCATATTAGGTATATAAGCTCTACTAACATACACACTCGATATCCAACATCGACCAACCTTCTTAGCTTTAGTTCTTCGTTTTTTGCTCCGTGCCATTGGGACTATATTTCAGATTTTATAATTTGACTCTCGTGAGCAGTCGCTTTTATTGTATGATGACCTCTTTGTCATTCATACCCTGCTACAGTACCCACAGAGTAAGAAATCTCACATTTTATGTCACATAGGTATAATTAGCTCACCCAAAGAGGTACCAATTTGTGCATATGATATCTTTCAGTCATACTACGACCTTCGTGCGAGATGCCAAAGCGATCATCACTACTTCAAAAACTCCAGTACTACGATTCACCAAACTTGTTCCATCAAGTATGCATGGTTGCCTCTTATATGCTTTTCACCATGGCAGCCGTATGCTTCACAGTCTTCTTTTCCACCGCCAACAACCAATGAGAGTACAATAGTAAGCCAATTTAACCCGTGGTTGAAGAAAATAAAGACGATATGCAAAAATAAATGTAACGATAATAATTCCAGCAAGTATTCTTGTCCTTAAAGTTTCTGAAAAACTGAAAAGAGGAATAGAAATAAAGGGACGTGTCAATATTTCTATTTGTTGTCTTAAAATGAAATAAGAAAAAAACGTAAAGTAAAAGTTTACAGTTTAATTAAACTTTGTGGCTACACGAAGTGGCGTGGCTTACATCGGTTCAAGCTATATATAAAAACAATTGATGCAAAGTTATTTTCTGACGAATGAAAAACTCGTGGCGTTCATTGTATTTAGGCTTCAAATTTACGTTTAAGTTTTACTTCTTAGTGTATGGCCACAACGCCGCACCGCACCTAGCACCGCACATAGCACAGCACAAGACCAATCATTCCTTAGCACATCGCTCCTTGCACATCGCGGAATTAATGGCCACAGTGAAGCACTGCACTTTGCCTAAAGCAACCTCGAATATTTGAGTTCTGAAGTAAGTTAAGATATTGCGAGAGCGCAGTCCAGTTTTCGTTAACGAGTATCAATACTTTAGTTGCAGTTCCTCTGAAGAGGACGATATTTTGTGTGAAGCTAGTAAGTGGAATTTTTTAAATTAACTGTAAGAGAAGTAAGCCTGCATGAGAGTGGTGTGTCTACCAATTTAGTACTCCATTCCAATGTCAGGTTCAGGAAAGTAATCACCTGCCCCAGCTCCCTCATTAGTAAGAGAGTCGTCGGTGAAAATGTTTAGCGCGGATCTGGGAAGGCTCGAAAGGCACTTCCATCAGTCCACGATTCCCTTACAGGAAAGTTCACAGATAAGCGACGCCCAAAACGAAGCTCAGGTACCATCGCATCAAGTGGCACACTGGCCAGAGGGTTTTCCAAGTCTAGCCCATACGTCAGAGAGTAATGAGAAGAGCCAGTCCAGCAGTCCTCCCATCATCCCCATGAGCGCAAACTGCACACGGCCCTTTTGGCATTTGGCTGAAAGACAAGATCCAGGGGTGGTTACACTTACTAGGCTCCATATCGTGATCATGAAATTCTTCCACGAGAAGTTGCATAACCTTATTTCGAAGTCTTATCTTTTGCCAAGGAGCTAATGATCTAACATTTTAGCAGAATATTAAAAAATGTGATGTTGTCATCTATATCTTTCTCCATCCGCATCTTGAGAGTATTTTCCTTTCACGTAAGGTGTTGCAGTTTTTCTCTTTTCTCATACAAGAAAGCAGGATACAATATACACAATATACCCATGATTCACGATGGTTAACGTGAAAACGTTTTCATTTACACACACTGTGAGCTGAATATCGTAGACTTCCAAATAGGGCCTCCTCTGTACCAATTAAGAATAACGAACACCAATCCCAATCAGAAGTTGACCCTAAGGAGGTCAATAGCTTATTCTCTGAAACATCTTACAATGCTAGTTGCTCCCCAATAGATATTTCTGTGTCTGCTGATAATATCAGGTTTTCCATGACTTAATCTTATCCATCGTAATTTAATTAAAATTATTCTGTCTCTTACATATATTTTCAACACAGCATTAACTACGAGGTGTTAATCAATTATACGAGATTGTAGACGCATCTCTGTCATACCATTTTTTCTAAAATCTGAGAAAGATTAATGTACAAACAGGTTATGGCATTCCTCAACCTGTGGCTTCATTTTCAGCTCAGTTTCAGACCAATGCATGGCTGCAAATCGACATTTCTAATGATAACAGATGTATGACGATAATTTACTCAAACTTTTCTTTTCTTTCTTCTCTTGTTTCCACTTTTTTCATTTGTTTTTCAAATCACCCAATTTCGCTATTTGTGGCCTGTTGATGAGTCGAACCAAGACTTGAAACTTGTCACCAAAAATTAATGGGTTGTGTGATGAAATAACAAATTAGAACATTTTTTAGCTTTTGCTATATACCGGAGAATCCCCAAAAAACTCTTTCTTGAACAAAATTATATTATATAGATGTAAGATAAATATATAAAGTAAAATTTATAATATGAAATATTTGCATCCGAAATTAAAATGGTTTGTACTCACCGATCTAATACTTCACAATTCATAAATTGGCTTTAAGCTAATGTTAATATCCTTTTCTAATTAATGGTTAGAATAATTCTTTTTTTCTCTTCGCGACCAGAAACAAAGTGTTAAAGTTAGTAAATTTTGATCTCAGTCAAGACCTGAGCTAAAGTGTTTTAAGTCAGTCAAGTCATGCCTTAATTTCTTATCTTAACTTCAATTAAGACCTGGAGTAAGATTCATTATTTCAGTCAACGCCAGAAAAAAAGTGCTTAGTAGTAAATTATTATTTCAGCGAACGCCCGAAACAATTTTCCATAAGTCAGACAAAACCTGGGTTAAAGTGTTATCTTGACTTCAGTCAACGTCCGAAGCAAGATGCTTTGTTTTAATCGACGCCCGAAACCACGCGTATATTAGTAAATAATTATTTCAGTCAACGCCCGAAATAATATTCTTAAGTCAGACAATACCCGGCTTAAAGTATTTTGTCGATAAATATTGTATATTAGTCGACACCTGATATAAATTTTAGTCCATATCTAGCCAACCTACCTTAAGCGATGCCAAGTGCGAAAAAAGATCGAGACAAACAGTTTGTTGTTTATATGGCCTATGCTTGCACACTACACCAATTTCACAGTTGGCATAACAACAACAATCTTACGGTAGCAGAAGCAAAATTTGTTGACATTAATTGCAAGTTTATCTGGTCTATTTGATTGTGTTTGTGCAATGAGTAGCATATTGAGTGACAAACATATAGCTTTGGTGAATAGACTAGGCATTTTTGGAAAAATGTATATGGAGCCTTTGATGCTTTATGAAAGCATAATATTCTTTTCAGGATCGGGTTTTTAATATAAATATTTGAATCGACTCGGTTCGAACAACTATACTTATTTCTTCATAATCAACAAACACACTTTATCTCCGGACTTCAAAATAGCTACAAATTCGTTCTCATGATGTAAATAGTCATTATACTAAAATAAAATATTACATTAAATTTTTGTATGAATAAATCAACGATGTTGCAGATTTGCAACACTACTTGTCACTAGGAAAATATAAAAATTAAATCAAAACTCACAGATAGATGCACACCACATAATAGATATATGTGGCACATTTAGTCATAACAAAACAAAAATAAATCTCCTTACATTTTTTTTTATTTTCCAATACGGGAATCTAACTCAAAGTTTTTAGTATCGATCATAGATGGAGAATAGAAGAATTTATTCATCTTGTATTTACGACATAATTTAGAATCGTTAAAAATGAAAGTTCTTAAAATTCTTCTATACTCAAAAAACAATAAGCTTCAATAAAATAATACGGGAAAATCTCTCATTTAATACAAAGGGAATATCTGAGATTCACATTTTCATTTAAGACATTTTTTTTCTTTTTTTTTAAGGGCAAGGCGACGAGAGATCCCCAGCACCGCGGTTAGGGCGGCCCATTGTTCTAACCTGTAGCAGTCTTTTCACAAAAATCTTCCAGTCCTCATATTGAAGCGCAGCATGCCTTGCTGAGGTAAATTTTTCAGCTCATGTACAGATAGAAGGGCCGCTCCAAGCTTATCCAACCTACTTCGGGGAAAGGCCAGACAAGCACAGAGAAAGTGTTCGGTTGTTTCAGGCTCTCCTTCCTGGTAGGACAGACACTCAGTGCTGTCAACAACTCCCATTCTGGCCACATCGGCGAAAAGTGAGCTATAACCAGTAATGTCAACCACAGTTCTACATTGTTGCCTTCCAAGCTCCAAGAGAAAATCAGAGAAATTCCTATTGGGCCCATGAACAATTTTTGTGCACCAGCAAGTGCTCTGGGTCGCTCATCTCTGCTGATGTTTCATATGAACATCTGCTTTGATGAGAGACCCTATAACTGAAATGGCAACGTCTACAGCGGCTTCCGAGCTAAGGAACAGAGGGCTAAAGCCAGACCTGGCTAGAAGGTCAGCTCTTTCATCCCCACGATCCCCATGTGACCACGAACCCACTTGAAGGGACATGTTGTTGTGGATACACAGCTTATCTACGGACGACCAACAGTTCTCCAGTAACTTGTCATCTAACTTGTTATCTGACGGCCGCTCAGAGCCAACAAGGCTGCCTGACTATCCTGCCATCACAAGGGCAGCGGACTTCAGCCTGGAGTCCTGCCAAATGAGTAGTGAAATCCAATATAAGGCTCCAAAAGGTAAGCACCGGCATCGGCTCCATCATTGTGAGAGAGTTGTTGGTAAACATTTTTAGAGCGGACCGGGTAAGACTCGATAAGACACCTCCATCAGCCCAGGACTCCATTTCAGGAAAACTCACAGAGAAGCGGCGCCCAAAACGTATGTTTGGAACCATGGCATCCTGCGGCATGCGGTCCGGAGGGCTTCCACGTTCCATCCAGCCCAGACGCCAATGAGCAATGGGGAGAATCAGTCTAGCCATCTTCCGATTATCCCCATGAGCGCAATCTATAAACAACTCTTTTGGAATCTGCCAGATTGACAAGATCCAGGGGTGTCAGATTAAGTTAGATCTCAAGGGCAGCAGTAGTCACAGATCGAATGAAGCCTTTAATTTCTAGACCAACAAGCCTTTGCAGGCCCGCCGGCTTCCGGATGGCAGTACCAGCTTGCATCCTCGGCGACCATACACATGAGGCATATATGACCGCGGGTCTTATAATCGAGGTGTACATCTAGTGAATAACTCTCGCCATGTGCAGCCAAAGGCTCTCATTCAATGAACGAATACCTTCATAGGCGCATTAACTTTTGCTCTATACGCACTCCCCATGTCAGCTTCGAGTCAAGGTAGACCTCAAGGTGCTTGACATGGTCAAATAGTTGCCGAGTGGGTCCAAAGAGCTTTGGGAGAACAAAGTTCCCAAGATTACGTCTCCTGGAGAAGAGTACCACGGGTTCTTGTCGGGTTTACTGTCATATAATGACGGGGGCACTAGTCCTCAACAGTACTGAGGCCTCGTGGCAAGAAGACACAGGCAGCAGCCATACTGTTCTTTTTTCTTTATATTAGGTTCTATGAGGAGAGTGGCGGAAGTGACGATGTATGCCGCCCTTAAACTTCCACAGATTGTATGCCAGAGAAAAGACAAAAATTGAAGATTGTTCCACATTTGCACAGTTTGAGATAAAAAAGCATCAGGGAATATTACTGTACGGCGGTACAAGGGATCAGACTAGATATTTCATCAGAAAATTGGCCGTGCATACAGCGATAAAGAAGTGAGGAGCGAAAGGCATCCGATATTGCGGCGGTGCTCGATCGAGTCGATCTGACAAGATATTGCCACATCGGCAATGAGCTTAAAGGCTATCTTCTGGACAATGTTTAATGAAGCTAAGGCTGTGTTGGGGCTGGTCGCTGTGCCTTAATATGAGCAACAAAAACATATACTAAGCTGATATTTTTGTAAATTCATAAATATGTAGCATATACGTTGGCAAGAAAAATATTGGCACAGTTTTTAAAATCTTAGAAGATAATTGGTGTTGCACATATGCAACAGAGGCATTTAATACAATGGACATTAACATATTATGCATTATAAGCGTACACAGATTTCTATCGTATGAGCTAAAAATTACTTTCTTAAGTTTTAGAACAAAGAATTTATGGTGTGTTTTGATGCCATCAATTTCTTATTCCAACCATTTCAATATATCTCCTATTTCATTTAAGACCACTAATTCAAGATCACCCTGTATATCGTAGTACAGAAGGAAAGAAACTACACTTCTTATAAATAGTAACTAGTTTCGTATTTTTCTTTCTATCGAAGTGAAGGTCTTCAATATTTATTTATTATTGGGGATGTTATGGTAACCATGATGACGTTATCTAACTATACGAAGTAGTAGTACTTTAACTTTTACTATACAGAGTCTCATCCGTCAATCAGCGCTAAGTTATAGATGAGTTATTTAAATAAAATGCCCCCAGAATTGAAATAATCTCTTATGAATTTCGACCGTGAAAGATGTATTCTGCCACGAGTTCCGTCCACTGGAGCGTACGAAAATCACAGCTTGATGCACTGTGACGACATATGAATGTTTCGTACATCCCAGATTATCAGAAGTGTCTTATGTGATGGGATGTGGTTAGTCCTATCTTTCGCTCTTACCACAACGAATCGATGGCTTTTAATATTTGTTCCAACAACTCCTCATTAATAATTTTCTGGATTGCTGGAGAATTGGGATAGTACTGTTATGTACGTAAATTATACCTGTCGAAAATAGCATAAAATGTAATAACGTAAATTTCTAAAAGCCCTAAAATTCAAAATATTAAAATATTCTATTTAACAAATTTTCACATAAGCTGATCATGCTTAAAACATGATTAGCTTATCTATCAAATCAGCGAAGAAAATTGTATCAGGAATTTTCATCACATTCCATAAATTATAACAAAAATGGTGCAGCCGATAGGATAGTGGAAGCCAGTTTTCGAAAGTTAAAGAAAAACAGAAGAGCTTGAAAATCCGCAATCCTACGAACAACAATGGGGTTAATTAGATTAGGCCAGTTTGGTCTAATCGTCCCCACCACGTGGTAAACTAGCGGGCTTCATCCCAGCCTAAGTAAAGACGTCCACATCCGAAAATCTCAACCTTACACGTGAAGGAAGGAAGCTTTGAAACGGTACGCTATTTGCTATCCGGAGCTGAAAGGGAGTTGGAGGTAAGTAATGAGCCCCTCTTTCAGCTGTTATGCAGGGGAATATTAGATGCCCAAGGCCCCCCCCTAACCGGCAGAAAAAGAACTTCACGCAAGGCCGAATCAACGATCATGATTTGAGAGGGACTTCCAAGACGGCAAAAGCCCTGCTCTCAAATACAATCAATGGAAGTCAGACGGCAGGAGCTCCCCTAGCTAAAAACTCTACGCACTGTGATAAATGAGAGAGGAAAGCTCCCATCAAGAAACATCGCCGGAAAACCAAAAATCAGCTCCACAACAATCTTCCCCGCCGGGCGATGCACAGGAAGTTCCGCCCCGGTACGTAGGAGGCAACGCGAGAGCAACATCCGCAGCAGAGGGTGCTAACCAAACACCCCCAACAAGTACCACAAGTAGAGGCATTCTACTAAGGAGCGGGGCAGTCCTGACAGGTCCCCAACAAGTAAGACAGGATTTCAATCTAGAGATATATTTAAAAAAATTTGAAGAGAAAATGGAAAATTTCTCCGAGCTTGGTAGAAAAACAAATTGAAAAGTCTCGAAGAGAAAGATTGGAAACAATGGCCAAATTTGAAATAAACACAGAGAGGTTCAAAAAGAGCTTGTAAGAGTATGGAGAATTTTAGCACTCTCTCGGGGTAGATATTATACAAAATAATAGTGTTAATTTAAGAAAAAGTGCCATTGAAGACCGTTCGTGATTCCACTGCGAGTGAAGCCCTGTTAATTTCTCTGGGCGACTCCCTTCTGGAAACCAGCATAGAAGATACCAGCTCCCCTGCAGTGCCAAATCCTAGACGTAAAATTTCAAATTTAACCATGGCAGATTATGCTAAAATCGCCAAGCTAAATGACCAGCTAGTTCCCGTATTCTCAGAAGAACAGCATCCAAAATTGAGAGGTTTGAGCTCCAAACCTTCCTAGGATGCAAGGTAATATAGTGCGTTTCAGGGGTTGAGCTTTCGTGCAAATATTCGCCATCAAACTTTGTGGCGATCTTATTAGCTTTTTGGCTCAAATATGCCCACCACTTTTAAAGAAGTGGAAGAAAGGCAATATCTTTCGGAAAATCTCACAGCCTTCACGGCCAGAATAAAAGAGATGCTAGCGCTTTGCAATAAAGCAGCAGAATCCAAATACGGTGCCACAGTAGCACCAGCCATGAAAACTCGGCTTTAGGACTTTGCCAAAATCCCTTAAAAGCATGGGTCAATAACCCTTATATGTGTCCTTATGTTTTAAAAATAACCGACGCGACGGTACTGTGGATGAATTAACTCAAAAAGCAAAGCGCTCTATTCCTGCAACCCCCAGGGCATTTTCAATCCAATATAGTTCAAAACGCTATCCCCCACGCAGTAAGTGCACCTAGCCCGCATAATGCACAATTTCTTCCAGTGAATCCGCCCGTAAAGTACATTGTGTATAACTCAGGTACCATACAATAATATATCCACAAATACAGGTAGTCACATTCAGAAAACGCAGTTCACACAGCCAAACACAACACCGAATATAAAACAGGAACCAGAATTACAAAATAAAAATTATAATGTAAAGAATGAAAATACCAACATAAACAAAATCAATTGTAGTTTTTGTAATTTAAGAGGCCATACATACGCCGATTGCCTCAAACGAAAAAATACGCCTTATTGTGTGAACTACAACATATAAGCTCATGACGTGCGAGACTGCAGGAGAAATAACAACAGCACCCAAAGACTTCACAACAATAGTGTACTTACAAATCAATGCCCTAGAGAGCCACAAGGATCTAACAATTCTAGAGTATACAACATACATAATAAATACGAATTCTGTGGTCGTACTGGACATGCAGTAGATAGCTGCCAGCAAAAGCGAAGATGGGAAGCTCGGACTCTGAGAAACGACGTTCAGTTGACCCAAAACTCCCAGGCTTGACTATAAATATCCCACCAAATAAAAAAGTGTCTCTTCAGCACAATTCCAGTGTCGTTGCAGTAAAAATTACTTTAGAGATAGGCCTGAACGGCCAAACCAAGCCAGTAGTAGAGACATGTGCTGAGGTAATTATGAGCAAGAAAACTCAATAAAAGACAACAAAGTAATTAACCACAATGGAGCATGTACACTTCAGACTTCATTTGGTACCAGGAAGACGCTGGGAAATTGCCAGCGGAACTTCGCTTTTAAAAACAAAATTCCCTCCAAGTTTCAAGTCGTAAAGAACTTGCCCGGCCTTTCCGACGATGGACGATGGCAAATGACTTCCTAGCGACCAACTGTAACGTTGAGGGTCCTCATACGGCACTAAGATTTCCTCGCACGGAAACCAATTCAGACGAATTTGCTTCGCCATTAGAGTTTGAAACGGACAAGCTACATTCTGAAAAAGCAGACGAAGTAAGAACGCTTGCAGAAGAGGTAGAGTATAAATAGGCTGGACTATCCAGCTGTAGTGTCTTCAAGGCTTCTCAAACGAGAAAAGCTGTGCCAAGCTCCAAAGTAGCCTAAAGAATGTGAAATGTGCTACCTGGGCAAAGAAGAGGTCGACGAAATTAGACTGCAATTGGTTACCTTTAAGGAACCGATATACATACCTGTGCGACCTCAAATTATTGCTCCAGTCCCGTTAAATGCTTAGTAAGAAATGCTCTGCTTATCCCAAGAAATAAGCTATGCGAGTCTTCTTGAGGAACAGTTTGTTGTCATATGGAGCAGAATTAGTGCTGGTTAATATTCTCAACGCTAACAGCCATCATATATAGCTTAAATTTACAGCTATATCCTACAAATGACTATACGATAGTCCCATTAAGAGACGCAAAAGACCACAAAAGAACGCACATGCCCATACCAAATACAAAGGCAATAACAAATACCAAAAGGGACAGAACTGAGTGCCTACAGTTGGCCCAAAAGGTGCATATAGCTCTTCCGTCCAAAAACCCGAGGCATAAGTCATTTATAAAAACAAAACGCACATATAAAAACAGTAGTTAGGGACTCACTCCCTTTACTTAAGGTGTATATAACTCCACCATCACACAGCACACAAAATGTTACATTGTTGAAACTCACTAGCATAGATGCGCATGAGTATCCCATACAACCTAAGGCAAAGACTTCACAGGTGTACCAAACTCCGCCGTCAAAAAAGCAGGAAGCAAATACCTTTCAACATGTTAAAAACAATGAAATAAAGCCTCGAAAGGAATCAAAAAAACCTCATCTACTTACAGTTAAAAAACTCAAGAAAAAAAGTAAATCAAACCAAGGTTCAGCAGACAAAACGGCAATATTACAGCATGTACGCTATTTATACCCGAATTATGAGACTCCGGAAGACCCAAAACAGTACCCGCGTATTCATTACTAATTGTCCCCAAGAAGGCGGGACCCGTCGGTGGAAAAAGTTGGCACGTCGTTGTCGACTTTCGTAAATTAAACGAAACGATAATTAGCGATGTATTTCTGCTACCCCGAATCGAGGATATTCTTGATCAACTAGGTCATGCAACGTACTTCACTGCCCTCGATTTGGCCAACGGCTATCACCAAATTCTTGTCGACAATAAAGATCGGCCCAAAACTGCTTTCAGCTCAAGTTATGGGCACTACGAGTTCAACTGTATGCCATTCGGTCTAAATGGAGCCCCCGCCACTTTTCAACATCTAATAAATTTCGTACTAACAGGCCTACAAATTCTCGAATGTTTTGTTTACCTGACCACAACGAAAAGTTGAGAGGGAACAACTTGAAACAGCAACCAGAAAAGTGCCAGTTTCTAAGAAGAGAAGTTGTTCATCTAGCGACGGTGCACTACCAAACCCTAGTAAGGCGGCCTGCGTCCAAACATTTCCTGTTACAAGAACAGTAAGTCAAATCCAATCATTTTTAAGACTTGCCAATTACTACAGGAAATTTATCCCAGACTTCTCCAAGATTGTACGTCCAATCACGAATTTACTCCGAAAGGATGTAAGATTCACTTGGACTAAGAAATGCCAACAAGCATTTCAAAACAAAAAAATGCTTTAATTGCTCCACCCCTTTTGATTTATCGCGATTTTTCAAAATCATTTAAACTAACCATGGACGCAACTAACCAGGGTTTAGGAGCTGTTCTTTCTCAAGGAGAAGTCGGAATGCACAAGCTCATTGCCTATACAAGCCACGCTTTAAACAAATCCGAAAGAACTACTCTATAATAGAGAAAAGGTTATTGGCTATAGTCTGCGGTACAAAGAATTTCAGGTGCTATCTTCAAGGTAGGAAATTCACGGTCAACACAGACCATAAATCTGTCAAAGGTGGCTTCAATGTGAAAGATCCTACTTCCTGTTTGGTGAGAATTCATAACAAACTATCCGAATTCGATTACAACAATGAACACAAACCCGGGAAGTACAACACTAATGCAGATGCACTAAGTCTTATCCCTTACACATTAAAAGAAGACAATTGAGGCAATACCTTAACGGTAAAAGCCCTATTTCGCCACAGCATGGATTCAGATTTGGAGCAAAATAGTTCCCCAAAGGCAAAATATAAAAAGAAATCCGCTCATTGCTTCGTCGTGACTCGAGGTTAGAAACAAAAAGCCCAAGAGGCTAAAGATAACTCCAACACGGAGGTAAACGAGCACATGAAAGCGGACCAAAACTAAATTCAGCCCTCAGAGTCAGTCATACAAAACCCAGCAACGCTTGACTCAAATATAAGTACAGGTAAGACAGCCGAAGTAATTACGAGCCCCACAGAGATACACACAATCATAGAAGATTATCACGGTTTTCTGTTCGGTGGCCATCAAGGTGTCATTAAAACTTAGAGACGTATAAGACGCAAGTATTGGTGGAGACACATTCTTAGCAACATTAAGAAATATTTAAAAAAATGCCTCAAGTGCCAGACTATGAAAGCATCTCTCTAATATAAAATGCCGGTGGTAATCACGGACATCGCAGAACAACCCTTCGACAAACTTTACCTAGATATTGTCGATTGGTACCTATGCCATACCTAAAGCAGAAGCAGTCAGAGTAGCGCAAGTTTTCTTTGATGAAATCGTTACGCGATATCGCATACCCAAAAGAATACCCACCGATCAGGGAAAAGTTCCTGAGTGAATTATTCAAAAAGGTATGTAGAGCTTCTAAAAGTAAAGAAATTACAGACTTCAGCATACAAACCATAGACCATTAATAGAATACCTGCGAATAAACGTAGATGAAAATTCCAAAACATGGGTATAACAATAGTGTACACGAGGGTGCTAAACTTACCCCAATTAACAGCCTTTACGGCTTCACAGCGGATGTCCCAGCAAATTTAAAACGGGATCCGGAACCCGTTCATAATCATGAGCACTATTATCACATACTGAAGTATAAGGTCCAAAAATCCTACGCCATGGCAAGAAAGAATTTATTACCTAGCAAACAGCGCTCAAAAGGGTACTACGATATGACAGTACCGCAGCTAACTTTCCACATAGGAGACAAGGTTCTCATCAAGAACGAAAGCAGAAAACATAAGCTTTCCTCAGTATGGGTAGGATCTTATCAGGAAATGGCTATATCAAGTACTGTAAACACCACAATAAGGATTGGTAAGCGAATAGTAACAGTACACAACACCTTCTAAAACCATATTTCGAATAAAAACATGTTGTTACAGAACCAGGTTTACCTAATTTTCTACTTGAATTGTTCCCATTAATTCCCATTTCAATAACCCCGCAGGAACATTTGCGGTGGAGCCACTCCACTGCTCAGTTATAAAAACGGCACTAAAAAGTATACAATATACCTAAAGACTGTTTTCTTCTTCCGCCTTGTCCACAGACATGGCGCTACATATCATTATACTAGCCTTGCTACACGACAGGAGAAATCGCCGATAAGCCCTATACTATAACGCATTTAAATAGCTCGGGTATATTTTTCGAGGATCAAGGAAATCTCATGGTGTATCACAACACCTGGAACGGTCTCACGGAAATAGCTATGAATGAGCTAGAAGCCCAAATCAGGCTAGCAGAACATGCAGAGCACTTAGTATCACGAACAAAAGGATCTGTGTAACGTGCAGCAGCAACATATACAGGCTATAATAGACAGCGTCCAATAACGAACAAAAACAATTCAGGAATTGGTTCCAGGAAAACATAACGCCAGATCACTATTCGACGGAATAGGCAGTGCCATGCATTACTTATTTGGCACCGTGGACAGCAACAACGAAAAGGAAATATACAGCAGGTTAGATGAAATTGAATCTAACACACAAGCCCTAGCTGTACTAGAGAAACAACAGATCAGTGTTGTCAAAACCACCTTGGAAAAGATTCAAAAACCCCTGGCTATGCTAAAGGACCAACAACATAAAATAGCATACCAGATCAACGGTCTTCACCATGTGACCAAAGACTTAACTAGGAGGCAACTAAGACAAGAGTTTATATCGAGCTTATTGCTCCAAATCATCGAAGTCGGATATCGACAACACCTCGTGTCTCCACAAAATCTGTTATGAATCTATCGACAGACAATCTTCAATTGTTCAAATGAGCAGAACTGATTGTCGGTATTATATCAAACAGCAGGATCTCAATCACTCTTCATGCAGAACAAATTGGTGCTGAAAATAACTCTCCTAATTTTTCGTTCACCAAAAATGAGGCTACAACAAATTCGATGTTTCCCTGTGCCAAAAACGTCAAATTATTCATTAATTCCATACCTTGGTTATTCATACATTGCGAACAGTGGACGAATACAGGAATTCCTCCTGTTAAAAGGCAAGGACATGAAAACTTCAAGCAAATCCCAAGTAACTTGGAAGAAAACATGTACGTAGGACGACTAACTACGCCTATAATCAAGGCAGCAACATCGAATGAATATGTCATTAAGTTATTACATAAACCTTTAAATGAAGTGCCCCAATGAAGGTCTAGAGTGAAAATCCCCCAATAAGACATCCTGATAAAATTAAACAAACCCAATGCATGGCTGTTTTCGTTTACCACCTCCAGGTGCTACACAACACATGTCCAGATCACTTCGCGATCTAAAAAGTAGAGCAACAAGGGATAATTGATATGTCCCAACCATGTCTAATGCAAATAGGTGACATAGTACTTAAGTTTGAAGGTCAAAGTTAATACCCACTGAAAATTATGCAGCCAAAACAGTTTCCAGGATTACTCAACTTGAATCTGCCCGAAATTTCAAAACCAAAGTGTGATACAAACCGACATTTTAATGGGAGAAGACACGAATAAATCAATTTATACCGGCAGAAATAAAAACAAAATAAATTAGATACAAATTAATGTACAAAAACAAATATAACAAAAGGAAAACATGCACAAAGAAAAAGAAAAATATATAAAATAGTAAATTAAAATGCAATGCATTAATAGAATACATATGAAAATAGTTAAATATGAAATGAAAGAAAAATAAGTAGATAATAAAAAAAAAAAAAAACAACACAGAAAAAAAGTTTATCAGGCTACTAATAGAAAAAAGATAATAATAACTTAACAGCATAACAACTAAAATAAACGTTAACAAAATAACAATAGGATAAAAAATAAAAAAGTTTAGTAAGTAGGTTAAAAGAAAAACAAGATATTCCTGTAAAGAGAAGACATACTATACATATGTAGGTAAGACTTTGTAAACAGAAAACCGAACAGAAATAGACAAATTAAAAAGAATCAAAAGACAAATCATACATTCAGTACGATTTGTCGCGAAAAATGTATGTATGTAGGTACATACATATTACGAACGAGATCTTTGAAGATGAGAAATGCGCGCCGCATAAATGCATTATATGTATATGCGCGCCGGGATGGTAGCTGTTTATAAAAACATCAAATTACATCATGTCCAGAATAAAATGTTAAAATTTTCTCAGGGTAAGAAAATGCAATTCAGCATTTTCTACCCTGAACAACGGCTCTTGATCACGATGAAAGTGATCAAGTAGTCAGTTGATTTGTAAACTACGGGAGTTGCGTTTTGGAATTTGTACGCGGCTGTAATGTATTATAATTATATATATATATATATATATATATATATATATTTATATATTCGTGCAATAAATCACAAATTATTGATCAGAGCATTGCGAAATTCCCGACCTGGATTAACATGCATTTTGCAATTAATCCAGTGTCTTCGCAAAAAGCATTGACCTCTTGCAACCATAAATAAGAAACGAAAGTATGCGCAATTCTGCTGATTCGTTCTGATCGCAGAATTGGGTCACGAAAATGACGAAAGGTAAGTGCGCTCGAGAACCAAGAAGTGACGAGGAGTTTGATTTTGGAGTTTGAACGGTGAGCGGTTTTCGGTCTTGAAAAGAATAAATTGAATTAGATTAAAAAAGAGAAATTAACCTAGCAAAAATAGAAAAGGTGTAGTTTAATGTTAATAAAGTGAAGTTGGATAAGGATGTTTTAGAAATTAAAAAGGTGTTAATAATGAAGAGTTGTTTTAATTACAATTATCTGACCCGTGAAAAAAAGATATGTTACATTATTTGGCGCAGCCGGTAGGATCTTTCGTTTTTTGTTAGATCGAGAGTTCGATAGATCGATATTAATATCGTGTGTTGTAACTTATTTCGCGGGCTCAGAAATTTAAAAGTGACACACAAAGAATTTTTAAAAGTGAAGAACAATAATCAATCAACGCAAAACAAAAATAAAATAAATAGAATTGAAAAAAAGCAAGCAAAAAATAATCAGAGCACAAGTGGAGTAGTGGAAAAAGGAAAAGAAAAAAAGTCACCAGTACAAGAGGATTATTGGATAACCTTCAGAAGCCGAATACAGCATACGATTTAACCACAAAAAATAAGTCTTCAGAAAAGGGCAAAAAGAGTTTGTAATGTGTAAGCAAATTAAATTGTAATTTATTATTAGTTTTAACCGATTAACCAATTTAAAAAAAATAATACGAGAGTGCTTACTGTATACAAAAACTATATAAAAATATTTCTATTTCTATTAAATCGTAAACAGAATTTTATTCCAAAAAGCAACACACATTGATAATAAATTTTACAGAGATGAAAGGTTAGCTAATTAAATGTTCAGCAAGGTGGTAGTATTAGTGTAGCGGAAATGTTAAAATGAGAACAAATAAAATAAGTTTACATTCGATTTAATTCAAGTTCTTTAGATTTTTATTTACGCACTCTATGCCTTAACTAAGTTAAATATTACGACTAAGATATACTAAAATACAACTTCAATGAACAAGCAAAAATTAGTTCGCATGTAAGCCCAAGCAAACCTAAGATGGGAAGGTGATGGGCAACTCGCATGAACTAACTGTACATCAATTAATTACTATACCTCAACTTTAATTGTTTCTTTTATTAAACTATTTAAATTACAATTTTTATAAAGCAAGCAAAAATTAGTTCGCATGTATGCCCAAGCAAACCCGAGATGGGAAGGTGAAGGGCAACTCGCATGAACTAACTGCACAAATTTTAATTACTGTACGTCAACCTTAATTCAATAAAAATAAAAATTTTGTCTTCTTTTTGATAAAATTTCACGACTAATATATTTAATTAATTAATCACTTGAGTTCATAACTTATTAATAATTCACTAAACACAAATTTTCCTCCACCTGGTATTGCATACAAACTTGCACATACTATTAGTAGATCACAAGTCAAATTCACAATTAAAATCAGGTTGAAGAAAAGCACTAAATTTGTCACACGATGTAGATCTTGGAAGTGCCGAAAACACAAGAGAGCGATCCATGGCACTGCACCTCTTTATATAGAGCTTGAACCGCCATTTTTCTGTGGAAACCCACGACCATAATGCGAAATTCTCCCAGAAAAAATATCTTTCGTTGGCTACAATTATGTTCATTCGATGAGGAATTTTGTATTTTATTATCTTGCAAAAAAATATTATTAATCTTTATTATATTCTCTGAACGCTGAGAACTTTTCCAAAATTTGCTATAATATGGCGCTGGCTAAATTTTGGCATCCATGTTGAATAAATTTAGTGTGGAACGTAATTTTCTATTTATCTCGTTCCCACTTACCATCTCTTTCCTTCTCATTATGCATATGAGAAATTATAAAATCTTTAATATCTTTTAACGAAGATATTTTTCCACTTTTTAAACGCTGCCATTGTGTTCCTCGCTAAAAAACACCCCAATGTGATATATCATGTGTTGGTAGTACATGAAAGTGACAGTTCCGCGGTTTATATTCATTTCGCGCCGTCAAAGTTTTCGCGAGTGTTTTGTTTGGTGGCTGTTTACGGCACTAAATTTGTCACACGATGTAGATCTTGGAACTGCCGAAAACACAAGAGAGCGATCCATGGCACTGCACCTCTTTATATAGAGCTTGAACCGCCATTTTTCTGTGGAAACCCACGACCATAATGCGAAATTCTCCCAGAAAAAATATCTTTCGTTGGCTACAATTATGTTCATTCGATGCGGAATTTTGTATTTTATTATCTTGCAAAAAAATATTATTAATCTTTATTATATTCTCTGAACGCTGAGAACTTTTCCAAAATTTGCTATAATATGGCGCTGGCTAAATTTTGGCATCCATGTTGAATAAATTTAGTGTGGAACGTAATTTTCTATTTATCTCGTTCCCACTTACCATCTCTTTCCTTCTCATTATGCATATGAGAAATTATAAAATCTTTAATATCTTTTAACGAAGATATTTTTCCACTTTTTAAACGCTGCCATTGTGTTCCTCGCTGTTGGTAGTACATGAAAGTGACAGTTCCGCGGTTTATATTCATTTCGCGCCGTCAAAGTTTTCGCGAGTGTTTTTTTTGGTGGCTGTTTACGTTTAATTACAGGTAAGTTGGTGAATGGTGCCAGTAAATTGTAATTATGTAGTGAATTGATGTGTTTGTGTGGTCTATTTAGCCATATTTCGTAATTGTATACATCCTAACCTGTACCAGGTGCGATGTTTACCTTTGCCTTTTTTTCGTGTTATTAAGGGTATTTCAATTAATGCATCTTATAAATTGCTCAACAATATTGTGCAGGTAATATTATGCAATTATTGATACATAAAAATTCATTTTTCGCAAGTTTTCTTGCATAGAAATTATATTCTCGGCAGCTGTCAAAAGGTGTAATTTATGTTAATTTCACCTGAACTGCTCGACGGGAACTTAATTTTCAGTAAAATTTCTGTTCTACTAATAATATTTAGTGATTTGGTTAAGATTCCAAGTGTTGAGCAATGGAAATTAACATATTATCACTATTTGTAATTTACCACAGTGTTGTTGTTGCTTTCTGTGATTGTTTACATTCATATCATGCATGTATAACACTGGATTTGTTGTAATTCATTTTTATTTTAGAAATTCATTAAAATATTTATTAATTCTCAATTGTCTAATTCATTTCTTTTTATAATCATTTCAGAAATTCATTGGTGTGAGTCCTTAATCTGAGACTCGGCGAGGGATTTTGAGGGATGTCTGCTGGACCGTCTGATTTAAGATAAGTATTTTAAATTTGGACGAATTTTTGCTAATTCTTTTTCTTTCTTTCCTTTCAGGTTCTTCGTCGCTGAACATTCTCCCCCCCGTTGAACGCTTGCGTTCAACCGAGCTCTTATTTTTGATATTCCTTGTTTGTGATAGCGCTGAAATAAAATCTGGCCATCGGCTGTTACATGCAGGAATGCTTGATAACGATCAGGAAGATTTATCGTCTTAGTTTTTCGCTTCGCATTTCGAATGGCGTCAAAGTCGATTCGCGCCAATATGTGTTGTTGGAGATAGATATCAATCCCTTCTCTTGTTGTAAACCGCTGATGGGTGTTCCCCGCCCGCATTCTGAGTTCGTCTATATTTGTAGTAGGTTTCAGATGATGCAGCGATTCCAATTGCCTGCCATTTATGTACACCGGCTGAGAAGTGGTAACCTTTGTATGTGGAGTGGTCAGATATGTTGCTGATGATGGCTGCCTGGATTTTTGCTGTTCTGTAGGGTGAGCACCTCCTGCGGATGATGTGGTCGACACATTGGGAAGTGATTTTTTGGGTAACCCAGTCAACACGTCACAACCAGGTTCCAGAAATAGGTCTGCCATTGGACTCCTGGGAGGCGAGAAGCGAATATCTTCTAGGATGCATAATACATCTTCATCAGTACTCTCAAACTTGGACATCTGAAATTGTATTGAATAAATAACTTGAAAATTAGAAGGGACCATAACGACACAACACGAGTGACACATAACATAAATGTAACAATATATTTGTGGTCAGCTTAAGTTGTTACCATTCTGTGGAGCCGGAGCTTCTATGGGCAGTCGACATACCTTCGCTATAGGTCGCTGCAATGAGCTGTTCTGCGTTCGGATTTGAACAACTCGAACCAGTCCATCCTTTCCTGGATATACACATTCAATTATGCCTAATGGCCAACTGGTTGGTGGCATGTTTTCATTTTTTATGACCACGACATCCCCAGTTTTGATATTTGCTTGCGTTGTTTGCCATTTTGGTCTATGCTGAAGCTGATTAAGATACACCTTGGACCATTTATCCCAAAATTGTTTAACCAATTGCTGGTAGTACTTCCATCTTTGTGTTAGGGGTTGCTTGCAATTGGAATAATCCGGTTCTGCAATGGCGTTCAGAGGCTGGCCAATTAAAAAATGTCCAGGCGTCAGTACAAATAGTTCCTCTGGATCGTTGTGAACCTGGCATAATGGCCGTGAATTTAAACAAGCTTCAATTTGCGCAAGTATGGTTGCGTATTCTTCGAATGTGCAACTTGCATTTCCTAGAGTTCTTCTTAAATGGTACTTGATGGACTTCACACCAGCCTCCCAAATTCCTCCAAAGTGTGGCGATGCTGGTGGATTAAAGTGCCAATTTATTGCTTGTGATGCTAGATATTGAGCCGCTTTTGGTTCTGCTTCCTTAATAGCTTGTCTTAAGTCTTTTTCTAGCATCGTTTTAGCTCCGACGAAGTTCGTTCCACAGTCTGAAAAGATGTCTGTGCATAAACCTCTTCTTGCGACAAATCTTTTTAAGGCTGCTAGAAAGGCTTCAGCTGTAAGATCTGACACTAGCTCTATATGTATTGCTCGTGTGGCCATACAAACGAATATGCAGAAGTATGCCTTTTGCCGTTTGGCATTGCGAAGAGTGGACGTCTTAATTGTAATCGGACCTGCATAATCAATCCCAACCTTAGTAAAAGGCTTGGTTATGTTCACCCTTGAAGAGGGTAAGTTTCCCATGAGTTGAGTGCTAACTGATTTGCGATGCTTAGCACATGTAACGCATTGGTGTAGTCTACTCGTGATGGAACGTCTTGCATTTAGAATCCAATATTGATTGCGACTCATGTTCAAGACTAGTGATGGCCCTCCATGTAAAGTTTCGCGATGAAATTTGTCAATGATAATTGATGTTCCATATTTGTGCCCTTGGAGTAATGAATCCATCTAGGAATTCTTAGTTGTTGCACCTGCTGTAGATCTATCTTGAATTTCTCCCATTGAAATTGGATAGCTTCTGTCACTGGAGTGTCCCAAGAGCAACCTGTAATCCATAAGGTTTGCATTAAGATTTTTGCGACAATAATTATTGGTGCAAGCCATCCCAGAGGATCGTACAATGATGCTATTTCTGATAATATTATTCTCTTGGTTAAAATTAGATGATTCTCTCCTTGTGTAATCGTAAAAGTAAAGTGATCCTGAACAGGATGCCATTTTATTCCAAGGGTTTTGATTGATTCATCCTCAGTTAATAACAGTTCACTCTTGACCTCTCTATAATCCAGTGGCACGTCCTCCAGCAATTTGGGTTCGTTGCTGGCCCATTTCCGTAAATTAAAACCGCCAGCCTTCATCATGTTTATGAACTCTACTTGAATTTTCTTAGCATCGGCAATGTTTTCAGCTCCTGTCAATAAATCGTCGACATAGAAGTCGGTATATGTCACCCTTGAAGCTAGTGGCCAATGAGTACCTTCATCCTTAGCTAGTTGTTGCAGTGTGCGTACGGCGAGATAAGGAGCAGCTGAAGTGCCAAACGTGACTGTTTTTAGCTGGTAATCTTGTATCTGTTTGGTGGCGGGATTTTGCCAAATAATTCTTTGGAATGTACGATGATCCGGATGCATTTCGATCATTCGATACATCTTCTCAATATCCGCAATCATTGCTATTCTATGCCTTCTCCAATTGAGCAAGGTTGCAAATAATTTTGGCTGTAGAGTAGGCCCCTTTAATAAGTAATCATTTAGTGAACGTCCATTTGTGGTTTTAGCAGAGGCATCGAATACCACTCTTAGTTTTGTTGTAGTACTCTTCTTAAACACTGCATGATGCGGAATGTAATAATGTGGTTGGTTATCGATAGGTGGAGAGATTTCTTCCATATGCCCAAGCTCTATGTATTCATTTAAGCATTTGGTGTAATCCTGTTCAAGTTCGGGATTATTTAAAAACTTTCTTTGTAAGCTTGAAAAGCGCTTGATTGCTTGCGACCGTGAATGTCCTAATGTGGGAACTTGATTATTAATGAATGGTAACTTAACTTGGTAAGTGCCATTGCGTAATCGTGTATACGATGTTTGATAGATTTTCTGACATTCTTCTTCTCTTTTATTGAGCACGGATTGTATTGGCAGTTCTTCTACCTCCCAAAACCTTTTGATCTGTTCAGTTAGATCCACGGTTGTGGTGAAGGTTCGAGTTTCTACCTTGTCGTCAAAGGTCTTGTTAGTTGCTCCTAGTAGGATCCACCCGAACATTGTGTTAACTGCCACTGGTGCTGTATCAGGTCCGCGTCTGATACCTTCTCTAATGGCCTTGGCATATACTCGTGCTCCCAGTAAGGCATCTATCCGGCCTGGTTTCCAGAATGTGGGGTCTGCAAGTTTTAATCCAGCTAGATGCCGCCAATCATTTCTGGACACTACCTTTGTTGGCAACGAATTCGTGATATTCTTCAAAACTAAGAAGTTTTCTTCTAATGTATTTCGAATACAACCGCATGATGTTAGCTGTACTTTAGTTTGTTGAGTTGCTTCAGCAGAGAGACTAGTGTTTAATCCCGTGATCTCGACCGACGTGGGCGTGCACGAGGCACCTAGCTTCTTACATGCGTCTTCTGTTATGAACGAGGCTTGTGAACCACTGTCTATGAGACAACGCAGAACTATAGGTTCACCATAATCACTCTTTACCATCACTAACGCTGTCGATAATAACGCATGATGGCTTTCTCTGTTTATAAACGTTTGAGTCACGTTTGACTCAGCGATGCTGTTGGCCAATTTTCCCCGTATAGGACTATTGTTTCTATCTGTGCCTTCGTTCTGACGTGATTGCTTCTGACTCGTTGAAGCTTGCCTTGTGTTTTCGTACGTCTTGTTCTTGATCTGTTGTGGCGTTCCAAATTGTTTTTCCCTTTCGGACTCGATATGTAATGAAGTATGATGCTTTTTGTTACATCTAAAACATTTGTGCTTGCTACTGCATTTAGTTAACTGATGATTGTTTGATAAACAGTTAAGGCAGCTCCCAGACGCTTTAATGACCTTTAGTCTTGCCTCTGTGTTCATTGCTTGATATTTTGAACACTTCTGAACTCGATGATCCCCTTTACATACTGGACATTGATTGTCCTTTGTCGTATAACACGTTAATGTTGTTTGTTTAAATGTTGGCCTTAATTGCGGTGCCTTCGTTACTAAAACATCTGTAAGGGATTCTGAGATTTTTAGACGTTTGTTTAAAAATGCTATGAAAATTGAGAGCCTTGGCAGATCCTGCGTTGCTCCTTGATCTTCCTCCCACAATTTCAGAGTCGTAAATGGAAGTTTCTGTACGAGAAGGTATACCAGCAATACATCCCATGAACTTGTGTTTACTTGTAGACTCTTTAATTGTTGTAGGCATTCTTCAGTCGTATCGATTATTGATTTTAAGCCCTTACTTGTTTCTAACTGTTGTTTGGGTTGATTTACTAGTGCCTTGAGTTGATAATTGACTAGAATCCGCTTATTTTCATATCTTTCTTTTAATTTATTCCATGCTGGTTCATAGTCCTGATTCGTAACAGGAGTATGTCTCAAGACTCTTTCAGCATCCCCAACTAAACATGCCTTTAGATGATGCAGTTTTTGTACAGCACTTAGTCTTGGGTTATCGTGCACTAATGATATAAACATATCATGAAAAGATCGCCATCGATCATAATCACCGTTAAAGGTTGGCAGTGATATTCTAGGCAATGCGGTTTCCTGTTGGATTACTGTACTTGCATGCGGTGGACCAGATGAGGTAGACTGTATGTCTATATTTGCAGAAAAACTACGTAACTCTTCCATTAATTCGCTCATTAACTCCGAGTATCTGAGTTCTGTTTTGCTGTAATTATCTTCTTCTAGATACGCATTAGATTCTTCTGCCTCTTCCTCACATAATGTTTCATTAAGGGTTAAATCTATTGCACTGTAATCTTCCCAAATTTTCTTCAAATCGGAAATTTTTGCCACATAAAAACCCTGCGTACGCTTAGAACTTTCAACACCCCTTGTGTTGTCAATAAATTTATTTAATCTGCATCTTAAGATCTTCTCTTTATTAACTACTTCCTTTAATGAAGACATATTGCAGTTATCAATGCACGTGAATAGCGGTAAATTAATGTAGCTGTAGATGGTTACCGCAATGTAAGAAAATGCTTGTATGATTTTGGTAAGATTTAGAATCTAACAGTGAACTATGATTAAATCGAATGCTCTTATTTTTTCCTGGATGGAACCACCAAATAAATGTTCAGCAAGGTGGTAGTATTAGTGTAGCGGAAATGTTAAAATGAGAACAAATAAAATAAGTTTACATTCGATTTAATTCAAGTTCTTTAGATTTTTGTTTACGCACTCTATGCCTTAACTAAGTTAAATATTACGACTAAGATATACTAAAATACAACTTCAATGAACAAGCAAAAATTAGTTCGCATGTAAGCCCAAGCAAACCTAAGATGGGAAGGTGATGGGCAACTCGCATGAACTAACTGTACATCAATTAATTACTATACCTCAACTTTAATTGTTTCTTTTATTAAACTATTTAAATTACAATTTTTATAAAGCAAGCAAAAATTAGTTCGCATGTATGCCCAAGCAAACCCGAGATGGGAAGGTGAAGGGCAACTCGCATGAACTAACTGCACAAATTTTAATTACTGTACGTCAACCTTAATTCAATAAAAATAAAAATTTTGTCTTCTTTTTGATAAAATTTCACGACTAATATATTTAATTAATTAATCACTTGAGTTCATAACTTATTAATAATTCACTAAACACAAATTTTCCTCCACCTGGTATTGCATACAAACTTGCACATACTATTAGTAGATCACAAGTCAAATTCACAATTAAAATCAGGTTGAAGAAAAGCACTAAATTTGTCACACGATGTAGATCTTGGAACTGCCGAAAACACAAGAGAGCGATCCATGGCACTGCACCTCTTTATATAGAGCTTGAACCGCCATTTTTCTGTGGAAACCCACGACCATAATGCGAAATTCTCCCAGAAAAAATATCTTTCGTTGGCTACAATTATGTTCATTCGATGCGGAATTTTGTATTTTATTATCTTGCAAAAAAATATTATTAATCTTTATTATATTCTCTGAACGCTGAGAACTTTTCCAAAATTTGCTATAATATGGCGCTGGCTAAATTTTGGCATCCATGTTGAATAAATTTAGTGTGGAACGTAATTTTCTATTTATCTCGTTCCCACTTACCATCTCTTTCCTTCTCATTATGCATATGAGAAATTATAAAATCTTTAATATCTTTTAACGAAGATATTTTTCCACTTTTTAAACGCTGCCATTGTGTTCCTCGCTAAAAAACACCCCAATTTGATATATCATGTGTTGGTAGTACATGAAAGTGACAGTTCCGCGGTTTATATTTATTTCGCGCCGTCAAAGTTTTCGCGAGTGTTTTTTTTGGTGGCTGTTTACGTTTAATTACAGGTAAGTTGGTGAATGGTGCCAGTAAATTGTAATTATGTAGTGAATTGATGTGTTTGTGTGGTCTATTTAGCCATATTTCGTAATTGTATACATCCTAACCTGTACCAGGTGCGATGTTTACCTTTGCCTTTTTTTCGTGTTATTAAGGGTATTTCAATTAATGCATCTTATAAATTGCTCAACAATATTGTGCAGGTAATATTATGCAATTATTGATACATAAAAATTCATTTTTCGCAAGTTTTCTTGCATAGAAATTATATTCTCGGCAGCTGTCAAAAGGTGTAATTTATGTTAATTTCACCTGAACTGCTCGACGGGAACTTAATTTTCAGTAAAATTTCTGTTCTACTAATAATATTTAGTGATTTGGTTAAGATTCCAAGTGTTGAGCAATGGAAATTAACATATTATCACTATTTGTAATTTACCACAGTGTTGTTGTTGCTTTCTGTGATTGTTTACATTCATATCATGCATGTATAACACTGGATTTGTTGTAATTCATTTTTATTTTAGAAATTCATTAAAATATTTATTAATTCTCAATTGTCTAATTCATTTCTTTTTATAATCATTTCAGAAATTCATTGGTGTGAGTCCTTAATCTGAGACTCGGCGAGGGATTTTGAGGGATGTCTGCTGGACCGTCTGATTTAAGATAAGTACTTTAAATTTGGACGAATTTTTGCTAATTCTTTTTCTTTCTTTCCTTTCAGGTTCTTCGTCGCTGAACACTAATTAATTTTTTTTATTTAACTGAAATCTTTTTTCACACAAAAAAAAATCACTTAATTTACATGAACAGTACGTTTTTCTTTATTGTTTTAGTTGTAATATGCTGAAATAATTTTTAACTTAAATTTCTGACTCAATAATTAGAACATTAAAGCTCCAAAGTATTCACAAAACCTCGCTAGCGAGCAAACCTATTACGAGCTCTTAATTTCTTTGTAATGCTTTCTAGAAAACTAAAATCCTCGATAATTGCTATTTATTCCGCATGTATTTTTCTCTACCAAAAAGACTAAAATCGAAACTTAAGACGCCCCGCAAACGTGCGAAGTCTTTGTCTAACGTCCATGAGTCAGAAATCGGTGACTTTCATGCCCGTTTGGAGCAACTCTCTTTCGAAAGCGTAAGCCCACCAAGAACAGAAAAAACCACCTCACAAGATAAATGAAAATCTCGAAAATCTGGCACAACAAAATCAACAGGGAATATCAAACCACATTACGAGATTTAGTGACTGCCAATTAAGAAGTGGACACATTTTTACACGCAGTCGTTTCAATTCTGCACCCACACTCCTCCAAATGGCCCCCTCAAATGAAACAGTGAATGCACTAGAAAAAGTATCTAAGCTCGCTAGCCGTTTGGTCCCTAACTACCCAGAAGGTAATAGAAACGATGCAGCGAACGAGCTTCATAACTTTCTTGACTGCTGTAAGCAAGTCCATAAGGCGTTATCATCAGAAGAAGAAAAAAAAATTTTGATTCCCCTCTTGAAGACTAAGCTGCGCGGTGAAGCTTATGACTTAGTCAAGTATCTAGATATTCAGACGCTAACAGAACTAGAACAATTGCTCCTCAATGCTTTTGCCCCAGCAAAATCCATAAACGACATTCTGGGCGAAATTCGCAAATGCATTCAGATTCCCGGTGAAAGAATCCATACATTTGGCGCAAGACTAAACAAATACGTAGTCGAGTGTAAAAGGGCGATTAAAAATAAATACGCTGAGAACAATCTCGCTCTCACGAAGGAAATTGAAGAGGAAGCTTGTTACGTCTTCAAAACTGGAGTTCTAAGCCCCGTGATAAGGCAAGTTTTGATCACTCAAAGAGTAAGTTCACTTGACGAGCTTATTCAAATTGCGGTGGAAGTAGAGAAAACTGAATACAGGCAAATTCATGGTGGACATATGCAAACAAGCTTGTTTGACCATACCTCCATTTTCAGTGAGCAAGAAGTTGAGCGACTAAAGATTATCGCGAATTATCAAGCTACACCGTTTCACAAACCGCCCGAACAAAGTCATCGCCACCCAGAGAAATTTAGTGTACAACAACACCCACCACCCACCACTTCATATACTGCTCCATTTGGTACAAACGATGCTTTTTATCAACCACACACTGACCAATATACACCAATCGCTCACCAATCAATGCCAGCTAACTATTTACCAAATTCAGTAAATTATAGTACACCTTCATATATATCCCCTGTTCCGAGACGAGAAATTAAGCAATGTATTTTTTGTAATAAAATTGGACATACCATTGCAGAGTGCCGTAACAAGCAACGCATACCTCACTGCTCAAGGTGTAAAGGCTATGGCCACATGTCACAAGCATGCCCAGTTTCTATAATGAATCAATCAAACTACGGACGTTTAAGTACACGTCTTAAGTGTGATTGGTGTGCCCGATTCTCTCATAAAACAGAAGAGTGTCGAGCAAATATAGCATGGGAAAATAGACAGCGTCAGTCTCAACAGCAATCGGGAAACTAAACGGGGCTAGCCTAACCCACCCTATGGCTATGCCTACTACCAAAGGGTGTAAAGAAAACGAAAAGACCAATTGTCATTCAGAGGAGTTTACTTTTAAGCCTAATTATAATACAAAAAGCATTATTGAGCAAAAATCGGTAAGCACAGAGAGTAAGACACGAAAATCATCAAATGGCAAAAGTACTGAAGTCTTCAAATCCGTAGCTTTACCGCAACAATACAATCATATATCCTTAAATGACCCTTCAATCGAACTACCTTTAAACATTGCAAGAGGTGGCATAGTTAAACTATTAGTGGATACCGGCGCGGAAGTTAGCTTGATCAAAAAAGATAGCTTAGCTACAAGTACTAAAGTAGACATCAAAGACATTCTCCGCCTTCAGGGCCTCTATGGAGGATGTGATATTACTTTAGGATCCTGCGTTGGTATTTTTCAAATAGGAAAAGGTATTGAGTGCGATTTTTATGTCTGCAATAACTCTCTTAATATACCTTTCGATGGAATACTAGGCCGTAATTTTCTGTGGGATAATACAGATATTCTTACTACAGAGCGAGTACTACATTTCCCTCGAACTAAAACTAACCCCATCGACTTGAAAATTCCTTTTGCAAAAAGCTCTAGTAGCCAAAAATTCATCTCCCAAAATAAGAACGATGTTTACGAAAACTCCAATATTAACAAACAAATAAATAACACGAAACAGTCAGTAGGAAAGAATAATATTCCCAGTAGCAACATATTTCTACCAACAAACCAACAGAAACAACTACATGGACCAACCTCAAGAAATAAAAATAACGCAGCTTCCGAAACTACACCTGCGAATACAAGCACAAGAAAACCATTCAGTAGCAGAACTGCGATACGAGTACCTTCTCGATCAGAAATGGTATTAGAAATACCAGCAGAAGACTGTAAACAAGAGATGCTATGCTTTTCGCAAGAAATCGCGCCAGGAATATTCACGGCTAATGGAATAGTGAAACCAAGATACGGAAAAATACAATTAAGTGTAATTAATACCCACGAAAGAGAAGTAGAACTGCCTACTTATCACCCGAAATTGGAGTACCTAGATAAGTACGATATCTATACGTTGGAAAAGAGGCATGAGGAAACCAAACCTCAAACAAAACAAAATCGATTACTTCTACTTGAAAACGAAATAAATATTGATCAAACCTACAACCAAGAAGAATTGCGGGCCATAAAGGGTCTCTGTCAAGAATTTAATGATGTTTTCCATTTAAAAGGTGACCACTTACCTTACTCAAATGTAACAACACACCTTATACCTCTCAAACATGACACAGCTCCCATAAACCAGAGACCGTACAGGCTACCTGAGGTTCATAAAAACGAAATTAATGAGCAAATTCGTGAGATGCTAGGGGATAAAATTATTGCTCCGAGTAATAGCCCATGGAACTCACCATTACTATTAGTTCCAAAGAAACCATCACCAAATGGGTTAAAGCGTTGGAGAATTGTAGTAGATTTCCGCAAACTCAATGAGAGCACTATAGGCGATGCATTCCCACTGCCAAGAATAGAGGACATCTTGGACCAATTAGGAAATTCGCGCTATTTCTCAACGTTGGACTTAGCAAGTGGATATCATCAAATTTTAATGGATCCATCCGACAGAGAGAAAACTGCTTTCAGTACAGCTTATGGCCATTACGAATTCCTTCGAATGCCATTTGGCTTGAAAACTGCACCCGCTACTTTCCAAAGAGCTATGAACCAAGTCTTAACGGGACTTCAAGGCTTGAAATGTTTCATTTACTTGGACGACATTGTAGTATATGGCAAGAGCTTAGACGATCACATTAAAAAGCTCAGAGAAATATTCTATAGGCTGAGGGAATATAATCTAAAACTACAGCCAAGCAAATGTCAATTTCTTCGGAAAGAGGTGGTCTATCTGGGACATAAATGTTCCAATGAAGGCTGCGCTCCGGACCCCGACAAAGTGAAATGTGTATATAACTTCCCAAGGCCCCATACTATAAAACAGTTACAAAGCTTCCTTGGTCTAGCTAATTATTATAGGAAGTTCATTCCTAATTTCTCTAAAATAGCAGAACCCCTCACAAAACTTCTCCGTGGAAAACAAAAATTTGTGTGGAACGACTTGTGTGAGACTTCATTCAACAAGTTGAAAGAATTGCTAACCTCACCTCCGTTACTAGCATACCCAGATTTCACAAAACCACTCATTGTGACTACAGACGCAAGTAATGAGGCTATAGGGTCGGTGTTATCCCAAGGAACACCAGGAAATGATCGACCTATCGCATTTGCTAGTAGAACTTTAAACAATACCGAAAGACGATACTCTACGATAGAAAAGGAATTACTAGCTGTAGTATGGGCTGTAAAGAATTTCCGTTGTTATTTGCTAGGTAGGAAATTTACAGTTTACACTGACCATCAACCTCTTATAGGAGTATTCAATGTTAAAGATCCTACCTCGCGATTAATACGTTTCCATCATAAACTTTCAGAATATGATTATGAAATAAAATATAAGCCCGGAAGAAAAAATGCTAATGCCGACGCTCTGAGCAGACTTCCGCAGAACGAAACAATAATTTCAATAACGACAAGAGCCCAAGCGAGAAACCAAAATGAAATAGCTCCCCAGACGGACTTACCATTAGAGGAGAAGATACCGTGTCCACCTGTGCGAGATGACGGTAATACCGAGATATTATCCGAAATAGAGGAAACCAATAGGATAAACGAAAACAGTTTACGCGAACAGACTTCACCCTTTCAAATATTAACAAACTTAAAGGATATACAGAAAATACTAAAGGCATTTCACTCAAACCCACTGGGCGGGCACCAAGGAATCGCCAAAACTTATTACAGAATTCGTCGACAATATAGATGGAAAAATATGTTAAAAGATATAGTGAAATTCATAAAATCCTGTCCGAAATGTCAGACTAACAAACATAGCCCTCAAATAAAAATTGCAATGATTATTCCCGATACTGCGGAAAAACCGTTTGACAAAGTCTACCTAGACATAGTAGGACCACTCCCTGAAACTCACAATCGAAATAAATACATACTAACTTTTGAAGACGATTTAACCCGATTTATGGATTGCTATGCCCTCCCAGACGCTGAAGCAGCCACTGTAGCAAAAATTTTTTACGAGCAAATAATTACCCGCTATAGAATTCCCAAGAAGCTTATAACTGACCAAGGCACTAATTTTATGAGCGATTTATTCACCCGCTTATGTAAATTCCTACGAATTCGAAAAATTAATACTACAGCCTATCACCCACAATCTAATGGCGCCCTAGAGAGAACTCATAGGCCATTGGCAGAGTATTTACGAAATTTCGTAGCCGAAAATCCTCAAACATGGGACGAATGGCTAAGAGAAGCAGTGCACGTTCACAACAACACAAGGCACGCCTCAACTCGTCTCACACCAATGGATTGCTTGTTCGGATTTACGGCTGAGCTGCCAACAAATTTAAATCAAAGGGTAGAACCTTTATACAATCATGAAAACTATTTTTACATCCTTAAAAATAAAATTCAAAGAGCTCATGCCATTGCCACAAAAAACATAATCAATAGCAAAGAGACAACGAAAAAATACTACGATAGGACCACGCGTGAAGAAACTTTCCAAATCGGCGATTTAGTTCTTCTAAAAAACGAAAGTAAGAAAAACAAGCTATCTCCTATTTGGATAGGTCCTTATGAAGTGAAGGAAATTACTTCCCCTGTGAATTTAAAAATTCAGGTAGGTAGGAAAGTTAAGACTATTCACGCAAATAGATTAAAAAAATTCCACACTTCGAATTAACACCTACACAAGCACACACACTGTCTATCTCGACGAGTAGACAAATAACAATACTATTGAAATAAAATAAAAGAAATACGTTTTAGGGAACATCGTCTGGATTATCTTGTGTGCATCGCTCACGGACGGCTCTTCTCAAGGAATAGAATTGCCTTACACGAGCAAGAAATTAGAAGGAACTGGAATAGTATTCGAAGACATCGACGAAGCCCTAATTTATAAAGACGAATGGAGAATATTTACCACCATTAATTTAGCGCAATTGAAAACATGGGAAGAATATCTGGACTGGAGCAAAAACTCGGTAACGCAAATGTGCGAGCACTACCTAAAACTAGAACGTAACGCTTCATGTGCTCAGAATGTTCAAAACGTGCGCTATATTACGGAAAGAGCGAAGCATATGTTACAAAGACTAGACATGGAAGTTACTGGCAGGCATCGACGCGCAGTTTTCGACGGCGTAGGGACACTGAGTAAGTTCTTGTTCGGCACAATGGACCAACAAGATTCAAACCAAATTAGTTCCCGACTAAAAGATCTAGAGGCTGACAGTAAGCAAAATTTGGAACTATTAAAAGAACAGGTTAGTTTAGTTAAGTCTAATTACGAAAATACCCGAGAAAACTTTGATAAACTTCAAGTAGCCTTAAATGAGACGAAAATTCACACATTAAACGTTATCAAAACCTTTAAATCTCAAATAAATTTTGCGATATCAGAAATCAATTCGCTCCAGGCCAGAGTCACATTTGACGAGGCAACGTCTAGCGTAGTTATTCACCTACAGGAAATAGAACATCAAATTAATACTTTATCCATTATTCTCGGTTCTTTAGCCACTAAACACTTACACCCTCTTTTTCTTAGTTATCACCAAATTAGTGAGTTATTAAAGGAACTCCCTCTATCTTTCCAATTAAATACGGTAATGCATGATCCCTTTATATTACAGCAACTTGCATCTGTCGAAAGTGCCCATATAGGAGATCATCTCTTCTGTAAAGTAACCATACCCCTCATTGAAAAAGAATGGTTCACTATAAAGAAAGCTTATTCCTTACCTTTTCCGTTAGGAGAAAATATATTCGTTCATTACGAAATTGAAGATGAATACTTAGCTACGGACACAGGTGGAAATAAGTTCATACCCTTAAAAGAACAACAGCTGAATCTATGCGAGAAAATAAATTTGAATAAGTCTGCTAGAATTAGAGTCTGCCATTTTGCACTACCGATTTACACTACTCCCCAAAATAATTGCATCCTACTTCTTTTCAAAGGTTGGTCTGAAGCCAACGAGATTTGTGCTAAGGCACCAATCCGTAATAATCATAACGTTTTAATTAAAATGAATAGTGAAAACTCTTGGCTATATATTTTCCCACAGGAATCAGAGGTTAAATTGCATTGTACCGATTTTCAGACAACTCTCCGACTAACTCAATGCGGTATACTTTCCCTGAAACCAAATTGCCAAGCGCAAATTGATAATCTTCTACTGACGACTACAAACAAACTCACTAAGGCAGCTGAGGTAGTAGAAATTGACCTTGTACCGAAATTAGATCTTCAGCCATTTACCGAAATGCTCAAAAGTTTAAGTCCCGAAAATTAAACCTCGAAAATTCATGTCCAAAATTATAAGCAACATAATGACTTCCTAAAAGAAAAAGGTGCAGAATTTAATAATCTACTGCAAAAAATTCAGAAGGCACAAGATGACAGAGAAATTAGAAATAGAAATAAAAAACAAACCATTGCCCTCGGAGTGGCGGGCTCCGCTCCCATAGTAATCATTTTAATGCTAACATTAATATTCAAATTACGAAAGAGACACCACAAAACCCTAACTCCTATTATACTCTCAGCCCCCACAGAAAAAGCGGTCCGGGATAAGGAAGTTTCAATCGAACTAAACAACAAAAATCCTTTCGCAAAGGCAAAACCTAAAAAGGCACCAAGTTTAACACGAGAAACTAGCATGACCGTAAGGTCTAAGCCTAGCGAGTTTGAAATCCTCTAATAATAAATAAAAAAAAAAAAAAAAAAAAATGTTGCCTAAAAATTAGAGTAAAAACGATACGACATTAATACACTTGTAAAACATAACTCCAAGTAAAATAGCGTAACTCAATGTACAAAAAAAATGTACGAACATATGTATATGTATGATTCTTTCTTTACTTGAGCACACCAATGTAATTTAAATACCCCTAGCCTTAAATTAGACCGAAAAAATAAAAAACCTGCAGTGTGTTAACCGCAATATTACGCATATTTATTATATTATATACAGGGCCAAATAGAATAATTTACTCAAGATGTAAAAAAAAAAAAGATTTATAGTTACGGGTACCTATAGAAATAACGAATGTAACCTAATCTCCCTAATTTTATTACAAAAAAAAAAAACAAAAAACAACAGAAAATATTAAAATTAAAATAAATTAGAATAAAAAAAAAAAAAAAATCTTTCAATGTAATAACTACACAAATATATATTATACAAAGGGCTAAATAAAATATTTTACTCAGATAAAAAAAAAAAAGATAAAAAAAACATGTTTACGTAGAAAGAGAAATTGTAACGAAGGCGAACACCGCTCATCTTTGGCGTAATTCTATTCCATAGTTTTTTTTTATTTTTTACAAAAATTCTTGGTTCCGGACAAACTCACTGGCGGCTTAAAGCATTACTTTCTATACCCGAAGATATATGATACGTCATATACCTTCTTTTCGATGGTGGAGGAATGTAATGTATTATAATTATATATATATATATATATATATATATTTATATATTCGTGCAATAAATCACAAATTATAGATCAGAGCATTGCGAAATTCCCGACCTGGATTAACATGCATTTTGCAATTAATCCAGTGTCTTCGCAAAAAGCATTCACCTCTTGCAACCATAAATAAGAAACGAAAGTATGCGCAATTCTGCTGATTCGTTCTGATCGCAGAATTGGGTCACGAAAGTGACGAAAGGTAAGTGCGCTCGAGAACCAAGAAGTGACGAGGAGTTTGATTTTGGAGTTTGAACGGTGAGCGGTTTTCGGTCTTGAAAAGAATAAATTGAATTAGATTAAAAAAGAGAAATTAACCTAGCAAAAATAGAAAAGGTGTAGTTTAATGTTAATAAAGTGAAGTTGGATAAGGATGTTTTAGAAATTAAAAAGGTGTTAATAATGAAGAGTTGTTTTAATTACAATTATCTGACCCGTGAAAAAAGATATGTTACACGGCGGTTGCGCGAAAAGTCAGTTGATTTTTGAACTTAGTCACGGCGGTTACGGTTGTTGTGTAAAAAGAATAAAATAATAAAATTAAAACGGGAAGGTTTTAGTTGTGGAAAAATAATAAATTGAAAATTAAAATAAGAACTTTTTTGTTGTGAGCAAGAAATTTAAATTAAAGTTTTTGTAGTGGAAAATAATGTTAAAATAAAAGACAAAAACGAAAGTGAAGAGAGTATTATTGAAATGAATCCAGTTCGGAATCGTATAACAGTACTTTTGTTTGACTGAAAGTTTTTCTGTTGATTTCTGTAGCATGTCCTTATCTGATTTCAGTTTTGCATTCGTAATAATTACTTTAAGCTTCTTGTTTTCTCCTTCGAAAATGTACAGTAACCTTTCAACACACGTTGGTGAAACACCGGATCTGTATATGTATTGTTAAACTTTTATGAATTTCCTCCTAAATCTGGAAAAATAAATTGTTACGAGAATATATAGAACAAGTTCCGGGATAAAGAGGACATGACTATTATCAGAACCCGGATTTCGGGTCACTTTTTCCCGTCAACCTTTTTTTATTCTCCGTTCGCAAGCTGCGAAACCGTAGCATTTTATGTTTCGTCTACAAAAATGAGTTAGATGACATTGAAGACTACTTATGCCTACTGGCTTTCTGACTTACTCACTATTTCTAGCCGAAATCTGCTTAATGTCTAGGTTTCTATTTGTATCTTTTAAGCTCTGATTATTATTCTGCAACATCCCATTCGATATACCTTCCATGTTCCAGTTTGGAATGATATCTATTTCCGTCGAGTCAAACATTTTTCCTAGTGCCTCTGTAATATTCGAATATTACTGCAAAAGATTTTATCATATGAATATATGTTTGTAATGCCTAATGCCGTGCTGTCTAAAGTACTTTGACGTTGCTGGTTCGGTAGGAGATTTTTGCTCGACTGCCAATATTTCGTTCAGTAACAAACGTCAGAATTTAGCTCTGGGTAGCTACAGTGGAGTTAAGGGTCCAATTGATAACACCTGACTTGAGTTCAATTTATGCCTTTATTTCTTGCAGTCCGTCATACCGTTCATCTAGCTGTAGGAATTGTAGGCAAGAATACACTAACATATACTCATTTTACATTTTTAATGACTGCAAGAAATAAAGGCATAAATTGAACTCAAGTCAGGTGTTATCAATTGGACCCTTAACTCCACTGTAGCTACCCAGAGCTAAATTCTGACGTTTGTTACTGAACGAAATATTGGCACTCGAGCAAAAATCTCCTACCGAACCAACAACGTCACAGTACTTTAGACAGCACGGCATTAGGCATTACAAAAACATATTCATATGATATAATCTTTTGCAGTAATATTCGAATATTACAGAGGCACTAGGAAAACTCTCCCGTTGTACACATACTTACTTGTGGCTTCCGCTGTTCACGTACTACCACTAGTCCTCAGTTGGTCGCGTATTAGTGACCAGAAAACTTTTCCCTTTTACAAGTACTGACTGGTAGATTCCGTTGGTCACCTATTACCGCCAGCTCTCCATTTTTCACGCACTGGCATACAGTACGGTTTTCCGTTGAACACGTATCAACTAAAGGCTTCCGTTAGGTACGTATACAACCAATAGTCTTTCCGTTGTTCACGTACAGGCTTGTAGGCAAGGTTTGGAGGCGAAGGTAGGTTTTCTTGGTCTCCCCGACAAGCCAATTTAACTTGCTAGAAATGTATACGTGAAATTCGGGTAGCCAGTTGAAGGTGTCTAGTGAATATATATTGCCCTACTTATAATATGGATTCAAAAAGCTATTGTGAATTATACGAAGCAAAATTTTCTATAGAAAACCTCACGCATAGTTCTATTAATGTCCAGCTGTGTACAGGTTCGTTACAGTACAGTAAACAATTTTATTAAATAATTTCAATTTGATTAGGGTTTGTTTTCATTCTTGGTGTCTTCCAAAATAATAAGACTTTTAATTTTTTAGTAGGTGTAATATCTTCAAACTGATGAAATAAGTTCTTCGAGTCTCCGTCTCGATTGGTACTTAGGTACCTTCCTTTTTCTATAAAACTAATTCAAAGTCTCTTGAGGCTTGATACCACTCACACGTGGTCTCCAATCTCTTTATAAATTTGTATAAATCTCATTATATCGTAAGACTTATATATGTACTCGAATTCTTTCCTGCTTGAAATATTTAAGACGAAGAACTCCCCTTTAAATTTAGGTTTATTTGTTAGAATACTTCCGCTACAAAATCAATAGATTTTCCACTTCCCGCTATACTACTAGAAATTCAACGCAGGCAAACTCAGGGGTTACCGTCTTATTTGATTCTCTCAAATATTTGACTTTTGTTAGAATTATTTTCCTATGGATTTAGCTGAATCCTACAGAAATCACTTTTTGGAGTATTAAGTGGAATTTGTTGGAATGTGGCGCTTCTAAGATTTATAAAAAAAAAAAACATAAAAAAAAAACATTTTTGTTGCGCAAGACTTTCTATTGAAAATTCAATCTATGTGTTCTAAGGTATTAAATGGATGGAGCGTGCTATACGAGAATTACATTTTTATTACGGGATGGTTGTTTGTGGACGTTGTTTTTTTACTTTTTGCTTTGAAGGGCATCTGGTTCGGCTGGAGTCAATATATGAAATATATAAAAAAATGTATTGTTCGTGATAATCAGAGAAACTCGTAATCAACTCCTAAAAGTATTTAGTAAAAGCTTGAATCGTGCTGATTTACTATTGTACTGGCATTTTTGGTACGTTATTTAAGTTATACACGTTGAGATAAATTGGAAACGTTAGGAAAACAGGTTATCAACATAAATTTACTGGCGGAATTAAAAAAAAAAAAATACGAAATAACACCCTAACTAGTGTAACATTAGCACTGACCAGCGGTCCCAAGGAGTGCGACTTAAGTTTGCTTACAAATTAATAATGTAAACAAAAAATTTTAATTTTAATATGTCTTATTGCCAAATGGAAGCCAAAAATCACAGTTCATTTAATTTGTTGTAACTTTTCATATACTACTAGTATACCTCAAAAGTTCATAGAAAGCATAACGATTTAAATAAAGTAGAATAAATAAAATAAAATAATAAAAAATATAGGAGAAGTGCATTAATTTCATTGATATTCAAAAAATTACGTTAAAGATTGTCGACTACAGGAAATCTGCAAAGCGTGTCATTTTTTTTCCATACATTTCTGCAAATCTCTATAGATTTCAAAATGTGATATGTCATAATGAGGTTATCAAAAATTATAGACACCTTTTCCTAAGAATCTATACTTACTTAACAACACACGCGCGGTAACATGGATCGCTGCATACACGTTTTCCCACAGCAAAAGGAATAATGGAAATTCCCGCTTCAGCAGTCTGGTGAACTAAGTAGGAAGCCACTGTAAAAAAATGTGAAGAGTTTACATTGTCAATGATATAAGATGAGTTAGATTTCTAGCGGTCCATAAGACCGCGCGTCTGTTGTTAAGGGTTAAATCGGAATTAAGGGTGACTGTATAGTTACGAATGGCATGTTTAAAGTTGAAGTCGAGTATTTGTTGGTGTTTGTGTTGAACCAAACACATAATTTAATGTACAGAATCCTTCTCTTGACAAGGGACAACATTTCAACCAGCACATGGCGCTTAGAAAAGTTCACTTAGTCTTAAACGAAACAACCCTTATTTTAACATCGAGTCAGTCCGGCAGAATAGTAAAGATCTGTAAAATGAAAAAAGCTAAAATGACTAGTAGTGGTAGCTTGTTGTCTCATATAAAAACTGTATTTAAAACTTTCACTGGATAAGTATTTGCAAGAGCTGTCAATAGCTTTTTTAACATGCTGCTATGTTGTAGCACGAATTGAGTGTACTGGACCTCCCAGCACTACTTTTTACTGTTAAAGACTGGATTATCTCACAAAATAAACAGGTGTAAGAGGTTGTTGATCGGATTGATCGTTGCTTAGGAGACATTTGCGAGGATAAATCTAGAAATAGAGCTCAACGATTTTGATACTCAGCCCATGTTGGAAACCGGCTGCCGTCTTTAAAAATATTAAGCTGCTTTTTTGACATTTAAAAAAGTTTTCATATACTGAGGATTTTTATACATAAATGTATTCGTATGTACACAAAAAACTTCATAAAGATCATATTTGACAGTGTTCGAAAGTGGATAAATTTTATTTCTTTGCTATAAAAAATGAACTCCGTGCTCTGTTTCAAAAAAGCTAAAAAAGCTTTGTGACGACTAGGTTACGTCGAATATAATATTTTAAAAGTGCTTAGTTGAATTTCGTTGAGGTCTACAACCACATAATTATGAGTCCTCGGAAAATAAGAATTATGTCACAACTAAAGAGATATTCAATAAAATCCTCGATACTTTTTGGTGTTCTTATTGGGCATTTTCCGGTCAAATCTTGTTCTGTCTATTGCTTTAGGTTGTGTTCTAAAATGATTTCTGATGTCAAAATGTCTGGATGAGCTTACCAAACCTCCATTCATAGCCTCTCTTACATCAGTTTCATTAATCTAGCATTGCAACTGATCATAGTGTCATCGCCGCGGAACTTTAAACAACTTAAAATCTAAATATAAATTAAAACTAAAACAAATCATTTTTCACGATTATTCCACGTCGAATTTAAAACGCTTTTCATTTATTTCTTGACCCTTTAGGCAATATCACCTAGAAAGAAAAAAACACTCAATTGAAATTACTTGAAAACAACTCCAAATCGCCACAGCATTCCTCCAAATTATTTGCATTCTGAAAAGGCAAAAGAAATAAACAAATTAATATTCAAAAACAAATACTAATACAAGAAAGGCAAAATAAAGGAACGTACCTAAATACTCATATTGATAGCACTAGATTCCTACATCACCATCACTGATGTCTGAAGTACGTAAGTGCAGTCTGATGTGCAAAGTACTCCCTCGTTTTCAGCTGTAATACGCACAGCTAAAGCACTACACATGCAACGCTGCGCAACTTTTTTCATCGCCCCTATTTACTCTGTACATTTTTAGAGTATAAATAAAGCGGGGGCTCGAAAAAATCATTACATTTGTAGCAGTCTTCTCAGACGGATCAGAGGTCTTTGAATCTGACTAAGTTAAGGAAAACTTTGGGCATATCGAACCCCTAAGTTACATAAATTATTTCGTTTTAATAATTTATTCTAAAAAGATGGATCAGTAGGACTGACTCTGACGCTTATTTTATGCCGGAAGGTCCTTTGAATTTCGACAAAACAATTTATATAGGCAGCAGTGAGGCCTATTAAATTATTTTTACTTTACATGAATAGACACTAATAAAATTTTATCTTTACAGATTAAAGCGGCTGTTCGATAATAAATAGTTTTTTATTACGAAACTTTCTGGTTCAAGGTATAATAATTAATATAAAACACCAAACTCAATTTACCAAGATTTATTTACGAATTCAAAGTACGATGCTTATCCATATACGACTTGAACAATAATAATTTCTAGCTGGTCACTGATAAAAATTGTACCTACAGACGAGACCAAGTCTAACGGTTGCAATAAGTTATTGTGATATAATTACAATCTAACTGGACCAAGAATTGCAGACTATGATGGAATTTAAAGTATTTTTCGATTTTACGGCAAGTTGCAAAATTAGAATCTAGCTAACTGTTCGGTACATGATTGACTTATACAAATAAAACTTGTAGTAGATTGAAGTTATTATTCCTACTTAATTATGATATGCTTTTGATGATTATATTTAACAGCGGCATTTGCTTCATTTTGTTTTGAGTTCTGATCAGTATTATTTTTATTGTTATTTGTATTAGTATTTAGTAGGCAATGAATTTTAAAAATAGGCTTAAAGCCAAAAATTGTGATAAATAAAGTTTGACAGTTTGACATATTAAAGAAATCATCTTCTCATTCATTGAGCACCGGCATCTCCCCTTATTTCGCTTAGACCTGTATAGGTCTAAACAAATATTATGCAAAGACAGTTTGCCAGTCTTCTTCTTCTTTTTCTATTAAGTCTCGATTCGTCGTCAATAATTCATTGAAGTCTAGTAAAAATTGTTTTTTGTATTTTTCAGGCTGCCATAAATATAGTTTCGAGTCCAACAGCAATAAAATTCAACTTTAGTGATGTATTTGATGACACATCGACCACTGAAAGTGATTTGGAGAATGAGCTCGAGGTATTTTTCTCACACAAATACGTAAAGTGAAATACCGATTCATATGAGCATTATTTAATATGTTCAGCGAAAACGTGCAAAAAGAATGGGATGGTCATCATGGTCAGAGTGTTCCCGGGCTTGTGACGGTGGTGTTACTTAGCAGCTAAGAAGAAGAACCCAATTTAAATGGGTACCACATTACGATTACGTAGAACCTTGTGCTCTAATTTGCAGGTACGATACGATATATTTACGTCAACAATTATATCCCCACAACACCATTTATATTACAAATGTGTGTTGTTAGGTTTGATGCAGGACCATTTTCAGAATTTCAGTAAGTATTCCAAATATTACTTGTCGTATGTGAATTACTTCATCACAAACATAATTCAGGAATTCCCTCTGATGAACATGAAACCGACCTCAGCATTTCTGTTGAAAACCACTCACGTTTTGCTAAATTAGATATTGTTGGCTACCTAACTGCCTGATAGCGCCGAAACCTACAATATGTCCATATCACTTATGTGATGCCCAAAAACAGGGACGAATGAAATATTCAAGTAGGGAATAAATATTTCACCTCCGGTATTGCTCCTATGAACCTTGAAGTATTTGTTTTTGTTGCTGATTTCTCACTATTCCTGCGAACAACTAAAACTGAACGCATGGAAGTCTCTCTATGCAAAGATCCTGGCGTAAACGTAAACATGTTATGGTTATAGCATTGGTTTTCATATACTAAATTTATAACTCTATAGCCTTCTTATCTTAGATGTCTTTCCCCTGAGATGGCGGTAAGACAGAGCACGTAAAACACTTTAGAGCTTCGTCTTACCATCTATGAATAATCGCAGGTTGCAAAAATGAACACAACCCACAAAACAACTAGCTCATTCTTGGAAAAAACATCTTCTCCACTGACAACCATGCTAACCCCTTTCCCATTATCCCATTCCCCCACCCCAATTTCCTACATGATAAACGGGTGAATAATATTTATGGTTTCATCACATATTCATGAAAATCTGTCCGAATAAATAATTAAGGGAATTTTTGGGGATGCACTCCCCCTTAATATGAAAATCCGGTATAATTGTCCCATTTTCTTCTTCTTCATCTTTTTATTTTGACCTCCCCAGCCCACTTACCAGACGATGCATGAACTGTAGATGTTGAACGTGGCGAGTCCGAACCTTTTGATGAGCTGAGCTTTATAGTCCAGTTGGCGAGTAGAGTTCAAGATGGTACATTATGTCGGCCTGGAAACCTTGACATGTGCATTCAGGGAAAATGTCAGGTAAAAAAAATTTTTTTTTTAAGTCTATTCTCGTTTCAGAAGAATTGTCTTAAATTTTTTATAGGCTTTTATAAGAAAAAATAAAAATGAGATACATAAGCAAAACGTTTTTGTTGAAAGCGTTCCCTTTATTTGTTATCTTTAACTTTCGCAAGGCTTTTCAAAGTGAATTTTAATTTTTTGGTTTACGTTTATATCGCTGTCTGCCTCGCTCCATACACCGTGCATAATTTTACATTTATTTAATTTTACAGCTGGCTAAAGATGTTATTTTTGGAAAAAGTATGCATACTTGATTTTCCTAAATAATCAAACATCAGAATTTTAAGAGACCGTACGTAGTCGAATTGAGATTTAATAAGCTCAATTTAAAGTGAGCAATTAAAAATTTATTTGATCGCTTTTTACTTGCTTTACATAAATTATTTTTTAAGTCGGTATTACTTAGTCTTAAATCCCTAATTAATGCATAATACCATATAAGTGTTGTTTAGCTTGAAAAATATATTGGGGATTCCTTCTACTCGCCAACATAAAGATTCATATTGCATTTGCATTGTTGTTAGAACGAAAAGCTATAGTTGATGGGTATATCATGCAGTTACAGTGTAAGTTCTTAATATTATAGCAAAGAAATAAAATGAAATTTTCCCCGTATTACAAATTAATTGTTTATTTATATATTTATTTATTTTTATTTAAACGCACAGTTGAGGTACTAAGATCATAGATATGTGCATACTCCAGCTGAACAAATGACATGAAAACAAAAGTACTATGACAAAGTAAAACTAATCTATCTAGAAAATGTACACCTATCTAGTATCAATCTATAAAAAATATGAAACAAACAATTTGAAAAAGAAAAACAGAGGAGAAAGCAACTACAGGAAAACTATGCATGTACATATATCTATGCATTATAATAGCTATACCTAGAGGTGATCATATCTCCGTAGACCGAATATATACCGCGCTCCGGCATTAAATGCGGCATTGAGCTTTCTTCTACATGAGGAATCAAATTTATTGAATTATTGGAAGGAGCAGTACTCTGACCAGACGTTCACGCAATTGGTGTGGTGTTTACCTGGAATGACGCCAAAAATTTCTTATTCCTTGGTAAACTTTTAAAACCTTAGTATCAATATACTTATGGCAAGATAACCAAGAGTCAATATGCATTTCCCAACTTTTCTCTACTTCCGTATATTCGATGACTATGTTATCCAAAAACAGAAATAGCAAGGGGGACGAATCGACCTGCCGATTATAAAGAACAGTACTCTGGGATTTCGAAGGATATCACAACAACTTGTTCGCAGTCGCCCAGTAACTGATTCAAGATAAGTCTTAATTAAATTTAAAAATTTTAGTATACCCATGCTAGAAACAGGAGACGAGAGAGAAATTTTTACATCATCAGCGAAAAGTAAAATCGAACAGTGTGTAGGAATCAGAACTATATCCCTGATATACTTTAATGATATAGTTCTGATCCCGAATAACAAAGAACCTAATATTGAGGCTTGTGGTATTACTGAATAAGTTCTTAATAACGCTGAGCTACGAAATCCACGTACAGTGACTTGAGTACGATTCATTAAATAGGAAAGAACGAAAATTGCTGCTGAGCTACAAAAATTAAACTGATCAATTTCTGGGTTAGTATAAAATGATCGATTCAATCAAAAGCTTTAGAAAAGTCAAAAAGCATAATACGGCGAAATTATGTTACAGGAGTAATTAACTACAGGAGCGACGAAATTATGTTACTCTTAGATCTAAAATTAGATTTTGTTTAGCAGCGTTAATATAAATTTTAATTTAAAGAGAGTGGATAAAGAAGAATTTTAAGAACTTTTATATTTAACGATTCTAAATCAAATTAATAAATACGAGAAGAAAAAACAACAGCCTCGTCCGGGGTTTGAAACTGGGACATTTCGCTTGCCGAGCGACTGCTCTTACCACTGAGCTAAGGAGACAGATGATTTTCCCTCTTGTACCCATCAATTTGTTAGTAGCCTACTAAGCCACGATTTGCTTTCAGCTGGCATTAACCAGAAACGATGGAAGCGCACAAATAAATTATAAATTCAATTTTTATTTATTTTTTCCCGGACGGGAATCGAACCTACACTTGTTAGAATCAGTCAATGATGGATAAAGAAGAATTTTAAGAACTTTTATTTTTAACGATTCTAAATCGAATTAATAAATACAAGAAGAAAAAACAACCGCCTCGTCCGGGGTTTTAAACCGGGTCCTTCTGCTTGCCGGGAAAAAATAAATTAAAGAGGGTGGTTTGAGTATTTCAAGTGAGTGTACAGCACTGACATGTATATAAATGGACTTCTCGTTGAACCAAAAATGAATGAAAGCAAATGGCACTATTTTCATATTCCAGTCTCTTCCCATGACAGCATACTTTCCAAAAATGCATAAAAGCATATGGCACTATTTTCATATTCTAGTCTCTTTCCGTGACAGCATACTTTCCCACTGAACTGTAACGATTGGAAACAAGAAATTGTTTAATGTTCAGCGGTATTTCCAGAACTGGCAACTTGGTAAGCCTTTCTTACTAGAAAAGTTTCATAAAAATTACTTACTCCGGCCAAAAAAACAATAATCCCAAATACTTTTGTGGTAAATTCGGTAAATCTTACTGTCATGTATATGACAAAATTCGAAAATAATATAAATATAGCGGCAGTTTACGACAGTTGGTAGCATTGACAACGAGAGCATACTTTCTGGAATCAAAACTGGTGCCACATGAAACAGGAGATCAGGCAGTCCATTTATATACTATATATATTCTAAAAGCCCCCGATAGTTTGCTCCCAATAGAAGGGCTGTCTTCGACCTTTTTCATATTACAGTCTTCCCCATGTCGACCTGTAATGAGTATTTCACAGGAGCTAAAAGAAGACCTTTTCGATTAAAAGATTCTTGATAACATCTTGGTTATTGGAGTATGGCTTTCAATAGGCGCTGATGATATCTATGTTAACATATCGATAATCGAAGTCAGATCTCTGTAGATTCAAAACAATCAATGAATGATATACATGTATCCAGCGACATGAATACCTGTGTAACCTTTAACAAATTGTTTTCTTCTCCAGTTCTGTTTTTATAGTTTTGTTAATTTTAATTTAAAATATTTAAGTAAACGAAATTATAATAAAAAAAATCGTGGTATTAAAGTTCCAATAAAATAACTGTGTGTCAGTGAAACAGAGACTTTCACTAACTCATGCTTGTTAAAGATAAGCCAGTTTTATGTCCAAACGATAAAACATTATAATTTTCTGTCCAGAAAATCGTATTACATAAATACACAGCACAGTACCTTAATCTATATAAACTGTTCCACCACCGCAAGTGCCAAAAACTGACTGAAGTAATTGACAAACTATCTTTCTATTTCATGTACAGAAATACACCTAGGTTGGTTGGAAACATTTTTCGAAACGAACATATTAAAATTAAAACCGGCCTAGTGCGAGTCGGACTCGCAAACGAAGGGTTCCGTACCATCGTACAAAATTTAACACTATGTATACGTAAAAAAACAGGGTTTTTCAATGGGGCCCCTTCAATTTTCAATTTAATTTAATTTTAATTTTTTGTTGCTATATCGGCAATATATACACACACTTTGTGAAAATTTCAACTGATTACGTAGTACGGTTCATGAGATACAGCCCGATGACGGACGGACGGATATCGGAGGCTTAGTAATAGGGTTCTCGTTTTTACTCTTTGGGTATGATCCCTAAAAAGGCATCACTGAATAAAAATAAGTTTTACTTCAATTTTTACTTAAATCTAAAATAAAACATACTAACATAATAAAAAATTAACCCTCGAGCTTCACGAAATTCTATGCGGTAGTAGGAAAATCAATTATATTCATATTCTGAGCTCTGGAAACTCTATAAAAGGTCTGAAATTAATATTATTTTGTAGTTCATATGGTTGCAAAATACTAAAAAGTTTTACCTTTCTGACTGAACAAATATCTGGGAAACAAGTTATGCTTTAGTTTAAAAATATTACACCAACATAGTATATCAAGCATTAATTTTACAGATGTCCATCTGCCACAACGTAACAGAATCCATATTCCTTCATCTGATGTCTCGTTAATGTTTCCCCGGTACTCATAAAGACAATATTCGAAATGTGGCTCTATTGTACACTTCTAATGCACTTAACATCCAAAGATTATCTCTAACTCTTCTGAAATAGTATATTTTTTTATCAATTTTGGTACAGATATAATTGAAATGATCTATGCGCTTTAATATTTAACTTATTCGTTTTTAACCATTTCCAAAGTCACCTCTAATACATTACAATGCAATACATTACCTAACGTATCATCTAGAAAGGGTGTTAATTTATAGTGGTCCAGAATATTACCCATATAGTTATAAGAAATAAGACACAGCAATGATTCCATAATAGAACCTTAGGGTACCCCTAAGGCACATGTTATTGCTTCTGACATAAATTCGGTAACCTTAGTCTTCTGCGATGTATTCCCTAGAAACAATTGAAACCAATTGTGTTCTCTTTCTTTCACTCTGTACTATCTAATTTGTCCATGAGAATATTTATATCCACCGTCTCAAAAGCCCCTTCATGTCTATAGAAATAGCGATACTAAATTTGCTTTAATCAATAGTTTGCTTCCATTCCATTATTAAACAGTTGAGAGCCTGACTGATATTCAAAAATAATGCCATGCCCTTCCATATATTCAATCAGTTGCAGTTGAATTACCTTTTCCAGATATTTTTCAGATAAATGGAGCATATTTACCGGCCTAAGATTCTCGGATAAATTCGAATTTTTCACTTTTTGTATAGGAACGATAAGGGACCCCTTCAAAACCTCCGGAATTTACCAGGTGACAACGAAGAGTTAAGAATGTTAACTAAAGTAGTTCTAATGACATTTATCCCATTCCGATCGAAAAGATAATTTTCTGATTATTTTAAGCTTGTTTCCTTTTAATTCCAACCGTAATAAACTTTACATACCTTTCTAAACAAAATTAAAACTTTGTCTTAACCTTGCGATGCCCCAAACAAAATCTCTCAGCTGAGTACTAACTTAGAATAATAAAATTACAAGAAGTGACAGGAAGAACACAAAATGTGCAACCAATTCTGTTCGCACTCTGTGCCACATCACCTCCAGTTGAAAAATATTTAAGCTGTGCTCATCAAAGTTGAAAACCAGATAGCTTGAAACGATTTATACCCTAGATGAAATCATAGGGGTATACTAAGTTTGTCATTCCGTTTGTAACACCTCGAAATAATGATGGTAGAGCAAAATGGATTGGACACCCATTCATAATATTTAAAGCTATTTCGATTTTTGCATGTCCGTCCGTCTGTCCGTCCGTCCGTCTGTGCGCACGATAACTCGAGAACGCGTATACTTAAAGAGCTGAAATTTTGTACACGGACTTTTTAAAAAAAAAGTAAAATTAAGTCCGAAAATGAGACAAATCGGGCAACTCCTTCGTGGGGTTGCCATATAAAAATTTCGTTTTCCGCTATATATTTGGACACTGCCTGAGAACGCATCGACGTAGAGAGCTGAAATTTCGTACATGATGTTTTTACTACATTAGCAAATAAAATGTCAAAAATGGACTAAATCGGGCAACTACTTCTTGGTGTTGCCATATAAAAATTTCGGTTTTTTACGTATACTTTGAAAACGATCAGTCCAAGTCATTTTTATTGTACTAAGAACTTCTGCAGAATACGAAATCCTATAAAATTGGTTTTAATCATTTTTTCTGTGCGATAAACAGTTCTAGAGATATATGCGAAAAACAACTTCAAAATCAAACTTGAATAGATCGGTGACCATAAGAAATTTAATACGGGCATTCATCTAGGGTATCATAAGAATTGGTCTTAGACCAATGTGTTTTGGACTTCTGTAATTTGGATAGGAATAGAGACGTAAGGGTGTGGTAATGTTCTGCATTCATTTCATGTATATTTCCTTCTAGCGACGGGCACTCCCAACTAACAAACTCTCCAGAGAAAGACTCTTACAAATTGCAAAAGTATCTCATAAAAACCTCTTAACACTCTTGGATAGTCTCATAACATAATTCTTATAATAAGACTTAAATATGTCTCATAGTACTATTATTATGAGAGATTAATGCTACTAGAACTGTTAAAACTTTTACTCTTATATTAAGATCATCTTTGTACTCTTGTTTTGAGTGCCAGAAAACTTATATTCTTATTGAGTATTTTTTATGAAATGTTAACTCTCAAAGAGATATACTCTCAAAAAAATGTACTTGTGAGTACTTAAGTGTTATGATACTTATATGAAAGTTATTGTAAGAGTTCAAGTATAGTACAACTCATAAAGATGCTCCTATGAGTGATAAAGTATTAACAGACCTATATGAACACTGTTACTAGTGCAAAACGATTGTTGTTCTTATTAAAATTACCATAGACGTCACTCATTCATTAATTTCGGTATTGATTTGTCAAAATGTATTGGAAGAGAGTTAAAAGATCTACTAATCTTCGAAGGAAAATAAATAAAATTTATCTTGAATTAAATAAGCCCAGGAATGTTACAGTAAAAAATAAAGTTTCTGTGAATTTCAAAAGTTGTCCCAATAATACTAAGCAGTGTTCGGGAGTTTTACCTAAAGGTAAATATTAACTATTTCATATGATGATGCACATTCAAAATGTATTTCTCTAGAATATGACAGCAACATTCCTATTCAAAACATCTCGAATGAAGGTCACGATGCTGCGATTTCTGCTGATAACATTATAATACTATCCACCCTTCGGTGTCACAGTTATCCTCCATTAATTTAATTTCTTCTTCAGCAGCTTCATAAGTTATTAATTTTTCTCTTTATTTTGGTGTAATACTGGGTCGTCCACTTTGTATCTGGCTTTGAGTTCGCATCTTTTAGCAATTTTTGGATTGAGACTTTTTTGGAATTTGGCCAATACAGAGTCCCCATTTTCTCCCAAGCGTAAGGCGCAGCAGTAAGAAATACTTCCACACGTTCAATCGTTTGAACTACTTTCAGAATGTCATGAAAAATTAAATAGTTATAATGCACTACAAAACGTCAGAAAATAGTTTGCTTCATTACATTATTTCAAAGTTTTAATAATTAATGCGCAATTATCTGTCTTTCGATGACTCTTCATGAATGACAAATGTCAATTCTAGTGTGAAACGCTCATAATAAAGGCTCCATGTTTATTGTGAGAGTTGTAATCTCATAACAAGAGTTAAAATGTCTCATATTAAAACTTTAGTTCTTATAGCAAGAGTTATGTATAGTATCACTCTCATAAAAACCATTGAAGCTCTATACGCAGACTTTTGCTCTCATAAAGAGAATAGCACCCTTATATGGAGGAAAAAAAGTGTAGAACACTTGTAAGGAAAGTTGAAGTTCTTATAACAAGAATTTTATTCTCGTAAGAAAACTTAGTCAAAAGCCGCCATATTTTCTTTTGATATGGAGGTTTTAGGGAAAAACAAAATTCCATAAATGCAGCTAATTTACGCAATTTAGTATTTATAAAATATAAAAAATTACGTTTTATAGAAAATAAAGTGTTTTATATGAATTTAAACTAAATCATGGAGCATTACTGAAGTTTTTATTTTCTCCCATATTATAAAACAATTTATAGAAAATTTAAGATTTTGATTAATTATGAGGCGTCTTGCTTTTTTTCGAAGTGAAATGTCTATTATTACCAATAAAATTTCAATCCCCATAAAATTTTGGCTTATATATGCGAAAAAATTATTTTCATTATTTTCTAAAGTTCATAAACACATATTTGTATTAAATTGTCGTCCACTTTTATCTACATATATCATAGAAAATGAAATGTAATATACCGATTTTCTAATAAATTAACTCTCATGAAGTTTCGTTTACTCTGCAAAAATAAGATCTCCGAGAGGTATTCTCTACAGCTCTCTTTCTAAAAGTTCTGGTAAGGAAAGTGTAGCTTTTATAATAAGATTATACTAATTATAATGATACCCTTATGAGAATACTAAAATGCTCTCATTAAAATTCAAATAGTGTTCTTATGAAACTTACTTAACTCTCACACAAAGGGCTAACGTATTTTTATAAGAGAAAAATAGCTCGCATAAGTGCGCCATTTAATTCTGACAACACATTCATAAAGCACTCGTAGAACTCTACAAGACTGAAAAAACAAGGGCACTCAAGTGCATATATCCTCTCATAAGACGCTTGTAGACCTTTATGAGATGAAAATTGTTAGTTGGGCTGTTTTCTGAGATATTATTCTTGGAAGCCGGATTGCTTGGTCTGCCTACCTACCGCTTGGAAAAGGAAAAAAGAGATAATGCGAGAATTTTTTCATCAGAATTTTTTGTTTTTAATTTATTATGATTACATTTTTGCACATTTGCTCTGGTTTTCATGGTTTTTAGGTGAGTGCGATTGCGTAAGCATGGGAAAAAATAAGCAATTATGATTTATATTTATATTTCATTTATTTCATTTATTTTATATTTCATAAGTACAAAATAACGGTAACGTATTTTAGAATAATTTTTATTGACAAAATCAATGAGTGGAAGCAAGGGCCGGTTATAGGATGGATTGGATGGGATGGTAGGATGGTTACACCGAATAATCTATGTAGATGGAATGGATGGTTAAATTGAATGAATGGAGGAAAGGAAGGATAGGTGATAGGATGGACGCGGCACGGAGGCGAGAAAAGTTAAGGATGGAATTTTGGTTATTTACATTGTTAAGTTAATATAAATGATAGACACTTTTTTATTCAGTTTTTTTCTTGTGTTTACTTTATTGTTAAGTTGTTTTTTTTTTATGCGGACACTTGTTTACTTCACGGCTTGATCTCAATCGTTGCCAGGGGAACGGAAGGCAGGCTCCTGCACACTATTGGGTCCTGCAAGGTAATTGAGAGAGTGAGTAAAATTACTAAGTGAGAGGATTCCTTTTATCTACATCAAACTACACACTCCTCCACTCTACATCTACACATTCGATCACTGAAACCTCAAAATAATTGATCACTCAGACCATTCCAACTGTTCACTTAGACCACTACAACCGACTACTTAGGCCCGCCTACATATTCGATCACTGAGACCTCTAAATAATTGATCACTTAGACCATAAATACAACACACACGCAGCCACACACACAATCAACCAAACAACTATAATACAGATTGACTATACTACTCTACTTAGTAATATTAAATTTAAAAGACTATAATATCCATTCACCAACTTATAGATTATTCCACACTTTTTTAAATTGTACCCACTTTTATTTTCTCAGCTAAATATTCGCGCACGCGGGAGGACTGTCTGACGACTAAAATGAACAGTCTCAGTTTCCTTATTTTCAACTTGATACCTGTTAGCCTGTTCTGAGAATCAATCCCAGAAACCCAAATTAACAGGGACAAGGATAATTACTTTTACAAGCAGCCTCTCAGCGGTGCCGACCTATACAGGTTATTTTCGGTTCTTTCGTTTCAAGGATATTGCAGGAATGGTTAATTAGTTAGTTTTTATTGCAGGTGAAATAACTACGCCTAAGAGATCTAAGCATTTTATTTTATTTTATGTTATTGTCGGCATCTACCTTTTATATTTTGTGACAGCTCGGCCATCCCGACTATCTGAACGTCCCTGTTCTGACTCCCCCACGATATAACCATCCGCATAGCCAGCACTTGGCTTTCCAGGAGTCCATTTTTTCAGTCGATCTACAGCTTCAATACTTTCGTATTTATTCCTTTTGGTACGATAAGAACCACGAAGCTTACCGATGACATATCGGTCATTTTCTAACACACGTTTTATCTGGAAAGGTCGTTCATGTTTGGGAACCAATAGTTCTCACAGACTGTCATCATTGTCTTTTCGATTCCGAAGTGCTCAAAGTCGTCTTTAGAATTTGTGACCTCATCTCCTTCGGAATAACCCATTTATCACCGTTATATGTTTTCTTATATATACGACCATCGCGTAAACAATAATCTGTATGAACACTTTTCTCAAAACTTTTTGTTGGCTTATCCTGCAGAATTTCATAGATTAGCTTAACGTTTTCATCATTTAGTTGTTCTGCTAAAACATAATCTGCTATATCGATTCGGAAAATCAATTCCTCTTCTAATAGTGTCTCATTTTCCACTGCATTACGGCTCAGTGCATCTACGTGAGACATCTTATTTCCAGGTCGATATTCAATAGTAAAAGATAATTCTTGCAGAAGAAGCTACCACCACGCTATCCTAGGTACAGGGTAGATTTTATTTGCGGCTGCTTTGATTGCATTGCAATCAGTAATTACTTTGAATGGTTTATCTATTAAATATGTGCGGTATTTCCTTAGAGTCTCTACCACAGCAAGAGTTTCCAATTCGTACGAATGGTATTTTTGTTCAGCCCTTGATGTTTGATGGATATAATAAGAAACAGGCCTTTGTTTTGCATTATCTTCTCTTTGGATTATAATCCCTGCAAATCTTTTCTGGCTTGCATCCGTATGTACTTCTACTTCCGCAGCTGGATTAAAAATAGCTAACAATGGTCTAGATGTCAGTTTCTGTTTTAAGGTTTCGAACGCAAATTCTTGTTCATTTTCACATTTCCATTATTGATCCTTTTTTATTAACTGAGAAGTTGTTTAGTTAAAATTGCATGTCCTCCAATAAACTGGAGAAAAAAACCGGTTAACTCAAGAAATTGACGTATGTTATGCACGTTCAACGGCCTGGGAAAATCGCTTATACTTTTCTTTTTATCCAAACCTGGCCGGATCCCATCTTCGTTTATTTCAAAACTCAAATAGTTTATTTTTGTTTTAAGAAAATAACATTTTTCTGCATTAAGTGTCAAATTATGTTGCTGTATGAGTTCTAAAACGTTCTCTACTCTTTATTGTATCTTTATATCATTTGAATTTGGTTGATTTGAAGGCTCCACATTTTGATAATACGATTCAGGGGGAGCGACTGTTACCCCTGTTCCCCTCTAGATACGCTTCTGGGTTTGCTATAAAACTTTAAATTAGTTAAAAACATTTTTTTTTAATTTTTTCTACCTATATTTCATTTTTCCTGCAAAAAATAACTGTAGTGGAATAAAACTTTCACCTGCAGTGCTCTAGGCTCGTTGGAAAGTTAACCTTTTTCTTAATCCGAGGTTTAACAATTATAAAGGAGCTAATTTTTTTTTCTTCCAAAAATCAAGTAAATCTAAACTCGGTTAACCGTCTGCAGAAGATTTTCTGCATTGATGCTTACCTGTAATTTCTAAAAACGAATGTTCATTTCAAAGATCTTTCAACGACTGACAACGACCTGATTAAATTTTCCTATATGTGTTTATTGACAATGTTAATGGAATCTCATCCAATCTCAAAATCACTCCCCCGAGTCCACCTGTAAAATTTGAAGAAAGTTTAAACCCTTAAACCCCATAGCAGTAATAATTTAGAGCAGGTTATAAAATTAAATTGACTCCAATTCGTGAAAAGCCTTTTAAATTTTTCAATTTTATAAAAAATAATTCCCGACGTATCATTCAAATTAATCAAGAAAATCTTGATCTTGTGCAGAATTATGTTATGTATCTACTCGTAGCCTTGTAGGTATGTAAGTATACTGAACTATACCGTGTCGACCTACAAAGATTCCGTTATTCACAAATTTGTGACGCTTCTGAACATATTTTTTTCTTTTTTTCTTTTCAGCGAGTCGGCTGCGACTTAAAAATTGGCGCCCAAAAACGGTCGACGCATGTGGGGTATGCGGTGCGGATAGCAGTTCCTGTTCACAGCCCCTCTATCATTGGGAGGTGGCGCCGATGTCATTCTGTTCGGTTACGTGTGGTGGTGGTAAGTCCAAAACTCACTTTTATACAATTTTACTGTTGTTTTTACGATTTGTCTATTTTTGTGTTTTACTCCTCCTCATAATTCCCCCATTCTTGCCTGCGCGTTATTCTATTAGTAAAGCAAAGAAATACAAGCACAAACAGTATATCAGGGGGTATCCCCTTTTGAATTTTGGTGAAGTTCATCGGTAAACAAATCACTGGCAGCCATGAATTACTCAAATGCTAAATTCGTGTCGTTTTTCATTATTGACATCCACATTCAAGACGAATCTAAGTTGATACTATTGTATGTTCTTAAGACAGCCCCGCACTCAGTCCAGAAAATTTTGGTTCGACAATTTGTTAGGATATATTTTTGTAACCCTCTGTTGTGGGCGGGTTAAAGAAAGCGAAGGCAAATTTACAAGTTTTCTTATATAGACCAGGTGGAGGAACATCTTGCGAAGATAATCTGGCGGCATAGAAATTTCCAAACCTATTCTTCTACTCCTCCCTGTACATGTCCACGATCTGCCCGACCTTAGATAAAATTTTATCGAACCGCATTACACATTATTACACAATACAGGTATTGTTATTCGTTGGTTTTGGAATTTAATTAAGCCCATGGAATAACTGTAAGTAGGTAAATCCACGGATTTTACAGCGACGCACAAGATAATCCCATGTCAAGCTCTTGGGGAAAACTGGTTTTTAGTATAATTAACGATGTATTTGGTTTTGGAATAAGGAATTCCAGCGCCTCGACTTTGACCTCCAACCAGGGGCCGATGCAGCCCCCATCCCACGAAAGACCGCTGAAAAAAATTGCAGTAGATCTTTTGAATTTTTCCTAACAAAATGATTCACATCTATTCTACTGCACCTTTTGTAAAAAACGTAATAATTTCTGGAAAGCGTTCAATATGATACATTTAGGAAAGGAGGCCCTAGCTAGCACCTTGGCCTTCGCTCATGATTGTTGAAGCCTATAAAGAAAAAAGGAAGCGCGGATTCCTGTACATGAGCGTTGCTTTGCTCGGGGTGTTTGAAGCAGGACAGAAACTGTTCACGTTAACGCGATGGAAGGTTTGTATTCATAAAATTTCATAGTTTTTATAGACTATTTAACCCAAAGGTTAAATAAAAACAAAATGAATCTCCAGATTGGGAAAGTCTCAATGAGTATCCTAGAGAAATTGATTGGTCGGTCTGTTTTGCTTCAAGGGATGTTGGTGAATGCATATTTGAATTTAGTACAATTCTAAGTCTTGGGCATGGTTGAATATATTCAGTATTTATACAGCAGATCATAAAAACAACAAAATTGCTCTCGGTTTAACGATAAGTACAACTAAGTAGTAAAAGCGAAATAGTCTGCTTTTTACACCTATCAATTGTATCCTTGTCCAGAACTGAAACCCTATCCAAAGAGAAAAATTTCTTTTTGACCAGAATGTTAGAATCTTGGCAAGACGCAAAGCCAGCAAGGGCATCTGGTCCCTGGTCAAAACCATCAGGAGCAACTTCAGCAGTTTCTCTATTCTTTCCCTAGTTTACAATGAAGTGATTGTTGACTCCTGAATAAAACTAATATTTTGACGGTTAGATTCACTTAAAATTCTCCTCTTACACCCACTTCACATCTCCATTGTAGATGTGTGCAGGAGCCAATACACATCCTTGCAAAAGAAATGTTCAAGGTCCTTAAGGAGATCAACGTCTCCATATCTGCAGGTCCTGATTGTTTTAAACCCCGTTAAATAAAACATGTGCCTCATTCTTGTTTAAAGCTCTGCGAAAACTATTCTACTTGTCTTATTCGACAGAAAAATTTCCAATTGCTTGGAAACTACCTCACGTTTAGCCTATTCCCAAGAAAGGAAAGGGTAGCGATCCCTCAAATTATCGACCAATTGCAATTAGTTCGATTCTTTCAACGGTTCTTGAATCTATCATTAACTCCAAATTAATGAATTATCCAGAAAATAATCAAACTCTCAACGATCGCCAATATGGCTTTTCTTTTTCTGACTCTTTTTATGGAAGGTTGAAGCTGTTTTCGTAATTTTGGTGAATCCAAAATCATTGCCCTAGATATTTCAAAGGCCTATCATAGTGTCTGGAGCTCAGCCCTTTTAGCTAAACTCAAAGCACTTGGCCTCTCTCTTATCCTCTTCTATTATGGATGTAAAGTGTTTTATCTTGTCGCCTTATACGGATTATGTTAGATAATATCATCGCTTGGAGCAAACCGAATCGCATCGAATTCAATACATCTAAGCTCCAAACTGTCCCATCTCTTTAAAATAAAATCATTATTTTTCCACTCTCGTTTCTTTTGATAGAGCACTTCTTGACGATACACCGTCTTGTATTCTTGACATTAATATTTGCAGTAAGTTAAGCTGAACAGATCATAACTTCCTCTGGCCAAACAAGTATCGAAAACTCTTGGATTGCTGCAAAGGCGTAGGAAATATTTCAGCCCATCGATTCTTATCGCTCCTCTACAAGTCCTTTAGCTCATTGGTGTAGGCTTTAATGCAATAGAAATGAAAAAAAAGCTATTGTTTTCATATCATCATTGACCGCTAATCAATGATATTTAGATTATTTTTTGCATCTACTCTAAGCGTACCGTTGCAATCCATTGTACCTGTTTGGACGCATGCAATATTGAGGAAATAAAATAAAATGAAGCAGTCAGTGCCCTTGAGTTGTCGTGTCGGTACTATGTTCCTATAGAGATGTAGCGCGCTATATTAAATCAATGTGCTTTTTTCCTTAAACGCCAGTGTTTTAATAATTCCAAAATAATTAAATTAAATAAAACTATATTATTGACTGCTTTGCGCGTCCTACATTGGCGATATGGCCTTATCATATGGACTCACTCGACCACCGCCTCCATGTTGGTTGCCTTTCGCTCCTATATTGCTACATGCATTGCCAATGTTCTGATGAAGTATCTAGTCCGACCCCTGATTCCTGCATGCAATACTCGCATTGCAAGCCGCGCACATCCTTTTACCCTTCAAAATACTTTCGGCCGTTGAATAAAATTCCGTAATGATTTTTTTTCCATAACTGTGTGAACTTCTATCTTTCCTCCGGCATGCAATCTGCGAAAGTTTAAGGGTGACATACTTCGGCACCTTCACTACTCTCCTCACGTTCCCAAATTCCTTTTTATTATCACTTTCTTGACATGCTGTACTTTGCATCATAATTCATAGGATATCTCCTGAGTCACACTTTCTTAACGAAGTTATATACGTAGAAGGTATGCATCTGTTCTGTGAGTGCTATTTTAAATAAATGTAAATTTTTAATTCCTGTATTTTACAAAGACACGATTTATGATGATTCGTGAATTTAAATAAAATACATTTCCCTAGTTTTACTAATTAAAATGAATGAATGGAAAGTTTTACATTTCCACCATTTACAAACCAAAACAAAATGAATAATCTAATATCCCCTTTGACTTTTCGAAGTGGCAAAGGACCTTGAGCAACTTTCGGCGTGAGTGGTAGCCACTTGCTATTCGATTCGTATCTTTTAAGTGATAAATTTTGTGCATTTGACATTTGCGAGTGGCGGCGAGTGTCTTCAAACTTTTGTTCAGTTTTAATCATATACCATTTTTAAACCATAGCTGTGCCCCCCTCACAACAATCCTGGATCCGCCACTGCCCCCAACCAGTTAATTCGATTTCTGTGTTTCCATATAAACCAGTCGAGGTTATCCTCATCGAGGAAGGTTAAATTTCACGCACGTTTCGGCCTCATTATTGGGATTGTTGATGGATTTTCAATGTTTATTTCCGATAGAGATATGCAAATGAGTTATGGGATAGTAAATATCCGACCTGAATATCTGCAATAATTATTGCACAGGCTTATGTATTACCTACCCAACATAAATTTACTTAAATATGGCTACAAAGGAAATATATCCGAACTGGGATTAAGATACGTTCAGAGTTCGAACAAATGTATGCAAATTTATTTATCTACAAAGTGATCCAGGAATAAGGGAAGATTAAGTTATGGCTCTTCGTGAGATTGCAATGCTGAAAATATTATCTGTGTAATTCTAGACATAAATTTCCCTTGAGCACGTAAATTCAATTATTGCCAAACGGGTATTATAGTTACTGTTACCAGTTGGAAGTACCATTATGCGCGGTTAGTAGTATCTAAAAATATATCAGCTAAAAAATGTTTTTCAAACCTGGACGAGGCGGTTGTTTTTTTTTCTTCTTGTATTTATGATTTAATTTAGAATCATTAAAAATAAAAGTTCTTAAAAATTATTCTATTCTCCATCTTTGACCGATTCTAACAAGTGTAGGTTCGATTCCCGTCCGCGGGATAAACAAATATTTTTCAATTTGAGCGAAATACATTTGTATTTGTGCCGATTTTCTTTTTAATTAGTGTTTCGTTTCTGAAAGCAAATTGCTGCCTGCTCAAGATACTCCGATAAATTGTGAAACGTGTGTAGAAGGATTCTCAATTAATAAAGCGCCGCTTGTAAAGATTTATAAATAGTTATCTCTTTGGAATCCGAAATATATGCTCAACTGTAGGATGATATATGGACCCGACCAACGGAAATGAAGACTTGTTTTACTTTAGTGATTTCTCGGATCTCTTACTAGTCATAGTTCTGGAAAAGCACATATGCTCGAAGATTAGTCAAGAGTTTAAATTCACATTCAAATGGTTTATTGGGATAAAATATCTCAGATGTTGAAATTTTAGTTGGTATGTTTAAGGAAAATGCTAAATTAATATTAAACTAGCAATAAATGAAAAAAGAAAAGATAGAAGAAAAGAAAAGAAAAGATTAATGCTATAAATAACATAATAAAGAATAATGTGAAATTGAAATATAAGCAATGGAACATAAAACTGATAATAAACAAAAACAAAAAAAAAAACTTGAAACTTGAAAGTAAGCAATAGCAAGAACTAACAGCAGTGCAGGGAATGAGAAAGCATACAAAACAAAACAGGAGGCCATAGGTAATGGAAAAGAAAACTGAAAATAGAAATTAAAATAACCAGGAAATAATAATAAAAACAAGAATAAAAGCGCATAGTTATTTCGGAGTGTGAGGGTAATGTCTGCCCGCATGACTCTCATCTGAAGCCAGAAGACGAGTTAGCAGTACCCTAAATGAACTGGCCGAGCTAGTAAGCTGCAATGCCGCCGGTAGACTGTTCCAAAGGCGAGCAACATGAATGAGGTGAGAGCGTTCTAAAATTCTATGTTGGTATCGTGAAACACGCAGCATTAAGTGCCTATCAGAGTTTAAAAAGCTGAGGTCGGAAAATAGATATCCAGGACGCCTGGTGTAGATGATCTTATGAAGAAAAAACAAATTTATCAATGTCAGATAAGCATCTAATGACATACCCAATGGAGAATTACGAAACAGGGAAATGTGATCATATCTTCTCAATCCATGAATAAAACGAATGCAGTCATTGAAAGCAACATCGAGCTTTCTCGTACAAATCGAATCCAAGTGAGGGAAGACAGTGTATCCACTTGTGAAATAGGGCAAGAGAAGTGTCTTCACCAGCCTAGAGCGAAGAGCAAGAGACAGAATCCTTGCAGACAACCATAACCTTCGAAGTATGCCATCAATTTTACCCAATGTATTTTTAATACGGTCGCAGCAATTCATAGAAGAATTGAGGATAATTCCCAGATTTCGAACAGATGTAACGTAAGGTAAAGCTGTGCCATTCATAGTAACAGTTGGAAATTGTTGTACATCAAGCCACTCACGATTCAAAATCATGTAATTTGATTTATTAGGATTTAAAAGTAAGTCGTGCCTCTTGGACCACTCAGAAATTCTGTTCAGATCTGTGTTAATTCTCTCGACAGAATCCTCTATCAGGCCAACCGGCCCATCCAGGTATATCTGGACGTCATCAGCATACAAGTGTATTTTGGAGTCTCTTATTACGTTGGGCAGATTATTTATGTACATACTGAACAATAAAGGGCCTAACGTTGAACCCTGCGGTACCCCACACGTGAGAGGCAAGCTTCTCGAAAGTAAATCATGGACTTTGACTTGCAGAGATCATCCTATAGGAAAGCTACCGATAAGTGACGCCGCAGATGAAGAAAATCCAAATTTGTTTAATAAGACGGTAAGGAGCTTGGAATGGTTGACGCTGTCGAAGGCTTTTGAAAAATCCAAGAGTGCCAGGATAGTCAGGTGATTCTTATCAAGAGCTCTACGAATGTCGGACGTTACCTGTAATAAGGCAGCGTCACAGCTGTGCCCAGCTCGAAATCCTCACTGCCACGGGGTGAGCAATTGATTTGATTCCAAGTATGCTCATTAACTCAAGAGTAATTCTAGTGCATATGTATTGGGAAAAAATATAAATTTTCCGACCTACCTACACTCAATCGGCCGTAACTCTTCAACCGATGGACCGACTCTACCCAACTATGAACCCAATGATACCTAACACCCACCATCTGTTCACCAATCTATCAGTTTGTCAAATTTACCAACACATCAACTCTATCGGGGGTGTTATGTATGAGAGGAAAACGTGGCACAAATCTCAAAATGTCTAGAAATCTTCAGACATACCTCCACAATTTTGACCATAACTTTTTATCCTCTTCATAGATTTTCCTAAATTTTCTTTGCATACAGTAGCCAATACCCACACCAACTCACAGCATACCCCCATAAGGTCGTGCACTTGCTCAGAGGTGTAAACCAATAGCATTAACTCACCAGATCATTTTGTGGAAAAGAAGGAGGGAAAGGATTTTTTTATACTACACACACACACACACTTTAACCAGACGTATCTTCTACTATTATAATTTTTTTTTTCAGAAATTTTTTGATTTTCTCTTATTTCCAATTATTTCTGATTATTTGAATGTATCCGCAACCAAATCGGACGTAATTAAATTTTGGGTATTTGCACTGCGCATGTATGTACAGTGGAACATAATTAATTCCTTATTTTTCATCCGATCTTAGCAAATGAACATTCATTGGAAAGGTCTTGGCGATTACATTATGAATATAAAAAAAATTACCCCCCACCGTATAATTTAGTTGAAAATAAAGTGGGGAAAAGAATAATTTTTTTTAAATTTACTTTCGAACTAAACAACCCGGTTTCGACTTTTGACAATTGTGAAATTATTTTCACAAAAAAATGTGAAGTTTTGAAAAAAATCCTTAAAAATATTGAATTTTAACCACGATAAAGTGGTATAGTGTTTCCAAAAAGTGATTACGTTATTCGTAAAAGTGACCAGCTGATTTTGTGCGCAAAAACAATAATAAAAATAATAAAAAATAAAATTATAAAAAAAAAGTAAAAGATGCAATATAAAAAAAAGGCAGATTACGCCAAAAACACAATTTATAAAAATTATATATAAAAAAAAAAATTAAAATCCAACAGGCAAACAGTGGCAATATCAGTTTGATCCACTGCTGTTTGGATAAAAGTGAAAAAATTTGTGAAAAGGTAAGTTTTTAAAATGTTTATCTGTCCGTCCGTCTGTCTGCACTATATCTCGAGAACGCGTACAGTTAGAGAGCTTAAATTTTGTACATAAACTTTAAATAATACAAATTAAAATTATGGTAGATTATTAGACAAAACGGCCAAAACCTTCGTGGGTCTGCCATACAAATTTTCATTTTCACCAACATATTTGGACATTACCGAAAACTAATTCAACGTACAAAACTGCAAATTGGTACATTCAGTTTTTAATGTATCACCAATTCAAATTTCGAAAAAGGACAACATCAGACAATTCATTCCTGGTGTTGCCATATAAAAATTTTGATGATTTATGTATACTGAGAAGATTTTCATTCCAAAACATTATTATTGAAATAACAACTTTTTGATAATACCAAATGTTATTAATTTGCTTATATGAATTTTTTCTGTACGATTGACCGTCTGTCCGTCCGTCCGTCCGTTCTTCTATTGAATATTTTCCCAAAGTCTTTATAGTGTAGGGATGCCATTCTAATTAGCCAATTAAAAATAAATCCAATACGCCCACAAATCGCATTAGGGTTTTATTTACACTTCTTTCATGTTTGGAACAAAAATAAATTTTTAAAAAACTATAAATGCGAACGCACAAATTAGGACCAAAATCTGTACAGGATATCCAGTGGACTTTTGTCCGAAATCTTAATAGTTTAGGGATACCAAAATTAGCAACGACAATACTAATTATTATTCTATCATGCCAACTAATGGCAGCATTTTCTACATACTAATTATCTATAAGATATACTAAGCTGTAATATATTATCCTTAACCCATTTCTCCAATTTCTTTTCAGATCGACATTTGTCATCCACACTTTGATTTTTTGTTTGTCCATTTTTTTAATTCCTTTCTAATTTTTTGGGGCCATAATGCCAAAACGAAAGGGTGCCCTAGGTGTACGCCCAAAAAACTTGCATAAGAAGGCAAAAAAACCTCAAGAAGGAATTGCAGCAGTTTCGGAACCTGCTGCCACACCTGCATCTGTTGATGTATCGTCTAATGCTGAGAGTGAACGATCTGTTCCAGCAATGAACAATCAGCATTCAACAGATCAGGTGGGAAATTCGAGTCATGGCGTTGACAGACCTGCATTGCCTAATTTTCCAAACGGTGGTGTTGGCGCATCTATTCCTTCCGTAGATGTAGTTAACACTGAACAGTTGTCGGTACCTGTTCAACAAAGCCCCGTTTTTGGAAGCAATCCATGGTTCAATGACCCAAGAATTTCGGAATGTGTAGTTAGTCCTATTCCTGGACGTGCTGATGTCCTCGATTGCGATAGTGACGACAGTGACTACATTCCGGGATATCCAGCAGATAGTTTGGTTAATTTGCCTACCTCACAATGGGAAAATGATCGAAACATTAATGCTGTTTGCAGTGAACCCCCCCAAATCACTCAATATAATACGACGACGACTCCAAACTAATGAGAAAAACGCTTTTCTTTCAGCAGGGCAAGAGAACTTCACAATTATGGGACCACCAAGCTTACGATGACGTCCCTCCTGATCTGGGCCTCAAGCTTGACTCACAGAATTTTCTCAATTTGTTCAGTGAATATTCTTGATCACTTTCTCAGCAAATATAACAACTATTAATTGATCATTTCGAGAACAAACAAGAGAAAAGTTACAATTGGTCTAATTGTAAGACCAATAATATTATACTCAAGATGAAAATAAAAATTGAATAAAGTGAAAAGCTATAGTTCTGTATGGCGACATCAAAAAGAGGTTGCTCGATTTATTTCATTTTTATACCCTAGATGAAATCATACGGTTTTCCATTCCGTTTGTAATGCACAGAAATAGTGTTAGTATTGCAAAATGGCTTGGACACCCACACATAATATTAAAGCTGCAGAAGTTGAACTGAAAATTGATACGTTGATGGACTCGCGCAAAAACTTGTGCTTGGCGTCAATTTATCACTGCGTGTGCGCGACGATACAACAACTGTTAACGCAATTTCATTTTGTGATGAAATTGAAAGAGGTAAGGGCATAGCTCCGAGTGTTATTTAATCTTAATCTTATTTCACTCTTTAGATACAACTGAAAGAACTTAGAAGTTGATGCCAAGTTGAGAAGTGTAAGTGCTAGTTGATAAGGTGATCAACTAATTGATCAATTTGACGTAGATCAACTAATTGAAGCGTGTATGGGCCCTTAGTATCAAACAACGAAAACCAAATAATTAATCACGATAAAGCTTTCTTCGAATAAAACGAAACTCGAATTTCTTTAACATAGAATAATTCTTTATTTATCGAGAACTGACCTATCTGAGTAACACTAAAAGTACTCCGAACCGAACGGAAACTTGATAATATTATAACTGAATACTGCACAACACTCGCCAGACCAGTCAATATTCGGAAGTAAGCTTTGCTCACAACGTGCATATGTAAACTTATGACGACAAACTTCTCGTTTGTTCTACCGGTTGCAGCACCTGAGCCGCTTAGTAATAAGCAATCGCTTTACATAACAATTACCATGCGAGGTTAATTTTTATCGTAAGCGTCGATTGCTCCAGTAAGCTGTTGAGCTAATCAGCGAAATAACCGACAGTTTTAGAACAATACCATGCGAGGTTACTGTTTAGCAATTGCTAATTATTTCACTAAAATGCGATCTTGGCTGCTAGAAGAATCTTCCGTATATTGGGCCATAACACTATTTTGATTTTTTATGCCTATCTGTCTGCCCGTCCGTCTGTCCATCCTCACGGTAACTCGAGAACGCTTCTCTTAGAGTGCCGCAATTTTGCACAGTGGCTTTTTTTTTTTTAAGAAAATTTAAGTTCGAAAATGAGAGGGTTGCCATAAAAAAATTTCATTTTTCACCCCATGTTTCAGCACGCTTCGACGTATGCACACTGAGAAGACAATCAGTCCTAGACGGTTTTATTATTTAATGTTTCAAAAACTGATCCTATTCCATAAATGAAAGTCGAAGAAATTGGTTCAGTCCTCGTGAAGGATTTTCGATGTAGTGACCTGGGTTTGTCGGTTCTATCTGCGCTACAATATCAGTTTGGAGAAGCGTCTAGCGTCGAACAAAAAACTTTTGATGAGTGGTTAAATCTATTAAGGTCGATGTCCACTTACTGGCACAAATAGGCATCGACCGGAACCGACATTTTTCGTGCACATGTATCGATATAAATTAGAAAGGAAACTGTCAGTTAAAGCATATATCGCGAAAAACTATAGAAATCTAATCCCATGTTCACTTCGCAACTAGACCAGCAACCGACAAATGCCGGTCTGGTTGCTAGCCACCGATAGCAACTGGCAATAAAGTTTCGTTTAGTGCCTGAATATTCAGGTGCCGGTTGATGTGAATTAGCTAATTTTTTTCCATAGAAAAATATTTTAACTCGCTATGCCGGTATGTGTACATCGACCTTATGTGTCAAATTTTCAGAATAATGTAAATATAATAATATTTTCAATACGCAAGAAACTGTACTATTTTTCACGTTAATATCTGACAAATCTTAAAAATTTAAAGAGGAAAAGTGTAGGGGAATTCATTGTCCAAAATTCACAAATCATGCTGTAACTCATAATGCAAAACATGTTCAAATAATTCGCTTTACACAAATTGGATCCTAAAATGTTTACTATTTACTATTTTACTATTTTTGACTTACCGTGGATTTTGTCCATATGCTCTTGTCGGACCAAGGTATGCATTTCTGTCTTATATCTTGTGGTCCATCATGATTTGTACCTTTGTCCTAAAAAATAAAAAAAAACCTTCATACAAAATGAAAAATAATTTATTAAATAATATATACTCGACAAAGGTAGGCTGGAAACCGGTCACCTTCAAAATCTCCATCTTGTGTTGCCGCTTTATTTGCAATAAATGCTTTTGATTTCTCGTTTTAGATTCTTGACGCTAATGTACGCGGCTTTGATGAAATATTCTGTTCATCTGAGGACGTCGAGTTATTTAGAACATTCAGCTTTGCTGATTTTGTAGCTCTTAGGCGAATAATTTTCTTTCTCTTCATCGCTGCAATTTCCAATTCTGCGTTCTCAAGTGTATCGTTAGAAATACTGCTCTTCCCAATTTTTTGTCGACCTCAATTAGTGGCTGTGCTCGGTGCATCCATAGGAAATGGTCTAATTAACTCGGAGAAACAATTTCTGACTGAAGCGATGTTGAAGCTATTGGTGACGGTGATCTTTGTAGATCTTTCTCTACTGGTTCGTCACCAGTCATGTATGTAGATAAACATACGTCGTCTGGGAAAACATTTTCGTTTACTGGATAAATTCCGAATCCCTTGACAATATTTTAAGTAGAGAATTCCTTAGGATATGGTTTCCCAATAATCTGTGCAATATCATAAATTGTCATGGGCTTGCCGTTCGAAAAATAACATTACTTCAATTATTTCAAAATTTTCTTATTTAATTTTTTGTTTTTTAATTATCTTTATTTCATATTATTTCGCTTCAATAATAGTTGGGATTGAAATGTGTGTATTGCGGTTATCCACTATTAGGAGAACTTTGTTTTCCTCAGACAGTTTTATATGTGCATCATCGATACCGGTAGTGACATCCGACATTTTTACGCCAACAGTAAGCTGCTATTAGTGTAATAAAAATTCTGATGCTTGTTGATTAACGATTCTCCTCCGCAATACCCATATCATTTGTAGGTACTACCGCCTTAAAAAGTATCTGAAGTAATGAAAACGATTTGTAATGCTGAAATGAATGGACACGAATAAGGTAACAACCGCTTTTAGAAACCAGTCAAATCTGAAAACATTTCAAATTGTTTTAAACTTATGACTTCGCCTTGCAATGTCAGCAAAAATAGCCCTTGATATGGAGATCCAGGGAAAGGAAATTGCTATCCCTTCGGATAGCCAGGCAGTCTTGATGGCTTTGAGTGGCCCTCGGATAACATCTGTGCTACTGCGAGACTGCAGGTCGTCCACAACAAGGTGTTCCATCTGCGGATTTTTGGTCATATGCGGATCATGGGTAACGAAAGCGTTGACAATCTAGCCAGGGCTAGAAGGAAACAATATAGAACTTAGGTTGGCATCATCACCGGCCACAACTCGCTTCTCGCTCATCTAACAAGAATGGGAGTGATTGAGCTTCTGATAGCCCAGGGTGTCTGTTCTGCCTGCCTGGAAGGAGACCTTGAGACAACCAAACATTTTCTGTGTGCTCTTCCGGCCTTCGTGCCTGGCAGGCTGGATACTCTTGGGTCTACCCTTCTATCTGTAGATGTGCTGACAAACCTACCTCACCTAATTAAGATAACAGGAAGGTTGTGGTGATAGGGTTTCGAGCAGAATAGCACAATAGGCCCTATGGCTTTCCTAAAGGGGATTTATCGTTTTCCTTACTTGCGAAATGAAAATGTGAATTTTTGACGGCTAGTCTCATCTCAGAATAGGTAAACAAACAATCTTGATAAGTTAGATGTTTTTATTGCAACGATAACTGATGGAGAAGAGTTTCTAAGCCATTAATGATAACTGTAACACATATTAGAGTAACAAGTAAATGTGAGAAAGAGCTTTTATCTACGGAAAGTCAATGATGCCGATGATGAAAATTTTCGGTCACCTACTATGGCAGAAGAATTATATACGGTATCATCTCTAAAGATAATAATTCTTCAAATTAACTATTTAATAAACTTGATCCTTCAATTACAGAAAAAACAAGAATCGATTGTACTGAAAGGGTAAAAAGCAAGCTAGTATTATCTACTAATTATAATTATTTTAATAAAGTTTCAAGATAGATACGAAAAAATTCATAATTTCCTTTAATTCAATTGATTGGCTCCAAACTACCAGCAGGGAATATGTAAATATGCATAAATAAATTTGGAACCTACTGGGAATTTGCAATGTGAGTGAAAAAACAGGACCAAGATTAACCCAAACACACAACCACAAAATTGAAGATAAATAAGATATTAATTCACCGGGAATTGACTGAATTATTCAAATAAGCAACTAAAGTATTGATTCACAGCCTTAGGTTGATGATCTTAATCTTTTTCTCGAGATTTGTGTGCAGTATACAAGTTATCAGTCAATCCCAGCAAAACATCCATAATACCTTTCACCAGAAGAAGGATAATGAGGAACAGAACTAGCCCTGCCCCCTTTGGTAAGGAGGTCCCAATGTCCAAAGAAGTCACATAATTCGGGATAATTCTCGACAACAGGCTCAGTTGGAAAAAATATATCCATAAGATAGTCCAGAAAAGTAACATAACCTTCTGCAACTGTGGTAAACTGGCTGGCACAATAGTGGAACTTAAGCCAAATATATTGATTCGGTTTTACGAATCAGTAGTCAGACCCATCATCACCTATAGTTCAGCAGTGTGGTGGAGCAAATATAAATAAAAGACAACCATCAACAATCTGGATAAACTTTAAAGGACTGCATACGTAAGTGTAAATAGCGTATTGCCCACAACATCTACCAGCGCTCTAAAAATACTATTGAATTTACCTGCACTCAGCAACGTTGTTGAAAGAGGCTAGGTTAATGGTGTACATAGCCCGGGAAACTGGATATAGAGGTCTACGCACTATAATCAAACGAATAGAAGTAAATCCAATATTGGACACGAATAGCAGTTAAATACAACCTCCGTCTGCCATTTATGATAAGGATACCAAATGAGGTGTAAACAAAGCACTTGGTACATTGATTGTTCTAAAACCGAAAAAGGTGCAGGAGCAGGAGTATATGGTATAAAGGCAAAAGGATGATTATCTATCTAAGCCTAGAAAAATACGCTTCAATTTTCAAGGCAGAAGTATATGCCATAATCAGATGTGCATAGGTAAGCCTGAGCCTGAACGTATTTCAAAAATGCATATTCTTACCACAATTAGACCCCCATATCTAATAGACACGACAAAAGCGCTGGATAAAAGGCTTTTCACAGAATTAAATTTATTGCAACTTTTGGCAACTTCCTACCCTTCCTCATCTTTTTCCCGTTGAATCCCACAGAAAATTCCTTTCCAAACCACAGCAAAACAAAAATTACAAAAACTATCTCGTAAATGTGCAAATCAGATGTGTCCTTCTGCAAAAACCGGACGTCTCAGTTCCACCCTCATAATCTTCCACAAAATAAAATTTCGTATTATTCTCCACAGTTTTGAAATTTAAGTTTCTCTTCTCTCTAGAGTAACCAGTGCCGACGACGAGGAGTCACTTTGCAGTGCATCCAGCGGACTGGGACCATCTGTTGTGCAGTGCAACATTCACTTATGCCCCCCAAAGTACTTAACATTTGTTTTCTATCCCCCAACTATCCCCTATATGCATAAATTTTATTTTTATGTGGTAGAATTTTCTAAAAAAATTCTGTATTTTCCTCGAGTCACCAGGGGGATCGCGGACGAATGGGGCATATGTAGTCGACCATGTGGCAGCGGTTATCGACAGCGTGCATTTGTTTGTGCCGAAGAAAGCAACGGCGTTAAAACTGAAGTATGTCCTTGCTATTAATTTATATCCTCCCAAGGAGTACCACATAAATTGGAGGCAGAGAGAGGACAGTGTCAATTTATATTCAAATCATTCGCTCTATTTCCGTCCTCCCTATGTGACTTATATTTTATGGATGTCCTTGCATAGAAGAGATACCATTCCGCATTTTAAGCTTTACTAACGGAACTTATATATACGTATATTACATTATAGCTTCCAGATGTCATATGTCGGAATCCAAAGCCACCCACCTCCGAGCCATGCAATTTGCATGGGTGTCCAAAGTGGGTGCCAACTGAACAGTCGCGGGTAAGTAGCAGACTTTAATTTTCCATCTATGTTCTTTAGGTGTCTTAAGTGCTCACTTATGTTCCCAAGGTTGTTCTTTCTCTCCCGCCCCATACTTCTCCACTTATCGTAAGTTATCTTTTTTTTATTTCTTCGTTCCGACAGCAACGTTTCGTATGCTCAGCTCATCACTACTATCTTCTATTTCTGTGTCCTCTCGTTTACTTCTATGCATCTAGTGTTCAGTGTCGTGTGGTTCTGGGATCCAAATTCATGGTGATGAATGCATGGATGCGGATGGAACTTTAAGAGACCACCGGCAGCACAGTATTGCACAACCCGGATGCCGTGTCATAGTGACCCTCCACTCGATGTGACTCCTGTGAGGCTTCATGAATCCTTTTTCCGTTTCGTTTATTATTTTGTATTATCTCTAGGAAAAAGAGTGTTGTACACCGCCCAATCTTAGTTGTTATCCTGTTTTTGGAATAGTTATGAACTTAGAAAGCCTTTCGTACTCGTGTAGATATCTTCTTTTGTTTGCTCTTATTTTTTGCTAAGCAAATATATTAAGGCAAGAATACTTTTGTTGCATATTTTATATTGGCAGAATATGAAACGAATCGGATTGTGAACATTATTATTGGAATTGGGGCGTTCAATATTTACGACCGCATGCTCCCTTCCCTAACATGGAGAACTATGTGCAAAGCTTAATATTTCATGTAAGTCGACATAAATTAGATATTCTTGATATGAAACACATCAGAGGGAAGCACACATGTATGTATCTATAAAGGGACCTCTCTGCTTCCTATAAAGGATTCCTGTATATATGGAATATTTTGAATAATCCTGAATTGCTCCTTTTTTGGTATACTCGGTTAATGAAAGTTTTGAATAAGGATGTCCGGGCTTTTATAAGTTTGGAAGTTTGAAACATTTGAACAAAGGAAAAGGGATGGTCTTTAATAACTTTAATTGCTGCAGTAACCCCCTTTTTATGTGCAAGTTGGTTTAGCGCAAATTTGCTGGATGATGGCGTATATATGTAAATGTGGCTAGGAATTATTACAAAAATGCATCCTTTAAGTAAAATACATTTTTTTAGTATATATGAACGGTTTATTGTATTAAGCTATAAAATTGGAAGCTTAATCCTAAGGAATCATGGCTAAGTTTATGTATATTCCGTAGAGCCTCAGTTTCCCCTTAACATTATGTACAATTCCGTGGCCGTTACTTCCAATCAGCAACATTTGAAATTTACTATTCATTGCCACGTCATGCAGTCTCCTCGAGGCTGTCTTCCTACATTTAGTGGAAACATCTACACTTTCTTTGATGACTACGTTGAAAATTCGCCAGCTTTCAAATATATTTCAGGAAGCTTAATACGATGATAATCGGCGGCCAATTGTGCTAACCTGTTAAGTAGCAGAAGCTAGGAAAAACGCAGGATTGTGTCTTAGTGGGTTTCGAACCCACAGTCCCTGTGAGATCAACGTTAACAATTTTTTCTTTGTAATCACAGAGCTTGGTCAAGATTGTATGAGTATGGCTTTGCATCCCACCGATGCCCATTAATTTTCAGATAGATAATGATAGAAATATGGTTCGGGGAAAAATTATAGGTCCAACTATAGAATTACCAAAAAAAAAGATCAGTTCTATCATCTAAATCGACTCCTATATAGGGATATAAGGGTGTTGAAGGCAACTAAACAAAGTAACCGGCCAAGTGCGAGTCCGACTCGCGCACGAAAGGTTCCGTACCATCGTACAAAATTTAACACTATGTACCTTTTATTTATTTTTTCAAATGGGAGTCGGCGTAATGTAAAAAAAAAAATTAAAAATAATGATGACATTTGAAAATCATTTGAGAAAAAAATTCCCACTTATGATAACAATAATGAATGAGAATAAAACGAGGAAAAAAACGCCGAAGAAATCATGTTTCTTGTATGGGCCCCCCTTTAATTTTAAATTTTATTTTATTTTTATTATTTGTTCTTTTATCGCCAATAGAAATATACAGTCTGTGCAAATTTCAACTGTCTACCTCTTACGGTTCATGAGTCTTAGTAATAGGGTTCCCGCTGTTACCCTTTGGGTACGGAACCTTAAAAATGAAAAACAGTGTATATTTTAAAATATTCAAATATGTGTAAGTCCCCAAAGCAAAAGTAAAAAACATTAATCCGCTAAATATCGTTTCTAACAAGAGAGAACTCTTGCATGCATATGAATAATTCATTTCACACATAAACGCGCACAAACCAAGACGCGCCTCTCAAATTTGATGTCCAAAAATTCTGATCGACTCCACTTATGCGAAATAGTCGCATGACTGTTAGCTTAATATGAAAGAAGTCAGTTTACAGGAAATTGCGAAGCATTGAAATGCTTTGCAACTTTACTTTGTAGTAATCAGTAGCTAAAGCTCGTTGAAAAATTTTATTGACATTCGAAGAAAAGATTTAAATCTACTCTCATCTTAAAGTGGGTGCACACTAGGAGTAGCGCGGGGCGGAAGTTTTGCGGTTGCCGCTGCGCGATTGCCCTTGCAAAATTAAATCTATAAGCCACACCAGGAACAGTGCGGCACGGCCAAATAGCTGCCACGCAGTGCTCTTGAAGATTACTCAAAAATACTATTTTGCCGCGGCCGCTGGTGGCAACATTTCTTATTCATTCGCAATAAGTCCGTGCAACCCGTGAAATTCTGCTTTTGTCATAAATAATTCGAACCATCCATGCTTATCAATTTTCTCTGCTTTTCTTCAACCCAGAGCAAATAATAACAGAGTTTCTCCATCGGAACTAGACTACTCTTGGATAAAATGCACCGTTCCCGGTATCAACATTCTATTATTGCCGCGAAACTTGCTCCGCGTTGCTCCCGCGTTGACCAAAACTTGAAGAAGTTGCCCGATCATAATGTTAAAAGACGGACAGAGTAGAATATGTACCCAAGATCTACCTTCTTGTTCTTGCTCTTGTTTAAAACTAACTGAAGTGCTAAAACAGCTTCTCTTCTTAGATTTCATTACAATGTGCATGTGAACAAAGAACTGCACTTTTATTGCTCTTAACATACTTATAACTGAAATATTTATTATAGTCGAAGTCGTGTGGAACCTCATTTTTTTATCACAAAGAATCGCGACACTAGCCGCGCGATGGAAAGTCGCTCATGCGAAGAGGCTCTAAGTATGAACTCTGCGCTCAACCACTTTTCCAGTAAGGCGAGGAGTTGCATTGTAAGAATACGACGACGGAAAGTGACTTAGGATTATAGTAGTCACGGAGACGCATTAACTGGGTAACACATGAAAAGTAACGTGGTGCGGCTGCCACTGCGCGATTTCTCCTGCAAAAATATATCTATAGGGATTTTGGAGATTAGTCAAAATTCAATTTTGCCGCTGGCGGTAAGGCTTCTTATTCATTCGAAATAAGTCCACGACATTCGTCAACTGCGGCTTTTGGCTTGTCTCAAGTCTTCGTAGAATCGATACTCATCACTTTTCTCTGATTTTCTTCAACCTAGAACTACTAATATTAGAACATCTTCTTCGTAACTAAAATGCATTTGCGAAAAATCCACCGCATCAGATGTGAACACTCTATTTCTACCGCGTGGCACCGTGCCGCTCCAGAGTTACTATAAGCGGGGGGAGGGGAGGATGTTGTCTCGACAAAGATATGATGAAAGCAAGTTTTTCATGAGAAATGAGAACTTAGAATTAGCGCTTTATAACAGAAGGGTATGTATTGCAGAGTTTCAACTTGTGAACTGTGGGACCCACCGCTTATTAAAAACCTCGGCTTATCACTAGTTGGTAATGCCTTAGTCAGCGATTTATTTCTGAATCAATAGGTGTGTAGCGACGCATATCTGTTTGGTTGATCATCTCCTAACTCTTGTCATACCTTGCTGAACGTAGAGAGCCTTAGCCAGGTAGGTTTTTGATTTTTGTTTAGCTTTAAGAGAGACAAAAATTTCTCATTCTGATGTTAGTGTCGATTGGTAGAGCAACTCCGAAATAAAATAGGTAACCAAACAAGAAGATTTTTTTATTTTACAAATCGCAGCCACTATTGTTTCCCCCACAGAATTCCCTCCTCTTCCGCATTAAATAGACAGAGGAAGATTTCGCATAATTATTTACGCTGCACTACTCATCCTTAGAGGACTTTCTGGTTCCATTGTTGCAGGTGCTGTGTAACACATAACCGCAAGAGTAATTGAAGGGAGGACACCGCTGCCGTTTCATCCATGCCTCCGGCCCTAGACGAGATAAATATTGTTTTCAGTACCGCTGACGCTCCCCTCATACAACAGCCTTTGGGCGAATTGAATATGGTTTTAGTCTCAACTTAGGTGTTCTCGATCTAGAGCTATACTAGGGCACGTAGCACGACTTCAACTCTGGTATAGTGCATACAACTAAAGGCTTACAGCTGTCGAATTAGAACGTCTGTAGTCCTCAAGTTAAAATTGACTCATCTTGACGCTGAACTTCGACTAGTATCAATAACAATTGACCACTCGATATTGAGTCAATCACCGTGAGTGAAAATTCATCCACCTGACCGTCATAGCGACTATCGGGACCATCCGGGAGCAGCTGTCTGCCCGTTCATAGCATTCCGGCGCTGCACCACATCCCCAGACCTGTAAGAAGAAACAGCATGCACTATATCAACACCTTTCGCACCTAATGAATCAAGACACGATCGCGTTCTTAACAAGTTTACGTCTACTGTCATTGCTATTCTGCGGGCCGTAGGTATCACAGTCATCTAGACGTATTATCTCAGGACTTGTGGAAACACACACGATGCTTACTTGTTGTAGGGACATAGCTCCCACCAAATATGTATATTGTAATCCTTGTAGAACATGAGATCTCATATATAATATCCCATCGCTTTAGATACCGCGCACCGGCCTCTCCAGCTCACCTTATATTATCGATTTAACGATGGAGTGAGACGAATTTGTTTTTAGCACCTTGTCCATTCCGGCCGTAGTATCCTCCCTGTACTTTCGTTTTTATTTTCTGTCAAACAAAGAACTCACTTCTGTGCGTATGGCGTGGAGGCGTTTTACCATCGGCTTACCGACGTTGACCTTATATCACTCCACTGTGGGAAAGGGATGCATATTTCCTCCGCATAATTTATATATAAGGACCGAACGTCTGTCGGAAAAGCATCGAGTACTGTCAGCAGGACGTTGTGTCGTTTACAACCTCCAACCTGATTTGGTGAGAGAACAAAGCCCTATTTAGCACAAGGTTTGAAATCGTAGGTGTTGACGTGATGGTGTGGAAACTTTTCAAATGCTGCCGTTGATCCTACCTTTAGGCTGCTTAAGCATTACGGAAGTGGCACCTTACTAGTCTTTTACCATATGAAACTCTTGCTTTTCTGCCGTATTACCTTATAGCTACCAAGACCTTATATGTTATTTTCTATTGTAATGAGATGCTACTTCGGACTTAAGAATGTCATGAGAGCTGGTTAAATTTGAATGCCAATCATAAATATAATTCACATGGCTTAATTTTTGCTAAGCTACCTACTTCTTTTAAATTTAGTTTTTTCATTATTGATTGTACATAAGTCTTTTAATTGTCATTGCTGAGACCTTTACTCAATAATTTCATTAATTGTAATGCCCATAATGAGAAATGGAAAAGCAGAATTTCAGTCTTTTGGTGTTCTTAAATATTTCATGGTTAAATTTATTATTTTATGTATAAGAAATAATTTGATGAAAAATTAAAAAAAAAATATATATATTATTATCAAAATCGTAAGTAATATGCTTACAATAATTTGCTTCATGCATTAATCTCTTGCTTTACTTTATTCTTTTTAAATATTTCTAGAAATGCCCTGCCTTACAGGATTCCATTACCTTTAATTGTGTCAAATTTTCCCCTCTACTGTTATCTACTTTAAAAGTTATTCATGTGTGTGTATGTATGTACTCATATGTAATTATGTTTAGTTAAAGCTCTGTCGCTGTAACACGAAAAGAAGTTAACGAATCTTTTCATTTCACTAATCAAAGAAAAGCTGCCCTCTTTGGCTCTTTGTTTAGATAGGCTTGAGACAATTTCAATATTAATTTCTGTTTACCTATAAATAAAGTAGCCTTCAATAGCTTTAATTCGTAGCCTTTTTATACACTCGATTTGAAGACAGGGTAAAGGTTTGTGAATAGAAACATATTATAGTTCCAAGTGCCCAACGGACCAAAACTTACCTCACGTTAATCGTCCTTATGCTCTAAAAATGACATAAAACACCATAAAATAAATAAATCGAAATAAAAATATATAAAAATAAGAGGTAATAATTGTTCGTATAGAACCGCTCCTTAAAAAATTCACAGAAACATGAAAGTCAATAACTTTAAATTTAGACTGGAAGTTTGGGAATATGCGCGTATGGGCTCCATATGTCCTTAGGTTGTGCAACGATGATTTTTCTTGGAAAGGAAAGGTACCTATACGCTGCGAACGAGCCAGTTTTCCACAAGTAACCAAAGCTCGCAGAATTGGATGCATCACTCCGAGAAGAAATTGAAAACGTCAGCGCAGCTTCTCTTCTTTTCGGCAGATAAGAATCAGTTCAGCAGGCTGAACTAGCCATAATACATGTCCTTTATAATAACTTAGTTCAATTTACATAATCTTTTCCTGTTCAATTCACCACACTTCGCGGCTATATTCAGGAAGAGATATGCAAGGTGCACAGAAAAAAACTTTTACAATAGGTGACGAGTCTCTTTGTTCTTGGAGAAAACTATACTGAAAGCAAACCCGTTGTTTAAAAAAAATGTACCTAAATCTTGCACAAAACTCAGTGTGGGAGTACCGTATCAACTAAATGCTCAAATTCACCTGCAATATTTTTATGTGCCTACTTAAGATTTTATTCCGGAAAAAAATTTACATGTCCAAGTCGGACATGCCTAGAATATTGGACAGCTTTTTAATTGCTATGCACATATTTTACTTATCCCAAAAGAACTTTTCTCACAAGTTGTGGCCTATATCAATACCGCTAATAATCCGACTCCTATTGAAAAACAGTTGTCGATTGAATTTGCTCTGTTCACGTCCACGACGTTTCAGTAGCTGGCACGAATTTCCGCAGTCCTTCTACTACCTCTCCCATGTATTTGGAATATTTTAAATCTGTTGTACTATGATTATCTTGATTTAGCTAGTCATGTGTCGTGTCATCAGAACTTTCTAATAAAGCTTGACTGATTTCCATATCTGTTTCACTATATACCTCCCAAAGTTTCTTTAAATCTGTCATTTTAGAATCATAGAAACCTTGAGTTCGTTTAACACGGGTCGTTTTTCATCCATTTTCAATTAATCTTTCTATTCGAGCACCCAACACGCTTTCCGTGAGGAATAGTTTTTCTACTGACTCCATATTAATTTATAGCCTACCATTTATCGTTGATTGACCGTGTGGACACAACCGTAGCAAACATGCTCGTAATGCGGTGATGAAACGTGTATGCGCAAATTGGGAATAAAATGTTCCTAATACTTAGGTGGTACGTGTGGTCACAAATTCATTTAAAAATGTCCCTACTGCTGTGAAGCTACGTGTGGGCACAATTTAAAGAACAACTTATGAAAAGAATTTTGCGACGTAATTTAATGTCACGTGTGGAATAAATTACTAAAATTATTGGCAGTAAATAGATGCCACGTGTGGGCTCCAGGTAGATAAATGGTGAAGACAACTGCATAACCGTGTGGGTACAAATTGTAATATTTTTTTTTTTTTTTTTTTTTAAAGAGCTATTTATAATAATTCAAAGCCACGTATAGGCACAACTTATAAATTAAATTTTCGTAGTACTTGATGCCACGTTTGCCCAAATTGAAGTGCAAAGTATTTAAAGTAATTTGTTAATGCACCTTGTAGCAAATTATTTAGCAACATATTTATTGCAAGTCAATGACACGTAAGGGCAGAATTTGTAGCTTAGATTTTCAATGTTTCTACACAATGTTTACTGCCACGTCTAGGCACACTTCTAAATGTTCTTATTGCCTTAATAACTCGTTTACGCAACTTTTCAGGAAAATATTTCCTTACTCATTCATCGTAACTGGAATTGTTCTCAACTGCAACAGTAAACAGGCACACATTCCTGCATGGAAACACTATTTTGTATTGTAGTTGTAAGGGAACACCACAGCTATATTACTGTTAAAATTACAAGACATGTTTGCTTGTATTTACTATTACTTTTCTGAACCGAATTCTTCAGTACACTCAATGATAAATATGCTCTTAATTCAGCTCTACTTTCTCTAATCACAGTATGCTTATTCTATTTTATTTATCTTGTCTTCTGAAATGTATGCTTGAGGTGTCGTAGTGTGACACGTACTCAATGTTGTACCTCAGACTTAAGTTAATTTCACGTTTAGGTAAATTCACTGTCAATTCGATTTTAATAATTATTAATTAATTCAATTTTCTTGTTTATCACTCCTGGAAGATAATTAATACTAATTCGTTTCTCCACGTGAAATGTTAAAAATCCTAGGCTAACATAAATTTAGCCGTTATGTGGAAAAAACTAAATCTAACAAAATTTCTGCCACAACAAAATAAATTTATGAAATATTTGAAATACTTATCAAAAATTGATCACCAAAATCACAGTTGTTCACCAGAGAAATTTCCTAAAACACAATTTTTTGTGTGTTTAGCAAGAAAATAATGTGCCTTAGTGCGTTTATCTTATATATTTTCTGTAGGTATTCCAGTCTAAAATTGGTTTATCATGTAACCTGTACGCTGTTCATCCACTGAAGTGTTTCAGTCCAATATTAGTCTAAGTTTGGCAAAACTAATGAGTGTTCTCATTCAAATTAAAGTTCATCGATTTAGTCTCATAGGATTCAATTTGCATTTGTTCACTTTTAACCACACACTCAAGTTTTCTAAGTAAATCTGTGATTTTTGACGCAATCTTTTATTATTCCTACTACTTATATAAATCAAAGTGTCGTCCGCAGATAGAGCTATTTTATTGAACTGTACAATACTTTCAATATCAATGACATCCAGGAGGAAAAGTATCACTTTCAAAACAGATCCTTTAGGCAAGCCGATATTTACTTTCACTGGCGCCGATAAGAAACTATTTACTTTAGTCTTCTGTGTTCTACTTATAAGATAAGTTAAAGTATCTCTGTTCAAAGTTTCAAACGCAATCAGTTTAGAGTTGTTTCGCACGAGTATCCGCTTCTGAAACCAGATTTCTCCTCTGTTATCAGTTTATTCGATTTGATATAATGTACAAATTGGTCAGCTACATGGTGCTCAAGAATCTTCTTTTCTGTATGAAGTATGTTTACTGGACGAAACTCGTTACGGTTTGTTGTGTTTAACGTCTTCTTTACTGATTCCGACTCTATAATATATATAATAGATAAAATGAAAATAAAATGAATAAAATGAAATGATAGACTTACATGACATTCATAGTCTGTACATAGTTATAGTTGTTGATATTAAAGAGACTTATCCAAGATTCTTACCTAGTGACATTACAGCTCTTTGTTTTATGTTTTATTATAATAATTAAACTTTAAAATAATTTTAAAATAAGATTAAAATTAAAGATTAAGCCTATTTATCATGCCTCTCTCAGAGAGCACATAGCTCTTTTTTTGAATTCTTTGGTGGGGCTAATTTCTCTGATGTCACCTGGTAGGCTGTTCTACTCTGGGACCCGCCGGGAGAAGACATTTCTGCTGCCAAACAGAGTACTCACCCTGCGGCCGTCCCTATCACACCACGAAAAGCGTTTACACACATACCCTGACAATAGACCAACTCTGGCCTTATGTGTAAAGGACAATGCTTTGAGGTCATATATACATTGTAATGATCCAGGGAGAAGGATTTCCAACAGTGGACCCAGATGCGCCCTGCGTCTCAGATTGAATACAAATCTTGCACATGCCTTGAGCGCATGCAGCAGCTTGGACAATCCGGATTGAGAAAGTGGATAGAGTACCACGTCCGCATAAAGAAAGTGAGGTAGTATAAGTGCATTGAACAGTCGTAATCTTGTGGTCTCACCAAGATGAGGGGAAATTGCGTAGAGAGAGCGGAGTGCATAACATATAAATTTATATGTGCCTTCCAAGAGAGACAGTGATCCATAAGCAAAAGGAGTTCCAGGTTCTTAACAAATTTCCATGTAAGAGGAACGCAATGACACATGATGTTTATGGAGGGAATTTGTGATAATAGATTAGCGATTCTGTTGAGTCTAATAGCATAACCAATAGCCTGTGTTTTAGTTGGGTTCAGCACCAGTCCATTAGCCGCTACCCAGGATGCAATATCAGCTAGAGTTTCATTGATTATTGTTATTGATTCATACATGGATATCATCAGCCTACATGTGAAAATGAACATTGTTAAAAATCTCCTCTACGTCATTGATGTATAGTGAAAATAGAAGGGGGGCTAGGACCGCTCCTTGGGGAATACCCGATCATAAGGGTCTTATAGTGGAGTGTGTTCCACTGGATTTGACCATGAAAGATCTGCCGAATATGTAGTTGCGAATCATCTCACAGGCGGGAGAAGCCAAAATGGGAACAAAGCTTTGATATTAGTATTTCGTGAGGCACCGACTCAAATGACTTGCTGAAGTCAAGAAGCACATGGATCGCTGAGAGACCCCTGTCACACATGCTCCGAATATCTGCCCTCACTTCAAGCAACGCAGTTCTGGTTGTGCGAAAGCGTCTAAAGCCAGACAGCATTTTAAATAAAAGATTATTTTCGCTGACTAAAGTAGAAACCTGATCCAGAATGAGGAACTCCAACACCTTTGATATTGCCGACAGTATGGTGATAGGTCTCCATTCTGAGATGTTGGTTAGAGAAGCCGTTTTCGGAATTGGCGTGACCAATCCAAGTTTCCATCGGTCAGGAAAATGTGAGCAGGATAAGAGTCTACTGATGAGATGGGTAATAATTGAGAGTATGAATGGTAAAATTTTTTTATAAAATTTTTTGGGGACATCATTGTGTCCTACTGCATTGGACTTGACCCTGGTGAAGGCATGAATTACCTTCATGTCAGTTACGTTCCTAAAACTGAAATTAGGGCACTCATCAGGAGCAGGAGACACACTGACGGGTGCTTCAGTGGAATCGTATGGGGGGTAAAAGCCGGGATAGATATAGGATGGATGTTGGTTGAATTCAAGCGCTGAATGGGATCCGTTCTCGGTCCGATGTTCAAAGGGTCAGTTAGGAGAGTAGGAGGCTGGGTGGAAATTGGATTTAAGTTTGACTGGGTCTTGGTCTTTGAGCAAAGCCCAATGTCGTTCACTTTCCTCCAGTTGATGGAGTTCCCGTCTCTCAGTCCCGCAAGAGTATTTGCTCTGAGTTTAGCCCTGATCATGTAGTCAGCAAGTCACCTATGTCCGTGAAATGCTCTGTAGTTACGGGCTGTCTTATTCCTCTTCCATTGCCTGTATGCAATATCTCGCAATTGGCATGTAAGAAGAATCTCCAGTCAATTGAAAATGAGTTCTCTGGACGAGCGTGTCCTCACAGTTTTAACCGGAACCTGTCTATCAAACATTGCACAGATAGTATCAGAGAAGTGACCAGCAGCAGCTTCCGGATCAGGGTTGTTGTATATAGGAGACCAGTCAGCATTAGTTAGGTCTGCCCGAAGGACTTCATTTGGATGGGAAGGGATAGGGGGGGGGGGGTTAAAAGAGGCAAATAAAAGTTCATGGTCTGAGATGCGAGGACATTGTCCTGTTGTCATCGGTTGGAATGAGGGGAGTGAAATTATGAGATCAATAACGGTAGCCGACCTCGGACCGTGACGACGGATGGGCCAGTCATTAAGGATAATCAGCCCTTTTTCAGCTAATAGGTCCGCCAGAGCATTAGTGATAGGATGTTAAAATCGCCACCAGTTAGTAAACGCGATGAATGACTCACCAGTCTGTCTAAGAACTCATTGAGAGTGGATAGATCATTATCGGTGAATGTAGCAGCGCATCTGTAGACAACGGCAAGGATGATTGGGTTCACGTTCGTTGCAAAACCAGATATTTGAACCGTAAGCATTTTCCAGCTGATTTCAGTGAAGCGATATATGGTTCGAGATTCTACGGTACCGGCCGCATTGAAGGAAACTCCACCACCTCTTCTCGAAGGCCTGTCAAATCTATGCATCCTATATCCCAAAACCTCAAGCATTTTGGATGAGTGATAAGCCTTTGCACACGTCTCGCATATCAAGAATGCACCGACGTTACAGGTATCTGCCAGATGTCTTATCGTGGTTAAATTTTTGGGATGCAGCGAGAATTGAAAGATAGTATGTTGAAGTTGGATTGTTGGAGAGCAGTTGCAAGCTCCGCTCGGATGGACAGGGAACTGTGTTGCCTATCCATGTTTAAGAAGATGATCTGAATTAGAGGAATGGAGATGAGAAGTAGCACCCGTCAAGCGGAGGGCCAGACTAGAGCTAAAACGGAATGTGATTTATGTGCGACGATTTCTTGTAGAGACACTCTCAACTAAGCCCTTCTTTTTAAGATCTAAGGCTTTATGAAGTAGATCAAGATCTGCCGCATCCACGTCTTCATTAATGTAAACCCTTGAGCTAATGCTGCCAGGGGAGATTTATTCTAGAGTTAAGGGTGATGTACTTAGTCGTTTGATATAAGATCTAAAAAATATATTACTATCCTCTTCTTTGTAGAATCTTATCAGTGATTTTGGATTATGGACTTGGTAAGAGATGCTACCTTGTGCTTAAGGTTAATGCACATTCAATGCGGTTGTGGAATATAGGATCTGATACCTCGCTCATGCATAGATCATGTAGAAATTTATCTTTAAAATTGGCGGATAACAGAGAACTCGGCAGATTGCTGACAATAAGTGTTCGACCAACCTAAAAATCAAGGAAAAATTAGACTAAAAACTAAGAAAAATAATCTTACCATATCTGGAGATTCCACAGATGTAAAAGGTCCCACGACGACCTGAAATAAACCAAACCGAATTAGAACATTCTAAAGGAAATGTATTTAAACGTAATTTAAGATCAAAACAACAATACATGAAGTAAAGTATTAAAAAGAATACTAGCAACAAAATTTTGTTTACATAGCACCATGTAGGCACCATGCAAATCCAATAAAACTTTATGTTATACAACATAAAATTAAACAAATAATACTGTATACAGGACGTATACCTAATCAAATTACCTTTTACAAGAAATGTATAGATTCCTTAGGTGGAATTTAGCGAAACAAATTCACCTTGAAAGGTACCTATGTCATTTGTAAAAGGGCAGACATTTCACGTAAAACTACACATAAAAGAAATAAATTTATGTACTAACCTGTGCAATAATGGATAATTTCCACGGTGAACACCTACAAGTAAATAAAACACTGAATTTAACACTTAATTTCATCAAAAACAAAACTCGCGTGCGGCTAACATTTCGCGTACAAATATACACGTCAAACTCCATACTTCGTGATGTTTGACATATCACCCAGGGGTAAAAAGAGACGCAAAATCTGATGGGCGCGTTCGCGTTGCGATATTTTCCACGGTTTACGGAATTATCGCGAATTTTCGAGACACAAAGCTGTGAAAGGGACAAGGATGAAGATGAACAAAATGAATTATGAGAGGAATTTTGTAAATTGACATCAAACATGGCGAAACGATAAATTATGGCAAGATTTAGGAAAACTTATCATAATTCCTCGAAATTAAAAATATTTTCTATGTGAAAGATGTCAAAAAATGCAGATTATAATTTGACATCAAATGACTAAATCATACATTGTAGTCAAATTAAGCCTGAAAATTGAAGAATTCGTTTATATGGATATGAAATCGGAACAAAATTCTCTATAAAAGGGGGTTCAATCTTCCTTCTTATTTTTCAAAGTTTTCAAGGTGCGAGTACATGCAATAGCATTCCTCCCACATATTTGCAATTTAATAGTGTGATCATAAACAAAAGGAAATAGAATTTTCAGCAAAATTTCAGAAACAGAAAATTTTCTACAAGGCAGTTCACAAAACAACAAGGAAGTTTTTAATTATTTTATTTGTGGAATTTAATCAATCACAAGGTTTTTAATCAAATTAAAGTTAACTTTGCGAATTATTCGTATTCTCAATTTGCGTTAAATTTCATTGTGTTTGCATGCCAGGTGTTGGTCATATACACATGTATGAAATTAACAAGAACGATTGAATTCTCTTTAACTAATTTCTTCCTTTCAGCCATTTAACTATTTAACTCAAGTAAATCGAAATTTCAAACAATTACTTATCGTGTAAGAAATATGGCATTAGGTCAGTTTTACACAACATAATAATTGGAAACTAGATCTACCTTGAGTTCTAATTATTATTTACTTTCAGCCATTAGTAATTAACATAGTTAAGATATACAGAAAGGAAAATTTCTTTTTACCTTGTATATATGAAATATTAACGTAGTATAATTTTCTAATTTGTCATTATTGAAAGAAAAAGATAAATTTGAGTAAAACATAACTGTTTTTTTTTTGCATATTTAAGTTTCTTGTATTTGTTACATACACATATACATATTTTGAATCATTGAGCTAAAATTGAAGTTTGTGAGCGTACACGTGTAAGTTAGTGGAAGAAAATTTTACACATTGAGAGAATTTATTCAAAGTAATTAATTTTGCCATAAAATTAATTTTTGTTTACTAAAATAGTACAAATTTCCTCTTTTTATTTAACCGCTACACTCCACCAGAATATTTTATTTCAGCATACGTAGAGTCACGTTTGTAATTGCAGTTTTTTTTTTCGAAAGTCAATTATAGGAATTGTCAGATTTCATTAAACTGTACTTTGCGAACGCAGTCTATTCGTAGTTGTCAATTATTGGTATTGACACAACAGCTGTAGTAAAACAATAAGAGACCGTCTCATCTCGGAATTGCGAGTTAAGCAATTGATATCTGCTAAGGCATTGGCTGAATGCTTAGTTGCACCAGTCAGTAGGTCCACCTTTTCAGTAAGAATGTTAATACTGTTCTGTAGATCTCCAATCAGCGAACTGATGATTGGTTAGATCTGATGTGCCAATGCCCGATATAGGTACTGCGGAAGAGGTGGTCTGGACTGCTGCAGTCTCTATTTGCGCTATACTCAGCACATGTGATGTGGAACCATAGTGTACACCCCCAGTATTCAATTCAGTACACTTCCGTCCCGCTGGCTGATGTTTTGGGTGGGTCGTCAGTTGAAAGACACTTACCACAGGGAATGCAATCTTCCTTACCAGACGACGACGGGCCCCGTAGAGCTATTTGAAGTAAGCTTATGTACGGCAGACACACTTTGTGATGATGTTTTCAGCGAAGTCTCTTTTAGTGATTGTTTAGATCCTGACGTGGCCTGCTGGATTACGTTAGATTTATTAGATTTATTAGCTTTGCTTGGTTTCAAGGCAGTATTGGTTGTGTTCTTACCATGACCAAGAGCAGAGGTGTAGATACTTATAAGAATACCGGATGTGGTACGGCGACGACTTTGAGGCCCTGGTGTTGACCATAAAATTTGGGGCTGCTGTCTTTTTTCGGGTATCGGTCTTATTTTTATACTTGGGTTAATTGAGACTATTTAGAACGTTTACCAAGCAGATACAATGTTGAGCAGTGGTCTATTAGAGGTGTTATTTCTATCTGCTGACCAGGTGTGAATGTTACCAATTAATTAATTAATATATGTAGGTAACAAAGATCATTGACCCATTGGCAAAATTAACATTCAACAATTTTTCAACAGTTTTCTATGTTGAGTACCATCAGTATTCTAATAATCTGGCTGATATGTCAATATATTTAATTATGTATATCTATGTCTATCCGCTCTATCAAGTTAGAAATTTACTTTACTCTCCTTTCTTAAATATTGCCTTGAATGGCTGATATGTCAATATTTGTGTATATCTATGTCTATTCGCTATCTCTAGATAGAAACTTACTTCACTCTCCATTTTTATTAAATATAGCTTTGAATGGCTGATATTTCAATATATTTATGATCTATGTCTATTCGCTATCTCTAGTTTGAAATTTACTTTACTCTTCTTTCTTATTAAAAAAGTTCATGTGATACAAATTGTATAAAATTCTTAATTACTAGTCTACTTAGCTTTAGGTGAATCAGCTGTTGTATGCTAACTGCTCGGCTTATTTAGATTTTCGTTGTAGTCATAGCACTACCCACTGTTGTCTGCCAGCCAGTAGCTAGATGTGAGATTGCGACAAAATGTTTCAGCGTGAGCTGTACTTGAGGCCGAAGTGGATTTCTCTCCTGTAATGATGATGATACTGTGCTGCCCGGTATTTGAGAGAACCAGGAGTATCTGTATATCCAACGATTGTATCCCGTTCTTGGAGTGGAGGTTTCCTTTATAAGAGCAAATTCTCCTGGGAATATAAGAGTTCAATTATAATTATCTGTAATACTAATAGTAGAACACCAGACTGTACTGATCTGCGACACATAAATCAGTCATGGCTCAATTTCCCCAGGGCTACAGATGTTGCACATTTAGAGTTTGATTTGCTGCGACGATTGCTAACACTTTATTGGTTCGGGTTCATCAGTTTTATATTACCCATCCCATCTGTTTATATTATAATGATTTAAAACGATTTCCGAGTAAGGCTTTCCAAGCTGGCGCGCTCAAGGCTTGGTGAATTCTTCAAATTCCAGCACCACAATTGTTCACCTCAGCTCGACGAAGTACCAAGAGCAATTATTCGTGGTTAATATCAGTGCTTTTTACCACTGTTGAGTTCGCTTTCAAAAGCAGATACCAGTGACTTCGATCTATTTAATTATTACTATAATATAGCAATCACTGATTGTCCATCCAAATATTTTATGATATTTATTAAAATATTTTCTTTAAAATCTTATAATTTTTTAGTTTTTTTTTTAATTTTCAATTCAGCGCAGATTTTTACAATTCGCAATTTGGCCGCAGGACGCCACATCGGCTATGCCGCCTATGTAATGCGAAAATTTCCGGCAATTTCACCGGTCATTCATGAAAACCAACACTCAGCGTTAGTACATCTACACAATTGTCTCAGTTGGGTGCTTAATCAAACATCTGCTATAAAAAGCCAATCAAAAAGACTAAAAATTGCAGTATTCACGGAGCCGAAATTTTATTACATTTATTTTAATTATAATTACAATACGCAAACACTATTCAATGCTCGCATTTAATTATTACTATTATATCGCAATCACTGATTATCCATCAAAATATTTTATTTGTTTATTAAAATATTTTCTTTAAAATCTTTTAATTTATAACTTTTAGTTCTGCACAGATTTATGTAATTCGCAATATGGCCACAGGACGCCGTCTATGTAATGTGAAAATTTCCGGAAATTTCACCCGTCATTCAAGAAAACCGGAGCCGAAATTTTCACGACCTGACACTTTAAATCCCTGAAACGCAGTCAGTACTGTATTGTTTAGAGATATAGCACGAATTATATGCGGGAATTTCTGGATGTATTTAGGGTTCAAGATTGAAATTCGTAAAAAGTATGCATTACCCAATAGCAAGAGCAACTAATTTTAGGCAACCAAGGCCGCGCTTCGTGTGTTAAAAGACAATCCGGTACCATCAGCTTAATAGAGTTTGACGTTGTTAGTCACAATCGCAGGTATTCCATACTTCATTAGCACGTGTACGGAGTGGACATAATTAGTTCTTAATCGATTGAGTTCGCACGATACATTTGTCTACTTAGGTTAAAACTTGATGAAATGCACTTATTCTGAAAGACTCTAGCACCAGGCGCATGTCTTCTCGAAGACTGGCAGAGAAGTATATATAGTGAAAATGAACAGCAGTGTTTTTAAAGATGATTCTAAAGTATCCTCTTCGAATTCAGTTTTTCAATTTCTTTGACGGGAAAATCATTATATTATGGAGCAGTAGTCGACTATGCTAGCAGGCGAAACAAGTCAGCAAGGTGGACGTTAAATATCTTGGGGCAATTAGGACTGCGGTAATTTGAGCATCCGAGCTCATATACTACGACGCGCCAGCCATAGGTAACTCAGACAATTAATTTCTACATCAATATTTGTTTGGTCACCAAACAAAATATTTTCATCAACGCCACCACTGTCCAAATAACATATTTTTTGTCACCACCCCCACTGGAGTTTAACTAGATATTGACTAGTTGTCAACAGATGGCGCGCATGGCTCTATTCGGATATTTCGGATAAACAGATATCCACAGCTGTGCTTTCATGAGCTTTTGAGCTTTCGTGCTATAAAAATGCGAGCACGGAGCTGAAAACCCGTCCGTCTTGCTCTGACCATCCTAACAACAAGTCTAGGATTCTGACCTATACTTTACCAAGAATTCGAGCATATTGAGCCGAATTCAAGTTCCTTCCACCAAAGCCCACCAGGATATTTACCTGGACACTTCCTCAATCCATAACGGCCTGAACAGTGATCAGATCTCCCACACTCCCGTGAAGTTCCCACAAATATTTATTTGGGAATTTCACTAATAGTGTAAGATAAAATATATAAGATAAAATATATAAGCCATTCCTGTGTGGTAGTTGAGAAAAGTGATCTCGCTACCCACAACTTTTATTTCTTCATATTAAAAGTTTTTACTCTTCTAATTCCAGCTCCACCTAGATACCAGAGAATGGACTGAATTTTTTATAATTTGAATTATATTAAGTTAATTCTATTTTGTTAGCAGTTAGATCTAAAATTGGACAATTCATTTTATTTGTTTTTAAATAAAAAATATTGAACTTTGCTTGGTGTTATTCTTCCGGCACCTATTTCTTTTTTATGTATTTAACAATATTCTTCCAATAGAATCCCATTCCATTATTAAGGCTGCCCATAGGAGGGTTTTGTGAAAAGGATGAGGTACTTATATCATTAGCTGAGAAAATAATGTAATTGCTTTTCTGCCATCGATAGAACTGCTATCTTCAAAATGGCGCTTATCATTCATATAAGCACAAGGCGCAAAAGACTGAACTCATATGGGATTCTTGTTTCAGGATGAAGCTTATTGTGTTTAAGGTGTTACTCAAGACTGCAGTTGCCACCCCCTTCTTAATATGAATTGATGAGAGGTATATATTAAAGATAACTTCAAGGGTCCGAGTATCAGAAGACATAAAAAGAATTAAACGAGACTCATTCACTGCGGGGAACATATTTGCTGCATCGTTTCAATAAATTTTACAATGACGGGCAATCAGGTGGCAGCCCAATAGGACTGTGTCCTCCATGTTACTAGCGACCACACGTATTTACCACGTACTTTGGAAGAACGCTGCGGGTCCGATGGGAGGAGAGCTATCAGTTAAAAATTCTCAGAATTATCCCACTACTTATAAACACTTACAGGACTAGGAGCCAAGATAGCTTGTGGGTGTTGCCAAGATAGTATTATGTATGCAAAATTTGGCATTCTCGTGGCTTCAAAAGCATTCATTTTTTTTATGAAGCATTTGGTATTATTTTTGGCTCATATTATTTTTATTTCGAAAAACGCATGGAAAAAGTGTTTTTTATTAAAACAATTCAAAAAGCTTTTAAAGTTATACCAATGTGTGCTCTTAAAGCACTGTTGTATACCTGAAAATGGTTGACAATGATAATTATAAGTAATAATTATCATTGGAAAAATCATTTAAAAAATATTTTCATAGGTAGAAATAAGGTAATCATGTTTAAAACATGGTTAGCTTATCTCCTAACAAGGCGAAGAAATTGCCATCGGCAATTTCTTCAAATTCCTTTGCAACAAATAAAAATATTTTCCCACAAAACGACTTGGGAAAAATAAAAGTTTTAAATTTCAACCCAAGTCGTTTCGATAGGAAAATAGCCCCACGATATATCTTACCTTCAGTAAGATTTGTCGTAAATGTGATATGTATGTACATATATACATACATACATATCGGGCGCATAAAATTTTACTTCGGTGAAGACTGAAACGATCAAGTCTTCACCGAAAAAGCTCTTATCAGCGAATTGTCGCGAGCTGCATACATTGTGATACCAACAATGTATGCACGATAGCAAGACGACGGTTTGATATTTATGAAAATATCAAATTTCAATTTCAACTATCGTCGTCGCGATTATTCTGGGAATGTTAAAACATGTCCAGCGGTAAATAATTTTGTCAGGATAGGAATGCTAATTAAGCATTGTTCCTATCCTGAACGAAGAGACTTGAGATTGAAAAATCTAAGTCTCGACACAGTTGATTTTTGAAAGCGCTCGGGATCGTCACGGCAATTAAGGAATTTAAAAGTCGAAAAGAAAAAAGGTTTTTTCTAAAACCCACTTGTATTGGTCGGATCGGTTAGTGATCTTTGGTAAAAAGAAAATAAGTTAAGTGTTCATTGTTAAAAAAAAAGGAAGTAATTAAGTGTAATTAAATTGAATAAAGAAGAAAAAAAAGTGGAAGACACTAGTGTTTTAATCAAGTGCTCCCGCTGCCATAGTGCAACAAGAATACGCCGCTGCCTAAAGTGTTGGATAAGTCGATTGGGCAGACTGGCAACAGCCGAGAGTATTCTTTGTTACTTACAGAGATAAACGCCCGAATAAAAACATAACAGCACATAGCAACTGAAAAAGAAATATAAAGACAGTTTTAAATTTAGTTCTTATTGTTAAAAAAATTACTATTTTTATTTCCTGTAAATCAATTTTTAGGTAGAGTATACATATGTTCATGGTATTTTATATTCACGTTTACTTGTAACAAATTTCCAGTGCTACTAATACAATACGGTAGTACTGTCAGTACGGACCAAAAACGTAAAACTCCGTCATCCGAAAGTGCCATTTAATAATAAATTTGTGTATGTTGCTGCCAGGATAAAAGCTTGACTTAACTAAAGAAAATATCCAAATATTAGAAAAGTCTGTTACTATATTGGGCCATATATGTAAGTGAAGGAGCGATTGAATCTCTAATCGGTTACAATAAATTTACAAAAACAAAGATTAACCGTAGATAGATAACCTACGTTGAATCGACGTAATCGATTTTATAAAATCGATATAACTCATTTGTTTTTCGCGTCACTAAACTGGCCGTTCTTGCCAGCACAGTCTGCACACGGATCTTGCAGGACACACACATATCGCTCAGGTCAATGCAACTTTCGTCAATATTTACCTACCATACGTCGAAGTGACGTATGGTTATCTTTAGTGTTAGTTTTTCAACTTTTGTGTTAATGCGTTTTTGTGAATTTTGCGAGAATAAATGCAGAGTTTGAAACCAATAGCAGATAGCAAGCGCAGCACAAAAAGCCACGCTATGCTTGCTAGTACTATTTGAAATTTGCTGTGCTAATGCAAGTTCTTATTGCCATTGCTGTTTCTACAACATGCTGTGGAAAGCAGTAATAGCACTGTCGTTTGCTGTAATACAACGATATATAAAATAAACGGTGCCACGCCCAAATGCAGGAAGGGCGCAAATTTTTTCCTAGAAATTTACTGGACTTTTTTTCTTTAGAATTATGCATTTTTGGATGCCGACAATAGCACACATGAAAGTATTATATCGGAAAATAACTCCAGTCGGCCACCAAGGTGATAAAAATTCTGCCGAAATATTTTCTGTAAATTTGTAAGAAGAAATGAATTTTATTCAAGTGCACATATCTTGATTAGTTTTTTTATTTGTTATAGGCTACGATAAAACCATATAAAGACGTCACAAATTCGTGTAGACGATGCAGAAATCAGTTGGTTGTTGCACGAAATGAGCGATGAAGAGTGTCACGGGTCGGACGGTGAAACTGAAGACACTTTATTAGAAGGTGAACTACAAAGTGAGGTTGAAGACTATGAAGTGATTGCTCCACTATTGGAAGACCTATGGGACACTAAAAATGTGTCTGAGAATGATCCTGAAACCCGTGCCACGTTCAGTATGCCAAGTTATATTGTCATGCCACAGCGTCAAAACCTGGGAGGCAAAAACGGTTATCGTTGGACGGCAGAAGAAGTGGTTGGGTATCAGCTTTTAATATTATACGGACATCTAGAGGTTCCATTCGGATGAATAAATGCCTTTATGAGCCTTTAGAATGCTTCAGTAAATTTATTACTGACGACATTGTAGAGGAGGTAGCAAAATAGACCAACGCTGAAATCCAGGTGAAGATTTAAAAGCCTGATATAAAGTCAACCTTTAAAACTACAACTTGCAAAGAAATTCGAGCCCCTTTTGGCATACTGACACTAACAGGTGCTATGAAGGATAATCATTTGAGCACAGATCAACTATTTGATTGTTCGTATTCAAGAAACAGATATGTTGCTGCGATGAGAAGAGATGGGTTCAGTTTTCTGATAAGGCACTTGCGAATGGACAACAAATCTTTTCGAACAGAACTAAGAACTACTGCCACATTTGTACCAATTATAAAAATATGGGATATCGTCATAAACGCCTGCCTTTCAAATTACATCCCCGGACCATCGACGATCAGCTTTTAGATTTCCGGGGTGGATTCCCTTTTTGCATGTACATTCCCAAAACACCCAAAAATACGGAGTAAAAATTGTAATGACACGTGACAGCGCCACACATTACATGACTAATGTAATGCCATATCTAGGCAAATGCATTCAAACCAATGGCTTGCCACTTGGGGAATTTTACGTAAAAGAACTTACAAAACCAATTCATGGCAGTAATAGAAATGTTACAAATGATAGTTGGTTCACATCAATTCCATTAACAAAAACATTTGCTAAAGCAGACATACAACTTGACCTTGGTCGGCACTATTAGGTCGAACAAACGGGAAATACCTGAAGGGCTCAAAAATATGAATTCCAAGCGTATAGGAACATCCATGTTCTGTTATGATGGCCCGTTGACGTTAGTGTTGCACAAACCGAAACCAAGGAAAGTGATATTTGCTCTATCATCGTGCGATGAAGAAGGCACGGTTCATCTTACGACAGGCAAGCCAAACATGATTTATTTTTATAATAAAACAAAAGGTGGAGTCGACATATTCGACCAAATGTGCTCGTTGATGTTGTGCAGCCGTAAAACAAACAGATGGCGCATGGCTCTGTTTTGTGGGATGTTGAATATGGCATTTATAGACGCATACATTATTTACTGTGATAGTATCATATCCAAGAAAGAAAAAGCGCTGGGACATAGAGATTTCATGAAAAAACTGGGCACTAGCTTGATGACCCCATGGATGAAGACAAAGAAGGAAATGTTTACTTTGCCGATGAATATAAAAGAAAAAATTGGTTATATATTGCCAGAAAGACCAGCAGAACCTCCCACACAACACGAAGGAGGCTTTGAGCCAAAAAAAGAAAGTATTGTGTCTTCTATCCATAAAAAATTAGAAGGATGACAAAGACAATGTGCGACAACTGCAGTCATTCCATTTGTGGAGAGCAGCGCCTGTCCTAAGTGCCTTTGAGGCCAAAATAACTTATAAAAAGTACAAAAAGTTGCTCTTAAAAAGTTTATATAGTAAATTATAAGAATAACGGAGAGATTCCTAAATGTTTAAGTTTTGTAGATTAAGAAGTACCATGTGTTTTTCTTTTAATTTTTTTTTCTAATAAAAATATGAATAAACCTTATGTTTTTAATTACCCACATGCAATTACATATATTAAGATATATTACCCCAGCAAACATTTGGATGAAAAATCTTCCGGGTGACATGTGGATGATATTGCCAAAATATCTTCCACACGAAAGTAATGCAAATACTATGAAATGATTTCTTCCTTGTCTTGCGTAGATGAAAAGATGATGAATTACAAACAAATTTGTTTTCTGATTTTAAATGTGGAAGCAAGGAGACAATAGTTTCGCTTATTTATAGTCTCTATGATACAGGAGTTTATCACTTGGAGGAACGTGTAGTATAATGACAGTAATTAATTTGTGTGTTCACTAGTGATTTTAATTCCACCAATTCGTATTAAAAAAAATTAATTAAATAAATATATACCTACTTTATAGAAATATCTTCTTAATTCTTTACTTTGAATTCCAAAGGATTTATTTCGACGATTCTTGAACGATTTGCTTAGGCGATAAGAAAGCGAATCATCTTGAAGAAACAGAAACGAATACGATTCTTATTAATGATATGAAAATAACTCACCAGGAAGGGATGTTGGCAAATTACTTTAACGTATCGCGTCGAAGATACGCATTCGTTTCTTTAAGATGTTTTGCCTTCGGGGTAACAGTTTCTCCCGTTGGAAGTTAAGAATTCAATACGAATATGATTAACATCCGCGAGATATTTTATCTTCCAGGAAATAAGAAAGTAAATCTTCTGCGTTTCGCTATGTTTGCTGGGACCACATTAATACACCTAGTGTATACATAATCCAAAATATGTCCACTCAAACATGTACACATCGAATGGGCGTATGGTTATCTTTAATGTACAGGGAAATATGGTTTTGTATCTATCTAGGGTTAATAGGTCCTCAGTTCCTTCATGCAGAGCCATAGCGACTCGTTTTGGAGCATAAGGAAAACCCCCTCATCTCTAAGATTCTCAACATATTGTTATATAACTTAACCTACCCCTGACGTGGTCTATCAGCTGACTGAACTGAGTAACAATTTAACCTGAGAAGAATAGTAAATAAGTGTTATTGCACATAAACATACTTAGTTGATACTCATTTTTGCGAGTAACACATTTAAAAATATTAAGTTCAATTAATTGGATTGAAATATTTGCAAAATTTTATAGATGCATTTTACTAGTTTTTTTTTGTCACGAACTAGTTTATAATATTCTGAAAATTTGTAATGCTTGTAATTTCATTTACAATCGGATTCGACAATCTTTCTTGACCCTTTGTGGATCAGAGGTAATTATATTCTAGAAGAAATCTAAGGGGTATACTAAGTTTGTCATTCCATTTATAACACATAGAAATAGAACAAAATGGATTGGACACCCACGCATAATATTATAAGTTATTTTGTTTTTTGCATGTCCGTCCGTCTGTCGATCCTTCAGTCCGTCTGTCGATCCTTCAGTCCGTCTGTCGATCCGTCAGTCTGTCTGTCCGTCCGTCCGTCCGCACGATAACTTGAGATGCATTCACTTAGAGGGCTGAAATTTTGTACACGGGCTTTTTACAAGAAAAGTTAAATTAAATTCGAAAATAGGCCGATTAGGGCTGCCATACAAAAATTTCGTTTTTCACTATGTATTTGAACACTTCCAGAGAACACGTCGACGTAGAGTGCTGAAATTTTATACACGATGTACACGAAACCTTGTTTTAGTTTTAATTTAATGAAGAATGTGGTGATTTATTGGGGATCTCCGATCATCAGTGAAAAACATAGGCTACCTTTTATGTTTTCATCTTATTTTTTATTTTTGTTATGGCCCGACGTTTCGACTCTTGCTGTGAGTCCTTTTCAAAGGGCTTATTGAGTCAAATATGCGATGGTTATCGGGCCATAACAAAAATAAAAAATAAGATGAAAACATAAAAGGTAGCCTATGTTTTTCACTGATGATCGGAGATCCCCAATAAATCACCACATTCTTCATGTATCATCCTCCCGATCAGAAACACGAAAATAGTTTTAATTTAAGGGTGAAAGGGCCAACCGCTCTTCCACATATCTTGTGCATACATATATACGGTATAAATTTCTTGCTTCCTCTTCTTTATTAAATCTTGCAAATTCTAGAAAAGGAAAACCAATTTTATCTATCATTTTTGATTTGGCATTTAGCATGGAATCTAACATTCAAAGAAAAAGTTGCCTTACTCTCCTTGTGCTCCGTTCAATAAGAAATTAGCCTAATATTTTGGGTTATTTGCCTCTTATAAAAATGTAAGTTTTAAAGATCCTTAGGGCTGGTTTGTCGTCATTTGCGTATGCCGGTTTAAAGCCCCAGTTCGGCCCTGAACACACTACAGCTTCATTACTTGAAATTGTGAAATTAAACCTAGAATATCATTCGCGGTTTTGAAACCGACTTTTTTACTATTGCTTTTCGCTACATAGTGAGTGTGTACAAAGCTCACAAATATTTCACCCTGTCTCTTAGTTCTAATCCAAGGAAGTGATGTGAATCCAATTTATAGGTGGACCATTATCTTTATGCTTGTCAATTCCATTTTTTTCCATATTGAACTTTACCCTATGCCACCATGTAACCGCTCCATATGATAACATACCCATGTAAATCCAATACATGCCTCGGGGGTAAATTCAATACATGTCAATATCGCTGCATGCTCTTCAGCACCCCCACAATGACACATGAGCCGTTCCCACGTTAAAACCTAGAGGAGCAAATTCCAGTATAACCTACCGGCGACATGATATATTTCGACAATAGACTATGATCGTTTCTAAATTATAAAAATTTTTAAAGGTAACAGATAGTCTCCTTGGGATTGAAACAGTAGTTTTATTTCTAACTACACATATCTTAGATTTGTTGAAAAGGTTCGGAAACCTCGGTGAAGGGCCGCGAAATTTTACAATGATTTTGCTGTCAGCTTAGCCTTGCCGAAAGTAGATATTTCTGGTCAGTCGCCCACAATAAAACAACAAATGATGGGGATAGAAAACTATGGTGACAGTCCCCTCAATCTCTTCAAATTGACAGAAATGAATAGCATCCATAATAGTAGACTGCTAGCAGCTTTAGTAATTATAGCTAGACATTTTCAGCTGGAGTGTAGTTAAGTAGTGAGGACCAGAGTGCTTCCGCCGAACAAAATAAAGAAAACTTAGTTACAATTACTAAATGTACACCCGAGACCTGCACATATTCCGACTAAAGCCTTCCGTTCTTAATTTCCAAGAGTCAGTCTCTATAGCGATAAAGAGGAATTTCCTTTATTTCTTGAGATAAAATGATCCGGAAACTCCAAGTTTAGATATGTCATGAAGAAATATCCCAAAAGTCGAAAACTTTCCATCGATAGTTGTATAAATATATTTCATTTATATCTCTCGACTTGCATCCAGAACTACGACCATCCAGAACTATGACCGTTAATTGGATGGCTCCATATATGCAAATCAATCGAAACTTACTTCCACTCTCATAAGGAAGTTTGGTGGACCATGAATCTGTTTTCAGTAAATAATTTTAAACATTTAATAATATTTAAAAGAACGTTTTCTCCTTTAAACTTGCAGTTACATGAAAGAGACTGAATGGGAGCCATGCAGTATAACATGTGTGTAAGGCGGACGGAAATCGTACAAATGTGAATTTTTTTTAGAATATTCCAAGACAATTACCACAGTAAATGACTCACTCTGCGAAGGACCAAAACCCCAGAATGAGGTTAAACGATGTGTCGAAGAACTTTGCGCTCTTGCATTTGGCTATCATGAAACCTATCCTCGGGATTCTATAAAGGTTAGAGTATCGGTACCGGGAAAGACATACATATGGCGAGAACAGGGATACACCAGTTGTAGTACATCATGTCTGGGTGGAGTCGAAGAACTTATTGTAAATTGTGTACGTGAGAACAACGGAAAAGTTGTTTCCCCGTTCCTATGCTCACTGAAGGCCAAACTTGAAGCAAGACTCCGTACATGCAATGGTCGCCCATGCCCTACACGATGGAATTATAATGATTTTTCGCCATGCTCTAAATCCTGTGGTATCGGAATAAAAACCAGAGAGGTACAGTGCATATATGAAGTTACAAGCGGTGGTGAAAACACAATGGTGGTACCGTATAATATGTGCCCCAACCTCCACCGGTCAATCGACAATATTGTAAAGTTCTAGATTGTCCTGTAAGCTGGGAAGTTTCAAAATGGTCCAAATGCTCCCAATTTTGTGAATTTGGGATTAATAAAAGGCGAGGCGAATGCAAGCAAATAAATGGCACAAGAGCACAAAATTGAAAGGCCAGATTCCATGTGCCCGAGTGCCCGTCCCGTCGATAAAAAACCATATAATGTGAAACCCTGTCCACCTGAGGATTCCAGACCAGCGATTGCGATTAATAATTCCACGTACATACAGCATGATCCGAAGAAGAATAAAATTACTTTAAAAATTGGTGGCACCGCTGAGATAGTCTTCAGCACACAGGTGAAAACCAAATGCCCCGTAAAAAGGTATAATCTCACGAAAATTAGGTGGAGTAAGGACCATAAGCCTCTGCGAAGTCTAGGAAATTTAAGATATCGAAAAAAGGTGCTCTTAGGATATTAGATATTACGTTTGGGGATGCTGGTGTGTATACGTGCCATGCAGGATTAAGTACAGCTGGAATAAATATTGACGTTAAGGCAAAACCCGGAGGGATTCAACCGTATGAATTTGAGAGGAATCATGATGGTTCTGGTGGGTAATTTTGTTTTATCTTTTGACAAATTTTACAAAGTTTATCGTTTATTTAATTTGCTTTTTTTTCCTGTATTATTATTAGATCGATCCGTTCGGGAACGTAGTGGAACAGAATTTTTAACGTCGGCTGATATGACTTCGGACAATGGGTAAGCTAACTAAATTCCTTTTTAATTTACCATAACTACAATATTTAGGGATTCATAAAAAATAGTTTAAATTCACACAAAAGCCGTCGACCATCTTTCATATCGTAAATCACACGAGATTCTTCTTGATAGATCGGCATGGGCTTCTCGATAAACAAATAAAAGTGTAACTCTCTTCTGATAACTCATCTGAATTTCCGACCCTCATCTTCACGTCTTTATTAGAACGACGGATAATACTTCTTTCATTTTAGTCCATGGCATGACGATAAATTCAAAATGTGATGAATACCTATGGAAGTTATTGGTGATTGTTTGGAGATGATTTGTTATTCAGGTGCACCTTCTAGCTTAAAATGATGCAAGGTTCACCCTGTGTTTATTTTGCTGCAAGTTTTGATGAGAATTCGCTTTTAGTGCTGTTCAGAGGATGACCGTTCATCCAAACCCTGTTTGCTCTCTACTTGTATAATAAGACGACGATTCTTTTGTATGTACGTTCTCGTAAGTTTGTCATGACTAGACGTAAGGTAAGTTGCCGAATATCCTTTACCTGAACTGTTGTATTTAAATTTCGAAAATGAACTGTGTTCCATTATCGCCCATTTAAATGGTTTACTATGTAATGTATGATTCAGCGATGCTTTCGCCTATTACAACCAGCTTAATTCATCAATTTTCAGTGTCCTCAAAAGAATCAAACTATTCCCATCTACCATGGATAGATCCGAACACGCCGACTACCATTATTTGAAATCTCCTCATGAGGTTGGCAAGGATCGATGACGAATTATTGTGACAAGCAGCTATTTGGCTTGTGCTAGTTTCAAAATATTATAAGAAATGCTTTATCTGTGTCTTTATACATCTGCAATTTTACGGGTGATTCACTAGTGGAGTTCAGTTGATTTTTATCTGAAACAGTGCGGAATTTGAATAGGTGAAAGGAATTCATCTTTTGATGACTTTCAAATACATGATTCAAATGGAATTGAATTACAATCAAATACGCAATACTATCAATCAAGACTAGGGATGTTAACTGTCATAATTAACAACAAAATTTTGTTTAGGTCTTAAAAACCCATCTAGCCTAGCGCAGGCAACTATCAATATAATTATGGTTCACAAAACTTACCATCTGCATTCTCTGAAGATCTTGCATCAGTTGTGTCCCCTGTCGACATGACTGCATTAAAATTTACCAGTTCTTGGATCCTTGTGCCATCCAATCTTGTGTAACATGGTCTGCGATGCATATTTCCAGATATACATATTCCCGGATAATCTCATAAATCTTTGGAAAAAAAATCAATTTTGGAAGTTAATTCTGTGAAATTCCGTTTTTTATCTTTGCAGGTCTTCTGAGGGGAAGGAAAAAGCAGCGAGAGCATATGAAGAACAAAAATCGACAAAAGCTAGATGGGTTGCAATATGCCGATAGTAGTATTATGGAGGATGAGGTAAGACTGACTGCGAAAAAAAAAAACATTTTTATCTCGTCATCGCAAATTGTATATGAAGAGGGGCTTCATGGAGGTACTCATGTTCACATACTAAGGGTTGTAATATAGGAGCCCGGTGGCTATGGGAATATTTTTCTGACTTTGCTGCAGTATACTGCATAATGTTGAAGTTGAGCTACAGAGAAAGTTCTTTAGCTGTGATATAAAAGGATAACAAGCGGAAAAATTTATATGATGTTCCATGCTAATTTATTGGGCAGGAGGAGGAGATGACTACTTTGTGTGACCAGTGTGGAATTCATTTCGACTGGAAAATTTTGTTGATCCTGAGCGTGGTTTATAACTTAGTCATGATATGAGTTTTGAATTTTTTATGGCTGTTCATTCTTATTTTTTTTTTTCTTTTATGTAAAAACAGATCATCATTGAAAATCAAAAACGATTTTTTCCGTTATTTTGAGTTTCATTACAAATGACAGCTAAAAGAAAAAATAATGACTCCTCTCATACGACACATGATATTTGCAGGTTATTTAATAAGTGCTCCTGGTTCTATGGTAATGATGTCTTGTCAAGGATTTACTGTAGGCTGAGTACTACTGTGTGCCCATTAGAAAAGTTTAAAGCTTGGACATCACAATTTGTGAGCAATAATTATTATTGTACAGTATGGCAGCAAAGACAGAATTAAGGCTATGGGAATCACTAAAAACTTAGTATAGCTACAAATTGTCATGGAAATATTATAATAGTAAAAACGGGAAACCGAAACTGTTTTGGCTTCTGTACGGCGAAAAGAAACAATATTCGATAATATAGGCCTAGCCTTCAATTATCTCTACTAAGTTGTATGTGTTACGATTTCAGGCATATGGCTGCTATTACTCAACGTGAATTATAATTATATCATAATGTCACCTTGAAAATTCAACTGCATTAGGTCAGCTTGTTCAGGATTATCGGACTTCCCTGGTACTAATAAGAATGGCTCCGTTCAAGCTCAGACTTATGAACCGTAAAAGATTCAAAATGAAACTAAGCTCCAGTATCTTGCCCTAGGCTGATATGAAGCTAACCTCATGAAGCTGATATGAAGCTAACCTCATGTTAAAATGATTAACTAGAATAGTTGGTTATTAATAGTCCAGGAAGACTGAAAGAGGATTGGGGGAATGTACTGTGAGAAGAAGGGAAGCTGGAGAATTCTAGTCAGGAAATCTCATGGACAGAGATGTTTGCTGATATATTCGCGAAATTTATATGGATATTGCTCCTACCCGGAGTAGAGAGGAAGATTGTAGGGTAGTTCTTCTGTCGACATCTAGCCCGCAAGCTGTAAAATTAGTACGGGCAAGGGCAACGGCTGGGATTAGTTCACTACTGCCAATTGGGGAATTTAATCTTTCAAGTTTTTAAAGCTCCAAATGGAGATGTAATATTGTCGGTCCGCTTAAGAATAAAGGCAAAAAGCCTGGACAATATCTCGCCGATATCTTGTATTGCAATAGGATTGGTTGTAGAGGCATAGGGAATAGTGTAAGAATTCTACCTAAAATACAAGATATACCCACGGTGTATAAACATATAATGATTGTCGATTAAATTTTTCTCTCTCCATAAATCACCCCGTAAATATAACCGAATTAAATATAGAAAATTACTAGTCCGTATATTGTGCAAGTTGCCTTCTTTCGTAGTTTGGAATTGTGACAATATCTTCACTAAGATAAGATTTAATCCCACTTACTCCTTTTTTATTACTTTCAAATGCTGGATCGTAAGTTGCATACTCTGCAAACTTTACTGGATATTGAATGAAGCTTGAGATAGAGACATACTAACATGAAAGATGCTAATCCTTGTAAATAGTTTGACAATCATCCGTCAATCTACGTTATGATACTGAAAACCTCAGCGCTAGGTGACGAGAAACGATAAATTGCAATATCAAAAATAGGCCGCAACAAGAAACGAGGCCTCGGCTACTTTATTCTTCAGCTAACTTTATCTTAGTGCTTAACTCTGATGCAAGAAAAAGAGAGCAGGAAAGATATGTATGATTGAAAAGGCACACTTGCTATTAGGAGGGTCATCACCCGGTATAGCAAAATCTTAAACTCAACATTGCTAATCAAATTCTGAGTGCTTAAATAGTCCTAAATAGACATGAACTCCATCCTGGCTTTTTCAAATGCACTCATGGATACACCGGGAGGTGCTGATCAGGAATGGCATTTAAGACTGTACGAAAGAACTAAATGAAGCCAGAGCCCATTAGAATTGTCTCAGTCAGTTATTCTTGATTGGAGGAATACTCCCTTATATATTTCACGTCTTCTAATTCCATTCTACTGTATCACGTCACGACAAAGAAAAATCGTACTCTCAGGAAATCCACCCTACTGTTGCCCAGGATCTAAGGATCTTGATATAAATTTAATGTCTGCGTTGTCACCGTTGAACGATTTATACGTGTACATTTTGCGGACGGATATTTTGAAGATTCGGCGGGCTTAGGTGTTCTCGAGTGCCCAGTCCCGCCCTCCTGTTTCTTGTTAAGCAACGAATGCAATTGAGTTTTGAAAATCCTGTAACATAAGTGCCTTACGTATCCCGGGGTGCATATTTTGCGTCATCTGTTGAAATAGCTCTGTCTCATGCATGAGTTCTCTCAGCCTTAGTGCTAAACCTTCTACATCTAATCGAAAATCAATAAATCTTTCTTTATGTTTTTGCTTCCTGTTTTCAAACCTCAGGTAATAGCAAATGGAATGCCAGTTCGCCATGTGAAATTTTCTGCAGAACTGCCAATACTATGTGGCAGCTCGCCTGCTTAAAAGTTGGTGGTCTCGATTCAAACAGGAAGTCATCTTCGCTAGACCTCTAGGAGGTCCAAAAAAGCATTTTTGCTAATTCGCAGCTCGGTTCCCACCTCCTCGTCGCGGTGAGGTAAGTGGCTGTTTAACGGAGTGCTGTTGGAAAGATGGTGGAGGATACTGTAACGACTGAGGAACTTGTTGTAGATGAAGCTCTACTCGTTCGAGAGGAATATGATCATCCGGGATTACTGGAATTTGATTAGCACCGCTAAAATCAGAATATCTTGGACGTCTTTCATAGGACCCAGCCTGATCATCATGATTTTGATAAGGCAAATCTGTGAAAAGCTGATAAAGGTCGTCTTGAGAATTTTACCTAACGGAAGGTGCAGTACCTGGTACGCCGTGAGAATTTTAAGCGAGGTGATCCTGTTTGGTCAGAGTAAGGTTTTGTTTAAGAACACTTGTTCTATACCTATTCCGAGAAATTGACGTTGTATTCGGATTTTTGTCTGTCGTGTGCGCAGCTTGGGCGACTAACGGAGAACGTAATTGTGAATCTGCCAATTCTGCAGATATTTTTGAAATTGCACCAATATAGGTGGCTGGTATTTGATTAGGGTTGACCCTACTATTAGCTGCAGTTACCTGTATTCAGACATGATCGCAGTTTCACTGCCTACGGCCATAGGATAAATATTATTTTAACCTGAGGTAATCATCTCTCTTCTGAGGGGATGCAATGAGGTACAGTCAGTCAAAGCGGCTCATTCAATTGCTGTAACTGACTTACTTACTTCCTCTTGGAAATCTTGAACAGTCGGTTCTGTTACTCTAACCTGTGGTTCTGTCGGCATTACTCACTCTTCTCTCACTCGCGCCAAGGTCCCAGTAACGGATTCCGACAATTTCAAATGATGCTAATTAGAAGGGTGCTCTTATCTACTCAAAAGGTTAAGTCTAGTTATTAAATAGACCAAACGCGCCTATTACTCCGATGTAGTTCTAAGCAGCTATCGTAATTGTGTCTTATTGTTGAAGCGACGATGCGTTTGCCTCACACAGTTTCCCTTCCACTACTAAGTCTGATATGGGCGAAAAACCAGTCGGCATCCTTCTCTAATATTTCCTACAAAGGATGGATTGGTCTCGATTCCTTGGACCATCTCTATTTTGCAGTCTGAGCTCGTAATCCGGCTCATCTGGTCACAATTTTTCATAAAAATCTAAGTTAAGTTTCGAATTTCGTTAGTCGAAAGATATGAATTCAAAAGGATGTTAATCTGTAGAAATTCAATGTTCATAAGTTTGGAATAATTCAAGGGGCACATGTTGTCTCACTATCACCACTTGCTAAGGAAGCATATGCATTTATACCGAAATTTCCTAACAAATTATATGTATCAACAACTATTTATAATGGACATTTCGAAAGTTGAAATAAAATTATCGTCTTTTTTTTTTCTTTTTCACAAAAGTGCATTTGCGGTATATAGCATAAAAAGTACTGGATTAGGCGATTATTTAAAATTTATTTTATCGCTGCAACTATTGTACAATTAAGATGCAAATATTTCTTATTGGCACTGGGAAATAACACAAACAATATTTATGAAAAACTGATTCAGAAACATGATCTACCCTCCCGAGTCTAATCGTATACTTGATTAGTCCCTAAATAAGGCCCCAGAATCCCTAGGCAGTTTACAGAGCCTCAGTGACCTTATTGAAAATAATTGAATAACACAAAACTGTTGCCGTTCTTTTTCATTTATTTAACGTAAAGTGATCGTAGAAAATATACAAGCAGACATCCAATAAGTACGACATTATATGAAGAAGAAAGTTCGTTGCATGTAAGCATACGCTAAGATGGCCCTGCGACGAATTTTCTTCTGTGCAAAGCAACGGATTGTCTCACTGTACTGCACAGACTGCATTATTTCTGACTCTATGTACACCACAAAGAGTGAATGGAACCTGGTCTCCTCTGTGGTTGATCTTAAATAGCTTGTCACTCGTTTTAGCGCTGGAAGTGATTATTCCGGCAAAAATTTTGATCCTGGTGTATACAATAGTATACGCAGCGCTTTGGATTAATATCCAAAAATCATTTTTCCAGGACGTATTTGTGTATTCCTAGTACCGATAATTGTTCTCCCCGTGTAGCCTCAGAAAAACGACAGTTGTTATCCAAAGTCCCGTCTAAATTTCCTAGAAAGAACGCTTTCATGTTTTTGAGATTCCAACCTATGTAGCTTCATGAGGAAGTCAAATTGTTTAGTCAATTTCTCGCAGACAGAACCACATTTTTATAGTTCTGCAGTCGACCCGTCCATAATAACGTTGAAAACGACAACTCTGAATATAGGCGGATAATGCGACCTCAAACTCGTTTCGTTTTACTGCATCAATTGAGAATTTGCCGCCCTACTTTGCCTATTGATAAATCCGCCCCTGTACGCAGGATTAATCAAGTGAATAAATTTTCTTTTCAATGTCTGGTGTTGTTTGTCTTCCATGTATACTATTTTGGTTCGTGGTTGGGCCCACATGGTTGGGCTTCTAGAGACAACAGCCTAGTTTGCCTATTGTACTTAAAGAAAATCATAATCATAATAAGCATTAGCAATGTAGGCACTAAAAATAATAACATATTCATGAATGTAATATGACTTGACACCCAAAATGGATGAAGTCCTACATACAACCTAATTATGATAGAATTGATGTGGAAATCCCACGTAATCATTTTATTTATTGAATATTGCGGTAGGAATTTTAATTTAATCAACAATCGGAATAACTGTATTATTAATAGCAACCAACGAAAAACCATAAGTATTTAGTTCCCGTTTATAAGTCAATAAATACTTAAATTTTGATGAACTAAGTTTTAGCTTATTCTTAAAGGCCCACAGGTTAATGTATGCAACTACACTAGATCTATATAATTCGATATCATCAGACTAAAGGTGCAGCTGAGAATGTTTAATTTGAACAAATATGTCATTTATAAACATAGAAAATTACACAGGACCAAGAATGGACTTCTGAGGTACACCAGACACCACTAGAAGAGTGTAGGACAGGGAACAGTTTGCAAATACTGATTGTTGCTCAAGTAGTTATAAATGTAAACATACAAAAAAGATCAAAGTTAAGAAATTTAAGATAAATATTCAATGGAAAATATTGAGCATAACAAACAAGGAAAACATTCTTAGTTAGTTATAAACAGAAAAATAGAATTTAAATTCTACAAAAAGCTCAATAAATGAAAAGATTGATTGAATTAATCATTATTCAACAACTATATAGAGGTAACAGCTATTAAGAACTACAATAACTTAATCACGTCATCCATAGAAGAAGCAACAACCTTTCGGGTACGATTCGAAGATAAACAAATATAAACACAGCAAGACCAGGTGTAAACACAGTTAATTCAGGCAGAAAATGTTTAATATACCAACTGTTTTATTTAGAAACTTGTTGCGATAGTCCTCAGATTACATGCATTTTTCATTTATATGTATGTAGAATATTTTGCCACTTCTTACTATGTTCTGTCCAGTAAACATTCATATATAATCAGCTATCGCGTCTGCTATCCTTTTTGATATCTTTCATTTCTGTGCTTTTCACTTATATTGTAGCTAAGCTAAGAAAATGTTTTCTGTTTTTAAAAATTCCTTCCGTCCACAATCTCAACAACATCAACCTCCACAAGATGGCATTCCACATCCTGCAGCGGGTACAATGACAGTCGCAAAGATGCCGTACTTGCAGGTACTATTGCTTATAGGTGAAAGCTGTGGATGTTTTCAAAAATCTTTGGATAAACTCAAAACAAATTTCGGTTTCACATAATTTTCTTTAATTTTCTTTGTTTGCGAACCAATAATTCACCGTGTGTTTGTTATTCATTTATGCTTACACTTAACGTTGCGTTTTTCACTTCATGTCTTTGGTCATTTGTTTTATTTATTTTTATTGCTGTTGGTTTTTTATTTGTCTGATCTCTTCGTACATAATTACAATTTTTTTCGATTTTTTCTTTACGTGTTTCACCTTTTTTGAGTTTTCTCTTCATGTTTTTTTGTTTATTTTTAGCTGATTACTTATGATTTTAAATCAGCAAAAGCACATATTCGTATTGCTTATAGTAGGGAATTCGATTGCATTGTATGAATTCATCATAAAACAAAAATGCATGTAACCTGTCTTCTTTCTCTTCGTCTATTGATCCGGAACTGTAGGCTGAAAACACGAGTTGGAGTTCCTTCACAATGGCTTGACCCTATGGAGTATAAAGCCAAAAAAGTGTGCTTGTTTCGTTTGTTTATGTATAAGTCGACGGAACACAAGTAAGTTTCATGAATTGAAACTACCGTTACCGACGCTACGCTTGATTCACTGATGTCATCAACTGTTGAGGAAAATTTTGATTACGAACACTGTACACTAAACACCGAACACCAGAAATATATCCGTGAGATTGCAAATCTGATGAAGCATTGGTGATGCCAGGGAGAAAGACTCTCACGGAAAACCCTTAATCAAGTCAAAGTGCCGAAGTGAGCGGATTTGGTAAAACGTTTGACCGCACTGATGTACAACTTGGAACTGATGTAACCTTTCAGTTTGAAGGCTTTTTACACAAACTTGGCAGTTCTAACTACAGTTAGTAGATAATACTCATTCTAACCAATATTGTGCTATTTCTGTAATCGACACTGGATTTTGGTTTAATTTTTTTTTTTGATATTGACAAACATTTTCTTACTTTTAATTTTGTTCAAAAGTATTTGCTTTGTGATTCGAGTAGAATAAAAGAATTGTATAAGAGCATTCTCGAGGTATTTCATAATACGGTTGCTATTCCTTCATTAAGAAATTTATTGGTACATTATGTTTATGACGTCTCTGCATAAGTGCATACAGATGTCTTTTCCAATTTATTTGGAAAGTTCGGAGGATGAAATCAACGAGCAGCTATCAATGCAAACAAGCTATTTTGAAAAGATATTCGGTCCAATATTTTCTAGTAAATTCAGTGTCTTAACTTTAAGTACTTATACATAACATTTTTTTATTTTTTTTAATTCACTTGCAATTCATAATTTTGCTTTTACTATTTATTCTATAAGTTCATAACCTCGAAAATGTATAAATCAATGCAAAAACAAATGATGCTTTTTGTACATGATTTAGTTATTTTGTTGGCTGGTATAATAAAAAAAAAAATACACTATACCCAAAAAATCTTCTCCCCAATCCTCTTCTGATTTCAGACCTATAATCATGCCATGCTTTTTATCAAAAGTGCTAGAAATCTGATGAATTAGCAAATAAATAAGTATCTGAATTCCTCCAAAGCAAATAACAGTCTGGCCTTAGTCGTCACCATAACTGAAGCGAAACTGCAGTACTGCGGGTGTTCAGAGCTGCTATAGACCAGAAAAATTATATAACCTTGTGTAGATAATTTTGTTCTTTACTTGATGAAGCATTCCCATGCTTATGTTGTTGAGGCTCTGTTAAACAAAATCAGAGATCACCGATTTTTAATGTTAGAGTTAAGAAGCTCAATACCTTAAAAATCCACCAAGAGCTAAACGCTCAATGTCTGATATTGGTATATTTCGGCAAGAGCTGAAGAACTCAATACCTGATATGTTAGCCGTGTTGGAGCTGAAGAGCTCAATATCTGGCAAATGAAAATACCTTGAGAGTTACTGGTTAAACTCTGGTTCTTTCTTGCCAGAAGCACTACTGTAGTATATATATATATACAGCATAGCATTAGGAAGCAATAAAACGACAAATTTTACAAAAAACAGAGTTCATCGAACAACAATTAACACACATTTATGCGTCAACAATAAACTCAGCGCTGACCCACATCAAAGGCACGTGGCTTGTAAAATTACAATATTTTATAAGGGTATAAACAATCGTCGCTCTTATTTAAAGCTTTGACGAACAGTTTAATTAGCCCAAGCTTAATATGAAGTGGTGGAGAAGGATTTTCTCGCGCTCTATACGATTGTCCCAAAGACAGTGGAAACGGGGTATTTGGTGAATGCACTTTTCTAACCTAATAACAAACTCACCAGCTTTAAATCGACACACAGATTTTGAACAAATGAAATTTTTGCTGAAACAAATTATATATTTGCGTATTCTTTCTACAGTTTTGTTCAGTGGCCTATCGGTATCGAATCCAATTTGTTACCACTATGCAATAACACATATTTCAAGCTCCTTTTTGAGCTGTCCATGAAGAGCCGCCACGCTTCTGGCCGATATTCCGGTAGACCTATAAATTTTAAAACTTCAGCAACATTGTTACCATAAACCAAATCATCTGCATCAGTAAGGAAGAATATTTTCTTCTCTAATTCGGTAAGATGTTATTTTTACGCCCGGTTGTTCCTTAAGTTTGGAGGTAAGAAGTTCAGCTGAGGTCTTTGATAAATTTAAATCACGGATCAAGTCATTGAGCTCACCTTGAGAAAAACCCTGAAGTGTACGACTGCATCCTTCAAATTCACCTTCACTGATGCTTTCAATTTGGGTGAAATGAGCGTAGCTTTCTGGGATTAAATCCTTGATTAAAGATAAACTCACAGTTTGACGTAACATTAATTGTTTTATTGCGAAAAAATGAAGTTAACAACTGTGCTGGGCGGCAGATGATGCAGAAGTAGAGAATGCTAAACTAACGTTACTAAGTACATAATGTATATTCAGATCTGACTAAACGCAAGTGTGTGTGTGCATATAAGAGAAGCTATCTGTGCTGGCGTTGCCAGAAGTAACTATGAAATGAATATTTATTTAACTAATGGAAATGCTACGCAACATACTGCCCCCATTAAGAATCTTCTTAATTTAGACTTAATCTATAGGTGATTTTGACAATTTTGTGATGGGTCGCTTTAACTCGCCCTGTTTAGTCTTTACCGTAGCGGTGCGCACTAAGCTGTCTCGTCCGGGGTGTGTGTCGGTGACTCTTCCAAGGTTCCAAACTGATGGAGGAAGGTTATCTTCATGAATTAAGACTATGTCATTTACAGCAATGTTTGTAGTTTTGTGTCTCCATTTGGGTCGATGATTAAGAGAATGCAAGTACTGCTTAGACCAAACTTTCCAGAACAGCTGGGTCATTCTTTGTACTTGTTGCCAGCGTTTGAGAAGTGAAGGGTTTTTGTCTCTGAAGTCTTCATCAGGAAGGGAGGTAAGTGCTGTTCCCACTAAGAAGTGTCCAGGTGTCAATATATCCAGATTGTCGACGTCTGAGTCGCTGATTGCGGTTAGGGGTCGTGAGTTCAATACACCCTCAATTTGCGTGAGAAGTGTTGCTAATTCATCGAACGTAAGCGGCGTATCCCCGATGACTCTTTTTAGGTGCGCTTTGACGCTTTTAACTCCCGCCTCCCAAATGCCACCGAAGTGAGGTGAAGCAGGTGGAATGAATTTCCAAGTTGTTTGCATCTGAGAGAGGAATGATGTAACGATGTCGTTGTGACCTTTTGACAAAACCAGTTTATATAATTCGGACAATTTACGTTTGGCTCCGACGAAGTTCGTCGCGTTATCACTGTGTATGATTGCTGGAGCCCCACGTCGTGCAGTAAAGCGTTTCAATGCTGCAATGAATGTGTCGGTCGTTAGGTCTGAGACCAGCTCTAAATGAATGGCCTTTGTGCTGAAGCACACAAATAGCGCTATGTATCCTTTGTCGATTTTTGCACCACGTCTTTTGTTTAAGCGTAGACGGATTGGACCTGCGTAATCCACACCACAATGTAAAAATGGCCTGCTGGGTTGAACTCGTAATTCTGGTAAGTTGCCCATGAATTGTTGCTGTGCTGAGCGACGTTGGCGAAAGCAGGACAAACATTTATGCGTATATTGGCGGATTGTGTTGCGACCTCCAATGACCCAATATTTTTGGCGGATGATCGAAAGTAGTAGCGTTGGGCCCGGGTGCAGATATTGAACATGGAATTCATGTATGATGAGTGCCGTGATTGGGTGGTTCTTCGGCAAAATTATGGGATGTTTTGAATTGTAGTTGCACAAAGAATCTTGTATGCGGCCTCCCACTCGCAGTAATCCAGCAGGATCTAAGAATGGAGAAAGAGCTAAGATTTTGCTCTTTGAGGGAAGCTCTTTAGTCGCTTTTAGGCGATTGATTTCGTTTGCGAACGTGTTTGATTGGACCCAGAGTAAGCAAGCTATAGTTGAATCTGATAACTCCTTTGTAGAAAGAAAGCAGTTATATGATGGTTGGTTGATTGATTTCCCTTGACGTATGTGAACCTTGTGCTTGAGGTGAGAGAAGTAACGTCTCCAGATTGCGACAATTCTTATGATTTTGCGAAACGATGAAATGCTATTGATTAGGTGGTCCCACGCTCGCCTTGGGACATGCGTATGCAGATTGTGAATTTTAACTGATCGTTCTTCTAGGTCCGCGAAGCGGTTGTTCTGTGGTGAAATTTGGGTTGGCCATGTAGTTTCAGGTTGTCGTAGCCATTGCGGGCCTGTCCCCCAGAGTGAGGAGGTCTTTAGTACTAAAGGTGAAACTCCTCGAGACGCTATGTCTGCGGGGTTGTCAGAAGAATTCACATGTTTCCAGTGAGTGCTGGGCAGGATGCTGAGAATTTCCGATATGCGATTCGCGATGAAGGTTTTCCATTGCTTTGGATGTGAAGCTAGCCAGCTGATCACGATGTTTGAATCAGTCCAAGCGAAACACTTTGTTGCTGGTGAATCGAATGCTGCGAGCACCGAGTTAAATAACCTGGCTAGTAGCAACGCCCCGCATAATTCCAGTCTTGGAATTGATTGATTGTTTATTGGTGCCACTTTGGTTTTTGCTGCAATGATATTGATTGTAATTTTTGAACCGTGAATGCTCCGGCAATAAATGCCAGCTGCATATGCAGTTTCCGAAGCGTCTGAGAAGCCATGAAATTGACATGTGTTGAGATCTGTTGAGTAAAGCCAGCGTGGCACATTGATGCTTTCGAATTGGTTGAATTCTCCCTTGAAAAGTTGCCATTGTTGTGCAAGATGCTCCGGAACTGGATCATCCCAACCTATCTTTTTTAGCCAAAGGCTTTGGTATAGGATTTTGAGTAATATGGTAGCTGGAGCTAACAGTCCTAACGGATCGAAGATCTTTGATGACTGCGATAGAATCGTTCGTTTGGTGATTAGGCCATCTAGATCAAGTGATGTATTGAACAGGAAGGAGTCACTCGCTGGGTTCCAATAGAGTCCTAATATCTTTGTTGAATTATCGTCGAAATTCATGCATCCTGTATCTCTTTTATTTGTAGGTACGCTGTTTATGAACTCATGTGCATTGCTCTTCCATTTATGTAATGCGAAACCTCTATTGGCCAATGCTTTCTCCAGATCATCGCGTAATGTTATTGCTTCTTCGACGTTTCTCGTGCCAGACAGTAAGTCGTCGACATAGAATTGATTTTTAATAATATGGGTTAGATCAGGACGATCTTGTTCACATTCCTTGGCAACCTCTGCAAGAGCTCTTGTTGCCAGAAACGGTGCGGAAGCTGTACCATATGTTACAGTGGTTAACCAAAAATCCTTAATTTTCTCGAATGGTGCTCTTCTCCAAACGATTCTTTGAAAGTTCCAGTCACATGGATCTACTTGAATTTGACGGTACATTTTGATGATGTCCGCGGAGATTGCAACCTTATTGCTCCGAAAATGTAATAATAGAGCGAATAAATCACGCTGAATAGTAGGACCCACTGCCAGGATGTCGTTGAGTGACAGGTTTGATGTGGTCTTCCGTGAAGCGTTGAATACCACTCGCAACTTAGTTGTGGAGCTTGACTCCTTTATCACCGCGTGATGTGGCATATAGAAGTTTTGATGATCTTCAACTTGCCTGAGATGCTCGGGAATCTCTTTCATATGTCCGAGATTGATATATTCTGTGATGAATGAGTTATATTCAGAGTGAAGGTGAAAGTCCTTCATCAATCGCTTTTCTAATGATAGGAGACAGTGTATGGCTGTTCTTCGTGAGTTCCCTAGTTTATGTGTTGAATCCTTAAACGGGAGACGTACAACAAGGCGCCCTTCTGGACTGATACTTGTATGCGTTTTGAAATGCTCTTCACAAAATATTTCATCTTCAGTAAGGTGGGGTGACGTATCTGAGAGATCTTCCAGTTCCCAGAATCGTCTAAGTGACTTGTCAATATCGCACTCGATGCAAAGTTGGAAGCTTGTTATTTGTTGCTGATTATCTGTGGTTTGGCTGTGCTGGCCTGCTATCATCCAACCAAAGATAGTGTTTTGAATGAGAGGTGCACCAGGCTGGCCTTGTAGTTGTCCATCCTTGAGCACTTTGAAAAAATAGTCAGCGCCGATGAGGATATCAATGTTGCCGCTTTTGTGGAAACAGGGGTCGGCTAGCTTTAGTTGATGCAGCCAAGGCCACGATTCAATTGGTATGTTTGTTGGTGGCATGGATGATGTAATTTTGCTTAGGACTAGTGCTCTCATTTCCAAAGAGGGCCCATCTTCCGGTACACATTGCAGGAGGACTTCCCCACGAGTTGTTGCAACTCCGACTGAGGATAGCCCGTTAACTAGTACTCGTTTGTTGCTCCGTTTGAGTTCCAGTCTTTGCATGCAAGACTCTGTAATGAATGTTGCCATTGACGCTGAGTCTAAGAGCGCTCTGCAAGGCTGAAGTACTCCTTGAATATCTCTTATGAATATTATCGCTGTAGGTAATATGGTTGATGTACACCCTTGTTCCAACTGATGATTGCTTTGATGACAATGAAGGTTGGGATCTGATGTGTTTACTGATGATGATGGATTCCCAGACGGTGAGATGTGTTGCCTGTTATTTGTTGAGTGTGACGCGTGCGATGTGCCTGTAGCACTTGTTGAATGTGATGCATACAGACCTTGTTGATGATGATTAACTTCTTGGCAGGTGTTCCCTTCATTGTTTGAGCATCGATTGTGATGTGATGTGTAACTTATTGCGTTGGGGTTGAGACTGGAAACTGTGATTTCACTTATGTTCCTTGAAGATGGACTGCACAAAGATGTCGAGTTGTTGTTGATAGAGTTCTTGTGTCTGATTGACCTATTTGCATTTGGTGGTGTATTTGAGCGACGAACGGTCGTCGTTGAATGATGGCTTTGTACAGTGCTATGATGAAGAGACGAGTGATGTCTTTCATTGCAATAGTGGCAGCGAAAGTTTGAGCTGCATGATGAGGTTTGATGTCCGTTGCTTAATCAATTGAAACATAAATTGTGGTAGCTGACAAATTTCCTCCTTGCTGATATGTCAAGTGCCTTGAATCTTGTGCATTTGAAAAGCGGATGATTCCCGCTGCACTTGGGGCACTTAACTGATGACGAAACTAAAAGGGTTGATTTGTTGCCCACCGTTTGTAATTTGCTTGCGTATGATGACTTTTGTATGTCATTTGTGTTGTATGCCTCTAGAGCATCACATCTGTTGTTAATGAACTTGATGAGATCATTGACAGATGAAAAATCTTTGTTTGCTGTGTGCTGCGCCCATAGTTGTTTTGTTTCTGCATCTAATTTTTGAAGTAGGATATATATTATCCAAGGATCGCGCGATTTTGCTTCATCACCCAGTGATTGCAAACCTCTGATTATTTCGTCAGAAGTGTCTGCAAGTCGACGTAAGCTTGATGATGATGGTTTATTATTATATGACTGTTCAATGAATGTTTTTATGAAATCATTGACAATTTGCTTCTTCCTGTCATAACGTTCCACTAATTTTGTCCATGCTGAATCATAATTCTGTTCAGTTACCATGATATGCCGTATCTGTAGCGCTGCGTCGCCTTTTATTAGCCCTTTCAGGTATTGAAATTTTTGCACTTTGGACAACACAGAATTTTCATGAACAGACGTTACGAATAAGTCCTGAAATGATGGCCATTCACTGTAATTGCCGTCAAAGAATGGTATTGTCAACCTTGGAAGTTTTAACTCAGCGGGCTGGTGTGTATGTTGCTCTGCCAGTACATTTAATAGAGTTTTGTGCTGTTCTGTTAATGTATTTATTGTTTCATTAAGCTGGGGTTGTGATTGTTGTGAGCGCGCGTGTGTTGCATTTGTGCGAGCTCGAATGTGTCTTCTTAAATCTGCTTCTAATTTTAGGTATAGTTCCTCTACCACTTCTGAATTTGAGGATTGATTCGGTATAAGTGTGATCTCATCATCGTGTGTACAAAATTCGATCCATAGATCTTTTAATCTGCTCAGTCTGGTCGTAATATCAATTAAATCTGAGTTTTCTGTAATATTTGCGACGTAGTCTCTTATGCGACATATAGAGGCTTCTGTTCGAGCTCTCTTTAGTTTCAGGGACTGTAAGTCGGACATTTCTGTTTAAAATATGCTAAAGTATTTTAAAAATTCATTAAAGTTTTATGAAATAGCACAGTTTTCCGCTTAAGTTCCTGATAAATTATCGGTAATGAAATATAATTTAATAAATAGATAATTATTATGTAATGTGGTCCAATATAATAATAAACATGTGAAGTGCTGAAACAATATATTTATCGTAATAATGATAATTCAAAAAATATTTTAAATGCTCACAACAATATTTCCATTGCGCAGAAATTTTAAATGATTTAAAAGTTTCCAATTATTGGAGAAACTCCTTTTGCTGTAATTATGTTGGATTTGTTTTTAATTTTCAGCAATACGACAAAAGTCCTATATTAATCAATGCCTTCTGTGACTGTAATTTGTTTTGGTTGTCACTTAGGAGCTTAAAAGCTTTCCCTAATGTGTGATTACTTTTTTGACGAAAGTATGCTGTCATTGAACGATTATTTGGCTTTGTGTTGCATACTTTTTGGCACCAAAAATAAAGCTTTTTCTTTCTATATACTGACATACGATTAGTGTTATACACTTTTGTTCGCACTTGTGGATTTTTATTATGAAAAGAAATTTTGTATTTTATATTTTTCACAGCACTTATTTTCTTTTAAATTATTCGAAAAAAGAAAAAGAATAAGAAGCACTTATCTTTATGAATTTTTCCTTGTTGTATTCCGTGTGATCCAATTGGTAGATGACTGAGCGGTACACAGCACACAATGAGCGGCACACAACTTCTAGAATTTTTCTAATTCTTTCCTTCTTTTTTACTTTTCTTCACTGGTTTTTTAAATAACTCGAAGGACCATGAAATGAGCGTAGCTTTCTGGGATTAAATCCTTGATTAAAGATAAACTCACAGTTTGACGTAACATTAATTGTTTTATTGCGAAAAAATGAAGTTAACAACTGTGCTGGGCGGCAGATGATGCAGAAGTAGAGAATGCTAAACTAACGTTACTAAGTACATAATGTATATTCAGATCTGACTAAACGCAAGTGTGTGTGTGTATATAAGAGAAGCTATCTGTGCTGGCGTTGCCAGAAGTAACTTTGAAATGAATATTTATTTAACTAATGGAAATGCTACGCAACATTGGGTGACTAACATATCAATATCACCAGAGGAATCTGTTGATAAGTTAGTAAATATCAGTACTGGCAAGTCTTACTGTGTGGTATTGGTGCTTTAGCCTTTGTATATTACGATAAACCTATGTGCGGTTTTGTACCGGTTCGTACCTTTCACAGTTACTGCACAAAATTACCACTCATCAAAATGATTCCTTGCGCTCATTCCCCGTCATCGACACTCCAAATTTATGTCCTTTGCGTCCTCCATGCATCCAGTATAGACTCCACACAAGCTTTACATACTTTATGCGGCATCCAATATTTATCCTGCTTCTTAAGCTGTTTTCCGAAATATACTTGGTAAGCTTGTTTTACGAAATGGTTAATGTTTCATCACAATATTTACTTTATTTTATTGTCGGGATCGTTTGCGTAAAAAACTCATGTTTTCCAAAATCAAAAAACACAATTGTAAGATGACTCAAAAATTTTCTTGATTGCTATCTACCGCCTATCTAACGTGAACTCCAAATTCCATATTAAACTGCCTTGATTTTACATTATTTATTCTCATCTAGGCCTTAAAACTGCTATTCGTTGCTTACTGTCTTTACCCTATTTTATTTTACTCTAAATATACTGCAGCAGCTAAACTTGCAGTCGACAAATATGTCTTCTAATCTGTAACCTAACCTGCATCTGCCCTTAGTGCATTTTCCCGAGAACTGCAGCTATTTTGAACTGTCGGTTTATCTGTCCATTCCAATTACTCTATCGCAAATGATATTTCCATTTACCTATATTTCAATGTAGCTACCTGCACTTTTGGTTTATCGCCGAGTCGTCAGGAAGGTTTCTCAACCTTGAAGGTATTGAAGGGTCACATTGTTGTGAATAGAGATCAATCAATTCTTGTTTTGAATATAAATAATCAATTAATCTATGTGAAACAAGAATTGGTTGACATCACTTCTTGACTAGGTCATTGTTGTGTGGCGAAAAGCAAGACCTTACAAAATAAATTCAATCAGGTCTTGCTTAAACGGTGGCACTGTTAAAACTTGCAGTGTATCGCATTTCATAACAAACTCAGAATTATTGGGTTTGTTGCGAAAACGCGTCACTACGAAATATGCAGGTGACTACCGGCTAATCACAACGGTGACCTGGTTTATCAAATAAAAAATAAAGAAAAACAAAGAATGCGCGGTGACATGGTCGCTGAAAATGCTCAAGAATGACAGTCTTTTTTGGATTCGAAGACAAGTATCAAGTTACGGTTTGTTCATACGCAACAAATTAAATACACGATCTATAAAGTTATAAATGATATATATATATATGAGTAGAAGTAAAAAGATTAAGTGATGTGTTCTTGTGACTTGCTTTAAAGATATAAATACATAATATATATATGTGAATAAAATTAAAAAGATAAAGTTATGTGTTTTTGTGACCTGCTTAACTCAGCCCAATAGCATTGGAATCTGTACTGGAGATCTCAACAACATAATGATCGTGCCAGGTGGGATTTCTTGAGAACCAGAGGCAACCCAAATAAATTAACTACACGTCGGGCATTTACAATGTTAATTGTTCAGTCCTCATATAAATATATATCATAGATTGAAAATCCCACGATGAATATCTTACAAATAACTTCTTGAGGCATCAAGCTGAACAAGACTCCCTCGATGCTTAATCTACATAAAAAAAAAAAAAAACAAAAAAAGAAGACACAAAGTATCGTTCCAATTTAATTTATATAAACACAGTACTTATCTAATCAAATCCTCCAGCACATCAGCTCCTATTTGAAATTCCCATGTGGGATGACGATTCACTGAATAAAAAGCTGCTGCTACTCCTCTACCATCTAATATATATATACATAAAAAATCATTTACAAAATAACACAATTCCATAAAACATACCACAGTATACTTACGTCCGTATATTTACAAATTTGTGATGACAACCAGTGGCATTACGTCAGCCCTCTGTTTTCGCCTCAAATAAAATACAGGTAAACGTCGCTAGGGAAACACCAAGACGCGAAACAGACATAACTGGTCACAGCAGCTATACAAACCCGACGAAATTCAGTAGATGGCACCATTCTTTTGGCAGAGTTGATCTGTATCAGAGCTAATCTGAGTTATAAAAAATCGTGTTTCCTACCTTTTTCACAGAAGATAGTTCTGGTCAAGGATAACCTGAATATCCTATCCTATCATACAGAAGATAACTCTGATCAGAGATAATCTGAGTGCCCTATTTTTTTTTTTTTAAAGCATTTTGCTATCCTTGTGTCCTCAGGCATGAGCAAAAGTATTTTGCTGCCCTTGTGCCCTCACGCACCAAAAAAGGCATTTTGTTAATAGTTTTAATTGAAATTTATTTTGCTGACAGTTGCTTCATTTTGTTCTTCTATTTTTTTCTTTCAGAACAAATAACACAAGGATGGCGGACGGAGTGGTCAATTTAATTTCTATTGAATTTTAATTTTTAAATTATTTTTATTTTTGTTAGTTTTTGTCAACTTGAAGTTTTGAATTGTACAATAGTTTGTAAGTTAATTTGTTTCTGAATTTTATTGAATTTGTGATATTAGGTTAAGCATATTAGATTGAATTTTTAATAAAATTCAATATTTGGAAGACCAAAAAACTGAGTTGTCCTTTGTACCGGCTTCCTCCCTCACGAACGGACTAGATCTCATATTGGTATACTAAAATCACTGCCAAACCTAATGCCGCAGAAAAAGCAAATTTTTTGCCCCGTTGTTATTCGTAGGTACTTGTCAAAAATTGGTTACTTCAGTCATATTGCCGATTTGTATAAAAAAATTACCAAACATAAAATCGTTTAAATGCTTATATGGCATTTCTTTCCTATTGAAAGAGTGCTAAGTGCAATGACACACAATCATCGGTTTCATCATTAAGCAATTACTCTAAATGTTATGCTTTATCACGCGGCAACCGTGACTAGTGATGATCATATTACTTTTACAACTTTTACTCACGATTTACTTAGCGTATTTTTATGAATGGATCGCAGAATGGCGCATGGGGATTCCGAACATATTCCTTAATTTATTTTTCTTGTCATTCTTACGATGTGTTTAACATTGAGGTATACTTTGTACATGCATTTATTATTAAGGTATGTAAATATGCTTTACCCTTGGCACTGCTCGATTTTTCGAAAGCTTTTGACAACGTTGGTTTTAAAATATTGCTTCTTACGCTCAATTGCTACTTTGGTTTCAGTCCCTCCGGTATCTCTCTTATCCGTTAACTTCTGGCCGATCAAAAGCAATTGGTTAAAATGGATATTAATACTACCAGCTCCCTCCGTATTCACTCTTTCCTTCCCAAGTGACCAAAGTCGGGCCTTTTGTTATTTAGTTTTCATACAGTCTCTCTCCCTGACAAATTAACGGTCTAGCAGACCTGTTAGCTTATTTGAGGACTATATTGCTCGTATTGATAACGCACTAAGGCTGAATCCTCATAAGCTCCCAGATATTGTATATATAGTTTTAGATTTGGTACATACAGTTAACCAACGTATAACATGCTGGAACAACATAAAATTATAAGATAAGGTAAGGTTTATGCTCAATTTCGTAGGCTCTAGCGCTCCGCTTATTTATTGTCTTTTGAATTCCGATCAAAATTAATCAAAACCCTAATTCAACCTTTCTTTACTTTTGGCAGCTTGATTTACCCCCTAGATCGAAAGCGTTTATCTTCGAAAGATGGAGGTTTCCTTTTATGATTCTATTCGCCTTACTTAAATCTCCAAACCTATTGCAGTATCTTCCTCTATGAATTCGTATTCTTCCACAGTCACTTGAACGTTCTCGCCGTCAGTACAAAGAAGATCTTGTTGACTTTCTACAATAACTTTATTCGGAAGCCTGGAGATTTCAGGCACATCGATCATATTTTCCTCACTATCAAGTGCGCCTGCATCTAGAGGATCGATATACTGGGAGTTATTCAAGGTCGAAACCGGCTACAATACATACGATTCAGAGAACTGTAAGAACGCTTAAGGTGATAGAAGAAAAATTCACACCACACACTGATGAAGGACTTTATTACCTCTTTTTGAGTACCTTCAGCGTTCTGGGGCGGCATTGGATCTAATTCGTTCATAGAGGTCTCAGCTGCTAGTTGTATGCTCATGGGACAACTTAAACCACCCTGATTTTCAGCGTCCTTATAATATATCTGCAATGGAGAAGTGATTAATGCTTGCACATTTTAGGCAAAAAATGCTAACTCACACTTACCAGCATGTTCTGAATATCATTTTGGTTATCATCAATTTTGGTTATCTGCTGCAATATTCTATACGAGCGGCTGTTTATGACCATTATTTTAACTTCACTACCACAAGCTAAATTAAAATATCACAAGTACCTATTCACAGTAATTAAAATCTATCAAAAATAGACCACGGTATTTGTTCTGTACCCGCACACCCTCACCAGCAGGCAGATCACACAATTTAAATGTCAATTCAAAGGAAGCACAATTTAATACACGATAGAGTTTTATTGTGCATCGCTTTTGGTATTACAATACTATCGAAAAAAGCGTTAACGATGGATAAACTTTTTTTTACTCGGGATTACTTAATCAAACAAAAACAGGTATTCTGGGGAGGGACAATTTGTAAGACTATAAGTGACTCTTTTCCTTTGAAAGTGAAAAAAGTTTTATCTAGATCCAGCAATGGTAAAATAATTTTAAGGCTTTAGTTTTTCCAAATTATCGCAAGAGAAAAAACATTCGGTTATACATTTTAAAGTTACGTAACTTTTTTCCCATTGTTATGTTAGCCAAAGTCCCGCAGATAACTTATTTTGCCATTTTTTATCTTAGAAACTAAACACGATATTGCAGAACCAATTGTACCACCATCTTGGATATCAAACAAGAATAAAAAAAAAACGGTCCAAAGCAAAAACACGCTATCGTCGTTTAAAGCCTTTTTCCTTCGGACGGGAGAGCTCTTGTCGTGCTAGTGTCGCCTAAGGCGGCCTAAAACTCACTGACAAAAAGTCCTAATTAATCGTTATTTTTTATTTCTACCCTGGGTCGAAAACGACCCCAAAAGTAATTCATTTATGTTTTTCTCTAAAAAATTATGAATATTCTCATCGCTCATTGTTTTAAAAGCGTACTAAGGATAACTGAAATTCATTCGGCGTCAATATAAAAAAAAAATCGGTGAATTTTTCTGAGAATCATTTACAACCCCAGGGTAAGTACAGTGCAATTAGAAAATTCCAGAAATTTTTTCAGGGAAAATCAACAAAACTCAATACGTAAGGTGAAGGAATAGTTTACAATGTTTTTGATAATTTTTACATATTTGTAGTTAGGTGGTGTGGACACTTTTGACCAATTGTGTCACGAATATAGTGTGTCAAGGAAGATACGCCAGTGGCCAATGTGTATATTTTATTGCCTATTAAATGCTGTAGAAATAAACTAGTTTAAACCTTTACGTCGTTCAAACTCAAGGAACAAGGAATCTGGTGAAAAAGAGGCACTTTTTTAAAACAAATTTGGCGTTATGTCTTCGAAGACCATATTTAGAGGAACGTGGTGTTGAACGCAGCAATTTGACACCTTGGCTTAAAGACAAGATTGCCGGAATAATTGAAGAGGAAAGACGTATTGAAGAGTTGGAAGCTCCTCGTGGAAACAGAGCAAGGTGCGCTTCCTGTTCACGATCAAAAGATAGAAAAATCAACACACAATGCGACAGCCACCGATGCAGCGATACATCTGCTCAACACATTATAAACAAGTAAAAAAGCTAGAATTAGTCTAAGACCAATTGATACCCTAGAAGAATGCCCGTATTAAATTTCGTATGGTCACCGATCTACAAGCATTGATTTTGAAGTTGTTTTTCGCATATATTTCTAGAACGGTTTGTCGCACAGAAAAAATGATTATAACTAATTTTATATAATTTCGTATTCTGCAGAAGTTTTTAGTACAATAAAAATATCTTGGACTGATCGTTTTCATAGTATACGTGACAAACCAAAATTTTCATATGGCAACACCAAGAAAGAGTTGCCCGACTTAGTCCATTTTTGTCATTTTATTTGCCAATGTAGTAAAAACATCGTACGAAATATCAGCTCTCTATGTCGACGCGTTCTCAGGCAGTGTCCAAATATATAGCGGAAAACGAAATTTTTATATGGCAATCCCACGAAGGAGTTGCCCGATTTGTCTCATTTTCGAACTTAATTTTACGTTTTTTTTTAAAGTCCGTGTACAAAATTTCAGCTCTCTTAATGTACGCGTTCTCGAGTTATCGTGCGCACGGACGGACGGACGGACATCCAAAAATCGAAATAACTTTTTGCTCTACCATCATTATTTCGAGGTGTTACAAACGGAATGACAAACTTAGTATACCCCTATGATTTCATCTAGGGTATAAAAATTTTGCCTTTGTAAGTAAAATAGAATGCATAATTAGATGGCATATGTACAATAATACTACTTCTAAATTATTAAAACTTTCATACTTAAAAAGACCTTTGAATTTCCTAGCAAAATCGGCTAATTTCACAGTTGGGTCTTTATTGACCCCAGGGTAGGAAAATCAGAGTTGAATCTTTGTGTAGTATTAAAGGGTTAAAGAACACCATGAAACTGACCCTCTATACAGTTGCGACTTAAATGGTGGAAACAATTAAAAATTTTTTTTCTGGATAGCGAAATTTTGTTAATAAAATAAACATAATCCTGTCCTTCCTGCAATATCCACCTTTGTTGAACGGGATAATTCGAAATTATTTCAGTAGCTGAACTCCTTGTGGCCCAAATTGAATCTTTTGACCCTCAGCCATATAGCGGAGCCGGATCCCATGTAATCGATTCTTGCGGTACTTCATCAATATTTTACAGGCATATGTTGTTGTTGTTGGCATTTCTGTTGTAACCGAAATTAATAATTCGCAGTCATAGAGAGCATATGGTTTTACGTTGCACGGTAGTCGAACATTTTATTAAATTTTGCCATCTTGCTGAAGTGCAATTTCATCGCACCGCCTACTCCTACTGCGTGTGCTTTATGTTTGCATGGTTTGGTAACTATGTAGACATGTGTTAATGCATGCAGATAGAGTATTATGTGTAGCGCAACCAGCTTTTGTAGCAAATTTTGCGTAATTATCTTGATAAACCGGCATATGCCAACCGTCAGTTTTCCCGAATTTATTGCATACGGACGAAAAGATTTATTGCCATGAAATGAAAAATAAAGTTGAAAATTATTGATAAAAAATAAAAACAAAATTCGAAAAAGTACGAAATTATCGGAGATAAATTAAAAATGTTGTCAATGAGACGGAACTGGAGGGTATGGTACTCGCTTTCTGCTCTATTTAATTCGAGAAATTGACTTAAACCTCTTTCGATTTGTTATTGTACAACGTGCCAACCGCTCATATTCCATATCCTGTCCCAGTCCAATGCATTACCCCAGAAATCATTACGATATTGAGCCTCATGCAAATTTAATGAATTGGAAAGGATTTTATGCAAATTTTGCAGTAACTGTTAATTGAATTTCGACGTTGAATGATCCCTGAAATGTTGATATTTGCCTTAAATGGAGCTTTTGAAGGAGTTCAATTTTAAGGTTTTGTGTGCACTAATGAAGATGATAAGTGGAGTTGATGGGATGGGATATTTATAGAAAGATGAAAATATGAAATGAAAGTTTAACAATCAAGCTGGAGTGCGGTCATAACTTTGAAGGAAACGAAAGTAGATAGATGGCTCATGTCTCCTCGAAACTATTGCTCCAATAACAAAGGCAAGAAAAGCTTTTCAAGTCTAAATAAAGGTCAAAATGTGCATTAAATGACATGAATTAAAGGTCTCAATTAGTCTGAAATTCATTTAAAAACATGAGCCTGAAATACTTACGTATCTTATTTTTACGAACCTCAGTAGCACGAACGTTTAAAACCGGCCCAGTTGTTCGTAGAGTTATAACACAGTTTTTCCAAAAATAGACGCCCGACTTAATTTCTAGAAAAACAATGAATACTCTACTAGAGCTCAAGCCAACCCAGTTGATACACCTAGTATTTTCGCACATGGGAAATACACAGGATGTCTAAAACCGAAGTATCGAAAAAAAACATTGCAAGGATTATTTGCATAATTCCTTTTAATTCATTCGAAGTAAGGACCATTTGCAGCAATACAACGTTCATAACGGATAAAAAATATGTCGAACTTTTGTAATGGCTTGAGTACTTCTGTCATGCCGGCTTCAGTCTCTGGAATGTCCTTGTAATGATTTTGAATTATTGAAATTCTTATGGTGGCCGTTTTGTCCCAAAAATTCACGAACGACCGTGCACTTTTGCGAAATTGCATTGAGCCAAAAGTTGTCACTTTCATTTGGCGTAAATAACATTCAGAAAGATTTAAGTGCTCCGTTCCCAATTAAAATATGGATTAAATATTAAAAGTGCTATTCGTTCCTGCGGAATTTTAACACTTAGTTTTTTACCTTCTGTGGAACTTTCATTTTATTTCAGGAAATTATTTGAAGACTTAAATTCAGAAGGCAAAAATTTGCTGACTACTTCAAAATAATATAGGATGTTTGTGCAAAAATATAGGCTATCTTTATTCCCACCCAGTTTCTGGAGTTGTTTTGAAGAAGAAGAATAAAATATTCCTCGAACCCAAAAATTAGTAATTGACGCTGATAATGTAGCTTGATATTAGATTACTGGAAGAACTTCGGAAGTATTGCTTGTTGGAATTGAAATTGAAAAGTTTCAGAATGTAGTACCGCTAGCTGTAAAAGAAAAACAGTTTTCGTAGAAAGACATGAGAATAAAAAACATATTATTAACAAAAAAATTATTATGAAACCCTTGATTTATTTTATGCTCTAGAATATAACGTTTATTTGAAATAAATCGCAAAAATGGACATTTGCTTATTTTATACATTTTTATAATTACATCGTGGAGCATTTAACGTTTTTCCGAGATGTCCCTTTGGCAAACACACCCTTGATAAGTATCTATCTGCGAAACGTAAGGATTTGTCAAAGAACCATTTGCAAAACTGAATTTTTTACAGAACAAGTTTTTGTGAAACGTCTTTATTATTAGAGGACATTTGATAAAACTTCATTTTGACATATGTTTTTCGACCAAATGAGTAGTACCTCCTCCAGTTATGATCATTCTGAGGTAAAAACGGCAGCTCCAGTTTTCATAAATTCAAAGTTGAAAGCAAGTGTTCCACTCTAATGACATGTCTATGTTAAAAGGAGGACAAATAACGAGCGCTCCTCTCATCCTCCTCAATTAGTCGTAGTACGATCGCCCTTCCTAATGGTTATTAGTAAAATCATAATAATTTGTGACAATTTGTAAACACGGGTCATAGGAAAGAGAGGTCTTTTGGATTCATATAATTATGATCCCATTTCCCGCTATGCAAGTTTCCTAAATTTACGCCCAAATTTGCATTACCGTACACTTTACCTATGCAAATTTTCGTATGTGTATTTCTGTATTTTTAATTGATCTTCTTCAGCGGTTTCTTTTTAACTTCGCAAGGTTTACTTTACGTAGCTGTAGAAAAAATCCATAATTCGTTTAAGGTACTTTTAGAGTGCGACACCTTGCAACAAAAAATACCATTTCATTTTGCATAAAAACAGAAAAAAAATGGGATGTAATGGATGCATGATTTTATACCCTAGATGCAATCATAGGGTATACTAAGTTTTTTAATCGATTTGTAACGCATGGAAATCATGGTAGAGCAGAATGGATTGGGTGTCAAATAGTATTAAAAGTTATTCTGATTTTTGCATGTCCCTCCGTCCGTCCATCTGTCTGTCCACACGATAACTCGAGAGCGCATGTACTTAGAAAGCTGAAATTTTGCACACTTGCTTTAAAACATAAAAAGTATATTGAAGTGCGAAAATAGGGCCATCGGGCAACTCAAAAAATTTCGTTTTTCACTATATATTTGGACGCTGCTTGAGAATGCATCAACTAAGGGACTGAAATTTTATACACGACGTTTTCATAGAAATAGTGAATACAACTTCAAAAATGGGCAAAATCGGGGAACCGCTTCTTGGTGTTGCCACATAAAACTTAGGTTTTTTACGCATTCAGTGAAAACGACCAGCCATCTTTTTATTGTAATCAAATTTTGCCGAGAACATTGATGTAGGGTAGCATAAGAATTGATCTTAGACCAATTCTTGCTTTTCTACTTATTTAGTAAACCGCACGAATATTTTGGAAGAAGTTCTAATGAGTGGAGGTGTACTAGGATGTCAATAAGTGAGTTTCAGAAACTACAGCAAATTATAGTTTGAATAACGGCAAGACAAGGTATCAACACGAGAGAGGCTATACCAATCAGTACAAGATTAGCAGTGACATTAATAATAGTACTAAATAAGCCAAGAAAACAAGCAACCCAACCGTAGTGATGACCATGTGAAAACTACTAAATGTATTAGAAGTATAGTGTCGCACGAAGTGTTGCAACAAGCTTCCCATTCCGAATGGGAAGATGTGAGCGCTACTTGCGCATAGTCATGCATTCATATTTGATGCATGCCCTATCGTATGGATTGCTCGTCCTATAGTCACAGGCTTCATATTGCACGATTGCACGAATGTGAGTACTACATATCTTGTAAATTATCAATTAATTATCAATTGCAATGCATTATAAAATTAACATTTAAATTCATGTATTTTTTAACCGTCAAGTTTTAAGAAAAATGAATCTATATTGGAAAAATCTCTTGAGTATGCAAACATATCGCCGGTGAGCGAGACTAGCAATATCATAACCGCGTAACTGCATAGAGTAACAAAATTCAAATGTCGCGGTTAATGGTAACGTATTTAAGAAACTACAATTTGTTTTGGTACCTTCTTGCCTAAAACCCAAAAATATGCTATTTCTCTTCCTATTCTGGAGCTCAGTAGCAAACATTTTTTCATTATAATAAAAAAAAAAAAATAAACAAATTTGAATGCCTGCTAGAAGCTTAATTTTAACTTTACTTACGCGGTAGTGACATTAGTAGTCTCGCGGTTATGCAGTAACACCAACGATATTTCGCAACTTTTATCTGTCAACTTATTGAATTTTGTTATTCAGTTTCGGTGAGCCGATATGATGACATACATAAAATCTAAGTGAACACGTTCTCAGCCAGTATCCAAATATAACGGTCCACAAAGATATTGTTATGTGGCAACGGTACGAAGCAGTTACCCTATTCCAACAAAACTTCATACAAACAAGGAAATAGATAGAATTTGTCCCAGACCAATTCTTATGATAGCCTAAATGAATGGCATATATAGTTTCGTATGGTCACCAATCTGGGCAAGTTTGAGGTGGTTTTAGCATATATTTCTAGAACGGTTCGTGGGACAGTAAAAATGATTATAACCAATTCCATGGGATTTAATATTCTGAAGAACATCCAAGACTGATGTTTTTTACAGTAGGTGTACCAAAAAAACCTTATTTTTTTTTATGGCAACACCACCAAATCTAATTTGAAACCAATGTAGTCTCCTTTTGGATTTTTTTACTATTCTTCGGATATACTATATACAAAATTTGAGGTCTGTACGTCAACGCTCTATCTATGAGTGGCCTGGCATATACTGAAAAATAATGATACATATTGAGAAATAAAATGGGAACGGACCATCTACATATACAGCCATTCCACACGAAACCTATAATTTGGAACTCTACCATCTCTGATATCGACGAAATTTTCATAGTTTGTATGGAATACCAAAATAGCTCACATATGTTTTTGTTTTCGCCTAACACCAACCATAATACCTTGAGAACGGAGCTACCGATTTTTCTGATTCAAATGTTAAATGATGCCTAATGCTTTATATTTTTTATGAAAAATATAGCAGTAATCGAACGAAAACACCTTTTTTTAATAACAGTGTTTTTCAAAAAAATAGTATTATTCCCTAGAGAGCACTTCTAGCACTTCTTTTGTTCTGTTTTTATTTTGAAGCTAGAAACCATATATCGCACGTCACGTAGAAAGAAAAGTGATCCAACTAAAAAAATGCAACTTTTCAGGAAAGTGAAAAAATGAAACACTATAGTAGTAATTCTAGCTAAACGTAGTAATTGTTTGCTAACAATAGTCTGAACTATTAAATTTGTTAGTAAATTTATTTCTGAAGAATTATATAAAAAAGAAATTAATTTTTGTGACCGCAGTTGACGAGGTTAGCTGTTAATCTCGCATGCTCTTAAGTTGTGTCGCTTTTCTTTGTTACTAAATAAATATTTTTACAAGTTTATTTTAAAGTGGCATAACTCAACATACAATTTTCATGAATTAAATTCCGTACTTTAAACTTTGAGAGAAAATTACATAACCAAAAAAAATAAATTTAAGAATTAAATTTGTTTTTTTTGGAAAAGTGACACAACTTAAAATAATACTGTTAAAATGTCAAAAACATACTTACGTTTGTAATGAAGATCTTCTCAACTCAAAAACTGACTGTTCTATGGAGAATATCTCTGTTCTTAAGTAAAAGAAAAGTGACACTATCGCTATTTAGCGGCAAAAGAATCAGATAGAAATATGCCGATTTTACCAAACAATGGAATCCAAGCTTGCGAATCTCACGGTGCAATTAACTCAAAAACTACAAATTTTGAGATTGGTCACTTTTCTATATGACATACGATTTATCTATGCGCAAAAAATTGCGATGGCGTTCGGATTCGTTTTTGAGATACAATTTATTTAAGTCACCGTATACCTTAGGATATAGAGAGTACAGGAAGTACGATGAGCCAAATTTGGCGTAGTAAAATTCTGGTTGTGTTACTATCTGTTGCCGGTGTAGTGAAAGATCAGTACAGCCGTGTAGTAAATCAATATAGAGAGCGGGGAAACAAGATATATGGTTGAAAATACTGCGGTCGCTCCCACCGAAAATGTTCTTAGTCGTGCCATTAGTCGCTACCACTCCGTCAAGATACACAGGGAGTTTCTGAGCTGTCACAAACGTAAACAGATCTTCATTAAACTAATATTTCATAGTTTTTGTTATTAATTTCAATTTAATTTAATATACAAATGTGTGTAAAGTACATGAAATAATATTTTATAACTATACTTGCCTAAAAAATGATTTTCCACTTATATTTTGTCCAGATTCAAATTCTTTCAAATTAAGAAACTTCCTTTGACAGCAGAAAATACATTTGTCTCTTTCTTCAATATAATTCTGACCTACTTTATGATAACCGGGCAAAATCCAGGCTCATGTACATGAATTTTACACTTCCTGTTGTCTCTATATTCTAAGCCGTAGACCCAAAGTATCTTGTATGGTAGCACTGCACTGAGGGGAATGTTGTTTTTTTGTTTCTACTGAGGACTCTAGCAGCTGTTCTTGTATTTTTATTGCGAAGCTAGAAGACTTATACAGGGTATTCCAGTTGGAGTTTGCATTACTGAAACCCCTAAAAGATGATTTGTAATCGAAAACGATATTATTAACTTTTTCGAATTCATGTTATTTTCATAACAACAGAGGATTTTGGATTTTTTCGAAAATGTGGTGATTGCTGGCTGTAACTAAGCTCGTTTTGCTTCTTCCGTCACCCTTTTGGTCCTGTTTTATTCGCATTACTACTGGCTTTCATTTATTATAACTTACTATCAAAACAGTTTACAGATAAGTAAAAAAACTACATAACCTCCAAAATGTTTTTCCTTTTAAAAAATTATCTTTTTGAGGGTCACAAAAGTCTGCTAAAGTAGCCATATTAGCAAACTGGCCGTACCCACAGAAAATATCGCTAATCTGTTACCATTTCGATAAATACAACATTATTAGCCTACCTAGAGATATAGGAAAACATGTCTTGCAACATAACTCGCCCAAACTTGAAAGAAATTACTTCGAAATCCAAATTGTTTTATAATGGTGGAAAACTAAAGATTTAAACAAGAAAATCGAGTGAAACCTACTTCATAATTTTAAAACTTAGAACTATTAATTACATATTTTGGCCAATTCATTTTAATCTGTCGTTTTCAAGTGAGATGCTCTGATAGCATGTAGATACAGCCTTAGACTTTCCGGTCTGGAACGAAAAATTCGGAACGAACCCCAACCTGCTGGCAGTAGAAGCAAAGTCTGAAATTTGAGAGGAAAAGTAAATAGTGCGGTTTAAGCTGAGACAGCTTACAACTAGATAAGAAAATCTCCATATATACCTGGATCACTTTTTATTCAACCAAAGAAAGTTATCATTGCGAAGAATTTATGTGGCATAATTCAGCAAGAGAGAGAGAGAGAGAGAATGTGTAGAGATTTCTATTAGAGGGCCAGTGTTGCCTATGGCGACTCCATATGCTACTTGTGAATGTGCTCCCTTTTGGCTATTGGATCTTCAACTTTTAGAATTACGCTCACTCCGTACAAAATAAACTGCAGATGCTCTCTTAAATTCCGTTTCAATTTAGCTTCAGCTTGTTTTATTTGTTTGCATTCTGATTTATCTTACGGTAATGGATATCGAAACGTTCTGTCGCATATCTGGAGTTTTCAAACATGTTTTTTCCCTTAATATAGAAAATATGTTTATGTCGTACATATAATTATTTAATTAAAACAATTACAATGCTGGTGGGCGTTGATTCAACACTGGATAACACCGATAAAATTACCCTGCTAAGTAGGTCGCATCGTCGAACTTATTTTTTCCAATCTTTATTTAGCTGGTTCTTATATCGATAATCCGATCAACAATAAAGTTTTGCTAACATATGTGTATGTGTGTGTTCCCTCCCTATAAAAGTTTTAATGTCCCGTCAAGGATTATCTCTATCAAGTTAAAAATGCGGCTATAAATGTTCCGAATAATCCCAAGAAGTTTCTCATGCTTGCGGTAATTTTGCTTTCCTCCCTGGTAGTAATATTAAGTACGGCACACACACACTAATGCGAATTACTGTAAGCCCCAGTTGTGGGTATACATAACATCTCATGCGTGAAGCCAATTCCATAACCGCGAATACGATTTGTTCTTTTTTCTCTCTTCTAATTCGGGAATAATAATTTTAATTAATTTGGGGCAGCCAAATATTTAGGAGACTATTTCAAACTAACAAAATTTCCAAGACTTCCGTACAAAATTCTAAATTTAAATTAATACCTTGTGACCTTTTCACTGTCAGGAAAAATAATTCACGTGACAGTTTCTTTTAATTCGCGATGGTTTTTCTTTATCTAGCTGTTCTTTTTTTCTTCTCAAAATTCCTTCTATCCACCAAAAAGATTCCTTACTTAAGGAAGGCCCACAGCCAACATATCTTCTCTTGTTCGTTTGCCCTTTATCAAAACGTGATTATCTGTCACCGCTTTCTCGACAGGAAGTAAACCGAAACGTCTAAGGCTGCATCTGATTTATAAACGACAGATTAAAATGAATTGTCCAAGTTATGTCATTAATTATTCTAAATTTTAAAATTGTGAAGTAGGTTTCACTCGATTTTCTTGTTTAAATCTTTAGTTTTCCCCATTATAAAAAAAATTTGACTTTCAAAATAATTTCGTTTAATTATGGGCGAGTTATATTGCCAGATATGTTTTCCTATATCTCAGTGAGTACTTGAGCTAGGATAATAATGTTGGATTTATATAGATTAGTTTAAGTTAGGTAAGAGGTGTGCGTGCGTCACTTAGACCACCAGTGGGTTCATTGTGCCCCTTGACCTCATGGGATAACCTGTTAGACCTCTCTAGGTACATCCTGCTTACCTTAGGAAACTCAGGACACATCTGAACTCTCGGTTGCACCGCCCCCAGAGTGGGACAGAAATAGCAGCCCTATAGTCTCTTTCATCCATCAAAGCGGAACACACATAAAGTAGATGTTGGAAGGATTCGATTTTGTCCGAGTCCCTACAGCTCCTGCAGAAATCGTTCGGTGTTATCCCTAATAAATAACTGATATTGGCTCTACTTCCATTAAGGAGTTCTTTTGTCCTGTTCCTGTCATATGCAGGCCGCATTTGCTTCGCAATATGGCAGGTTTTTCTGCTGATTCACCGGAACCTTGCCATTTGATAGACACACTGATGGTACCCTCTTTTAAAGTTCCGATTGGGATCTTCACATATCCTATCACTGCGGGACTATCCACTTTAGAGCCTTTTTTGGATAGCTTATCGGCCATCTTGTTGCCTGGGGTATTATTGTGGCCAAGTACCCAACATAAGATCACCTTATGCCATGTATTCAATTCCTCAAGGCTGGTCTTGCATAACTGCACCAATATGGATTAAACCAGCACAGCATTTAACGCCTTGACGGCTGCCTCGCTATTAGTGTATATGCAGATGCCCTTTGTGGACCCTCCGCACGTAGATACCCACTAATTCCAACACAAGCGCCCCCTGGATTCTTGGCAGCACATGCAGAGATAGCCGTAGCAGAGGATCGGCTGAACTATGGCTGTGTACATCCAACGTACCACCCTGGTTCTTAATCCGCCAGTTGCCACCAAATATTCTTTTGCTTTTGTAGAAGGCCACACCGGCCTTCTTAACGCGTTCTTCTAAATTAGCCTCTCAGCTCAGCTCGGAGATCCTCTCCACCCAGCTTTTGAAGTTTGAAACTGTACAGATGTTTTTTTTTGTAAGAAGTTTTAGTTTCATCTTCGAGGGTTTACCTTCAATCCACAATTTTGGGCCCAGTTGTCCCGCTTTGGCAGCGCATACTCGACCCTTTGACTAAAAGTAGAGAAAAATTTGCCGGTTGCCAATATAAAAATGTCATCCGTATATGCAGCCTCTCTCCAACCTGATGAGGATTTCATCCATTATCAGTAGCCACAGGAGTAGTGGAAGCAACCCCCTGCTGCGGTCCACTTCTGTAGACTGCAGTTCTCACAACAACGTCTCCTGAGCATAAGCTAATCTTTCCAATGAGAAGCATTGAGTTGATCCAGTCACAAAGACCCTTATCTTTCAACTTCCACCCTTCTCAGTCCTTTATATATGGTCTCCGTCTTCACGATGGTGGAAGCCCCCTCGATAAGCAGAAATGCACCTAAAATATACTCCTTATATTCTAAGGATTTCTCAACAACGGACATCACTGCATGTAGTGATGACTCTACGGACTACCCTTTTGAGTAGTAATACTGGCTACCACAGTTGCCCTGCCATACATTCCTCATAAGCACCTCCATTATTCTCTCCAAGACCTAATGCATTAAGGAGGAAAGAGTAATTGGTCTTGAATCCTTTTCCTCGACATGGCCTGTTCTACCTACGTTAGGAATTGCGATTACCCTCGCTTCCTGTCAGGCCCTATGTAAGGACCCAAGCGTCAGGCAGCTTCTTAAAATCGGCATAAGCCATTTTATTGTATACCTTAGTGCCTTCTGGGTGTCAGTTTATACACCCCTGATGCCTTGAGGGGGTTAAACCACAAGTCCGACCACTTTATAACGTTTTCGCTAACTATGGAGCTGATCATTTCTTACTTTCTGCCTTGTAGAAGCCGTTCTGCAGAACTCGACACCGTCGGGCCTATCTCCCAGCTCCCCGGAAAATGGGCGTCAAGAAGGGCATTTAACAGTTCCTCGTTTGTATTCTCCAGCCTCCATTCTCCCCTTTTATGAAAGATGGAGTACTGTGGTTTTTGGCAAGCACCTTCCGAAGCCTAGACGCTTCTGTATTAGACACTATTGATTGGCAGAGGTTCTCCCGTGAGGATCCCTTTGCTAGTATGAGCTACTTCTTAAATGATCTTAGAACGTACTTATACACGCCCAGTTTGCGTGATCACCTCTGCGATTGTCTCCATTACACAGTCTTCGCGTATTTTCCCTAAGTCGACCCAATTCCGCATTCCACCCTTGTGATTTCGATTTACCACTGGATCTGCTTAAGGTACAAATATCCCGGAATGCTTCGTTTGACGTATCGCTGACAGAATCGACAGCAGCATCCACTGCCGACTCCGTAATTAGTATTTTGGGGTGGAGAGACCAACCTGTCATTGTCAACATTACAGAAACAGTCCCAATTTGTATTACGAATATTCTAAAAGCCTGAACAGGTCTCCCAGTAAATGCAACCTCCAAGAATATCATACCGTGGTCTGACGCCTGGTCGAGCATCCTCCAGTTGCGCACCACGAATCCATCCGAAGAGGTGACCCGGGTAAGGTCTAAAGCTTCACTTCTGTTTAACGTCATGAAAGTTGGCGTACTGCCTCTGTTGTAAACAAAAAGCTTGGTCTCTAAGAGATAATTAAAAAGAGTGTTGTATGGTTGCTTTTCGATGTTCTTGGATGTTGATCATAATGATTTTTTTTATTTCAAATTAATTAGTCAAAAGGTTAATTAATATCGGCAGAGAGCTGCCAGACTTACGATATGTACGACCAATGAGCCGCCATGATAATATAAATTCTTTGTCACTTTCCGGTCGGCAGTGTATGACTGATGACCTCTGTGGCTGGATACGCCTATTTTCAATGATATGGCAGAGTATTCCGATATTTATGGTTAAGGGAGGGTATGCCGATTTCTGTTTATTTTCCTTGTCTGTTGTCATTGCTTTACATTGAAAAGGTTAAGCATGTAACATTATCTGTATGAAGTGACGAAATATTAAATTGAAAGATATATTCTTTCATGGCTTTACAAGAGACTCACTTGTCGGTGCTACCCCATATGATATGATGGGCAGTAGAATCACACCCAAGTAAGAGATTGACGTTCCTCGGCTCAGAGCTTCGTTCACCAGTCGCAGCTCCTCGGAGGGGGTGAGAGTTAATCATGAGGCAGGTATGCTGAAGCCATTATTAACTCCCTTCTCTAGCCCCAAGACCACAAGATCTTTACAGCTTAAATGAGGATAGCATGATTGCCTGAAGGTATTTTCGAAGAAGTACCCATGCTCTGACATTCTATGTTTCTGTCTGTCTGAACTCTTTGAGGCTGAACCCCCCTGTCTGACCCCCACGGAACCAAGTTTCTAGATTAGATCCAAATCTGTGCCCTCCTTATTTATAAGCAGCATTAGGTTGGCTGACGCATCCTTACTATGATGAAAGTGGATTTGCACCACCTTCATCGGTAGCAGCTGTGCCCTTCTCCCCGCAGGTTTTGTCCAACCTGAACGACCTGAGAAGTATTACTCCCACTGCAAAATGGAGCTTCGCCTTCCCATTCCTGATGATGGGTACCGAGACTTCGCCCGCCAAGACGAAGAAGCTCCTGCCCCCATCTCTAGGTTCCTCCTCACCCACATCTTCCACTCCCCCATCGGGAACTCAGGATTTTGTGCTTGTAGGAGAACTATCAGGCTGATCGTGACAATCTCCACATTTGGGATTACCACACGACCTTCGGTCTCTCAGGAATTTCCTACAGTGGGACGAGCGCTAGATGGTCTCCTTCCCACACACTTCCAATTTCGAGACTGCAAAGTCGTGTATAGAATCGTATGCATTTTCTGTAACAAAAGCAACACATTATGAGAGCACTACATTTGGGGAATGCAGTATTTGTTCTATCGGGGACCACTTGCTCTTTTTTCTTATATTGTTTTTTTCTGCGATTTAGCCTTTGTGTGCCTCTGTGTCAATCAAAAATTGCGGAGATGTTGTGTAATTTTTGAAGTCACTGTATCCTCAAACTATGGTTCTTTTAAGTGTTTCTAAGTCAGGCTGCACGGTTGGATGGTCCTGCAGCTTCCATTATGGTATTAATAGATGAGCGAATGGTAAAGGAACTGAAGACCAATCTATCAGCGGATGCTGATATCTCACTCCGTCGAGACTTCTGGGGCAGGCACGCAAGCATGTCGGACTATACGCGGAAAGTGTGCGGTCGGTAAAAGAGTTTAACCGTCACTACGCACCAAAAGGAAATCCTTCCAAGCAAGAAAGAATAAAAAAAAAAAAATCAAATACGCGCTAAGTCTTGAAGGGACTATGTACCATTTAACTGAAAACGTCGATGAGGATCAGTTGTCGCTGATCTCACAGTGCCATTTCCCGACCACCCTTCGCATCGCCGACACATCCTTACGATGCCCCTACTAACGCAACCTGAAAATTGCGGAAGGGCTGTCCACAAAGATGAGCGGAGGGAGCTCCGGGAGAATGAGAGAAGAATAAAAAATTAATCGTTTCATTTCGTTTACTTTAATTTTCCTATTTTTTTTTCTTAAATTCACCCCCGGAGTGTAGAGACGCTTTACAATAGTTCGAAGTAGCCTTAGTCACATTAATGTTAGATGTATGTAACTATTTGTTGTTTACAAGAAAACTATGCCGAGAAGGGTTCTTCAATAAATCCCAGAAGACAGATTGTTCTTTCTTGCTTACCATCTCTTTATGTTTGCATTAAACTTTATTTGCCTTTACTTTATTCTGATGAAGCACGTCCCTCCATGAATACCTCCTGGATAGTATCAGGTTACGGTTATTAAAACGATAAGAATATAGACTAGGAACAAGTTGGTTCTAAGATCAAGTCAACATCTGGGATCATCCTTAAAACGTTATGACCGATATAACCGAATACTAGAAGAGGGAGATTTGTTTCGCGTGTCTGTGTATTCGAATCGCGTGCATGTATATGTCCCAGATCTCTACGGAACCTCCTGCTTCACCAGTCATCACCCATTCATATTGTGAGATCTAGTCTCGAACCTGGGACCGGAGTGCCGGTGGAAAATGATATCCCAGCCTCTTACAAATTCAAATATAAAATTTTATTGAATAAAGTATATTCTACAGTAGAACAGCTCTGTCAAAATATCAAGACGGCTGAAACACCAGCAGAAGACATGCCATTGAAAAAAAAGTGCCAAACTAACACAAAGAGATGTATTTATATAATAAGGGCCGTATTCAACAGGTCATTTAAGTGAAATTTTATTTGATTTCCATTTTAGTACTCCAGTTAGAGAGGGTTGAGAGCCACTTGAATTAAAAAGTAAAGTTATATATTCGTGATTATGACAAAAAAAACTTAATTTTAATGTAATTTTAAGTGTGCCCTAACGCTAAATGGCTTGGTGAATACGGCCCTTAGTGAGCAAAAGAGATTTTTAATATGCAAAATCTCTTGTGAGCAAGAAAGAGAGAAGTAGATGAGTCATAATGTCAAAATTTCAAATTGATAAAATGAAATGCTATCTTTTCTCAAAGTTATCCTAAGTGCTACGCTTGCCAGAAAGCATTTCAGTACATCTGTTCGAATACCTTGCTGTTAAAATCAGCGATGTTTATCATGATTGTATTGCGGGCATAATTGATTTTTTTTTACGTTTCTGATTTTATATAGAAGCGTATTGTCAACATAAATTTATTTATGTCAGTATCTGTCTCTACATGGAAATGATAAGTTTTGTTTGGCATAGCCGCGGTTATATCACTCATGCAATCAGGAAATATCTTACACATACCCCATTCTTGAAAAAAAATGCTTTATTTTCTCATTCTTCGGCAGCTGAGAGTTAACGCAATCACTGAAATATAAAAATAATTCTTTTCCGGCAAAGTTCCGTTCCGTCTTACTGAAATTTATCCAGCAAGTAACTTGTCTTAAAATTAGTTTTTTTTTTCAATAACCTTCACTATCAAAACTGTGGCCAAACTAAACTAGACATCATCTTTCTTTTTTTTTAGGTGGTCCGAGAGACGATGGTTCGGCAATGCTCTGCTGATTACACAGAACAAAGTGCCACTGGTGGATACTACTCAGTTTATATAGACAACAATTCTTAAGGCTTGCAGGAAAGTTGATAAATATCTACATATCTGTGGTGAAGTATGACGCTTGGGATCAGTATGCTAAGGAAATAGAGGAGCTTCAATTGAATATGCAAAATTTCACCATAAGTACATAGAACTCGGATTTTTTTCGTATTGACCTTAAGATTTTTTCGTTTTAGACCTTTATTGGTTCGGTACCGTAGAACGCAACATTAACGAAATGATGTCGTACCAGTCGTTTAGTAAAAGTCGAGAGGCAGGAAACTTTGTTCTTCTCTTGGATAATAATTCCTACGTACAGAAATTCTCGTTTGCTCAAGTTTTAGTAATATTTAAACGTGTTCAGTGCAGGTATAACTTGTTTAAAATTGCAAGAAGAACTAATAAACCACACAGTTTTGCAGGTATACTTCGTGTGAAAACTGTTCGATATAAAAACAGGATGAACAAAAAGCCCTGTTACTTTGAACCGTTGCACTTTTGAGCTTGAAGTTCATTCAAGACGTACCTACTTATGAATTTTCTCGATGAATTTATTCGCCTTTTTTAAATTCCTGTCTATCCCCTTTTATGAAGTGTGTCTAAACTTGATTGATTGTAAACAGAATATGCATAATTTTAGAAGATTTGTAATATAATTGCTAATTAAAAATACTATTAAATACCTAACTGTTTTATTTTCCTATAAAGATGAATATGGCGTAATTTATCAATGCTAGAAAATGAGTTTTTTAGGATATTAGTGAAGATTGGAGTTTGTGTGCGTTTTACAAATCAAAATCGAAATTAAAGTGTAGACCTCAACTGGATATCGAGATGGAAAATTCAACCAAGGGGTTAATTGTAGTTCTGCAAATGCGTAATTTTTATAATTAAAGTATTTTTGAGACTTGGATGATATCAAATGCATAAAAGAATTCTTTTACCCAACTTTGTTGAAGGTGATGAGAAGTATATGGACCCTATGGATCCAAAATTACATTGCGTCTGTAAGGGATAGGTAAGCCCTGTCCCACTATAGTCTAAATCATACGGGATATGGGCGTATTCAGTGGAAAAGTGAAAATTGATGACACTAAAGCTGCGATTTGTACGAGCTGTATGCAAAGTATACAAGCAATTGGAAACGACTTTCAGAAAACGGAGGCGTGTGTATACCGTGTAACAATATTGATCTGATTTCTTCCAACTGTTTTTGGGTTTATATTTTTTCGGAGAACCGATTTGGGAGGTATATATACGAATTGCCATCTAGGTATACCGTTAATTTCTGGCCGTACTGAGTACTAAAAATAATTGATTTTGTATTCCTTATCAGTTTCGAGCTCTGCAGCTCTTACAAGTTTATACGCTAGTTAATTTCCGATGGTCGTCAACAATGCAAATGTGAAGTTTGCCTGCATTGGTTAATCATATTATTTTATTGATGTAAAATGTTTAAAACTAATATTTTTGACATACCGTATTTTATAATAATATTTTTAAACTAAGACTATACGAATATTTCTTAAGAGTCATCAACTGTTTATATAGAACTGTGAAATATGCATGAAAAATTACATTTTATATACAATTCTCGGTCAAATCCATAAAACACTTTCTACCACTTTACCTACTTTTGTACCGGCCGATTAGTGACATCTTAAATTATATAAAATATTTCAATAACTGAAAGTTCCACCTCGTTTCAGTTAAGAATCCCGATATTCATTAACATATTTCTAGTTAGATCGTTCTCAACGGCAAATGTAAAAACAAGAACCAAGTATGTAAAACTTGCACTTAAACAGAGGAGACTAGAATATATACAATGTAGCCAAAAATACCGTAGTTTTTACTGAAAGCGAACTATTGTAAACAAAAGTTTTGTTCATCTAAACGCAAATCGTGTGCGGTTTTTAAAATAAAAAATTGTAGCTTGTGTAGTGCGCAGAGAAAATCACAACTAAAGGTAAAACGCATAATTTTAGAAGTAAATTAGGACATCAAACTAACGGCGATATTTTAACAGTTAAGTTTTTAATATTTTGGAGCTAGTTGTATAAAAGGATGAAGAGTTTTTCCTGTCTTTTTAAAATACGGTTCAAGGCAAATAATTGAATATAATGTTGTTTTTACAACAACAGATATTTTAAGCTGCACAAAATAATTTTTAAAAATGCATTTTACAAAACAGACTGCTTCCAAAACTCTACAACTCCAGAAGATCTTTCTACCTTAAAAAATACATTTTACAAGCATTTTATCCAGTCAAAATAAACCACACAGTTCCGGTGTAGTAAGACGTATGAGGACATACGGGTAATGTGGCTACATCTTCTTCTAGTATCAAATTCAAGGAAATAGTGCAGTCAAGGGACTGGAACTTTATTAAAATATTGCTGAAAGAAAATGAACATTTCAGGAAATTTAAAATGGTTGGTGTGAGAATGACTTTTCAACTAAAAGATCCCTCACATCAAGACGTTAATAATTTAATTAAAACGACGTAAAGTGTATTAGTTTTAAACAGCAATGAGGGAAGCCAAGTAACACTGTCACTTTGATTGTCAAATATTCCAAAAGTTAAACCGATAAGAGTAAGTATGAGACCTGTAGGTAAGATTAACGGTAAAACGATCGTAAATCTGATCTCTTATGTTAATCAATCAAATTCTGTATTTTTTTTGGAGACAATTGTGCAGGTGAACATAGTTAATTTTCCATTCTATTACACACTGAAACAACTTACCTGTTTCGGTTAAAAATTTGATCCAGTTCCACTCATTGAGCATAATAAATAGTAGCATTTTCAAGGCATTAACACCTAGTAGTTAAAACAAATGTAGTGTACTAATTGTTTACTCAATCTCTATTCTTTCTTAATTATTAATTCTTCTTTTGGTAATATTAGTAAGTTTGTTATGTAATCACTTCTTTATATTTAGTATTACGCATTAATAACTTTAATTAAATACTTAAATATGTTGTTCCTTTTCTAATTCGCAGTGTACTATTTTTGTAATTTATTATGGCTAGTGGACATTAATAAGATATTTTAACTTACGTGTACAGTTGTTGCAAATAAATTGAATTTGAATTTGAAATGTTACTCAAAGTGGTTTGTAGTGTCTTCCAAAATGTTTGTGTTATTCAATAGAAATATCAAACGGCATAGTCCATCCAGAAAAAAAATTCACATAAGATGGAAAACAAACTTCCTAGCCTTTTAAATGTATTTTGTAAGAATGCTTAGTTCAAATAACGAAAAATAAAGGGTGTTTTTCATCAGGTCTTTATAAGTTAAAAAAATAAATAAAATAAAAAAATAAAACATTTTCAAATTGCGGTCTATAATTCCTTAAACAGAAATATGCTTTTTCAGGGACAACTCTTTTTGTGCGGAAAAAGAAAATTTATGTATATTTTTTGAAACGGACAACCATTTTTACGGAATTATATCTCCGACAGGGTTTTTTAATTATCTTTGTCTTTTTTTGATAATTTATATGAGCATACGTTTTACTGCAAATGTGAAATGCAGTGCCCATATTGTTACCCCTCATTTATACAAGAAGTAAAAATTGTGAAAAATTAAAAGATCCTTTAGGGGTATCATGTGCTACAATAATCACTTAAAAAATATATTGAATAGAAAAACCATTTCTAAATTTTACAAGTTTGTAAAGTATGTTGTAAATTTATCGTTTACAAAAAAAAAAAAAGAAAAAAACAATTTTTCTTAATATTTTTTTGGTGTGAAAACACTCAAAACAAACAATATCAAGGAAAAGCTGATGCGTTTGTACACAATGTGAACTTAATAATAGCACAGCAGAATTGCAATGAACATTATATTTCGGATACTAGAGACGATGGTGATTGTATTAATGCGGAAAACGTAAGCATACTTTTAAATATCACAATGGATACGAAAATTAGTAAAAAAACTTTTTAGATTACTACTTTTTACGTAGAGCTTTTGCAACGCAAATAATTTGTATTGCGCACAATTTACAATCATACAACGGACACTTTATTATATCAGAACTAATGAAAAGAAAAGTTGTACCAGTCATGAGTGTGTGAAAAATTATGAAAATTACTTGTGGGCGGTTAATTTTTATTGATTCATTAAATTTTCTACCGTTTTCATTATCAAAATTACTCAAAGTTTTTAATATTCTAAGCATCACAAAAGAATATTACCCAAAAATAATACTGAGGCAACTTGAATTATGTAGGACAAATTTTATTTACGTACGCCATTGACGCAATGAAGACAGCTGAGAGAGAAAACTGTTGAAAATGGTACGACAACCAAAACAAATGCGGTAATTTTTAATAATTATGTTGAATTAAAAAGTTATTTTCGAAATGACGTCAACATTTTACGAAAGAGTTGTTCAACTCTTAAGATGAAAATTTTAAAAATAGCACAAACAAATCCGTTTACGGAAGCTCTTACAATTGCATCAATAGTAATGCTTCTATACAAAAAACACATTTTAACCTTCGCTTTACCGAAACACTTTATATATACATTCACACCTGTATCTACCCAGGTAGATACACATATTCTTCATACATTTTGTATGGTAAATACGAGTTTTAGTCTTGAAATTATATGCAAATAGGTAAAAACAAGGAATTTATGTTAAGGGATTGTTAAATTTAAGAATTTTGTAAGACAAGGACCATATGGTACCTGGACAATTAGCTGGAAAAATATAATGAGATGTATTTCTTGCAAAATAAAGATAATGTACTTCTCTGGTACGTGTATTCTGCAAAGTATAAGTATATTTTATGATTTAGATTCTTTAATTTCAATTGAAATTTTCAAGTGAGAAGTAGTGTGGACAAAATAATAATAAATATGAATCCAGAGAGTAATTTTGAATATCTTTCTGCGTCAGCGGTTGACAGGTGAGTTTTTGCATTTATTCTACATTTTAATGCTTCATATTCACAGTTTAAACAAATTTTTGAATTTTATGCAAATATTTTACGGACATAATATATTATTTTTATATTTAACTATTTTGTGGTTTAGGTTATCATATGAAAGAAGGCAAGCCTATTTTAGGCAAATGCAAGAGGTTGTTTCAGAAATGAAGCAGGAAAACGTTGAGCTATTTGAGGGTGAAGATAGCGATGAAGACAATATTCCTGAGGAGACAATTTGGGTGCAGTGGATGGTGGAGAAATAGATGTGGAGTTAAATTCTGACGTGGATTCAGATGATGAAGTTGCTGGTGGTGATGCTGGTGAAGCTTCTTCGTCTCATGAAAGCTATTTTGTAAGCAAGGATGGGACAAAATGGTTCATTGTTTAGTGGTCTTAATCCAATCACCAAAAATCTGTCGCAAAAGGGTACTTTTTTTTTGCATCATGAGCTCGGCCATTACAGACCTTATATGTAGATATACAAACAAAAGAGTCGAAGCAGACTGCGCCGAATGGAATAGCAAAAATCCGAATAAAAAACCCCTTACATGCGAGCCACTTACGGAAATAGAATTTTATGCATTCCTGGGAATGTTGCTGATAATGGGATGTCATAAATAAAATCAGCAGGCTGCAGGTACACTTTGGAAACAGAATTCCATCCCACTTTATCGTGCTACGATGTCAAGAAATAGATTCCAGCAAATATTGAAGTTCATTCGATTCGATTGGGACGTTACAAGAGCTGCTCGCCTAGAAATGGATAAAGCTGCACCGATTACAGATGTTTTTATAATGGTCAACTCGAATCTAAAGACAAATTACAGACCATGTGGATCCATTATAGCAGACGAGTAATTATATGGGTACATGGGACGCACCAAGTTCACACAATACATGCCATATAAGCCTACAAAGTACGGCATAAAAATTTGATGGGCTTGTGATTCCGAAAAATCGTCATGAAGTAAGATGAGCGAGTTGTGAAAGAGTTGGTGGCTCCTTATAAAGTGACAGGGCGAAATGTGACGATGGATATCTTCTTTATCTATCTACCACTGACTATGAAACTGGTTACTTGGAAAATGATGGTTGTCGGCACTTAAAAAAAAAAAATAAGCGCTATTTACCAGACGCGTTCAAAGCAGCGAAAAAGCGACCAGTTTGCTCCACTGAGTTTGGATTTGGGCAAAATATAGCCATGTGTTCATACGTCCCCATAAAAGGCAAATCCGTGGTTTTGTTATCGACCATGCATTGTGATAATGCTGTTTCCGGACCAAAACAAAAACCGGAAATAATTCAATATTATAATAATACCAAAGGTGGTGTTGACACGATGCATGAAATGCTCACTTAATATTCCACGAAGAGGGCGACAAAACGCTGGCCTCTAGCACTATTTTATAATATTTTAGATACCGCAGCCCTTGCAGCTTACATAATCTACTCATCAAATAACACTTAAGGCACTGTGAAAAAATTCGCGTCGTCGTGAATTTCTTCAGTTGTTGGGTGAACAATTATGCATTCCCCAAATTAGAAGAATAACAAAAAAAAAAATTCTAAATTCTACATCAAGGCGGCAATGGAATGTATTTTAGGTGAGCCGGTTACTACATCAAGCCAAATAGACGAAGATTTCACTCCAAATGATTGTTCAGAACCAAATGCATCCGGGCGCATCAAACAAAAAGATGAATGCTATATGTGCTACACGCAGTGCAAGAAAAAAAGAGCTATTGGCCAAACATGCATCAAATATAAAAAAACCAGTATGCGCACAGCACAACTTGACACAAACAAAATGTGAAGGCTGTCATGCAGGTACATCCTCTATACATTCATCATCCCAACGCTGATATTTTTCACTAGTTTTAATTATTTTTTCTACTTTTTTTTTTATATTTGTGTACATGCTTTATTTATATTATTACTTATTTTACATTATATTATTAATAAAAATAAATAAATGTTCTATTAAAGTGTTTTACTCTTTTCGTTGCAAATATTCTAACGACAAACTTCAACATTCGAAAATTCAGATATAAATTGTATGTATCTACCCCCCGGGTAGACTCATTTTCAAAAGAAAGCGGTGCGAATAAAATGATTTTCTTTTTATTTTCTGAAATAAACTGTAATTTTAGTCACTGAGTCAGATGCGTTTTCAGATTTGATGAAATTTTCCTGAGTTATAAAGGAAAGTAAATCGAAATAACGGGTTCTCGAATAAGAGGTGTTATTTTGATATTCAAAGAAAAATGCCATTTTTTGAGACAAATGATCGGATCTTTATTTCATTATAAAGAGGAAGGTATGCCGTTAATAACGGAAAATAATATCAGCCAAATGACCCCCACGACCACGCCTACAGGACCATATCCTTTTCATTAAATTTTCCATAACCAAATCGAAAAGTGGCTGCTCTATGTCCTCGATAGCCTCAGAATTCCATCTTTGAGGTCTTGAATTGGCGCTGGGCTGTTGGCGTTTACCTTCTCTTTCACGTGGCCCCAAAGGAAGAAGTCGCAAGGTGTTAAGTCACAAGATCTCGGTGGCCAATTGTGATCACCTCTTCGAGAGATAACACGGTCCGGAAACTTTTCCCGTAAAAGATCAATGGTTTCGTTGCTTGTATGGCACGTAGCACCGTCTTGTTGAAAGTAAACGTTGTCCAGATCAATACCATCCAATTCCGGCCATAAAAAATCATTAATCATCTGTCGATAGCGCAATCCATTCACCGTAACTGTTGCTCCAGCCTCATTTTCGAAAAAGTAAGGTATAATGACCCCGCGGGACCATAAACCGCACCAAACAGTCACACGTTGAGGATAGAGAGGCTTTTCAGCAATAACTCTTGGCTTTTCCGAGCCCCAGATGCGACAATTTTGCTTGTTGACGAAGCCATCGAGGTGGAAATGGGCATCATCACTCAAGATGAGTTTTCGATGGAATTCCGGATAATTTTCATGCATTTCAAGGACCCAATCAGCAAACACTCGACGTTGTTGATGATCGGCCGGCTTGAGTTCTTGTGTTAACTGAACTTTATAAGCCTTAGGACCCAAATCTTTATGCAAAATACGGTGTATTGACGTTTGTGGAATGCCTAATTCCAAAGAACGACGAGGAATGCACAAACCTGGGTTTTCTTCAACACTTTCGGCTACAGCAGCAATTTTTCTCGGCTGTTCTTGAGCGACGTGCACGGGTTTTATTCTTCACATCACTAATTTGTCCGCTCGAATTTTTCTACCAATTTCTGTATTGCGGTCCGACAAGGTGCTTCACGACGACCCAAAAAGTTCGAGTTTTACGAACCGTCTCTGCCACATTTTCACCATTTTTATAGTGAATTTTATTAATTTCAATGCGTTGTTGAATCGTCTATCGTTCCATTTTTATTAATGGCGTAGTTTTTACTTGTCAAATGTCAAAAAATGACAGCTCCAAAAGTGACATCTACCGAAATAGCGGGCTAATTAAAATAACACATCTTATTGGAAAGCCCTTTATTTACCGTAAATTTTTCCCATTGGAGTTTTCCTTTAAAAAATAGAGCGCCTAGGAATGATTTATAATTTTAGACTCAGTAAAATCTTAAGAATAGTAATGGTATGATGCAAACCTTCTTCAGCGAAATATACCAATGATTAATAATAATATCGACAATAATAGTTCTGCAGACATCTTTTAATTGAAGGTTATTTTTATATTTATCCAAAAGTGATCAGCTTTGGCTGCTAGTTTTAAGTAGGTCTTCTAAATTAATATTTTTTAAGTCGCCTCTTGTATACATTTCATCAATTTGAAAAGTATTTTCGCATAAATCGGAGGACACGGTAGTCTTTTACGTCTTTATCCAGTTCATCAAATTGTGCTCGAATCTTTTTAGGACTCCAAGTTTAAAGTCTTTAATCAATAATTCGCAATGACGGGATGTCATGTGTTTCAAAGTTTCCACATCGATTTTCTCTTCTGAAATTGAAATAATATTATAACGATCTATATAACTGCTGGCAACTGTATACCTAAACATCCGAACAACAAAATTTAAACGGACCTGTCAATAATAATAGCAGTATCTAAATACTTTACGATAGGATTCATTATATGTTCCTTCATATCACTTTGAATTTTATTGAAATTGTTAAAATTATGAAGGCCTGGAACAAATTTTGTAGCTGATTAGACCAAAAATTCTTCGATGTTGTCATAATTGGATATATTATTTTTTGATAGCCCATCAGAAAGGATCTTTTCCTCCGATTTTTCAGTGATATTTGTAAGTGACGGAAGAATATTAAAAACTTTATCATTTGAAACAGAGATGTTTTATCATTATAACTTAAGTAATCGTGTTTTCATTTTAAGTGCTTTCAGAAACTATTGAGATTCCCAAAAGCTTGTGAGCAGGATTCTTCACAACATTCAGAGCGAAGTGAATGGAAAATTTTAAGATGGGCTACCATCATTTTATTACGTCGAAAACTAACACAAAATGCGAACAAAATTAATTTTATGAACTTATTTATTAAAATGCGTTTATGGTGTTTGCACCTGCAAATATCGTTTTACGAGTGTTAGTATATTATTTGACGAGTTATAATTAATTAATTACCTGAAGTTTCTGCAAAACCAATACGCGTTGCTCAAAAATAATTTGAATTCCGAGTGGAATATCCTACATAGAAAAAATCTCCTAAATTGCTTCTATGTTATATATAAAAGAGCTTCGTTATCTATTTCACGCTCTAAAATATATAGACGTTTGTACTCAAGTTATTGAATGCAAAAATTTCAATGGATATGAATGAATAAAAAAAAACTTCCGTGCATTGCTACAGCTGAATCACATATTATATTGCTTTATTTAGAATTAGGAAAAAACCGAATTAATTTTGTTTTTTTCATTGAGGCAAATAAAATGTTATTTATTTTTCCCGCGGACGGGAATCGAACCTAAACTTGATAGAATCGGTCAATGATGGAGAAAGAAGAACTTTTAAGAACTTTTATTTTTAATGATTCTAAATTAAATTTTATAAATGCAAGAAGAAAAAACAACCGCCTCGTCCGGGGTTTGAAATCAGGACCTTTCGCTTGCCGCTTGTTACTTTTGTCACAAGCCTGCTAAACCACGTTTTGCTTTCAGCTGGCATCAACCAGTAACGATGAAAGCGCACAAATAAATTGTAAATTCAATTATATTTATTTTTCTCGATCGATTAATCTTCATGCTGTTTAAAACTTCTTAGGCCTAAGATTTAACATAATAGTCTACTTTTTTTTTAACTTATAATAACAACTACCAAATTTATAGTGATTTTTAATATGTCGGTATATGCATGTTGAAAGTACTTCTAGTTATTTTCTGTTTTGTCCCTTTGTTGTTGATGAATTTGGCATGAATACGTGGCTTATCAGGTGTGTGTATTTGTAAGTGTATGTTCGTACGTGGCTGATGTGTTTGTTTCTGATTTTATTCTTTGTTTAGCTATGTTCCCATACTCTACTTGTCCAATTTTTAATATTTCCAAGAAAACCTTTAAATAAATCAACGCACTATCAAATATTACCAGAAAATTTTACGAACAAGATAAACAATGGCGAATGCTGCAAACACTCAAACTGCTAGCGTTTAAACTCGAATCGCATGTCAGTGGGAGTCATTGGGATGCATGTTATCAAAGCGTCTTCATCTCTGTAAGAATTGCTGTTTCGATTACGTCAGTTTCTTCACCGTAAGCCGGTTGGCATTACGTAGACATGGTTGGTTCATATTTCCCAACGGCCTGACTCTCAATTGAAGATTGCGAGCTGGCAATTCGAGCAATTTCAGCTAGTTTAAAAATTCAGTTGGATAGTTGACTAACTAGTTAGCTAATAATGTAACCCACTGATTTGTACGTCATCAATTCACTAGAAATTTCAATTCGAATTTTGAAATTCAATTCGTCGAGGTCAATATTTTCAGCAGCCGTGCTATATTGACTCAACCAAATATGATTTTTGTAATTCTGATAAGATTATTATTATTCATGAAAAGTACACAAGATAAGCTCGGTCTTTGGTTCTGTGAACTGGCAAAAATCGACGGGGAGTGTAATGCAACCAGTAGAAATGTCAACGTGTATTTTGCCATTACCAATGTCCAGTAATAGTATTAAAAATACTTCTCCAGAGAGCTTTCTCTACAATATGAGACGTAAGTTGCTATTTAGTTTGGGTGCCTTAACGAGTTTTCAAAAAACGGACGACATCAAATACTCGTTAAGTTCATCGGCTGGCGTTGACCGTGGAATCATTGGTATTTTTTTTTCCTTCATGCTTTTCTAAGACCATTACGAACAATTGAATTTTGAAATTTTTACGAAAACTCTGCACAAAATTTGAATTCTTTACGTCAACACATTCCCAATCTGTATCTAAACATATAGTAAAAACCCTCTTGTATGGCAACACCTGGAAAGGGTTGCCATATTTAGTTTATTTTGTGAACGTGTATTTGCAATTTTTACGGAAACACCGTGTACAAAATTAGTGCTTTCCACGTCGACGCGCTCGCAGGCAGTGTCCAAATATATAATAAAAAACCAAAGTTTTGTATGGCAACACCAAGAAGGGATTGCCGATTCCAATTTTCTTGCCCTAAATTTCTTATTCGGACTATTGCTTAATATCCTTACCTACCTATATATTAAAAAAATAATAAAAAATTAGCCAAATCGGTCCAGCCGTTTTCAAAAGATGCGATTACGAACGAACAGCATTTCATTTTTATTTATAAAATTATGCAACATTATTATGTTTGTTATACCTGATATTTATTTTTTTAAATGTTATGCGGTTGCTTTTGTTCATTATTTTCGATGTCCGTTAGTTACTTTCTTCCAAATTTGGTGATGTTGCTTCTACATTGTCCATTTCGTCAACTGTGCCCTGTAAATCTTCTTCTTCTGCTTCCGTGTTGTTGGTTTCCCACAGTTCTGGTAGGTATATGTTCGACGTCCCTACTGTTCTCATTTGCAGCTTGTGTTTTTATCCCTTTACTAGTTTTTCGGAGTACTTTTGCTGAACTTCGCCGCAAATTTTTCTCCCTTTTCTCTTACTTTCAACATTGCTATTTATAGTTGTGTTTTTTCTTTTCTTTTTTTTTTTTTGGTTTTCTTCTTTTATGTTTTGCTGAAGATTTACTTTACGTGTAAATGATTTTCCACTTTAAGATTGCCAGCAAATACCTTTTTCTCCATTTTGTTATCATGTAATCTTCGAAAGTGAGATGAAGATATTATATAAGGCCGGTTTTGCTTTTTTTGTTTATGCAGTCGTTGTGGGTAGTGATGGGAAAAATCATTACATTTAGATCCCTGCAACGATTTATTAAATGGGAAGCATATCCTCGTTACTTTGAAATTGACACTCGGTATGTTAGATCACACATTAACCTAATTAAAGTTTTCATACTAGAAAACAATTATGCACCAACGACAAATTCATCGCTCAACAAATTCCGTTCTCACAGAATATGCATACTCGTATTACATTTCCAGACGACATATTACACCGCTTAAACTGCGCGATAATAAAAATATTCTGTAGAAACCGAAATTGTTGTACGTGAGAAATTTGTTTTGCAGTAAGTTATTTTTCCGCGTAAGCTTTTTTTGATGTGAATTTAGAATTTAGTGAGTAAGTATTTCTTTTGTATAAATTATTTGAATTTTGTGAATAAAGTCAGTCTTTGTTTTTACTTGTTGGAAGCAACGTGCGTTTAATTTTGGTTTTCACCTATTCACTACTCCTTTGTTGGTTAAGTACCAACAAATAATCTTTTGATAAAGGTAAAGTACCTTGATCAATTTCATTTTAGGTTCTTACTAAACTTGTTTGTTGGTTCAGTACCTGCAGACAATTGTGGATGTAAAGGTTAAGTACCTTTACATAATCTCGAATCACCAGCGGTCAAATAAAGGAATTCGGCCGCTATATAAACATTTTTTGGTGACCCCGACGTGATTGGAAGACAAATCGTATTAATGGAGCAGTTGGTACACCAACAGGAGCAGACTGGAGCAGAAATCCAGAGGCTCATTAACGACTATAGGACCAAATCCAAGCACGAGAGAAACCTTACCTTCCTACAAGGAAGATTGGAACAACTGGACGAGCAGTGGGATGCATTCGATGTCATCGACACCAACATTCGAGATCAGTATAGTAATCAGCTCGCTCATGCATACTACAAAGATGCTTATTATGACAAAATAAAGAGCATATATGAGACGTACAGGACCGATATCACGGACAATATGGTCAACCTTCAAGCAAAAACTACATCAGAAAATATGGCTCAGGGAGCACAAGAGAATCCACCCAAGCCAACATCAAAGCAATTCAGTTCAAGCCCACCTCAAGAGACCTCAGAAGTACCAATATTCACGAAATTCAAAACCAATCAAAGTATGTCCTCCTCAAATACCGTAAAAGGTTTAATTAGACGACAAAAGGGAATTATGGCATTGCTGAAACGGGTACTTTCAAACGTTAATCTGGAAGGACAGAGTAAGCAGTATTGCATAGTCAAAATCAATGCAATCAACGAGTATTGGTCTCAGATAAAGGCGATTAATGAACAGATTTGGGAGACAGCCGAAGATATGACTTTACACAGTGATGAAGAATATTGCAAGCTAGAAGACTTCACGCAAAATATCACGATTGAGCTACTAAAGAAATCCGATGAACTATCAACTGAGAACGCCAATCAAAGCAACACAATCTCCACACCACAAATGAAGTTGCCCAAGATAGCTTTGCCAAAATTTGATGGAGAGTATTTGAAATGGACACAGTTCCATGATCTATTTACGCAAATGGTGCATGAGCAACCTATTGGAAAATCTCAAAAAATGTGGTTTCTAAAGACAAACTTAACTGGCGAAGCTGAACTACTGATCAGACATTTATCAGTGTCCGAAGAAAACTATGTAACCGCATGGGAAATTCTCAATCAGCGCTATAACAACAAGAGGCTGCTAACGACAGCTCTGCTGGACAGATTAGTAACCCAGCCAACCATAGCGTCAGAATCAGCCATAGCAGTAAAAAAACTACACGACACAACAAAAGAATGCTTAATGGCTCTTAATAATCTCGGAATAGTGACGGCTGCTTGGGATCCAATTCTCTTACACTTGATTATAAAGAAATTGGACAAACCTACTCATACCTTATATGAGCAGGGATTACAAGCTCCTAGAGAACTTCAATGTATGGCGAATTTCTTCAAATTTTTGGAACAACGATTTCAGTCCCTAGAAACATTAGGGAGACACAAAACTGAGCTGAGAGCTTTCAGCAGATAATCTGTATTAGTGAGTTCAAACATAAAAACTCAGGCCACACAATGTAAACTTTGCAACAAAAATCATGGTTTATTCGCCTGCCAAAAATTTCTCGAGCTTGAGCCCCCAGAACGTTTTAAGACTGCTCAGCAATTGAAGGTTTGCACCAATTGTCTCAAGAGTACTCATTTGGCAATAGATTGTCCATCAAGAGGCTGTTCTAAGTGTATGCGAAAACACAACACGTTATTACATAGAGATCAGACAACTCACCTGACTTCAAACAAGGTCATTACGTCTACCACCCAGCCAAACATAAGTCAGACTACTTCAACAACCAATTCAGTAACATTGTCCGCAGCGGCAAGACAATCTCAAAGAAATTATGTCATATTAGGCACTGTAGTCATCGAGGTCCTAGACAACAAGGGGGTGGCCATAAACTGCAGAGCGATCCTCGATTCTGGATCACAATTGAACTTCGTCACCGAAAGGTTGGCCAAGAAGCTAAATTTACAGAAGAAGGAAGATTCGCTTAACATACAAGGTATTGGAGAGGTCAAGCAACGCATTCAACACTGAATCAACGTGCGAGTACAATCTCGTATCAATGACTTCTCAACCCGCATAGAAGCCTTTATTCTTCCTCAAATAACTGCTCAACAACCAGCATATAAACTAAACATTCAATCCTGGCCAATTCCATCAAACATAAAGTTGGCAGATCCAGGATTTAATAAACCAGATCGAGTAGACCTGCTCTTAGGCGCTGAAATTTATTACCAACTACTTTCAGTTGGGCAAATACGGCTTGGAACTAATCTACCCACTCTACAAAATACTACTTTTGGTTGGATTGTCGCAGGAAGCACACCCAGAACCTCACATCAAAACAGAATATGTGGGGTCTCAACCATTGAGGAAACCAATTTAGAAGCTCAAGTTGAAAGATTTTGGAGACTAGAAGAGGCAACAGCACCTCCCCCAAGGCTCACAGCCGAACAAGAAAAATGTGAAACTCACTTTTCACAAACAGTGAGAAGGGATCACACTGGTCGATTTGTGGTCAAGTTACCTTTCCTTCATGATCCGCACAAGCTTGGTGAATCCAAAGACATCGCACTTCGACGATTTCTTGCAACGGAACGAAGGCTGTCGAGAAATTCTGAGTTGGCCACACAATACAAAAACTTCATAAGTGAGTACAAAAATCTCGGACACATGCGCGAGATTAATTTAAACTCTATCAAGGGTCCTCATTATTTCCTACCACATCACGCTGTGCTTAAGCCGGACAGCACTACGACGAGTGTAAGAGTGGTATTCGATGGCTCCAGTAAGACCTCAACAAATGTCTCGTTAAATGACATATTATGCACAGGTCCGACTATCCAAGATGATTTGTTTACCATCCTCCTTCGTTTCCGTATGCCACGATTTGCGTTCACAGCGGACATTGAGAAGATGTATCGACAAATCATGGTCGACCCAGCAGATAGAAGATTTCAACTAATCTGGTGGAGAGATGAGCCAACGCAGTCTATCAAATGCTTTGAACTATGCACGGTAACATATGGCACCACATCAGCACCATACCTTGCTACCAGGTGCTTACAACAGCTAGCAAAGAATTCAGAAGACAAATATCCTTTGGCTGCTGCAATTGCTAAGAGCAATTTTTATGTGGATGAGTTAATGACAGGCACAGACAGTCTTGTCGAAGCCATAGAAACACAGAAACAACTGCAGGAAGCATTGAATGCTGCGGGATTTAAACTTAGGAAATGGTGCGCTAATCATCCACAGTTACTTAAATCCATTCCTACAGAAGATAAGGCAATACAACTCGACATACACGAGGTAGAAGAATCTATAAAGACATTAGGGTTGATCTGGACCCCAAAATCAGATGAATTTTGTATCAAAGCAACCTACACAGAGCAAAACAAGGTAACAAAGAGGACAGTGCTATCTGATATTGCTCATCTATTTGATCCACTGGGTATATTGAGTCCAGTAGTGGTTACAGCTAAGATTTTTCTCCAGCATTTGTGGCACCTCAAGCTTGACTGGGATGCAGCTTTACCAATGGAACTCCACTCTTCTTGGCTTCAATTCCGACAAGGTCTCAAAATACTTGCAGACATAAAAATACCTCGACACATGTTCTCTGGAAGAGTACCGAAAGCAATGGAAATGCATGCCTTTGTTGATGCTTCTGAAAAGGCATATGGGGCAGCTGTTTACTTACGTGCTAATAACGAGGATGGAATAAGAATCGTGCGCCTTCTTTGTGCCAAATCCAAGGTAGCTCCAGCTAAGCCAACCACGCTTCCTCGGTTAGAATTATGCGCAGCTAAGCTCGCAGCAGAGCTAGTCAGCCGGGTTAAAGCAGATCTTAATATTAAAGACCTTTCATGCTATTATTGGACTGATTCAGAGATAACATTGGCATGGATAAACTCAGAAGCAGCATCATTTCATACATTCATTGCAAATCGCATTGCATCTATCCAGGAAAGTTCAATGCCAGAACAATGGCAACATGTTCCGTCAAAACAAAATCCGGCCGACATGTTATCGCGGGGAGTAGCACCCGACAGATTGGCTTCTTGCAGCACATGGTTTTATGGACCTTTATTTCTGCACGGCCCAAAGAAATCATGGCCTTCCAAGTATATCAAGCAGAGCATTGATCTAGAGAAAAAACGTCCAAGTGCTATCCTAGTAGCATCAGCGGACACCCAACATTTTATACACACAATCGATCATCAAAACAATTTTAGCCGCTGGCAACGAATTATCAGCTACATACTGCGATTTATACGAAACTGTCAGTTGCCGATAAGTTCTCGCAGGAAACAAAAATATCTGTCAGTTAATGAACTTGAAGAGGCATTTAGCATCATGATCAGCACAATTCAAGGAGAGGAATTCAGAGATGAAGTAAAACAATTACATCGAACAGGTACTCTTGACAACAGCAATAGTCTCAGTTCTTTAAGTCCCTTTATTGACAACAAGGGCGTAATGAGAGTCGGAGGGCGTCTCGAAGCTTCAAAATTGGCTACAGATGCAAAACATCCTATGTTAATTCCTTATGCGCATATCTTCACCAGGTTATTAATGACACGCATTCATCTGGAGAATCTACATTGCGGTCCACAAACACTTTTGGCTACCACACGACAAAAGTATTGGCAGATCAAGGGCAAAACAACAGCAAGATCAATAGTTGGGAGATGTATTCGGTGCACTCGAGCCAAACCGAAACTGTTAAGCCAATTCATGGGGAATCTCCCCACACATAGAGTACAACCAGAAAGGCCGTTTGTCAATACAGGAGTTGATTTTCTAGGACCTGTGTGGATTCATTACAAACTAAGAGGCAAGAGACCACAGAAAGCATATATTGCAGTGTTTTGCTGCTTTGTCACAAAAGCAGTGCACTTCGAAGTGGCAAGCGACTTGAGCACAGTCGCGTTTATTGGATGTCTTAGACGCTTTGTGGGCAGAAGAGGAAACTGCAGAAATCTTTATTGCGACAACGCTACAAACTTTGTGGGGACCAAAAATCAACTTACCGAGGTCAAGGGGATTTTACATACTGAAAGCTCACAGCAAGAAATAACCACATATTGCACCCCCAAGGGAATTGATTTCCACTTTATTCCACCTCGAGCGCCACATTTTGGCGGCCTTTGGGAGGCTGCAGTCAAGTCAGCAAAGCACTTCCTGCAGCGGAATTTAAAGTCGGGATCTCTAACCTACGAAGAACTCGAGACGCTCATAATAGATATAGAGGCAATATTAAACTCGAGGCCTTTAACACCACTATCAGCTGACCCAAATGACTTAAGTGCCCTCACTCCTGGTCATTTCCTTATTGGGGAACCATTGACAGCAATAGTAGAACCAGTGGCACAACCATCAAGAATTACTTCCTTACAAAGATGGAAGTTAGTATCCTACATAAAGAATCAATTTTGGCAACGGTGGTCTAAGGAATATCTCAGTGAGCTACAACACCGTTATAAGTGGAAACAACACTGCAACAATGCTCAACCAGGAATGTTGGTTGTTATTAAAGAAGACAATCTACCTGTAACAAATTGCATATTAGGCCGAATCATCCAAACAATAAAGGGACACGATGGTCTAGTTCGCGTTGCAGATATAAAAACATCATCTGGTGTGATCCGAAGGCCCATACACAAATTAGCCCCATTACCAATCGAAGAAGAAACCAATTCTACCGATTCAACCATAGAATCCACATAAACTGAAGAAGTACACGCAATAAAACGCAAGCGAGATTCCAGATCAAGGTGTGAGGATGTAACATCACATGAGCCTCAATCTTCGTCAAAAACATCGCCTGCTGAAGTCATTGCACCTTCCAAAAGAAAACATCGTTCAAATACCGCGGTGAGTGCATTTTTCCTCACCTGCTTGATCTTACCAATCCTTGGTCAAGTAAACATCAAACCATTTAAGTCACGACCTGGGCTGTATTTTGAATCAATGGGAAATGCTCATCTCATATCTAATGAGTGGAATATTGTAGTACATTACAATTTGAGCACATTTTGGCAAGAGTATGACACTATCACAAGTGGGGTGAACAAGCTAATGGAACTATGCGAAATGATCAACGACAGACAGTCATGTGAGTCCACCCTAAAACAATTTGAGAACATCCTTATAGAACTACAAGATGGCAATGAGCTACTACTACACCAACATAAAAATATACGAACAAGAAGAAAAAGAGCTCCTCTCAACATCATAGGCAATTTGGCTAGCTCACTTTTTGGGGTTTTAGATACAGAATATGCTGATAAAATGGCACAGGTCATAGAAGACCTCAATCATAACGACAACCACCTATTAGAGTTAATTAAAAATCAAACTTCTATCATTGATTCTACCGCTAACATCATAAAAAACTCCCAGGAAGCCATAGAAAATCGTATTGGAGACCTGGACAAATATCTCAATATAACAATAGCTCAACTAAATAATATGAACCACGAATTGCATCAACAAAGATCCAGTCAGACATTCACAGACTTATCATTACAACTAGTGTTAGCCATCAATCGCTTCGAACGCATGCAATCAAACTTATGGGATGTTCTGATTGATACGCATCATGGAAAAATCAATCCTTACTTATTAGCACCAAGCCAACTAGGTAGCGAGTTGACCCATATACAGGAGCATCTGCCCCCGTCATTGAGATTACCTGCCAAACCAGATGATTTAACAACGTTATACAAGCTTATGATTGTCCAGGGACGAATCACTCCTAATCAAATGATGTTCCGTATAAAGCTCCCATTATTTTCACATGAGCACCTGGAAATGCTACGCATAGTCTCAGTACCATTTGTGACGAACAAAACACTTATGGCAATAAAAGCATCAACGCAATTTCTCATCATTAATCTACATAGGGATCAGTATTATTCACTGTCAGAATCAGAACTTAACACCTGCACAATAGGAGAAGAAGACATCATTTGAAAACAGCACCATCCACTGTATAACAAGGAATCTAACAGAAGCGCGTGTGAGATCAGTTTCATCACACAATCAACACCCAGAAATTGCGAAGTTACTTTACCACCCCACAATCTGCGATGGATACAACTAATCAATCCAAATCAATGGATCTACACAGTGCCGAAACCCACAGCAATCAACATTGTCTGTGGGAGTTCAGTTACTCAGACAACCCTTGAAGTGTCAGGAATTCTCGAAATAGGATCGCAATGCATCATAAAGGACGAGACATCAACGATACGTGGACACAACATCATCTCTAGCACTATAACAGGACGTTTCATTACATCAAATCTCACGGAACTGTCATACTCAGCATCAATGGAAGATGTTCTATATCAACCTAAAACTACGCAAAATCTTACGAACGACATTCCAGATCTTCAACGGAGGATTGATGCTCTCCGAGTAAATGAAAACCTACCTCTCAAGAGTCTAACACAACATGACATTCATCAGTTTACCATAGGATACATGAGCCTATTATTAATAATAGCTATCGCTGGCTATCTAACTTATAGATTCATATCAACACGAAGCCGTGATGCCACCTCCAAACCGCCAATTCCATTGCCGAGAACAACCTCTCAATGTAATGTTAGACTCCAAATAGATCCAGAATTATTGAGCAACCGCTCAACGCGGGGAGTATGTTAGATCACACATTAACCTAATTAAAGTTTTCATACTAGAAAACAATTATGCACCAACGACAAATTCATCGCTCAACAAATTCCGTTCTCACAGAATATGCATACTCGTATTACATTTCCAGACGACATATTACACCGCTTAAACTGCGCGATAATAAAAATATTCTGTGGAAACCGAAATTGTTGTACGTGAGAAATTTGTTTTGCAGTAAGTTATTTTTCCGCGTAAGCTTTTTTTGATGTGAATTTAGAATTTAGTGAGTAAGTATTTCTTTTGTATAAATTATTTGAATTTTGTGAATAAAGTCAGTCTTTGTTTTTACTTGTTGGAAGCAACGTGCGTTTAATTTTGGTTTTCACCTATTCACTACTCCTTTGTTGGTTAAGTACCAACAAATAATCTTTTGATAAAGGTAAAGTACCTTGATCAATTTCATTTTAGGTTCTTACTAAACTTGTTTGTTGGTTCAGTACCTGCAGACAATTGTGGATGTAAAGGTTAAGTACCTTTACATAATCTCGAATCACCAGCGGTCAAATAAAGGAATTCGGCCGCTATATAAACACGGTACTTTCGTTACTTACGGTACTGCTCTCAGAATTTTGGCATTAATTGATCTGTTCTACAGCGCCTTACGCGACGATTACACGAGTCAATAGAGCTGATGGACAGTCCTGACTTTATCTGTCAATTTTATAGACAAAAACCGATTTGCGTTCATTCAGTTGACTACTCAGTTCATAATAAAATGTCATTAAACGGTGCAGACATTCCTCTCCTATATGCATATCTAACGATTTCTTCCTTAATCCGTCATTATTCTCTACAAAACAAAGATTAAAATGTATATTAAGCTCTTTTCAGTCATTTTCCACTCAAAAGAGAGAAGATTAGAAATATAAACTCACATATCCACGAGCATCTGCCTCTTATTTTGAATTTCCATCATCTTAATTTTACATTTGAGAGTTTATTGACTAGTCTGTACTGATTGGTCAGAAAGCTTGTCAGTACGGAGTAGTCAGTAAATAAGTCTAGTCAGAAGGGGCATACACGAGCCTGTGTAAGTGTCAAACGCTCTCAGTGTCAGTTCTACTAATTCATGTAATCCCCGGGTTAATTTCATTCATGTATTTTTAAGCTGGTAATTTTATATGATATAGGTAGTAGGTTTTAGTGGGTTTAAGATTTAGATTTTTTAATATTATAGCGTTCAAAATAATAATATTTGTTGAAATATAAAAAGAAAAATAAGTTGTATTACAAGAAATACAAAAGGAGAAAATTATTCTTAATAAGAATTAGAGAAAAGATATATTATTTTATATACAACAGTGTCATCTATAGTGTCCAAAACTACAAAACTAAACTATCTTTTAACCTGGAACAAACCATATGCATTCACGTAATTTCATTGAGATCGGTTGGGTGGTTTTGGAATTGGCCTGTACGAACATTGTGGCACGTGGTTTTTACATATATGTATATTATATTAAAATATGTTTCTCACGTATCGGTAAAAGTCCATTTAACATTTAATTAAGTAAAAAAGTTAGAATTGTGCCAAATCCAACTGTTATGATACCCTACATGAAACTCGTATGCCATTTCGAATGGTCACCTGTCAGGGCAAGTTTGATTTTTGAAGTGGTTTTTCACATATATTTCTAGAATGGTTCGTCGGAAAGTAAAACTGATTAGGGTTGCCCGATTTGGTCCATTTTTAAACTTGTATTTGCACATGCATTGCAGTGAACAACATTTGAGCGCTCCACGTCGACGCATTCTCAGGCAGTTTTCAAAATATAATGAAAAATCTAAGTTTTGTATGGCAACACCAAGAATAGGCTGCCCAATTTAGTTCAAAATCTTTACTCTTTCAAAATTTGCACAAAATTTCAGCTCACTTCGTAGTATCCAAGTATAGCGAAAAACGAAATTTTTGTACGGCAGCCCCACGAAGGAGATACCCGATTTGTTCTATTTCCGAAATAAAATTTCCTTTTTTTTAAGAAGGTATGTGTGCAAGATTTCAGTTCTCCAAGTACATGTGCTCTCGAGTTATTGTTAGGACAAACGGAAAGAAGGACATTCAAAAATCAAATTCAAAACATCGCAATCCGAAATAAAATTCAAATTTTTACTGTTATGTGCTAGTGTCCAACCGATTTTATTTAACCAGCATTATTTCTGCGCGTTAAAACCGGAACGACAAACTTAGTATACCCTATGATTTAACCTGGGGTATAAAAATTACAATAAATCAAAATCGAGGTTCCAGAGATTGAAGCCGCCGTGGCAGACGTACTTAAGGCATTCCACAAAACAGGAGCGGAAAGGTACTTCGACATACGTTTTAACAGTTGTGTACGTTGTATTGCTGCAGATGGTGCTCACTTCGAATGAGTAAAAAAAACTATGCAAATAATCCCTGCAATTTTTTTTAAAGTCAAAGTTCGAAAATACTAGATGTATCAACTGGGTTGGCTTGAGCTCTAGCAGAATTTCCATTGTTTATTTAGACATTAATTCTGGCGTCTTGTTTTTAAAAACGGTGTGATAGTTCTACGAACATCTGAACCGGTTTTAAATATTCGAGCTACTGAGGTTCGTGGAAATAAGGCGCGTGAATATTTCAAGCCCATGTTTTTAAGTGAATTTGAGGTCTCAAATTCGTGTCATTTAATGCATATTGATCTTTATTTAGGATTAAAAAGCATCGTTTGCATTAGTTATTGGAGCAATAGTACCGAACAAATATGAGTCATCTATCTACTTACGTTTCCTTCAAAGTTATGACCGCACTCGGGTTTGACTGTTAAACATCTATTGCATATTTTCATCTTTCCATAGCCACCACATCCTTAACAACTTCACTTCTTATCTTCATTAGCGCACAAAAAACATATAAAGCAGATATCAACTTTTCAGGGTTCATTCAACATCGAAATTCAATTAACGTTTACCGCAAAATTTGCATAAAATCATTTCCAATTCATTAAATTTGCATGATGCTCAATATCATCATGATTTCTGGGTTAGTGCATTGCACTGGAACAGGGTATGAAGTATGAACCGTGGGCACGTTGTACAATAACAAATTGAAAGAGGTTTAAGTCAATTTCTCGAATTAAATAGAGCAGGAAGCGAGTACCATACCCTCCAGTTCCGTCTCATTGACAACATTTTTAATTTATCTTCGATAATTTCGTACTTTTTCGAATTTTATTTTCATTTTTTATCAATAATTTTCAACTTTATTTTTCATTTCATGGCAATAAATCTTTTCGTCCATATTCAATAAATTCTGGCAATCTGACGGTAGGCATATGCCGGTTTATGAAGATAATTACGCAAAATTTGCTACAAAAGCTGGTCGCGCTACACATAATACTCTGTCTTCATGCATTAACACATGTCTACATAGTTATCAAACCATGGAAACATAAAAGACACGCAGTAGGAGTAGGGGGTGCAATTAAATTGCACTTGCAGCAGGACGGTAGAATTTAATAAAATGTTCGACTACCGTGCAACGTAAAACCATATGCACTATATGACTTCGAGCACCTAGCCAGTACTGCCAATTATTAATTCCGGTTACAACAGAAATGCCAACAACTTTATTATTGCGTTCAACAAAGTTGGATATTGCAGGAAGGATAGGATCATCATTTTATTAACAAAATTTCACCACCCAGAAAAATCTTTTGATTGTTTCCACCACATAAGCCGCAACTGTGCAGAGGGCCTAGTTTCATGGTGTTCTTTAATAACGATTGATTAGGACATTTTGTCAGTCAGATTTAGATTGCTTAGGGTTTTATTTATTTTGTTCCATTTTTCAGGACTCCAATGAACTGGATATGTTTTGTTTCTATTGTTGTTATTGTTGTTTTTGTTGGTGGAGGTTGTATTTACTTTTAGTTTCCGTCGTGATTAAATAAATTCAGCCAATCTGAAATTTAGTTGGTAGCTTTAACTTTGACATAGGCAAGTATAAGCATTTTAATATACAACCTAGAAAAATTATTCCCTTTTAAGTGTCCTTGAATTTGATAAGCAGCTTTTAAAAGTGAAATGTACTAAAATAAAATGTGTTCAATAAAATATAAATCAAAATTGTAGTGCAATACATTTAATTATCGGATTCGAACGTAAGGCCTAGTATTGAGGTCCTCGTTAAACTAAATTTTCATATAAAATTTAGCGCTTTAAAAGCTATTTGCGATAATTTATCCTAAATTTTAGCGTGACCAGTACTAAGGTTAACATGCTAAATTAGGCTAGTCTGAGTAGAACTGAGACCACCAGTATGCCTCCAACCAATCTAGCTTGAATTTATGAGCCCCGGCCGTTCTTTACCATGATAAAGGTATTTCTTGTGAGAGATCTGAGAAATCTTAACTAAAAAAAAATAAAAAAAAATTGTAAAAATATCATAATATTGGAATAGAGTGAGTAAAATAATAAAAATATTTAATTTTTTTTAATATCTCTTATCTCTCCGTCTCCACTGTCATCATATCTTAGCTGGTAAAAAAACGGTCCGAATTGGAAGCTCCCTAAAGTTTAGTTTAACTAGGACCGCAGTTCTAGGCTTAGGAAGTGTATGAAAAAAGCAAATCAATTATTATTTCATTCAGCGCTGGTGACCCAATTGATGGAACAAATACATTATGTTTACAAATCAGAGGTTCAATGTTTGATTAGAAAAGAATCGACTAATTGCAGGTGGTCCAATTGGTAAGGGTACATACTATACAAGAGTAGACAATAGAAATACAAGTATGGAAGATCGAATTTCTCGGATGATACCTGCAGATATATTATGTATCCTACATACGCTCTTATTAACTAGGGCCTAATTACCCTACTCTTAGGGTTAACACTAGGGAACGAGAATGAATGTATGGCCTATTAACTTCTGTGGAAATAGATAACTGGTAAAATGACCGCTCACAAACGCAACCATTTCATCTATAATTATAACAATAACATTCCTTCAAAACGTACTGAAGTAATCTTAGAAAATAAAAGGGAGCCAAACATCTTAAGGCAACATTTTACTTCCATCTGGCTCATAGCTATTTACTGTTACTGTTACCACTAATCTTTCGATTGGATATATATGTACGTCAAGAATACTGTTTAAGTTGTTGTTTTTTAAATTTCTTAAACTTTTAGCTGGTAATATCTTGGAAATCGTCTATTATGTTGAATCACTTCCTCTTTCTTGAGATGCTACGACACGCCATTGTTAGTGTTGCGAATGTTAAAAGTCCTATAGCTACTGGGACTATTGGACTAATCAGTTGTGGAGTGACTAATGGGTCAATTTTGAGGCCGATTTTGTTTTTCCAGTTTATTAACGAACTTCCCTCTACATTCAGGGACTTAAAAATTCATCTATGAGCGAGAATATAGAGGTGAATGTCAATATTACACTAATTTACGCCCTACGCAAAAATTTATAAATTATTATTTAGTTATCACTGGTCTCAGAGCCTCAGTTCAATTCCTCGTCGACACGATCCTACACTTTTCTTCTTATCTAGTTTTCCTTCGACTTTTATACTTAGTATATATCTTCTCCCACACTACATAATACGCTGATTTTAAAAATTCCTTCACCCTTCTCTTTCTACTATGGAAGCAAAAAACATTTTCAGACCTTTTACTCATTTATAAAGCTTCTACCTTGCGCACAGACATCATTCCAAAAGATTATCTATGACGACAACTAACAGCTTCCCCGACCATGGTAGTGGGGGCTAATTACTTAGAATTCAGAAAACTGAAGCAAAGTTTCGTATAACAGAGGCAGTATGGAAACTACATGGAAACTATATGCTATATGCTTCCAAAGAGAGGGCCACTCTTTCCTAAAGAGAGTGACGAAGAAAAGAGTAGCAGTTATCACTAGTGCTGTAGCTATCTTTGACAGGATGCACAATAATTAAACAACTTGTTGGAATCAAATTAATGTACAGATTTATCCTTGCTTACTTTTAGTCAAGATGTCTATCCTTCCAGTTATTAGTCATGCACAACATATTTATCCCTGTTATAACATGGGGTGCGCTGGCAGTTGCAACTTACAACTATATAAGAAAATCATCTAATAAACCCGGATCCCTTTTTCAAAGCTCTTTAACTTTACATTCAACCAAGAAAGCTATTAGTAATAAATATTGCAAAGAATGTAGGTGGTATAATACAGCAGCTGAGGGCCACTAGCCCATTTGAAAACATACCTTTCGGATCATGTCTATTTGATTTTTCCATATCTAGATATAAGTTGTCTCAGGTGCTGCTAAGGTCAATATGTATTGGTTTCCATGAATGACTACTTTGTGGGTTGTTTGAAGCTTCATCTTAAGTATGCTTTGTTCTTGGTAGTTTGCCATGTATATGTTTGAGTTTAAATTTTTATTCATATATATTTGATTTTTGTCGAAGTCCTCTGACCAACAAGCTCGCGAGGTCTTGCCGTAGAGGTCGCTTCTAGGAAGAGCGGGTTTTAAATTTTTTCTATGTTTAATTATATTAATTTAATTATCTGAGGATTGTAAGTAACGGAAGAAATTGTTTTTCATCTTTTATGTATACATATACATATATATATATATATAAGAAAGTGTAAATATGTAAATAACTACGAAATATTTTGATAATTTTGTTAAGGAAAGAAATTTTGTAATTAAATTCTGTATATATGAAAAATTTTGATTATCAGAAAAGGGAAAGTAAAAAAAAGAGAAGAAAACAAAAACAGCTTCCACTGTACCTGTTCCGACTCGGAACAATCTTTAAAAAATTAAAACTAAATACATACTAAACTCACGCACTTGTGACAAATATCCCACGATGATCATCGATGATAGATCCCTCGATGCAGCAACATATAGATTATGTTAAAAAACAAAGCATTTATAAAAAGATAAATAAATAGAAGTCTCAGATCATTCACGATCTGAGACTTTAATTAAAACGAAAACTCACCTAAAAACAATTACACGATTCTCACGACGAAAGAAATCATCCCACGATGACCCAAGGAAACCAAAAACCTGAAATAAAAAACAAATCATTAACAAAATTACAAACTAATAAAAAATCAAAATATAAACACTTACCGGTTTCCATCAGATGCCATCAAGATTTGACATAAACAAGATGGCAGCTTACAGCACATAATAAAATATTCCGATTAGAACAGTGATGACGCCATTTGGGGGCCAAATGTATGAAAGTCTAGCAAGCGACGCGAGCGTCATAGCAACGCCACCGGCAGACACAATTTCTATTGTGTTTCTGCCTATAAATAGCGAGCGATCAGAAATAGAAAATCACTTGCGATTTGACCAAGCGACAAGACAGATCGGTAGCTCTGAAACCATTTGAAGTCTTGCTTAACCCAAACCAAGGGAAGTATGTATTTCTGAATCCCGTTTATACTAACAAATTTAATATATTTAACATATATATTTTTTAGCACCCTAAAATTGGGAGTACTGACCCCAGATTTTTTATGAGCAGCTATATGACGCTCACCCTGTTACTCAAAATTCTAACCCCCTTTAAGTTTGAGTTCGTTAATAATAGTTTCCTTTTTTCTATTACAGATTAAAGAGTAAAAATTCGCCAGTGGAGGCTGATTACGTTTTTTTTTATATATATAAATAAGTAAGTGAAAATTGTAGAATAAAATGAACTTTTTTTAGAATTTAAGCGACTGAATTGCCTAGCTTTAAGAATATTTTGTGATTAATAAAAACCAGTGAATTATTTTGTCAAATTGAAAATCCTGTCTTATCATTTCCAAAACCGGCACCTGCCCCTTTTTATGATTAAGCCCATATTGGGAATTAACAGTACCTTTAACTCTATCCAATGTTGTATTTGAAGCTGACTTTATACTGATGATTATGGTGAAGATAGTGTTGTTGCTTTTTTTTTTTTTGTTGATATTAGCTTTCCGTCAGACTTTCTGGTTGATGTCTTCTCGGAGTTGAAGATGTTGGTGGTGAGTGTGTGTAAAAGTTGGAAGTTTTGTAGTTGTTGCTTGGATTAGCCTGGTTGATGAATTGTTGCGGCCTTCCTTCCTTCCTTCTTTATGAAACGTTTTAAGTGAGGCAGGGATGAAGCCTCGCAATTTTCCGACGTTGGAGCGCTATGGCACTCTAAACAATTAAAACTTAATTCCTCTAAGTACCCTCTTTTAAGGGTACCCGGGTTTATTTTTTTTGATTTTTGTTATGTTATTTCTGATTTTTAATTTATGATTTTTTTTTATTTTTTTTTTATTTAGTTTTTTTTTTTTATTTATTTATTTATTGATTTGTTTTGCGCACTGGTTTGAGTGAATACCGCTGCCACCAGTTATTGTAATGTCGTGTGCCGTGCTCAGGAAAAGAGAGCACACAACCGTTAAATTTGTGAGGAAATTACAAAACACTATTTTGGTTAAACCTTATTTAAACCTTTTATTTTTCACTGTATTAATTATTGTATAATTAATTTTTATTTTGATTTTTGCTATAAGCAATTTTTTTAACAACTCCACTTACTAAATAGTTTTAACTTCCAACATCCAATAAAAATATTTTATCAGCAATAATTCATTTTAAACAATTATAAATTTTTTTTACATAGTAGTAAGAAAGAGCAACGTTTACCTCGCGACGGGTGAAGAACAAAACTCCGCGAGGTTCGGGCTAGCTGCCCCCAGGCACCCATCAAAAACTTGAAAGCTCCTTTTTTTTATTCTTGTTACTTTCCCACGACTTTGAAAATCGTACGTGAGAAAGTACAAAAAGTTTAGACACAGCGCATATGCATGAAATCTGATATGCACTTGTGTCTTGAAAAAGTAATATTTTTAGATGATAAGAATAATTATGTGTATGTATGTACATACGATTAAGTTTTAGGAATTTAACGGAAAAGCTGTATGTAGGTATGTATACATGCCGTGTGAACGGAATGTATGACTGATAACAAAATGCAATTTATGCTAAATTGCATTTTGTTGCAGTACGTAAATGCATTTTTAAATGCAAATGAAATTGAAATTAAATTAAAATATTTATAATTTTCAGGGTCATTCCTGATATACTCCAATATATTGCATAGGGCAATGTATTGGTGTATTGGTTTTATGGTTGTGATCCGGGACATAGGCACCTGGGTTACAGCAGCATTAGGCACTTGCTCCAGAGATTCTGAGTATTTCCGAAGCTGTAACGATATACATACCTTCAGAGCCGGACTGGCAGTATGGGCGATCGGGCGCTAGCCCGATGGGCCGGCGGTCGTTGGGCCGGTGGTCTCCACGTTAACGCGACCACAAATATTGAGCACAAACTCTGGACGAATGTAGCGGTTGAGGTGGGTGGAGAGCTATGAAATTGATTTGAAATTGAAAAGGTACTGTATCGCATAACCTAAAAACCTAACACAATAAAGCTAATTGGCCCACGGCAACGAGGCCATCTCGGTAGAGAAAAGTTATGAGTTAGAAATATTCAGAAATGTCCAACAACTTATAAACATACAGAAGACGGAGCCTAGTGGATGTTGTCAAGATAGCATTATATATTGCAAATTTGCCATTCTCGTGTCTTCAAAAGCGTTCATATTTTTTCACGGAAAGGTTTGCTATACTTATGTGTACTTTTAAAACAAATTCGAAATTGAAGAACAAATATAAAAACAGTTTTAAATATTGTTTTTATTTTCTAATCTTTGTAAAAAAAAAAAGGAATTTTATTTCATGTAAATCAATTTTGAAGTAGAGTATATACATGGTAATGGTATATTACAGTTAGTTTTTTTTTATGACAAATTTCCAGTATTAGAAAGAACCCAAATATTAGAAACAGTGTGAATTTTTCCACATTTGGTGAAACAGTGGCATTGTTTTTGTTACTATATTGGGCCATATAAGTAAGTGAAGGAGCAATTGGATTTCTGATCGGATACAAAAAGATTCCAAAAACAGAGAGTAGGGGTTAAGAGTTCACTTCTTTCCTCAGTTCCTTCACGCAGGAGCCATAATAATTTGTTTTGACGCCTGAGCAAACGTATAAATTTACGCTCCTGATCCATAAAATGTTCAACATAACCTTTTATTATTTTACCTATTCTGACGTGGTCTATCAACTGACTGTAGAAAGTTGAGCAACAATTTATCATGAAAAGAATAGTAAATAATATTTATTGCACTTAAAATTATTTTTTTGCGAATAAAGTACATTTAAAAACATTGAGGTGAATCAATTTGCTACAAATATTTATAGATGGACAAGCATTCCTGTCATTTCTTTTTCGGTTAACAAAATAGACGCATTTGACAATCTTTCTTGATCCATTGTAGATCACACAGGGAATTTTTTAATAACTTTAATTTACTGAAACATCTTTCACATGAAGCTATAGTCATTGGCAATGCTACAAAATCTCAGACGATTTCGACATTTAAATTGGATTCTTGGAGGTTATAGTAGTGAATTGATTGAATCAAATCCGAAAGCTCTTTTCTCAGACTATCGGCGTGCATTTTGCTAAGAAGATCGCTAGAAAGGAATCAAAAATTTTCTGAAACTTGTTCCAACATTTCGTACCTCCTCATCAGTTAGAATAAAAGAACTTGAATAGATTCAAAAATTGGTGTACGAAGCTTTTGTTATGTGGCAATATTGAAATTAGTCATCATTTTGTGATTAAAAAAGTTCGAGTCGCGCCTTTTTTCTTGTTTCTTGAACGTTTGCTGGCATAACCATATCTTCAGCAAATTTTGTAGCACTGGCAAAAATTGCTTCCATCTCAGGATCATGAACCAAACTCAGCCTTGTCAAGCGGGTAAAATCCTGTTTTAGTTTTAATTTTAAGTGTGAAAGGGCCAACCACTCTCACACATATTCTGTGCAAACATATTTTTTGTATAAAATTCTTTTTTTTTTTTCTTATTTAGCTGAAATTCAATATTCATAAAAAACGGTGCCTTGCTCTCCTTGTATTCGGTTCAGTAGAAAATCACCCTAATAATAATTTGGGTTGCTTGCCTTTTATAAAAAAGAAATTTTCGAAGACCCTTGGGGCCTGGTTTTTTATTATTTGCGCGGGCCGAATTGAAGACCCAATCCGGGCCTGCATACCTTCATCTTTCCGGCTTCTTGACTATAAAGAATCCACTTCCCTAAGACGTGTAAAGAATTAATTGAAACCAAAAAAGGAGCTCGGTGTTGTTTTATTTTATCCATTATCCACACAATAAATTAAGAATGAATTGACATAAAGGCATAATATTTTCCATATTTATAGTTTAATAATGGCTATGGTTTCGAAACGTTTGCTATACTTTGGAAAACTTTCCAATTTCCACTTTTCCAGCTGAAATGGGCAATGGTTTACATACAGTTGAGAGGATTGCGGAGATTGTGTCTGTATGAATATAATCGGATCAATTGCAATGCAGCGACTTTCGTCTAGACTGAAAGACGAAAAGAATATACAGGGCGCTCCAAACTATACTTCGAAGAGAACAATTCAACAGAATCGACTTAAGTTAAAGGTCAAGTGTTCCGTTATAACTGCCGCAGCAGACAGGTTCCGATGAAGCATATTATAGGGAAAGAATGGAGATTTGAGTGCGTTGTGAATTTCTTCAAATATATCGTAACAGACGACAACCCGCAACAGAGTTGCGAGGGGTAATATGGTTAGTTGATATTCCATCTACACACTACTCCTTTTATTACCACTTTCCTTTAATGATAAGGATTTGCCTCATTACCTAAGAACATGTTAGATGTGTTCTTTTGAGCACGCTATCCAGTTCATTCCACTGCTGCTACAACAGGATTCCCCAAACAACCAACGAGCGTAATTTGCAAACCTTGATAGTGTTGTATAATTATTTCAGCATTTACTGAAAGCATTTTTCCAAGCGTGTTCGATTACATATTAATCTATATATAAGTTTCTTCGCTGCATTTTGCAATAATTGCAAGAATAAATAACAAAAATATTTAAGGCACGGCGATCACTACCCAGTCAGCAAAAATATATTGTTGTGGAATGATTTGACTTCGTAACAATGAAATACATACATACATCGTGGGTAAACAAAACGGGGTAAGAAATAAATCAATTAATAATTGCGAAAAGAATAAAGATCTGGCACAGAATTATGTGTAGCCGATTCTGCATTTTTAGAATCTTTATTCTAAACTAATTAATACTGAATGCAGAAGAATAAGTTCAGTTTTGACAATAAAGATGTAAAACTCGGTCGAATTTGTTTCTGAGTTATAAAGTGAATTGACAACAAGATAAATAAATAGGTTAAACGGAATTGTTAGAGAGACAACAAGATAAATAAATAAATTATAACGTGAATTGTTGTTATTTAGAATATCACTCTTTACCCGCAGTGGACAAGCCCTATAACCTCAGTAGCTTTCCATACAAAAAGGCTAAAAATTTGATTTGTGCTCAGTGAAAGGTCGAGGTGGATGATATTTAGAACATTAATTGAATAGAAGAAATATTAATTTGAGATTAGAAAGAGATTGGTTAGACAGGGAAAATGGAAAGCGTGGTTGTATAAGCTCAAAAAACTAAAACATAATTTTTTACTGAGATTAGCGACCCCTTTTGACGAATAGAACTATATTCAGCGATGCAGTACAAGATTGCAGTACACACGGCACAGTAGAGCTTTGCACTGTACAATGTGCCTGCACCAGTGCAGGCGACACAAAATTGAATTTTAATGTAGCAAAAGTGGCATCTACATGTCAGTGCCGCAAATATTTAAAATTATTGAAATATCTAGTTGAACTCGTCAATTGTGATAGAATTAATTGTGTGATTCCCATCGGCTGATTTGTGATGAATTGCTTAGATCCAAGTTTTTAAATTGAAAAAATGAAAAGTGAAGAGACTGAAAATAGTGCGATTTTAATTCGTTTAATTAAAGGAAATCTTTTCGTAATACGGTAAAGGCCTTTTGAGGCAGCTAAATTTCCCAACCAACAACTTAATGGAACATCTTATAAAACAAAACAGAATTATAATTCAGAATAAAACAAATTGTTTATATGTATTTTTGAATTAAAATATTCTTGATTAGCATAGTCAAATACCTTTTATTTTTCGTATTGAAAATTTACAAATTTATTCCCTTTTGAAAATCTGCTATTTTACCTTGCAAATGAGATAAAAGTAAGCGCATTTCAAAATCGACTTCCAGTGTATTAGTGTGTACAGTGTGTATAAGGTTTCTATAGTGACAAGATGCTTCCATTCACGAATTTCTACGGATACCATCTGAATAATTATAAGATTTTCTGTGATATATGGGTCAAAGGAATGGCTTCTAACAAAGAAAAGATTATAGCGTTAGGCTTTTTCAACAAGAGATTCTATTCTATTCTCTCCTACTCTTTAAGAGAACAGCTCAAAATATTACAGAATTCTTCTCAGGCCACTCGGTTTTGCGGTTTCATCTAAATAAGATGGGTTTGGCTCTGACTTTATCGTACGTCTTCTGTTAGGATGCTCATGAAACCTAAGAGCACCTGCTCTGCAATTGCGAGATTATTCCACCTCGAACAAGCTTTTCCTCCACCAAACTACGTGTGGAATCTCAATCGCAGAATGGTTCTTGACTTGATTAACAGTTTAAAACTTGCAAGGGAGTAAATTGAACGGCCACTCACAGCATGTAAATCTTTCAGGTACAGTGAACTCGACCCCAACGCCTACACACCCCTCCACAAATCTAATATAATCCTTTAGAATGGTGTGATCCCAGTTACAGATTACAAGAAGGACAATGGACTTAATGAGATCTCCAAGACCCTAAAAAGTATAAACTGCGTTAGATTTGACAGCCTTGCGTATGTTCATGTGTAGATGGCTAGGCTATGTTTCTGGTCTTCGGGGAAAGTTCCATAAGTTCGAAGAAATTCGAAAATCTCCTGGCCAGATGGTTTGAAGAGACATCTGTAGATGCTGGGACTTTGTGATTATTGGAGATGTGCTCAAGTAAGATTTGAATGAAGAAGCGGTTCAGTGTAAGAGGCTGATGCCCTAGACACACAGCGCTCTTAATGAAAAATAACTAACGGCTCATTAGTCTATTATCATTCATTATAAACTGCAGACACACAGCTATTTCTTTAATTAAGTTTTACTGTCAAACTGGTTTTGATAAACTCATGACATTAAAGAAGCGATATGGATCGAATTAACGGTATAAACTTTGTTTTTATTTATTTTATTTTTCAATTTAGCAATTTACAAATCAGAAAAAGGAAAAAGTGTGTGATTTTCATATCTTTCCATTTCTTCTTCTTATTTTTCAAATAGGCAGATGCACAGCGCAGATCCACATTTATATTATATGCCAAACCTAGCACATTTTTCCTCATTATAACTATGATGAAGGAAGACAAGACTTCATTATTATCTGATTTTCGAGCCATAATGGCATACCCTACGTGACACACGGCATTTTAATGAATAGTTATTACTAATGATTCATTAGATCGTGCTGTGTGGTATAAGTCTCTACGTAGGTAGTTAGGTCTAGTCTAGTGGGTCTAGTCTTCTAAGGTAATGAGTAAGTATTTTAGTTTCTAGTTTGATTTTCGCGACTGCAATTATAAAAGTGTTGTAATTGTGATTTTTAACAGAAACACTAGAAAAATGAAAGAATTCTATTAAAGATGTGAGTAGTGTAGTTAATAAGCGAAGACACTCACATAAGGATTAAGTCTTTTTCTTCTTTTTAAAATTTGTACATCTTACCAATACAATGCATGAATATTAAAAAACGAGAGTTAATTGAATAATAAAGATTAAAAAGTTCAGCACTGATGCAACTTAAATTTGTCAATTTCAAAAAAAAAAAAAACAAAAAAAAACAACATTTTATTGAGCTGTTGAACATTTGTTTGGGGATCAATTCAATATCAATTATTGAAGCAATTTATAATCTGTCTTCTTCAAAAATATGCGTTCCTGCTTTTTCAGTGCAATGCAAATGAAAATCAGTCTTTGCTCACACAACTCCCTGAAAAAACAAAGCGAAATTTCTCTCATACATCAACAGAATCCGCCAAAGATATTGCAATCCAGTTCAATAAATTACAAAAATTAATAGGAACAACCCTAGTGGTGAAAACAAACTCGAGTTAATCAGAAAAGGGTAATTTTTCAACAGTATTCCTTCCATTCCACTCATGTTGATCTAATGGCAACCAAAGAAATTAATTTGCCCCCATCCATTTTTACCTAATAACGCGCAAATATGAAAAGGGTCCCACAGTGCAGTGCATCAGAACAGGAAATTACTATCAATGCGTGGCAAAAATGGTGTAAAAACCCGAGGACGAAATTCCATTCTACAGAGGATTCTCACAATCGTTTTCAATAAACGACACGTTAGATCACTTCCGCAAAAGCATAATTCCTCTATGTTTAATAAATAAACAACATGACGCCCTGCCCAGACGATAATTCCCGGAAATTATAAAAAAACGAACATTTTGTAAAGTGTAACAAAACAGGAAAAAAAGCTAAAAGGGAGGAAGTGGAAAACAAAGAATTAAAGCCACACGGGAACTACTCAAGTGGAGTGCAAAAAAAAAAACGAAAAAACGCCTGGTCGGAGAGATGCAGGAAAACTCCCTCTAGACAGGGAAAACCAGCAAAGGAGCAATCTTAGGAACGAGCAACGCACGCTTTCTGATGTTCTGTTAATCTTAAGCTTGCTTCCTTCCGAACCGAAACAAAATGTTTATACCATTCCTAACAAAATTATTAAAAAAAAATTTATCTTAACCAAATGACTATGATTCCTCAATCAATCAATCTGCTGAGTAATCATTGTATATGTCGCTGTGCCCTCATGGTATGCCGTGGGCGTATGTGTAACGAAGTCAATGCCTATCACCTACACTACCATCCCATTTTCCCTATCTATAGGCAATATAGTAAGAATCCATCCAAATTCCTATTATCTACATGATTTATTTCTCTATTCACGAGAAATAAATTATATCAAAAATAATCAGCAACACCAGAGCCGATCACGCGGCCAGGGCATGACAGAGTATCATGCACTCAATGCCACTGCGTCTGCGTACCACACAGATGCTGATAAAAGAAGCCAGTCGACCAGCAGAGGGAGAATAGACAAAGTTACCGCCGCCAGGTCTATTACACGCTACACTACTGCTGACCGCGCAAATATAAAGGGGCCAGCCGCTGCCAGAAATTCAGTCTTGACCCAGAGCTCGAGCAGAGCAGAGCTCCAGTTCCAGCTACTACCAGTAACCAGATAACATCCGAGTCTTGATCACAAGCTCGACCAGAACTGAACTCCAGTACCCGCACCAGTCAGAGACCAGACCAGACCAGACCAGAGGAAATATAAGTAGAACCTGATCAGTCAGTTGCTTCCCAGCAATCAGACTGTTAAGACCTCCCGACTACCCGTGCTGTTTCTGCCTAAGGCGTGCGTACGATTTTCGTATTGACCTAGGACAGAATATTCGCACACTATTCTACCAGTTATCCGTCCCCGTGCTGTTTCTGCCTAAGGTGTGCGTACGATTTTCGTATTGACCTAGGACAGAATATTCGCACACTATCCTACTAGTTATCCGTCCCCGTGCTGTTTCTGCCTACGACGTGCGTACGTATTTCTTATTGGTCTAGGACAGAATATTCGCACACAAAATCCCGATATTCGCCCCGTGCTGTTTCTGCTTATGGCGTGCGTACGCTTTCGTACTGGTCTAAGCAAGAATATCCGCACTTACACTCATACTAAGGCACCTGACCTCGTTATATACTCACTAGGGTATACGGAGTGTGAGTAGAGTATTAAAGCGCAATGCTACGTAAACCGACGTTATACAATTTGCAAGAACATATCAGATGTATTATAGACCATAATGACAATAGTGAATTAAATAGAGTATAGTGACTGTGAAGTATATTAGTGAATAATAAACTAGACTTAATAGTGAAGTAATAATGAACTATAACCTAGAATACATTAAGTGTAACGAGATAAGACATAGTACTAAACTAGAATTGTTAGGAATAAGCAACAGTGAAATAAAGAAAATATATAAAATTACCCAAGTGTATTATTAGTAACACCAACATCGAGGAACCCAACCCTGGACTACTCCCGAGCTATCCGCACACTAACACACCCGACGTTACATATGATATCGAATGTAGCTGCCTGCAGATTCGGACTCCGGCTGCACAGACACACATGCAATTATTGCTCAACTGAGAGTTAAGCCTGAAACACATTCACTGCAGTCGAAATTACACTTTGCAGTAGCCGTTGCAATAAAGTCGACTTCCCTGCACATTGATGACACATTAACTGTAGCGTCTTCATTTTTACCATCTGCTTTAGCATACAAATTCGGATGATGATTATTATTATTATGTTTATTAAGCTTACTTCCATTATTTTGTAATGAACTCTTGTAAATAAAAAACGCAGCCAGAGTTAACGCCAGCTAAAAGCCTACAGACTGAAAATGTTTCTTTTTTCTTATTTTTCCTACAATATTTAAGTTGTCAGTACTGAAAAACTTGCACCAACTTTGAAATTTCTCAAAGTCGAAGTTGAAGTTAAATTTACTGCTGCTGCAATTGCATTTATTGTGGCAGCTTCAAGTACAACCAAATAAGATACCACGTAAAGTCAATGAATTCAAAGTTGAAGTTAAAGTTAGTCAGCGTAAAATGGTAAGGTTACTTTGTTGTCAAAATAGTTTTATTGTTTTTTAAATAATGTATACACAGTAAGTGTAGCCTTTGGGAAAGTAAGGAAGCAAGCTGTAAATTACTAGAAAACTATTTTCCGGTATGTATAATAGTTTAGGCTTAATAGCAAATATAAACTCAATGTTTGGCACTCTTCTATAAACTTTTAGAGAACGGACTCCCAACGCACACATATATATATATTTGGACACTGCCTACCGGGTCAACGTTGAGAGCTGAAATGTTTTACATAGGCCCTTCTAAAAAAAGCGAAACTTAAGTTCGAAAATAGGACCAATCGGGCAACTCATTCGTATGGTTGGCATACAAAAATTTCCTGCTTTACTTAATATTTGGGCACTGCTTGAGAGCGCGTCGACGTAGAGAGCAACACTATCCCACACATTTATGCACGCCCATTCATACGTGCACACACGCAAACACACGCGAAGACACAAACATCTATATACACACGTACACATGAGTTTCAGATCTTTTGCATTGTGGTTGTTCTTCTTCTTCATCAATAAAACTTTTAAATTCCGAAGGATTTTCGAGACTATTGCCATCGAGCTCTTCAATTTCAAAATCAAGACTTTTTGCTGGATCTTCCTCAATAATCTTTTCTTTTAAAGTAGACACTTCAATGGTTAAAGTGAGTCCGAATGGAATATTTAAATCGAAAAAAACACCAATAATTTTTCCCGTGGAACATTTTTGTTTTTATTTTTTCGAGAAATGTAAATATCCCGGAAACTACTAGTTTCCTAAATTTCAAAAAAACTCATGCTTACTCTCAACACAAAAAAGGTATACTTTCGCAAATGTTCATAAAAATTGAATTATTTTAACGAAAGCCAAAAATAAAAAACCGACAAATCGATTTTCCCACATTTTCTCAGAAAATTTGAGATGAAAGTTGTAGATTTATTTATTATCTACAACTATTATGAAAGCCATTTTCTGCTAGGGGAGGCCATTTCACAACTTTGCTTTATCGTCTGTTTAATTTTTTATTTCTCTTAACTAAATTTTCTGGCTGCCCTGATACAATAATTATTTCTTTCAAAAGACTATTGGCACCAGCTTAATATGTTTGAAATTAAAATGGATTTTATAAAATTCAATTAAAACAAAATGCGGGATCGATAAAACGAGATATTCTGGAAATATTACGAGATAAATGGAAAACTGGGTTGTGCAAAATGAAAAGCGATATATTTTGAATAACGCGTGTAAAAAAATGGGAGCGTGTCAACATGCTGATAAAAATACAATTGCATAATACCGCAAAATTTAGAAACACACAAGATTTTCAAAAACGAAAAATCCTGGAAAAGACCCCAATAAAACTTATAATATGTAGTAAATACTTAATATGTGCAGATCTACATAGGTAATGCAGAAATTTTCCTTGTCCGGAATGAAAACCAGAATGCTGAAAATCTAAAAAATTCAAGATCCTGCGGCTTTGTTATTACTTTGAATTCTGAAAATTGAAATTTGAATTGACATTTTCTGATATTTCTTTCTCTAAATTTTTGTTTTTAGGATTTTAGGTTTCAAGGATTTTTCTTTTCAGATTGTTTTTGCTTCAGTATTTTATTTTTCAACAAGACCCTGAAAATGCTCATAGCGCCGTAATATAATCCGAAAAACAGGTAGCTGTAGAGAACTCAATACACGACTCAATAAGTGAGTGACATCAAGTTGCGATACCTATCACCCGACCAAACTAAGTGGATAAAATAGGCGATATCTAATTCGAACCGATTAAGTCGGCAGGATAACATGGGAATTACGAAGGATGTTCAGGTTAACAAATATACCAAAAGGTGGAAGAGGATTTACTCGCCTGCCCACATTTTGCCGTTCAATAAGCTAAACATGGGTAAGCAACTGTTGTGTGATTCTTGTAAGTGACTGTCTTGTGATTTTTGTAGCGACTATATGAGATTGTTGAGTACATGAAAATCCTCATGTATATAACTTATACTAACTGTCTACCAATCAACCTCTGTGTAGGTAGGGTGGCCTACCGTTGTAGCAGCGAGTGCTTTGAAGCGAGGGAAATAACCAGTCAGTAAGGTATATTGTCCTTGGTGGAAAATTCATTCTGGGTTACCGTAGGCATTAGACTAAGTCGATACGAAAAGGGCAACGGCGCGTGCTGACCCGCATGGCTCAAAAACAAACAAAAACGGGGAATAGTTGGAAAAGAGGCACGATGCTTACATCAGAAGCAAGTGCTCACATCTTTACTATTAAAAACTATGGAAAGTGTTGTGAAGCACATATTGATAACATAACCCTTTCGAGAAGACTAATTTAAGTACCGACAACTGTTTATCTTAAAACTATTAAAACAACTCAAAATATTAGAGATACCAATAGGAATGAAGTAATCAAATTACTATGTCAATATTGTAAATTTTTAAGGCAATCGATGTTTTTTTTTCATCAAGTGCACCAAACTCTTTCTTGTCATCTCTGCACTCGAATTACGTTTATCATGATGGCTTGTGTGTGGGCACCATTTTTCGTCCAAGATGTGGCACAACATACTGTGCTTGAACCATTGACACAACCCACACTATTTTTTTAGAGGTGGTCACAAATCCGAGGAAAACACTGGTGCAGACGTTTCCTGCTAGGGCCCTCGTGTGGAAAAGGACATAGTATACATCAAAAACTACATCACGATTTTCCAGGAGGAAATTCAATTCTATACTGTAAGAGGGAAGGTATTTTCTCAATTTAAATGCCACACTGATCTCTCTTCCTCGGTATGATGAGGTACTCCCCCTATGGGAACACGGTTACAACACAATAAGCGGAAACGAAAAGTCGGACGAGGTAACTCGTCTTGTAGTAGGCTTGGTTGGCTTCCCTCTCCACAAACCGAATCTCATAAGAATACCTCATTTCATATAATATGACCTGCGCCGACAGTCACAGTGGTCTTTGGTTAAATGACTCCGTCGGTATAACTATAAAAGAATGGGTAAAGCTCAATGAAAAACCTAATCTGTGCAGAGGATTCGAAGAGAAAATCAAAGCGGTGACTCATTTTCTCTGTTGATGTGCCCCTCTTTCCGACAGGTGATACAGATTCCTTGGCTCTCACCTCCTAGATAGATGAACTGCTTGAAGCGGGAGGGTTAGGGCCAATCCTAAACGTCGAAAAATGGACATTTTTCTGGCAGAATAATACGAACCGTTAACCGCTTTACCATTCATCTATCCAATATGCAATAATAAGATAAGTAGTTTACTTTCACCTCGCCGTGTCGAGTCTGTTTGTACTCTGTTCATTCTTCAGTTTTACATTTATCAAGTTTTTATTACTAAACAACTTAATCCTAACGAAAGATCCTACACAAGAAATGGATTGAAGGCAATACTGGAAAATTTACCAAATCTATTGACGTTGCTATTGCCGAGCTTCTAGCTAAGGAGGGAGATATGAATGCAGCCTTGGAGGTGACACTAATCCCATTATCTCTGCATATAGAATAGAAAGCCCGGATTACAATGCTTATAATTTGACTGCTGAGAATAAGGAGTTGCAAAAATTACTTATTTCGAATTAGTAATAGGCATATAAAAATATCACATCTTCATTATTTTTATAAAGAGTGACATAACTCCAAAGTGTAATTTCCAGAGCGCGTAAATTGGGAATCAAGCGCACCTGTGAATTCATATAGAGAAGAGTCTCAACAAAATGAACAGGGGAATAGAGCGTAATTATATGGTGAAAAACAAGAGTCACCGTTTTATAAGTAGAAAACGTAGACATCGGAATTTATGAATCATTTACCCTTCTGTGTGATTCTGACTACGTCAGCATAAGAAAGGATAGTGGAATAGCTAACAAATCAAGCCGAACTTGGACGACAAAAACGGTTGAGTGAAATTCATACAAAACACTCATAATTTTTAACTGAGCTTCTAGTGTGAAACTGGCGCTGAATCGGATTCTGCAAATGCTATATTTACAGATGTGAGGAAAAGCAGCAAACTGCAAAGCACCTGCTATAATGCGAAGTGTTGACACGCAGATCACATAGCTTACGTACACAATCTAAAATATTGCAAATCTAACTTAAATAACTATTAGATGAAATACCATTGACAAATAACTTCTAGAATTCTCCGCAATCCATCGACTATCTCAAAGGAACACACGGAAAAGTCGTTTCGTCAAACTAATCGAATAAGTTTGACATTTAGTTTAAGCGCCGAATGCAAGTAACGTATACTACAGAATTTTTTTAGGATTAAGCATACTATAAACAAGGCTTTAGATCTATACAACGCATTACTTAATTTAGGTTCGGCAGTCAGACTTACAAGCGCAGGAGGATTGATAATGCTATAATCTGATGAGTGTGATTTGAAGAATCAATGATAAATAGATGCCATAAATAAAAGTAAACATACTAATCAAAAAGAATTATAGTAGTCAAGCAAACTTCACTTCACTTTCATATACATACTTCATAGTTAGACAAACAGTGATTTCCTTTCACTGCACTAACAAAAATTAACTCCACACGACAAACTAACAAAAATAAACACCGAAATCGTGTCATCCCTACTTTGAATTTATTGCACGTGAGCGATGTTGCCGAGAAAGGCCTTTACTTTAAAAATTGGCAACATTCTCTTTGTCAAATCAACGATGAAGTGATCTTTACTTCTCCCCTTCATATCCTGTAAGTGGACCGGGAACTACAAAGAAAAAATTCATTGATTCAAATTCCTCACATTTTCTGGTAGACTTGTAGTGATGCTTCGAGCCCTTTATATCATGGTCAGGCGACAGTTACCGCTTCTAAATGAAATCGATAAATTATTGGAGCTTTATTACGCTGCGGTAGGCGGTGGTATCGGGCATTACCAAAGCATGTGCTCTACTATCCTGAAAATAACTGCAGACATACTAAGGGCATGACTTTTATGAGATAGGTCGTGGAAATTGTATGCCAATCTGCTTCCATCAAGGACAATGCACGTTCATTTTGCATTAGTTTATGATTTAATTTGATTCATATTTCAGTAAAGGTTATTTACGTCTCGAAGCGAAATGACAGTCGGAATACAGTTGAAAAATGTCCAGAAACCTAATGCTACAATTTGTTTTTACCAGAGTACCATGGGAATTAAGAGGACGATAATCGACCGGGGGGAAAAAACCTTGGAATTTGTCCATGAGCTGTACTTGATGGAAGTCATCGGACCTTTTAACGGAAACACATGAAGAGTCGCAATGATACAAAATTTATTGGAACGTTTAACGTTTGTTAAGAGTATTATGCTGACTTCGTCCGCATTTTGACGTTTTCCCGAACAATTGGAATATGTCCATGATGAACATGGCAACATGGGTATCCACTCCACGTTGACAATAGAAAATGATTTCAGGAAATGTGTAACAATTACTGCGGGTGGGGTGGATTTTTAAGATAAAGGAAATCCTTTTCGTATGCATACATGCATGTAGGTAGAAGGTTAGAGAGATGTACATATTTACTGGAGATAAGTGAATTATAGGAGGGATATTTGCAACGGAAATTTTCACGAGTGGCGTTGAAGCTCCTTAAAAGTAGGCTTAACCATTAGGGAATATATTAAGAGATGTTTATAGGAGGATTGAGGAATTTTTCTAAACATATTGGGTAGGTTCGTGATATTCGTAAAATATTGTTACGTGCAATAGAAAAGGACAAGCGACATCTATTGGTTAGGACATAATCAACTTTAGGTTCGGACAATCGATATTTCTGGAATGGAGTCATCGGGAAAGTTCTGTGTAATTTTTACAGTATAAGTACAACTCTTTTTACAGTCAGGGCTAGTCGTATCGTATATAGTCCAGTGAATACAAGTGAAATCGAGTAAATAGAAGAAAGTGTTGGATTGCGATAAGTTGAAGTAGATACATTGCTAGTGATAATTAAACATGTTATGATAAAACGGAAAAAACAAAAACGACTTTTGAATTATATTTAAAATATTGTGTTTTGAATAACGAACTGAAAGCCATGCTCGCAACAATATGTTTTGTATAATTCAATTTTCAAACAATGAAATTTTGGCCTCAGAGAGAAGGAGTTCATTCTTAATTGTGAAGACATTGTTCTCCGATAAGGGGCCTCATTCAACAACTTGATTCGATACTGCAATTGCTTCGGTGGGGTGTCGATTTAATTTGACTTTGCCATTCATGGATCTTGAACTCGATCTAGTGTATAAAGTTATTCTGAAGCTAACGCAACAATAGCACTTGGAAAATCATAAAACCTGGTGGAGAATTGAGTAGATGGATCTGTTACCTTGTTTCCATCCTTGAAGCTAAGATTGAAGGTTTTTCATCCTTTCCATTGTTGAATGGCTAAGAGTTCAATTACATTTTTCACCAAAGGCGAAAGTGATAACTTCTTGAAACCACCACCTGTTTCAAAAAGGTCCCATAAGACATTTCAATTTATTTCGATATTGACTTAATTCAGGTAACCTTTTATTACATCCTTAATATCTGGTCATTAAAGTCATACTACTTTTATGTCGTAATTTTGGACCTAAGATTTCATTAATTGATAATTTGTAAGGGTTTAAGATAAATTGTAGACATTTGTTTTTTTTATAACTATATTAAGAAGGAAACCTATCTTACAAATAGGCAGACTTAATAGCTCTAAATGACCCTCGGATACCATCTAAGTCACTGGTGGACTGGAGGACGTATATGGGTAAACGGTGTATCCATAAGGGGTTCCTTCAGTAGGTTCCTGGACACATGCGGAAAGAAAGGGCTTATGGGTGCCAGTCCTGTCTGGCAGGAGAGCCTGAGACAACCGAATACTTACTTGACTGATCCATTTGTTTTTCTTCCTAATCTTTAAATACTAAATATATTTTATAAGCATATGTGTAACATAAAACAAGTCGCACGGTCAGAAATTAAGTGCATCGCGTCGGTACAAACAAAACTATTTAAGAGGAATAGTTGAATTACGCCGGCTGTGCTAGAGTTAACGTAACGCTGGCACAAAGCTTTTCACGGGAAAAACAAATCAAGTGTTTTGAATTCTTCTTATGTTCACCACTTCTGATTCATAAAATGTGATGGAAAAGAATTTGTAGTGAGACTAGATAACAATTTAAAAGCGCCAATTAAAAGTGACATGAATTCTTTAGTGCAATCTTAACAACATATTTACAATTTCATACAATTATTTTTAAAGTTTTTCAACATATGAAAAATGTATGACAAATTAGTTGCTTATCGGTGAAACTCATAGCTATTCTTATAAAATATTAGATTTGACGATAAATTCACTTTTCTATTTTTCATTACTGACAATCTCGATCCGATACGCGAATTAAAAACAAATAATTGATTTTGCGAATGAATCAAAATTTAAATTTGCGTTCTAATTATGAAATGAACGAATCGAATAGAATGATTCTCTGTAGGTACTCTTCATAGAATACATAATTCCACTGGAATCTCATCAATCTGTGCAAAATTGAAATATTTTCCGGGAACAGCTTAGATCTTAGATAGACCTGTATAGGGCAGGTACAGGTCACGTATGTTACATTTGATACGGTCTTATTAAAATTTTAGTTTGGTAGACTTTTGTCTGATTTATAATTAGTTAGGTAGGTACTAGTTTTTACTTGGATTTTTGATTTTCATGTAGCCCAGTTTTCATTCTTTCTACCCGGCCGTATAATAAAATTATTTATTTATTATAGCTGTTTGGAAAAAAAATCCTTTTCCCGCTGTAGCTAATAATCCGAATTAATTGAAAACTCATTTCATACATAAAAATGTTAATAGACGGGTTTCTAACCTAAAGGCGAATAAATTTATTCCTGCAATTTGCTGGGTATCGCCATTCATTTATTTATGTAATTATTTATACAGCTAGTCTCACGTGGCGAGGATAATCGTTGAGAAGAAGCGGATGAAATAGGTAAAAATGATTAATGGCTTTGATACAGTATGTGACGGGGGGGGGGGGGGGGGGGGTAAAATGTTATTATATAGATATGAAGCTGGTTTGGGATTATTCCATCGAATATTTTATGAATAACCATATATCTTTAGAATAATGACAGCTATTTGTTTCATTTTTATTCTTTTTATTTTATTATTATTTATTTTATTTACTGAATTGTACCTGTTTAATCGGTAGGGAGAATTTATTTGATGAAAGAGAGATAGATAAATATTCATTTAAATTTAATTAACTAACTATACACCTATAAAGTCTACATACATACTGAATACATAAGATCTAAAGCATATTCTGCCAATGAAATGACTAAACTATTAATTTGGAAATTTACGTTGTGTGAGCTGATGCCAGCAACCTTTTAAATGCGTGCTTCGATCCGGCGGACAGAATATTGGGCGCGAGAGAATTTCAACAGCGGGATCCCTACACAGGCAACCATACACTTTTCCTAGAACAGAACAGACGTGGATGCAGCATGTAAGCTGCTGATTTATTTCTATACCTAAACTTTGACTGAGTTTGAGTATGGTATATTAGTACCAAAGTCGTAAATACTACTAGTTACGGCTCTGCTAGTGTACTGCTGATCATTATCGTAGGAAATTCACTATGATCTAAATTTTTCCTGTAAAATGCTATACAGTTTGACTTGAGCGGACGTAGCGTTATGTAGTTACGATTTGCCCAGTCATAAATTCATTATAAATCGCCGCTTAGTCGAGAGACGCAATCCCCAACAAGCCAAATTGCTCGGTCGAAATAGATATGCGCATCTTCAGCGTAAAGGTGGACTTTTGAATCCTGGTGAAGAAGTGGTATTATTCACTTTTACTGATTTGCTACGACGGCCCAGAAAACCTTTGATGAAATTAATTCTTATGCTCGAAAATCCGAAATATTGCTGGAGCTAACTAAGCAGCCTACTCTGATTCACTGAGTCGAATGGCTTGCTGAAGTCCAGAAGAATCAATATTGCTATGTGGTCGTTGTCAATCGAGTCAGTTATTTCAGATATTACTTTAAGTATAGCAGTTTCGGAGTTACGACGCGCTCTAAAGCCGGACTACCAACGTCATAAGATGTGTGTCACGATGATATATAATCATCAACAGAGTTTTTTTTTTTATAAAATTTAAGAAGACCAACGCTTCATGCAACTGTCATATTTAGTAGCCAAAATAGAAATTTCTTTGAGTTTCTTGCACTTTTTCTCCACCGAAATTATGCTTAAAATTGCAGAAAATTGGCTACCATTGAGTATTTAGATTTACTGCAATTTTTAACGAAACAAGGCGTTTAACTCTTCCACAAGGGTTTCAGTATTGATGGAGATTGGAAAGTATTCTAGAGAGAACTCTTCCCAATCTAAAGTAAAATAAATACTGCTCCTACTGCTTCAGTTACAAGACATGACAAGAAATCTAAGTACAAACTGACCCAATAACAGCTGCTCGACAATCTGTTTAATTTAGGTGGCGACCATCAAGGGCATGGAACTATGAAGAATTGCAACAAACTACTAGACATATAGTAACAACATTTTGTTCTAAATTTATTTAACAGTGGCCTGAAGTGCGCAGCATATTTAAACATCCGATGACCAGCGGATTGGCTTTCCAGTCCAGATACAATTATGTGCACAATAATATGCCGAGGTTTTATTATAAATTTTATGGGAAAGAAAGCTTAATTTAAAATTAAGCAAAAACCGTAAATAACTGTGTAGTAAAGAGTGGATAAGTCTAAACAAAATAAAAAATAATTTAAAATTATAAAAATTGTAAAAGTCAGCTACACCTTGAGACAGAAAAATAATGTTAAATGTGGAAGAATAGTTAAAAGCGGGGACCTTCATAAGACCTTTATATGAATTGAGAAATGGAGTGAAGGCTATATAAGAGACTTCCATACCTAATTTATGAAATGGGTGTATTATCACATTCTAATTACGTTTCGTAGCTGTGTGCGCGCAGATAATACTATTTTTTTTTTGTACGTAATAGGTTATAAAAGTAAATTAGTCCTCTCTGCTTGAAATAATCTCGCATTGAGTAATGTAGCAATTTTGTGTGGTATAAGTTGAAATATCGTCAAAACTATGAAGTTCATAAATGAGTTGGATAAAATCATAAAAGGCAACTACCGTCCTTCGAAGACAAAACGCTAACATGAGTAGGATAAATGAAACTGGCAAAAGTAAGATTGAATTAGGGTTTTGATTAAATTAATTTTGAGCGGCTTTAAAGAAATAATGGGTCAGCAGATAGCCAGAACCTACGAGATTTAGTATAAACCTTACCTTAACTTATAACTTTATGTTGTTCCAGCATTTTAAAAGTTGATTAACTGTATGTACCAAATCTAAAACTGTACCATCCAAGACTACCAGAGGTGAATCGCAAGTGCCATTTGAAATACAATAAATTAGGACTAATCAGGGTTCAACTATAAGCCGTTAGCTTTGGGCGATATATTGATTCTTTCTAAAAGAAGTTCATAGGTCTGCTTAAGTAGATTTATGAATAGTCAGGGTGTAAGATGGTATGAAAATAAATAACAATCGTGAGCCCTTGGGAACGTCAGAAATGTTAGGGGGAATACTGAAGGTAGGTACTGGAAGTCTTACAATCCATTTTTACTTTGCTTTTGATGGGTCAGAAGTTCCCGGATAAGAAAGGCAGCGAAGGGGCTGAAACAAGAGAAGGAATTGACAATCCTAAGTAATAAATATAATAAGGATTACAAAAATTTTCTGGTTTTTCGCAGCTCTGATATCAGTAAATATTCACACTACAACGTTCCAGGACTTTCGATAAGGGGCGCAATAGGTGTTTTTTTTTTTTCATTGTACCAGCCAACAAAATGACTAACTAAATCATGTAAAAGAAGCATCATTGGTTTTTTTCCATTGATTTAAATATTTCCGAGATTATGTGATGTAATTACGCATAAAATGTAAGCGATAAACAAACAAATTAAAAACGCAAGAGTGCACATTCAGCATAATTGCAATAATCGATTGACCCGAAATCATAAATCATTCCTCAATAAAGTTAGTCACAATAAATGTGACACAATAATGTTGATGCATATAAGCAAAACATTCACTCAAATTCAACTTAACCTCGGACAGTAGGTGACTACATTTGTTTACTTGTTTTGCAACTTACTTAATACCGGTCACGCAAGGTGCATCATACCAAAGCAAAGGTTAAGCACATTAGTGTAAGAAAGTGTTTCTACATTGCTCCAAATCACGGGCATGTGTACCTATGATAATTGAACAAATCATACAAATCATAATTAAAATTAGGCTAGTAAATTTATTTATGTATAAATGAGTTAGGAATTGTTCAATAAAATACAGTCGAATTCTTTGCTTAGTCTAATACAGTCGAGACTTTCATTTTGGTGAATCACTTCAATAAAATAGTTAAAACAAAATTATATTAAGCTGCGATAAATTTCTAAAAGAAAGAATAACAAGTGTAGTATGAAATGCCTTCCGAATGAACTTATAAAAGTTGATTATTCCATGCAAATTAGAAAGCAAATACTTTCGAGCAAAGTTAAAAGTAAGAAGATGTTTGTCAATACCAAAAAGTATTTATACCAAATAGAACTTAACCAAAATCCATTGTCTACTAGAGAAATAGGATAGCAGACGCGATAACTGATTATACATGGTGTCCCGTAAGTCGACGTCAAGCCGGAACCGGGTGATAAACCAAATCGTAGCCGTTACCAGAAAAATATAACAAAAAAAAGAAAGAAGCTAGAATTGGTCTAAGACCAATTGTTATGATACCCTAGATGAATGCCCGTATTAAATTTCGTATGGTCACCGATCTATTCAAGTATTAATTTTGAAGTTGTTTTTCGCATATATTTCTAGAACAGTTTGTCGCACAGAAAAAATGGTAATAACCAATTTTATAGAATTTCGTATTCTGCAGAAGTTTTTAGTACAATAAAAATGTCTTGGACTGATCGTTTTCAAAGTAAACGTAAAAAACCGAAATTTTTATATGGCAACACCAAGAAGGAGTTGCCCGATTTAGTCCATTTTTGACATTTTATTTGCTAATGTAGTAAAAACATCATGTACGAAATTTCAGCTCTCTACGTCGATGCGTTCTCAGGCACTGTCCAAATATATAGCGGAAAACGAAATTTTTATATTGCAACCCCACGAAGCAGTTGCCCGATTTGTCTCATTTTCGAACTTAATTTTAAATTTTTTTTTTAAAGTCTGTGTACAAAATTTCAGCTCTTTAAGTATACGCGTTCTCGAGTTATTGTGCGCACAGACGGACGGACGGACATGCAAAACTCGAAATAACTTTTAATATTATGAATGGGTGTCCAATCCATTTTTTTCTACCATCATTATTTCGAGGTGTTACAAACGGAATGACAAACTTAGTATACCCCTATGATTTCATCTAGGGTATAATAAGTCATGTATTTTTCAAATTATAGGCATTTCTTTTGTTTTCGAGAAAATGTACACCTTGTGTTGGTTTTTTAGCTCCTGTTGTTACAAATCTTTACTTTTTTTCAATTTTATTTTTCTTATGTAATCCCGAATAGTACTTATGTAACCAGTTGCTTTAAGTTCTAAGCCAACTGCTCCACCATGGAAGAAAATGTCACTTTTTGCCGAACCAGCAATATAAAATTAATAATTCGTTGAAATTTAACTGACTGTACTGAAAAAAAAAATGTACTACGCCAGTCTGGCAAGTAACTTTAAAAGTTGACGCATTTAATAAGGATTCTAAAATGGTACAACACTTGCTACATTATTTCTTAGATTACGGAAAAAAAAAATTTTTTTTCAAGAAACCCAGTTTCGAAAAATTTCTTTTCACCTACTAAAATTGATTCTAGTGTACACAAAGCTAGCCTTACGAGCGTAACTTTAAGATTCTAGCTTGAGTGAGACGGAGAGTCATTCCATGAATTGTGAGTGAGGAAGATAGTCACGCTTTCGAGTCAGAGATGCGAACTTTTTGTTAAATTTAGGACAAATTTTTCTTAATTTTAAAATTAAACACCAATTATTTGGATGCTAAGATTTATTATTTACAAAAGATATCCAAACTGCCTTCCTTGAGCTGCAATACAAGCTCGACATCTTCTTAAAAAAGATCGGGTTATCAGACGGGCAATTCTTCCGTAGTTGACAAATTCAACTGTTTCCGTAATTCTTTGCCGAAGGTCAGCTAAATTTTCAATTGACTTCTTATAAAGTTTCTATTTTAATGCTCCCCAGTAAAAGAAATCTAATGGATTTAGATCAGGTGAACGGGCTGGCCACGAGATCATACCAGACCGCCCTATCCATCTGTTCAGATATTCTTCATTGAGATATTCTCTAACTGAAAGGGCATAGTGCGCTGCGCAGCCGTCTTCCTGATACCACATCTCTCTGTAAATACTTAGTGGCATGTCTTCCAGTAAATTAGGTAAATGGTTTTGCAAAAAATCAAAATAAACTTTAGCATTAAAGACCTCTGGCAACTCAAAAGGTCTTATGACTTTTCCGTTTAAAATTCCGGTCCACATGTTTATTTTAAAACGATATTGAGATCTATTTTGTAAGTTGTGTAGGTTCATGTAAGCGTCTTTTATAAATGTCTCAAAGAATCGCGGATGTCCCTGATGGCTTTGTAGGATCGTTTGGCAAAACGCAACCCGAGGTTGATAATCCCGAGGTAGCAGGGTTTGTACTCGCTGTACATGGTATGGATGTAGCTCATGGTTTTGTTCGGTGAGCTTGGCTTAGAATTTAAAGCAACAGCTTACATAAGCACTATCACTAGGTCATTATCTGTCTCACTCACTCTTCATGGAATGACTCTCCATCTCACTCAAGCTAAAATCTTAAAGTTATGCTCTTAAGGCAAGCTTTGGGTACACTAGGATCAATTTTAGTAGGTGAAAAGAAATTTTTCGAAACTGGGTTTCTTGAAGAAAAAATGTTTTTTTTCCGTAATCTAAGAAATAATGTATATCAAGTTTTGCACCATTTTAGAATCCTTATTAAATGCGTCAATTTTTAAAGTTGGCGTAGTACATTTTTTTGCAGCACAGTCAGTTAAAGTTCAACGAATTATTAATTTTATATTGTTGGTTCGGCAAAATGTGACATTTTCTTCCAAGCTGGAGCAGTTGGCTTAGAACATAAAGCAACAGGTTACATAAGTACTATTCGGGATTACATAAGAAAAATAAAATTGAAAAACAGTAAAGATTTGTAGCAACAGGAGCTAAAAAACAATCACAAGGTATACACTTTCTCGAAAACAAAAGAGATGCCTATAATTTGAAAAATACATTACCTAGACTTTTTTTTACCTTTTTCTGGTAACTCTTACGATTTGGTCTATCACGCAGTTCCGGCTTGACGTCGACTTATGGGACACCCTGTATATGTATTTTTACTATATAGCACAGACTAACGTCAACAAGAAAATGCTCAGCCACATTATTAACAGTTATGCACATGCGATTAATAGGTTCGAACGTGCTTTCGCGTTTAAGAGCTGATGCACAAAAGTTACGTCGGGAACCATCCGACGTTTCTCAAGCGAGCGCATATTTAAAAACTTCAAGCGATCCGCATAGGGTGGAAGAATTAATGAATGCCTGCCTGAGAGCAAATCGTACGAAGTTCCGTTGAACAGACTCGATACGGTCGATGCATGCCCCGTAAAATGGATACCAGACCTGGCTGGCGTATCCAAGAAATGGTCTTAAAAAGCAAGTATACAGACATAATGTTGTGGAGGGATTCGAGAACTCTCGAAACTAACGTTTAACAAAGTCCAGCATAGAACTACTCTTTGCTATCATGTGGTTTATGTGGAAGTAAAAATTCAATCCATGGTTGCATTTGGCACCCAAGTCATAGGCAGAACCAACACGGCGAATCGAGGACTCCGAGATCCCATAGTCATAAGTGATAGGATTCAGATTCCTGTGGAAAGTCATAACCTCTCATTTATCTATATTGAATATCAAGTTATTGCTTTTACACCAATCGTAAAATCTGTGAGGGTCACTATGTATCTGCTCACAATCGTTAAAAGATTTAATCTGAGCGAAAAGTTTAATTTCTTCAGGATAAATCAATACTTTACAGTGCTTCACAATAAAGACAATGTCGTCAATAAATAGAATAAAGACCAACGGTCCTAAACGACTCCCTTAACGTACGCCAGACGAACCCTTCAGGACTCTTGATATGGAATGTCGAAATAAGATTTGAAATGTTATCTAAATAAGACTCCATTTATTAAAGAAATGTTAGAGGAAACCCATACTACTCTATTTTAAAGAGTATCACGGATAGAGATATCTTGTCGAACGCTTTACTAAAGTCTGTATAAATACAATCTGTCTGGTAGCCTGTTTCAAATGCGCCAATGTTATGTGAGACAAAGTCCAACAAGTTAGTGGTTGTTGACCTGCCCGAAATAAACTCATGTTGGTTTAAAGAGAGTAAAATCTTACAGGAAGTTGATAGATGAGAACAAGTGATAGATTCGAATAACTTGGGCATGCAAGATAATTTTGCTATAGGCCTATAGTTAGAAATATCATGTTTACTACCTTTTATTTTGACAGATACGATATAGGAATTTTTCCATAGCTGGGGAAACAACCACTATCGATCGATTATTAAATGATAATTCTCAACGGGCAAACAGCAAGAGTTAAAAAAGGCTGGGGATCCATCCGGACCCGCTTTGAAGTCATTTAGAAGCCAGTTAATATGAACAAGTATATCCTCACGTTATGAGAGTCGTTCATATGACTGAAGTTGCTATTTTGAGGTTAAAAATTTGACGAGGCAAAAGCATTGTCAAAAAAGAAGCAAACATATTAAAAATTTCAGACGAATCATCGCTAGCAGAGCCTTTGTACTTCATGATATTGAGATAGTTGTGTGATTTTTCTTCAAATTAATAAACTTAAAAATGATCCGTGGATCACTAAATAATTAGAGCATGCAGGCTTTGAATATAGTCATCATAAAGTATGGAGGAAAGCTCTTTAAACTCATTATAGGATATGAGGAAATTGTTGTGCCTTATAATGTCTTTGTCCCGCATATTGTTATGGCCCAATATAAGGAAGATTCTTCTTCCAGCAGCCAAGGGCGCATTCTAGCGAAATAATCAGCAATTGCTAAACAATAACCTAGCATGGTATTGTTCTGCGACTGTCGGTTATTTTGCTGATTAGCTGGCTGCGATGAGAGCTTAGTGGAGCAATCGACGATTACAATAATAATTAACCTGGCATGGTAATTATTATGTAAGGCGATTGTTTACTACTAAGCGACTCAGGTGCTGCAACCGGTAGAACAAACGACAAGGTTGTTGTCGTTTGTTTACATCCGCGTTGTGAGCACAGAAAGCTTACTTCCGAGTATAGGTTCATAAAAGAGCAATGACTGGTCTGTCGAGTGCCTGTAGTATTTTTTAGCCGTCAAGTGTTCAGTTCAGAGCAGTGTTGGGCAAAATGTAATCTGAATAATGATTAACAATTACAATTAACCATGTAATCTGTAATCAGATTACTTTGTAACAGATTACTAATGTAATCCATTTCCATAGTTACATAATGTAATCGATTAACGTGTAATGTGATTACAAGTTAATCTGATTACACATTAATCGATTACAAGTTAATCCCACTACATGTAAATCTAATTAATGTGATAACATTTAAGACATTTAAGATACTTAAGTTATTTGTATTCTAATTCTTCATAAAACTCCCTAAAACTAATTTCGCACGAGAACAATACTATTTTATTTCAATTCATTTCATTGTATTATTAATTACTTTTAAGTAATCTACAAAGTAATCTGTTACAATGTAATTAGATTAGAAAATAATCTAATTATATTGTAACAGAGTACACATTTGATAGATTACATATTTTCTCATAAGGAATCTGATTGATATGTAATCGAATACAATTTAATTAGATTACTTTGTAATTTGACTAAACTGTAATGGAATTATTAATTAAATTACACTGCAATCAGATTACGCCCAACACTGGTTCAGAGTCGCGTGCCTCCAAGTTTGTCTTAAGTTACCATAAGGTAAAGTAATTTGTAAGATCTCGCTGTGTCATACATATCGGTATATATGTATAAATATTGTCATAAATAAAGATAGGTCAGTTGATTCAAAGTGAATAAAGATTCGTAATTGTTTTCACTGGTAATTATTGGTTTTTTTTATTGGATTGCTATTGGGACACGACAATATAACTTTTCCACAGTTTATTGTATTTTTAAGACTTTTCAGCTCTTTATTGAACAATGGCGGTTATGTTTTAGTCAACCGCTGACGCTCGCGGCAACATAGAAAAAATCGGAAAGAATTTTGTAAAACTTACAAACGTCTTCATCAACACTATTACAAGACAACAGTGTATTGAAATCTATAGCGGCAAGTCTAATAGAAAATTCTGGGAAGTCAGCTTTTCTTGAATTGACAAATTATTGTTTCGTCACAGTTTGTCAAGTCTTTGGTTTCATAGCAATGCTTAATTAGTAGAGGGGGGTGGTATTTGTCACAAGTGGACATTTTAACTGGGCTAGGTTAAACTAATAACTTACCCGTGTCAGTAGAATATACCAGTGCTAACTGTTTACCCATTTCATTCTTAACAAGCTTAGCTGAGACGAAGATATGAAAAAGTGTCAAGGAAAAGTGATTCCCTTTTTGTCAAGTTACTAAGTGGATGATAGTCATCGTCATCTTCATTAAATACCCATTGGGTAAGCTAAGCTATTTTAAGAAGGCAACTTGAGAGCGATAAGTTCGATGTTGAGAGTGTTGAAGAAATTGGGAAGCTCAATTTGACTGCAATTAATGTGGTTTTTACAAGCGAGGAGTACGCCACCGCTAAGAGCTTCAGAATCAGTATGTCTATCTCTTCTAAAAATTTGATAAGAATTGTCAAGGATTTTGGCATCGCAAAGGCAATGATGCAGCCAAGTTTCAGTGAAAGCAACTATATCAAAACAACAATGCAACAGAGGATTTGAAAATTTGTGCAGTTTTTGTCCGAATACCCCTTACGTTTTGACAGTAGAGGGAGAGCGTTTTGAGTTTTTTGAGATATCGCTACTTATTTTAACTGTATTGGGTACTAAGTTGAACTATGCTGCATGACTTCTACAGCATAGATGAGTTGGATCGCAATTGCCGGAGAATTAAGAATTGGTCGAAACCGCGGACGATCACATCCGAATTCATCGATAGAATAAACATATGAAATGAGTTATGACAATTCCAATATTCATGACTTGCTGGACACTCCGTGGCCATTGATGAGAATGAAATTGGTTCATTTAAACCGACGAGCCTTCTTGATAAAGATATGTATCTTTGAAATGTGGCGACATAGGGCACGCGTATGTAAATTGTCCAGTTGAGTATCGCAAAATATTTTACTATATCTGCGGTGCGAAGAATATTATAATACCTAACTGCATTCGTTGCATGACGGGAAACAGGAGAGCGAGCCTGTGCATGCGAGAACACCTAAATCTTTCAACGATGACAACTCAGATTTTAATTTTAAACAAAGATCCTTACTATAATAACGTAAGGCTTGAGCAACAGTATTCTTGATGCAGCCTACTTTTGGTGTCGTACTCCTGATTGAACCTTTCGTTGATAATATTAAAACCATTATTATGAGAAACGCTAGACTGTGTAATAAGCAGGGGGACATAATTCCCCCATTCATGTTGGAATTTGTCATCTCTGGTTACCTAGTGCTGAGGTTCGCCGTATCATAACTTTATTGGCGGATGATTGTATAACTATTTACAAGGATTAGCATCCTTCATTTTAGAATTTCCCGATATGCTGAATAATTTTTCCCAAAGTGTCATTTAATATCCAGTAAAGTTGTCTTACGATATTTGAAAGTAATAAAAAAGACTAAAGTTGGAATTAATCTTATTTGCGCTCTAAAAGCTTCAAGGATTAAAATTCCTAATTAGCAGTAATGAACTAATCGCAGCCCTTGCCCTTGCCCATACATATTTTACAGCTTGCAGACTAGATGTCAACAGACGAACCATCCCGCAATCCTCTTTCTCTATATGGGATAGGAACGATCAGATTAAAAAAACGTTTTTAGTGCAGTTGTCTGATGAACCTTTAGTATTCTTACTGTCTCGCTATATCCATATAAAATTCCCGAGAGATATCAACAAATGTCTATGGCAATAAAGTTTCTTGATTTGTTTTCCAGCTTCCCTTCTTCTCACAGAATATTGGGCTAGTCCTCCTTCAGTCTTCCTGGTCTATGAAAAACCGACTGTGCTTGTTACGATTATCACTTCAACATGAGATCAACTATCTGTGAATATCAGTACTCATGGAATAAGGTAGTTACAATGTTTTGAGCATTGCGTCTTAGTACGTACAGCCTAAGGCAAAACTGGAGCTTACTTTCAATTTGAATCTTTTTTAGTTCGTAAGTCTGAGCTTGAACGGAGCCACTGGTATTAGTACCAGTAGTTGCAACGGCCCGAACTAATGCAGTTGGATTTTAAGGTGACATATGTTAGGATGATGCGCGTTAAAGAATAGCGGAAATATTCCCATAATCGTAACCGGCGCACATACAACTTGGTGGACAACACTAAGGACTAATCCTATGTTAACGAATATTGTCTCCTTTTCCTTTATTAATACCTACTATAATTTTCACTTTTTTAATAGACATACAGTAGTACTTAGCCAGTTCCAAACACCAGAACAACTTACTAAATAACCTGAAAATCTGGTGTAACATATGAGAGGAGTCATTATTTTTCTTGTTTAGTTGGCATTTTTCTCCAAAGCTCAAAATAATGAGAAAAAACAACTAACCTATAAACCACGCTGTTTTGAATATCATGGGTCAACAAAATTTTAGAGGCGAAATGAATTCCAAACACAAAAACCGTCTCCTCCTCCTCCTCTACCTAACACAATTAGCATTCTTATCTTTTAATATCACAGCTAAAGAATTTTTTCTATAATCAAACATCAACATTATGCACCAGCAGCTGCAGGATAGTGCATTAAAGTCAGAAATAATAGTCCCATACCCACGCGCCTCCTGTATTACAACCGTTAGTATGTCCACATGAGCATCTCTTCATACATGATTTTTGGTGACAAGATAAAAATGTTTTATTTTTGCAGTCAGTCTTACCTCATCCTCCATATTATTACTATCGGGATATTGAAACCCATCTAGCTTTTGTCGATTTCTGACCTTCATACGCTCTCGTTACTTTTTCCTTGCCTTAGCAAACATACAAAGATAAAAAACGGAATATCACAGAATTAACTGCCAAAATAGATTTGTTTTTTTCTTTGGAAAGATTTATGATATTATTTCGGAAAACGGCCAATATATCTGGAAATATGCAACTCAGACCATGTTACACAAGATTGGATGGCAAAGAGATCCAAGAACTGGAAAATTTTAATATAGTTATGTCTACAAAATTGGTTGATGCATGGTCATAAGAGAATGCAGATGGTAAGTTTTGTGAACCGTAGTAACAGTGATAGGTACTTGCGCTAAGCAAAATGGAGATTTATAAACTAAAACAAATAAATGTGGAATTATGGTGCCAATTATGTGTGTTAACCCGCCCAGTCCTTAATGATAGTAATGTTTGTGTGATTATTATTCAATTCCGTTTGAATCAGGTGTTTGAAAGCCATTTAAGGTCACCAAAGGATGACTTCCTTTAACCTATTCAAATTCAACACTATTTCAGATAAAAATTAACTGAACTTTTCTAGTGAATCACGCAGTATATGGCACATGTGCATAGGCACAGATAAATCATTACTTGTAATATTTTAAAGCTGGTACAAACCAAATCTAAGACTGCCACAATAATTCGTCGCCAATCGTTACACATTAGGAGATCCGAAACAATAACAGTTGACGTGTTCGGATCTACAAATGGAAGATGGAAATAGTTCAATTCTTATAATTGATGAATTAAGCTGTTTGCAGAAAGCGAAAACATCTCTGAAGCATTCACTACATAGCAAACCATTTAAAGGGCGATAATGGAGCACTGTTCATTTTCGAAATTTGAAGAGTACATGTAAAGGATATTCGGTAGCTTACCTTATGTCTAGTCATGATAAACTTTAGATGACGTGCATACAAAAGAATCATCGCTTAATCAACCAAGTAGAGAGTAAACAGGGTTTGCATTAACGGTCATTTTCTGAACAGCGCCAAAAGCAAATTCTCATAAAACTTGCTGCAAAATAAATACAGGATGAACCTTGCATCAGTATAAGCCAGCACGAGCCCCTGAATATCCAATCATCTCTAAAGAATCACCAAAACCTGCCATAGGTATTCATCACATCTTGACTTTATCGTCATACGATGGACAAAAATGAGAGGAGCATAGCCTTAGTTGTAATAATGACGTGAACGGGCTATCGGGTGAGTGTTTAAAATTCAGATGAGTTATCAGAAGTACCCATGCAGGTATTAAAATAAGAATCATGTGTGGTTTACGATATGAAGACTTTTCGTGAATTTAAACTCTTTCTTATTTATGAATCTCTAAATACCATAGTTATGGTAAAATTAAAAGGAATTTCGTTAGATTACCCTTTATTCAAAGCCATATCAGTCGGCTTTAAAAATGCTGTTCCACTACGTTCACGAACGGATCCTTCTAACTATAATACAGAAAAGAGCAAAATTTAATATACGATAAACTTTGTAAAGTTAGTTAAAAGATAAAACAAAATTCCCCACCAAAGCCATCATGGTTCCTTTCAAATTCATCCGGTTGAATCCCTCCGGGTTTCTCCTTAACGTCAATATTTATTTCAGCAGTACTTAATCCTGCATGGTACGTATACACACCAGCATCCCTATACGTAATATCTAATATCCTAAGAGCTAATTTTTTCGATGTCTTAAATTTCCTAGACTTCGCCAGAAGTTTGTGGTCCTTACTCCACCTAATTTTCGTGCGATTATATATTTTGACCTGTGTGCCGAAGAACAACTCAGCGGCCCCACCAATTTTTAAAGTAATTTTATTCATCTTCGAATCATGCTGTATGTACGTGGAATTATTTATCGCAATCCCGGGTTGGGATCCTCAGGTGGACAGGATTTCACATTATATGGATTTTTATCGACGATACGGACACTCGCACTGCACCTCTCTGGTTTTTATCCCGAAACCACAGTATTTAGAGCATGGCGTATAATCAGAATAATTCCATCGTGGAGAACATGGGCGAACATTTACTTTACGGGCTCTTGCTCGAGGTTTAGTCTCCTGGGAGTATAGGAACGTGGACACAATTTTTCCATTGTACTCCATACACAATTTATAATAATTTCTTCGCCTACACCCAGATCTGATGCAATACAACTAGTATATCCCTATTCTCGCAATACGTATGTCTTTCCCGGCTCCGATACTCCCACTTTTTATAGATTCCCGAGGATACGTTTCATCATAGCCAAATGCAAGAGAGAAAGGTTCTTCCACACCTCGTTCAACTTCATTCTGGGGTTTCGGTCCTTCGCAGAGTAAGCGATTTACCATTTATGGCTTGGAATATTCCAAAAAAATTTACCATTGTATGATTTCCGTCGAATGCCTTCCGCACATGTTATACTGCATGGTGTACCTGCAAGTTGAGAAAAGAAAACGTTCTTTTTTATATTCTTAAACGTTTAAAATAATTTACTGAAAAAAGATTTATGCTCCACCAAACTTCCTTATGAAAGTTTAGATTCCTTTACATATATGGAGTCATTAAATCAACATTCCCTAATACTCTTCCAGGAAATGCTCAGTTTAGTTTTTGCTACCATAATATAAACAATATTTACGAGATTTGCATATATGTAAAAAGTCTGTGCTCACATTTGGAAATCTGAAGGAATCGAGTGTAAAAACTTATCTCACAAAACATCGAATCCATGCTCGCTCCTGGATTGCAGTATTTTTCCCTACTGAACCCGAATTGAGTTCAGCAAATATTATCTCGAGCTGTACCTATGGTCGTAGTTCTGGATGCAAGTCGAGAGATAGATGTAAAGGTATTTGTACAACTATCGATGGAAAGTTTTCGATTTTTGTGATATTTCTTCAGGATATGTTCATACTTGAAGTTTCCGGAACATTATATCTCAGAAAGTAAAGGAAATTCGTATTTGTCGCTGTAGAGACTGAGTCTTGGAAATTAACAACGGAAGGCTTTAGTCGAAATATGCTTAGATGTACATTTAGTAATTGCAACTATTTTTTTCTTTATTTTGTTCTGCGGAAACACTCTGGCCCTCATCACTTCACTAAACTCCAGCTGAAAATGTCTGGTTATAATTACTAAAGGTGCTACCAGTCAAGTATTATGGATGCTATTTATTTTTGTCAACTTGAAGAGATTGAGGGGACTATCACCATAGTTTTCTATCTACATCATTTGGTTTTTTATTGTGGGTGCGTGACCAAAAAGTAGGGCTAGGCTAACAGAAAAATCATCGTAAATTTTCGCGGCCTTTCAACGAAGTTTTCTAACCTTTTCAAAAAATCCTGGAAATGTGTAGTTAGAAATAAATCTATTATTTCAAGCCTAAGGAGACTGTTACCTTTAAATTTTATATAATATAGAGAATCATAGTCTTAAGGCAAAATATATGAAGCTGTCAGTAGGTTATATTGGAATTTGCGCCTCTAGGTTTTAACGCGGGAAGGGCCTGTATGTCATTGTGGGCCTGCCGAATAGCGTGCAGCTCGATATTGGCATGTTATGGACGTACCCCCGATAAATGTATAGGATTTACATGGATGTGTTATCATATGGACCCATTAGATGCTGGCATAGGGAATAGTGTCTTGGATTAGAACTAAGAGACAGGGTGAAGTATTAACGAACTATTGTATACAATCACTACATATGTATCGAAAATCAATAGGGAATCAGTGGGCTTCAAAGCCGCGAATGATAGATCAACTCTCACAATTTCAAGAAATGAAGCTGTAGTGTGATCTAATGCCATGGATTTTTAGAATCATTGAAAGATGCCTTGAACTGATGCAGCAAATGTGTCTCCTCCATCGCATCGCATCAATTCACATTCAGAATGGGCGGCAACTGCGTCTCTGAGTTTACAACTCAATCAAAATTAGATTCACCTTGAAAACAAAATTCCATATGAGTCCACTCTGCTGAGCCTCGTACTTATCAATTTATTCTCGTAAAAACCAATAATATAAATATCGAAGACTTAAACGATTTTAAAGTACTCGAACTCATAATGAGTTAAATAATTCTTTACAAAAACCAATAACTCCGATATAAACAATTTGCGTCTTTTTGTGATAAGTTCAGAGTACTTGAACTCATATGATGTATGCTATTAGAAATGGATTCTTGCTGAGGATAACGTTTTTTGTCTACATTTTACTTATCGAAAGCATTGATTGGTGAATAAGTTTCCAATAATGAATTATCCCAATCAGTCCATACAGGGGGAAACCAAATAAATTTAGCTGGTGTAATTGAGAAAATGCCAGAGTTTTTTCAAATTTTTAACAAAGTAAGAGATATGATGAAGCCCCCTACCAAAGGTAAGGCCTTAAGATCATCAAAGGTGAGAATTAACAAAAGTCCAAATGAAATAAAGTTGTAATTGAAGAATAAGAAAAGTTTATGATTAAACCATAAATGAAATAAAATGTGACTAAAACTAAGGCTGGGTGATCTTTTTTAAAGCACTCCCCATTCCTTGGGTAAGAAAGTAAGCGCAGAACAACCTCATCCTTTTTACAAAATCCTCCTAACGAGAGCCTTAGCAATGGAACTATATTGATGCGGAATGAACATACGTCGCTACTGGTAGATTTAAAAATATGGCAAAACTCGCCAACAGTACTGCAGGCATCTAAACATCGGCCCGCTACTCTTAAGCTATATAATTCAAGCACAGATTGACTACAGTATTCAGATGAATATAAATCGCCGATAATGTGTAGATTGTTAATATCAGAAGATGTTCACCCCTGACATATAATTTCAGCACACTGGGAACCTATTGTAAACTTTAGAGACTGCTACCGCGTATCAGAAAACGGGGTCTAGATATTTCCCTCTTAAGATTAGGCAAGCAAACTTGTCACTATGCCTTTATCGAGAATGTTCAATATAACCAAAATATATTAAAGGGTGGAATTAGACAGATCCCGAACATTTAACCAACACCTTCAGAATACCGCGGTTAGATTTACTGACAGCTCCTTGACGAGCGAGCAGTTCGCTTGCGACACTAAGGACAAATATTACTGGTGCACATAAAAGCAGAATTTACCAATGTATATAGTTAAACATTTACCATTGTATAAAAATAGATAGATAATCAACACAACGCCATCCAACATGCGCCTGATCTCAGAGTCTGTCCAATCGAAATAAGCGTGCAGTTGTCGAGCTCCTGGAGAGAATTCGGGTCAAAGTCACAAAAAGGTAGCCCGATATATACGATATGTGGGCACATCTATGGTGCGAACTCTACCGATTAAGATCTATTTATGACGTCCCCCCCGTAGACTTGCTAGTCAAGTATGGAATACCTGCGAGTAAGGCCAACCACATCAGAGCATATTAAACTCATGGTACGGGATTGTTTTCGACACACGAAGCCCGAGCTAGGTTGTCTAAAATTACTTCATATGTTCAACGTTGTTCTTGCTATTGGGTGAATCTATACTTTTTAACATCTAATTGCATCCAGAAACAACGAAAATTTTCTCAATTGTAGATTGAAAGAACCATTGCTATTCCAATTTGATGCAGCGATACTCTTGTGTTTGATTAGCTTCAGGATTTGACCCGGCGGCAGGTGCTGCAAATAAATCCAAGTCCAATCGACTTAAATTCATCGCAAACATAGGGTAGATATAAAATTTACGTTTCTACGCGCCTGTCCATATAGCAAGAGTCAACCACCTTGGACCTGTATTCAATAAAATTAAGCCTTCATGCGACAATGAATTTACGAGACTTGCAGAATCTCTGTAAAACTATTAATAATTTTTCGAATGAACTTAAACATATAAAGCTACTACCTCTGTCGAGTTGGTTTTACCTGAAATTATCAACCTCAGTCCCCGAGATACGATGATCTCGTTGCGGCCTTCGACAAAGTGAAATAACTTGTGCTCCATACACTTGTCTATTCATAGCACTTTGGACTGCCTACAATGAGTGTGCTATTATTTTTCTGTGAAAATTTGTTTTGAAAAAGTTATCGAACCTCTTAAAAATTGTAAACAAGAAAACAGTTGAAGCTTTAAGAAATGGAAAAATAAAAGCCTTAAAGGAAGAAGGATATTCCGGAAGGAAAATAGCAGAACAAATCGGTCGTAGTACCAACGCAGTGTGCCGTTTTCTCCGGGATCCGGAAAACTACGGCAAAAATTACCAAGGCGATTTTTCAACAAGATCTGGTGCCCATTCATACTGCTCATTGTGTTAAAGACTTTGTTTGAGGAAGAAGACATCAGAGTTTTGGATTGGCCATCACCTTCGCCCGACCTCAACATTATAGAAAATCTCTGGGGATGGTTCTCCAGGAAAATTTACGACAATAGCAAGCAACATGAGAACGTTGCAATGCTAGTAGAAGCAATAAAAGAAGCTTGGGCTAATACTCCTCCACGTGTTTATCAAAATTTGTACGAATCTATATAAAATATATTATTTGAAGTCATTAGACATAATGGTAAAGCTACCCATTATTGATTAATAAAATAAATTGTCGGAATACACATGTATTTAATTTACTTAGTTTACTGTGCGAAATTCCACGAAATTGTACGTTTTTCCGCAATGTATCTAATCATTTGCTCTGCTTTTATGTGCACAATCTTAGATAATCCATAAGCAATAAAACCGTTATCGATTTGTTTTGCTATATCTCCACAGCTTCTAGGAAACTCAAAACATTAGGGTGTACCTAACCAACTTTTTACAACTTTTAACAATCCCGTGATCGGGATTTTATAGTCCAGATAGCGGTACTTCGCGCAACGTCATCAGAGTGGTATTTCGCAGAATAGTGTCATCATAGCGGAACGTCGCACAAAAGTTTCAACAAAGTGGTATTCCGCACAACAACGATACCACCTGGGATTAACAGTCAGTATAAAATTACGTAGTAATTAGATAATTTGAATTAAAAAAAGATAAAAAATAAATATTGAGCTGTACGGCTAAGTGTAGTTGGCAGCAGTAGCATTAGAAATTATATTTGTTGTAATAAATTGTTGTAGATATAGTGCTGAGTTTGAAGCCAAGCCTATCCAGCACATGCAAGATAAATTCGAAAACGATCGCCTGAAAGAGAATTGTTATACACTGAGTATCGTAGGACGATAGAAACTACAAGAGTCCATACAGTAAGATTTATATGCACAAGCTTCATCCTTCAGGTACCTCGCAAACATACATACCAAGAATTGCGTAAATGTATGGAATGCATTTTTTAGTACAAGCATACTTTCGTAGTTTAAAATTTTTTGTGAAATTTCAAGATAAGGTGGACGGACCTCGACAGTTTCAAACTTGAAATTCAATCCCACTCACATATTAAACCGTGGAATGTTGACGGAAATAAAAAGTTTATTTTCGCAAACATTTGCAAAATAATGAACGCTATAGCGAAAAATATCAAAAAAGCTGTAAACTCTACTGCGTTTCTTTTATTACTCTGCGGTGAGATAATTAGCCATTCTGTTATCACAAGCCTATGTATGCGTTTATATAACAAATACATGCATCCATAAGAAAACGAAGGCCTTCGCTAGAGTCTGGCATCCTTCTCTTTTATCTAAACTTCAGGAATTAGGTGTAGGCTCTCTTTTCTTAAAATGGATTGAAAGTTTTCTTTCCGGCCGTTAAATTCAAGTTATATTAGACGGAGTTACTTCTGACCGTTTTATAATTCATGTCGATGTACTTCAAAGTTCTGTGTTCTTTCCTACTATGTTCTTCATTTCTATTAATGATCTGCTAGCTCTTACTTTCAATCCTATTCATATTGTTTTGCAGACTACAGTAGCTTCATTTCATGAACTCGTTCGACTCTATAGCTGATTCCCCTGGGAGTGTTATAGTTATCGAACGAAGACTCATTTTTATTTCACTAAACTATGACCTTAAAACAATACTTGCTAGTTGCAGAGCGAATCGGGTCTTGTTTAATGCTTTGAAAACGCAATATTGTCTGTTATCATTCAAACGTACTTCAACTCAAAATATTTCCATCGATGGAGGAGGCATCTGGAACTCGCTATCTCTTAGCATCTTAGGCATTGAAATATCTAAAAATCTTAGTCGGTCCGATCACATTTTTGGTATAGCAAAAAACGTGATGAAATGCCTTCGCTTCTTGCAAAGATGCAAGAAATATTTCACTCCATCAGAATTGTCGCAAATCTACTAGCCTCATAACAGGCCTAGATGAGAATATAATTCCCATATTTGGGCAGTTGCTGCCCAGCTTATTAGCGATGACATACCAATAGCAACTATTGACTCTCTAGTGCAACTGCGTAATGTCAATTGTCTATCTCTTACTTTTATCGCTACTCCTATGTCTATTGCTCTGACGAAAACTCTACCCTGATCCTTTGTAGAATTCTCCCTATGCGTTCCATGCCGCCTGTAACCTAAGCTTACCCTCACACCTTTGAAATCAGATTTGGCTAAACCGTGAAATTTCGCGAATCCTTCATAAGTAAAACAGGTTCGATTGAATTTACAATTTATTTGTGCGCTTTGATCGTTACTGGTAAATGCCAGCTGAAAGCAAATCGTAGCTTAGTAGGCTAGTAACAAATTGATAAATTCAGGAAGGAAAATCATCTGTCTCGTTAGCTCAGTGGTAAGAGCAGTCGCCCGGCAAGCGAAAAGTCCCGGTTTCAAACCCCGGACGAGGCGGTTGTTTTTTCTTCTTGTATTTATTAATTTGATTTAGAATCGTTAAAAATAAAAAGTTCTTAAAATTGTTCTTTATCCATCATTGACTGCTTCTAACAAGTGAACAATCGATTCCCGTCCGGGAAAAAATAAATAATAATCGATATGCCGTTTAAACGATATCTTCTTATCAAATATTACACATAGATCAGTTATACTTGAAGGTCTGTAAATAATAACATTTCTGACACTATAGCGAAAGGATATGTGCTGTGCTGAATGGTAAAATGACATAGCTTTGCATTTAGAGGCATTTCGTTGGAATGAATTTGCCACACACCAGGATTCTAGACTATTCAAATCCTGTTGAAGGTCCATGCAATTACTAAAGGTATTTATAGTCATAAAAATCTTTAAATCAACTGTAAAAAGAAGGCAGTTAGCAAATGAAAAACAGGAGATAATATTATTAATGAAAAGAATAAATAGAATAGGACCCAAATGACTTCCTTGTGGTACGTCTGACCTCAGATGAATCGCTTGAGACTTGCAGTTACCAATTTTCACGAACTGTATGCGGCCAACCAAGTATGAACCAAGCCATCCCAACAAGGATGAGTGGAAGCCAAGTGATCTAAGTTTATTAATCAAAATTGTATGGTTAATCTTATCAAAGACTTTCGTGAAATATGTATAGATCACATCAACCTGTTTACCTGACTCAATAGCATTGATTACCTTATTAGAAAAGATTATTAAATTAGTATTAGTAGTTTTTCCCTTAACAAAACCATATTGTTCATCGCAAATCCTGAGTTTTACGGAATCGTAATTTTCTTCAGTAACTAAAGACTCTAACAACTTAGGAATTGGCTGAAGCTTTGAAATAAGGCGATAATTGTCTATCATATGTTTTAAGCCACTTTTGAAAACAGGTGTAATAAAAGAAATTTTAAATTTATCAATAAAATATCCAGAAGACAGAGATGAATTGAAGATGTACTATACCTTAACGGAGAAAAAAGTGAAGAAGCACACATTTTCAGAAGTCCAGTAGATATCTAATCAGTCCCGTGCGATTAATTAATTTCTAAAGTAGACGGCTCTCCAAATATCTTCCTCTCCCAACGATATCGCACCCAAGTCTACCATTGACGGGACATATGAGTAATCACAGCCGGATGAGGGCATATTAGAATCATTATAAACGGATTCAAAGTAAGTAGCAAACAAATTACATATAGATTGAATATTATTTGAGGAAATGTTTCCAAGACGCATTAAGTTGGGATAACCTGTACCAGAACGGATATTATTTATACATGTCCAGAATTCTTTAGAATTTCTTTTAATATTGGATTCTAAGTCCCATAATTATTGCTTATGCAGAAATCTATGCAGGAATTGAAATTCGCGGCGTAGACGCAAAATTATTTCTGTCAGTACTACTCCCACTTCTTTTATATGTTTTATGAGCTTTACCTTTAGCATTCCTTAGACGTAACAAACTACGATTATACCAAGCAGGGTGTAAGGTGTTCTTCCTCTCTTTTGAAGGGAATCAAAGCGTTGGTACCAATGAACCGATCATACATTTTACGAAGATCATTACAAACATATATTACAGACCAGTCAATAGATAGAATTAAAATATTCGTTTAAAACATTAAAGTTGGTATTTAAGAAATCGTAATATTTAACTACTGTATTACTAGAGTATACAAAACTATAGACAGATAAACATAGTTCAATAGGTTTATGATGGAAATCAGTTGGAATTAATGGATTTTCTACTTCCTTTACGCTAGTAGATAGTTCCATATCAACAAAAGTAAGATCCAAAGAGATTGTCAATAACGTCCGACTCAAATTTTTGCGTTACATTCAAGGGAAAAAACTTCTTGTCCTCATCCGACTAGGTCCAAGAGATATTACTCAAATTAAAATCGCCAACGTAATAAATTGAATCACTTCCATCAATTGAATGTGAAATAGCAAAAACATTGTCATTATGCAGTTTATATAGTTCCATGCTGCTTTTTGGTGGAATATAGCTCACACCAAGGTAAAAGTGATTATTATGTTCCCCTTTCATTTTTTAGGAAACAATAAGCTGATCTATGATACCAATGCTACATGCTAAATTGATTTCCTTACTGATGAAACTTGCTGAGATCGGTCTTTCCGATAAACATTATAAATAGATTCATTAAACAGTTCAGAAGAATAAATGCCACAATGAAGCCAACTCTCTGTTAGAATAATCATATCATAATCATTTTCTATTACAGCCACGCAAAAAGCATTTAATTTAGTTCGCATTCCACCAACGTTACAATAGTAAATAGACAGACTCGTTTTGTCTGATAGCACTTTCCATTTTCCATAACCAAATCGCAAAGTGGCTGCCCTATGTCCTCGATAGCCTCACGAATTCCATCTTTGAGGTCTTGAATCGACGCTGGGCTGTTGGCGTAGACCTTCTCTTTCACGTGGCCACAAAGGAAGAAGTCGCAAGGTGTTAAGTCACAAGATCTGGGTGGCCAATTGTGATCACCTCTTCGAGAGATAACACGGTCCGGAAACTTTTCCCGTAAAAGGTCAATGGTTTCGTTGCTTGTATGGCACGTAGCGCCGTCTTGTTGAAAGTGAACGTTGTCCAGATCAATACCATCCAATTCCGGCCATAAAAAATCATTAATCATCTGTCGATAGCGCAATCCATTCACCGTAACTGTTGCTCCAGCCTCATTTTCGAAAAAGTAAAGTCCAATGACCCCGCGGGACCATAAACTGCACCAAACAGTCACACGTTGAGGATAGAGAGACTTTTCAACAATAACTCTTGGGTTTTCCGAGCCCCAGATGCGACAATTTTACTTGTTGACGAAGCCATCGAGGTGGAAATGGACCTCGTCACTCAAGATGAGTTTTCGATGGAATTTCGGAACATTTTTATGTATTTCAAGGACCAAATCAGCAAAGACTCGACGTTGTTGATGATCGGCCGGCTTGAGTTCATGTGTTAACTGAACTTTATAAGCCTTAAGATCCAAATCTTTATGCAAAATACGGTGTAATGACGTTTGTGGAATGCCTAATTCGAAAGAAAGAAGAGGAATGGACAAACCTGGGTTTTCTTCAACACTTTCGGCTACAGCAGCAATATTCTCGGATTCGGATTCTCGAATTTTTCTACCAATTTCTGTATTGCGGTCCGACAAGGTGCTTCACGACGATCCAAAAATGTTCGAGTTTTACGAACCGTCTCTGCCACATTTTCACCATTTTTATAGTGAATTTTAATAATTGCAATCCGTTGCTGAATCGTGTATCGTTCTACTTTTATTAATGACGTAGTTTCTACTTGTCAAATGTCAAAAAATGACAGCTGCAAAAGTGACATCTACCGAAATATCGGGCTAATTAAAATAACACCTCTTATTGGAAAACCCTTTACATACAAAATATTTATATTGGATAACAATGTAAGAAAATATTTTATACAATTAGAAAAATTGGAATAAGCTGATCTATGATACCAATGCTACATGCTAAATTGATTTCCTTACTGATGAAACTTGCTGAGATCGGTCTTTCCGATAAACATTATAAATAGATTCATTAAACAGTTCAGAAGAATAAATGCCACAATGAAGCCAACTCTCTGTTAGAATAATCATATCATAATCATTTTCTATTACAGCCACGCAAAAAGCATTTAATTTAGTTCGCATTCCAAAAACGTTACAATAGTAAATAGACAGACTCGTTTTGTCTGATAGCACAGAAAATGACGACACATAAAGCTGTATTATTTTGGGAGCACAGCATTTTGTGTTTTTTCGTCGTTTTTCGGAGTGAACTTGAATAACTGAATCGTAACTCCAGCAGGCCAGAAAGAAGAACGTAGTAAATTATCTGCAGGATGTTGTGGTACCCCAAGTTTAAACGTAACGTACTTTAGAGTATTGATGTCGACATCTTTTTTAGTAAGACGTTTAAAAGTTAAGTGATCAACAGTAATCTTTAGCCGATAAGCGCAAAAACCTTGCAAAGATTCTTCAGAAGTGTCAGAATAGAGTCGGGAAATATGCAACCATTTCGAAGCACCAACAACTTTCAAATCGTTGTTAGTGTAATCAGATCCATTACCCTTTTATCCGATTTTTTTTGCTTGCAACCGTGGACCATTTTTCAGCATCAGCAGCATCATTAATAGGCAGAACATCATAAACCATTAAAGTAGGAGTAGAAGTTGATGGGTCACTGTGCTTAGCGGATATAGATGAAAAATTGTCGCATTGCGGTATTTCTGTTGCAATTCACAAATTTGGTTTAAAGATAACGGCTGTCGATAATAAACGAGATGAGCTCATGTTTACCTCTTGCTGTGCTGCCTCTGGTAATGATTGATTTGGGAACCTTATTCTATCACTACTTAGTGACATGAATTGATGTTTCAGATCTTTAATTTCATCACTTAGACTAGCTGTTATTGAACAGAGCTCATTATAAGGTAAAACAGAGCAATCTTATTTATCGTTAGAACTTTGAAGCACTCATCATCAAGCAACGCTTATGAAACAGATTTTTGCAAAATGCGCATGCAATTTTAGTTTTTTCAGTATTCACTGAATCATCTTTTCCGCAGGTTAAAGATATAATCACGAATTTAAGTAATAACTAAAAAAACTAACACAACAATTAAAACGATAATAATAAAATCAGGAAAGGCAAGGAAATGCAATCGCAGTCGCCGAACGCCAATCCTTAGAATGATCACATAAGCCTATGGAAACAAACAGCCAAAGTAGCCATCTTTTCTTTGATTAATGGAATGAAAATATAATTCTTCTCGTGCTACATTGACAGAAATTTAACGTATACCCAAAATAAACATATACTTACCTACGAGTACATACATAGATATAACGGGCTTTCCAATAAGAGGTGTTATTTTGATATTCAAAGAAAAATGCCATTTTTTGAGATAAATGATCGGATCTTTATTTCGATATAAAGAGGAAGGTATGCTGTTAATAATGGAAAATAACATGAGCCAAATGACCACCACGACCACGCCTACAGGACCATACACTTTTCATGAAATTTTCCATAACCAAATCGCAAAGTGGCTGCCCTATGTCCTCGATAGCCTCACGAATTCCATCTTTGAGGTCTTGAATCGACGCTGGGCTGTTGGCGTAGACCTTCTCTTTCACGTGGCCACAAAGGAAGAAGTCGCAAGGTGTTAAGTCACAAGATCTCGGTGGCCAATTGTGATCACCTCTTCGAGAGATAACACGGTCCGGAAACTTTTCCCGTAAAAGGTCAATGGTTTCGTTGCTTGTAAGGCACGTAGCGCCGTCTTGTTGAAAGTGAACGTTGTCCAGATCAATACCATCCAATTCCGGCCATAAAAAATCATTAATCATCTGTCGATAGCGCAATCCATTCACCGTAACTGTTGCTCCAGCCTCATTTTCGAAAAAGTAAAGTCCAATGACCCCGCGGGACCATAAACTGCACCAAACAGTCACACGTTGAGGATAGAGAGACTTTTCAACAATAACTCTTGGGTTTTCCGAGCCCCAGATGCGACAATTTTACTTGTTGACGAAGCCATCGAGGTGGAAATGGACCTCGTCACTCAAGATGAGTTTTCGATGGAATTTCGGAACATTTTTATGTATTTCAAGGACCAAATCAGCAAAGACTCGACGTTGTTGATGATCGGCCGGCTTGAGTTCATGTGTTAACTGAACTTTATAAGCCTTAAGATCCAAATCTTTATGCAAAATACGGTGTAATGACGTTTGTGGAATGCCTAATTCGAAAGAACGACGAGGAATGGACAAACCTGGGTTTTCTTCAACACTTTCGGCTACAGCAGCAATATTTTCGGATTCGGATTCTCGAATTTTTCTACCAATTTCTGTATTGCGGTCCGACAAGGTGCTTCACGACGATCCAAAAATGTTCGAGTTTTACGAACCGTCTCTGCCACATTTTCACCATTTTTATAGTGAATTTTAATAATTGCAATCCGTTGCTGAATCGTGTATCGTTCTACTTTTATTAATGACGTAGTTTCTACTTGTCAAATGTCAAAAAATGACAGCTGCAAAAGTGACATCTACCGAAATATCGGGCTAATTAAAATAACACCTCTTATTGGAAAACCCTTTACATACAAAATATTTATATTGGATAACAATGTAGGAAAATATTTTATACAATTAGAAAAATTGGAATACTAAAGACTGATCTACTACGCATTTCAAAAAATATGAAAAGAATAAAGTAAAATAAGAGATGAATGCATGAAGCCAATGATGCAAGCATATTTTTTACGATTTTGATAATAAAATGTTTTGGTTATGTTTTTCATTTTTGCTAAATTATTTCCTAAATATGAAAAGAAGTAGGCAGTCAATTTTATAATGAAGTACTTATAAAGACACCAGACCTAATACTAAAATTCTGCATTTGCATTCCTAGTGACTGTTGGCATTACAGTTTCTCAAATTAGTGAATAAAAATCTTAGCTATGACAATTAAGAGACTTACTTACTCGCATATTTGTAATCACGCCTTCAGCGTGTCAAAAATTAAGTTAAGAGGATGATACTTATGATTGGCATTAAATTTTGACTAGCACTCATTACATGCTTAAGTCAGATGAATCAACTCTTTATAATATATAATTTCTTGGTAGCTATACTCTGGTATACTGGTACTTCTTTCTTGGTGAGTTCACGATTACATGGGCTAAGTCTCGCTACCATTAATGACAAGCAGTACATTTTGTGCATTTGCTGTAGATTGAGTGACATTTCTTATATGTATTTACTTTATCTATTTACAATATTTTCTTTATTAATAAAGCTCTAACAATTTCAAGTATTCAGAGTGTTTCATAAAAATAATTCTTTGTAACCCAAACCATCGCCTTCAGTCCTTCAATCTCAAATCTTGTGCTAAATAGGGCTATATTCTCGATGTTTCTGCGACATACTATAAACTTGGTCCTTATTCATAAGTTATGCGGACGAAATATCCATTCCCTTCCTACAGAGAAGTGATGTTAGCTCAACGTCAGTAAGTTAAAGGTAAAACGCCTCCACGCTATAAGCACAGAAGTGAGTGCTTTGTTTGACAAAAAATGAAATTGAATATACAGAGGAGGATGCTACGACCAGAATAAACAGGCTGCGCTAAAAACAAAATCGTCTCACTCCATCGTTAAATCAATATTAAGAAGTGAGCTTGGGAGGCTCTCGCGCGGTACCCGAAGAGGTGGTGATATTATATATGAGATCTCATGTTCCACATGATTTTTATAATTTTTATTTTTATTAGACAGTGATTCACCTTGCAAGTAAGTGTTCTAAAATTGGGTTAGGTTGAAGAAAGTAAAGACTAGCACCATCTCTCTCATTAGTGACGGAGGCGTTGGTGAAAATTTGTAGAGCCGACCGAGGTTTTAAGCCCATGTGCGGCCAGAGGCTCTCCTGCAGTGAGCGAAGACCTTCATAGACGCATTAACTTTTTCCTCTGCCTACAATCCCCATGTCAACTTCGACTCAAGGCAGACCCCGAGGGGCTTGACATGAGGAGGCAGTTGCAGAATGCGTTCAAAAACTTTGGAAAAAAAGATTAGTATTGACCTTTCGGAATGTACATAAACTTAGTTATGATTCCTTAGGATTACGTTTGCTATATTGTAATGCAATTACCCGTTCATATCTACGAAGAAAACGTATTTTACTTAAACGATGCCTTTTTGTTATAATTTCTAAGCCTATTTATATACGATATATGCAAGCAATTTGAGAAAATTACGCTAAACCATCATGCATATAAAAAGAGGGGTTACTGCGGCAATTAATGTTATTAAAGACCATCCCTTCCTTTCCCTTACAAGAATCCCGGACGTCCTTATTCAAAACTTTCACTAACCAAGCATACCAAATAAGGATCAAGTCAAGATTATTCAAAATATTCCAAATGTACAGGAATCCTTTATAGGAGGCACATTGATACCTGAATTTATGTCGACTTTCATGAAATATTAACCTTTACCCATAGTCCCCTTTTTTGGGGAACGGAGAATGCGGTCGTAAATATTGCACGCCCCAATTCCAGTAATAATGTTCAGAATGCTTTTCATTTCATATTCTGCCAACATAAAAAATGTAACAAAAGTTTTCTTGCTTTAATGTAATTGCTTCGCATAAAAATAAGAACAAATAAAAGAAGACATCTACATGATTACGAAAAGCTTTCTAAGTATATAACTATTCCAAAAAAGGATAGCGATTAACATTATTTTTTGTTGTTATATTATTAAGCCAAGCTCAGGGGATACCCTATGATGCAAAGCACAGCATGGCAGGAAGGAGATAGGGAAAGGATTAGGGTGATAGGAAAGGATTAGGGTGATTTACAACACTCTTCATCCTAGATAAAATGAAAAAAAAAAAAAAAAAAATAAATGAAACGAAAAAAGAGGATATGATATCTTCACAGGACTCACATCGAATGGTGGTTCACTGTGACATCCTGGTTGTACAGTGCTGTCCTTCCACTGCTCTCGTATGCGGATCACACTGTGCATTTATAGTTTCATCTGCATCCGTGCATTTAACACCACGAATTTGGATTCAAGAACCACACGACACTGAACACTAGATGAATAGAAGTAAACTGCAAGACACATAAATAAAGGATAGTAGTGAGCATACGAAAACTTACATTTAGGACGAGAGGGAACTTACGAAAAGTGGATGAGTATGAGGAGGGGGACAAAAACAACCCCCCTAACATATGTAAGCACTTAATACACATAATGAACGGAGATAGAACATTAAAGTCTGCTAGTGACCCCCGGCCATTCAGTTGGCACCCATTTTGGACACCTATGCAAATGGCATGGCTTGGGGGTAGATGGTTTCGGAGTCCAACATATGACATCTGGAGCCTGTAGTGTAATATGCATATATATAAGTACCGTTAGTAAAGTTTAAAATCGCGAATGGTATCTCTCCTATACCAGGACATTCATAGAATATTAGTTACAAAGCAAGGATGTAAATAAAGCAAACGATTTGAATATAAATTGACTCTGTTCACGGACGACGTTCGTTTTATGTGGCGTCCTTGGGAGGATATAAATTAATGACAAGGACATACTTTAATTTTAACGTCGTTGATTTCTTCAACACAAACAACTGCACGCTCCCGATAACTACTGCCACATGGTCGACTGCATATGCCCCATTCTTCTCCGATCCACCTGGTCACGCGAGCAAAAATTCAGATATGTTTTAAAAAATTCCACCACATAAAAATAAAATTTATGCATATAGCTAATAGTTGAGGGGATAGAAAAAAAAAACTTTAGGGGAGATAAGTGAGTGTTTCCAGCCCTCTGGATGCACTGCTAAGGGAATCTTCTACGTCAGCTGCGGGTTTTCGATTTCGACAAGTTGTTCGGGACATTTTGTATCCTGCAAAGAGAAGAGAAAATACAAAATTTCAAAATTGTGGAGAACTATTGGAAATTCAATTTGATGGAAGATTAGGAGGGTGGAACTGTGCCCTACTTTACATGCAGGTGGTCACATCTGATGTGCACATTTACGATATAATTGTTGTTTCGCTGTGTTTTAGGAAGGGGTAGAAACTTGCCACAAGTTAAAAAAAAATCATTCTACAGACGATTAGTGGAGTGCTCAGCAATAAGTGCAATATAATTTCGAGATCCTGATACTCTTAATGAGTACTTTATTTTTGGTTGTCTCGAACTGCCATCTCCTACTTTTCCACGCACTGTAACTCGTTCTGCACATATATATGAACATTGTATAGAGCTATCAACGACATTGATTATCAAGCCAGAGATAGTAGAAACTGGCAAAATATCACTATGAATTGACAAACCATGGCCGGTCATTTATTTTGTGTGACATATTCGCAATATGAGTATTATATCTTCCAAATCTTCAAGAAGTTGGAACCTTCAACAATATTGTTGCGAGCTAATAATACATTCATTGGCTAATTGTACACTACTTTTCTTCACTGTTCATCTAACAGTCCCACTCTTTCTAGAAAAAGCAGCATTTTTTTATAATGTTTGCTCAAAGTCGGCAAGCTTTGAGGAGTATAAGCCAAAGGTCTGGAATATACACTGTGCAGTAGACTCGCATTCGCACTCGTGCTCCAATGTTTCGTCCTCTTCGAGACATAACTTACATACCTCATTCGGTGCAATGCTTATCCTATGCCTGTGTTTAAGTATGCAGGGTCCGGTTTTTGGTGAATCTTCTGGCTGGTCTGGAGCCTATCATTGAGTCCATTTGTTTCAAGAACCAGTTTTGTATGATATGCTTCACGGTATTATAAGAGATACCGGAAAATAGTTCCGGGCCAATGCGGGGCAAGAATGCGCCTTTTTTGCCTATAATTCTGAGTGGTCATTCCCATCAATTCCCGAGTATCCCGGCACCCATTCATGTGCTACGTGGTTCTTTGTGTCAATGTTTATTAATACATGGATGAAGTCGTTTTTACCTCCGGTGATGACCCCTTTGGCTATCTGTGTAGATATGCATATATATTTAATTTAAGAGCGGCTGAGATTTTCGTATGCAGATCTGCCATATTCTTTTGCCGTAAATATTGAGGCGTATTTTCCTAGATATATGCTCTTGTCTTTACACTATATATTTCAGCTCCTACACCTTTCTTGGTTTTAGAACCATCGATGTAACGAATTAGGGCTCTGTTTTGTAGATTTGTATCTATTTATTCCCTATTTTGTATCTTTATCTTAAATGACAAACGGCGATTGTAAAATAACATTCTATGTAATATCATGTCCGATATTGGTTCTGCTTATACTAGTTGGGTTATAGTGCGTAGACCACTATATCTGTCCGAACTCAGTACACCATTAACCCACCCTCTTTCTCAACAACGTTTCTGAGTGCTGATAGATTAAATAGAGTTTGTGGAGTGCTGGTAGATATTGTGGCATAGCGCCGATTACACTAAGGCATGCCATCCTTTCGAATTTGTTTAGATTCCTGATTATTGTCTTTAGTTTACAGTTGTTCCACCATGCTGCTGAAGCAAGGGTGATCATGGGTCTGATTTGTAAAGCAAAGTTTATGTTTATTTATTTATTTTGCTTTAGTTCCACTGTTGTGCCAGCCAGTTTCCTACAGTTCCACAAGGTTGGTGTCTGGTTGGTTATCTGCATTGTTTTATGGATATGTTTATTCCAATTGAACTGGTAGTTCAGAATTATCCTGAGATATCTAGCTTCAATGGGCATTGTAACGCCTTTACCAAAGAGAGCAGGGTTAGCTATCCTTATGAAAGGTGAAAGGTATAGTTGATGTTTTTCTGGGATCCGCAGATTACTTTATACAGCACACTAATCTTGAGAAAAGCTTAGGGTTTCTTAAAGCTTTCTATAAAGCATACGTTCATATAAACTTTTGTTAATGATTACGACGACATCAGCATAACCCTGTGACTCAATACTTTGGTTGCGTAGTTGAATAGTTCAGTCGATTTCCGGGGAATTAATATTTTGTTTATCTTCACTTTTGTGTTTGGTTAAACTTGGTCCTAATTTTCACTAACCTTCCAAATGCCCAGTCGATTCCCAAATTAGTCATTTTTATTTATTCTCTGCTGGCAGTCTGGAGCCAACCAAATGTAATGTTTATAAAAGACACCAACAGATTAAGATCATTATATCCTTAATCCACAACCTCGGTTATAGTTGTTCTTGTTTTTCAGCTATTAATATTAATTACACATGAGAAGGTAAGATCGCTCATATCTCGAACCATAGCCCGTAGAGGATTCTGATGTAAATTTTACGTCCGCTAATACTATAGGCATGAATAGAAAATATCCAAGCTTTACCTTGAATTATTACTAATATTAATTATACCTGAAAAGACAAGATCGCCATTATCTCTGAAACCAGAGCTCGTGGAGGATTTCTGTTGAAAATTTGATTCACCCCTAGAACTAAGACTCCAACTGACACTTACTTAAATTAAAGGAATTTTTTCGTATGTCTCTTGAAGCTTTTTTAAAATAATTGGTAATTCTAGTTTGCTTTTAAGTTTAACTGTGAATGCAGTTCAATCGCTTCCTATTTTTTCTGTAATTGAAAGGTCAAGTTTGTTAAATCGTCTGTTGATTAGTTAAATTGGAGAAATATAATCATCAGATTTGAGACCATATATAATTTTTCAGCCATAGTAGGTAGCTGAAAGTTCACACGTTCACCGTCATTGTCGTCGTCGGCATCATTGACCTTCCGCAGATGGAAACAGTTTCTGCTACATTTAGTGGATTTCTCAAATGTGTTACATTTAGCATTAAGGGCTTAGAAACTTCTCAGTCGGTTGTAGTTGCAATAATATCTAACTTATCAAATTTGTTTATATAGAAGGAGAGACTACCTGTCAGAAATTCGCAAGTTTCTTCCTTTCTTACAAATTCCATAACTTTCTCGGGATAAAATAGGAAATTTTCAATATGTGCTAAGTATACCTTATTTTCAGGAGTTATTAGAAATTTACCAAATATTATTCCATGGGATACCTCACAACTACTCATGGGAGAGTCGTTTTTCCCCCTTCCAGAATTTATTTCGGTATGTTCCCTGATTCTCGTGTGGTGTGCTTCTGTGTGTTGTTTTTGAAGACCAAACACAAAACAACAAAATATGTTTTGAAACAAGCCATATGAGAACTGCGTTCAACGTGTAGCTATATTAGAATGCTATTCGCTTCTACAATTATTCTTCTTTTTGGCAAAATTTCTTGCTTGTGTATTTCAGAACGTGATTTTTTAATGATTTTATCGTAGGAATTCAATTTGCAGGTGTTAAAAACTTTGTTCTTACATTTTGTGCAAATGCATACACCTCTGGCATATTGTTTTCACTCATTATTATTTTTTATTTGGTTAAAATGCCTCTACGCATAAAAGAAAATCTAAACAGAAAATGTCCAATAATGTCCTTAGATAGTTCTCGCATATCCTAAAAAAAAATAGGAGATCCGTCAGACGTCCTAGGTATGCTTGCAGCAGGAATTTTACATTATTGAATGTGTTATTAACTGTGCCTATGTACAACCACAGAAAATCCTGTGGGAAGGGAAGAGGGCCCTGTTAGACATTTGAACCCAGGATATTAACACCCCTAGGTGTCCTGAATTGTTAATTGAGACCGCGGGGATTTCCGCCGGGAAACTAATATATTTTAATAGGATTGCCGATTAATATCCAACAGACACATTTGTGCTGTGTGGAGTATAGCGGAGGAGAATGGCTAATCAATACGCAACAGCCCGCTTACCGTTTGCGGAAAACACTTTTAAAAATGTCGGATATGAGTCCCGCAATCAATGATAGGTAGTGACTTAGCAATTTTAAAACACCTTGAAGTTCTCATATATACTTTTCCTCCGTAGATTTTTAAGTTTAGTCAGATATTAATGTGAAAACTGGAACACTTATTGAAAATATTATTGATTTAAATGTTTCTGAAAATTTGATAATAATAAATTTAATAACTCATCAAAATGTGTCTTGTTCGACACCAGCCGGTTCCCCAGCAATTTTTCCAAAACTGTTGAACATGTGGAAACAACAAAGTCAGGCCACTACATCGAAAATCCTGCCCGAGGACTGGACCAATTTGTTCGGCTTTCATTAAAAAAATAGGACCACTTTTTGAAACATTAAATAATAAAAACTTCTAAGAGGGATCGTTTACTCAGTGTACGTAAAAAACGTAAATTATTGTATGGCAACACCAATCAGGGGGCTGGCCATTTTTGAATTTTTCTTTTGCTATTACCGTTATGTATAGAGTATATAGAGCATATAGTGATTGCAAGTACAACTTGTTAACTGCTTACTAGTTGGTCATAGTTTAAGTTGTACCTGTTTGAGAAGACTGAGCTTTGCTATACAACTTTTAAAACTGGACTAAATCGGGCAACCCCTTCTTGGCCTTGCCATAATGTAGTGTTTTTACTTATACTGTGAAAACGATCGGTCTGAACGTTTTTAATGTACCCGAAAAGTTCATCACAATATGAAATCCTATGAAATTTGTTATTATCATTTTTACTGTCCGAGGAACCGTTCTCAAAATATATGCGAAAATCTTCTTCAAAAATAAAACTGACACAGATGGGTGACCAAACGGAATTATGAATATACGGGGATTCATCTAGTGTTTCATAAGAATTGGTCTTAGACCAATTCTAGCTTTTTTCTTTGTTCAATACATAATTAAATTATTGTTCAATTGCAGTCATATTAACAGGAATAGCATTGATCATTTTGGATCACAAATAATTTATTTTAAACTACCTTTTCATGAAAGCACGATATGTGGATCGTACATTGTGGTAGTAGAAAATTGAGAATACAAGGGGTGTTGTTATTTGCGAGATGCCTTTTTTCTAAAAATATCACCTACAATGAACAAAATCTAACTAACGAATAAATGTCAAACACTTGCCGTATGATTCATCTTTTCATAAATGTAATTAATAGGTATAGGGCCAAGGATTGGTTGTAAATCTAGGAGGCCATGTAAAAGATGATATCGTCGCAAGAAAAATGTGGATTTTACTGAAATGGCTATTGAGGATGAGTTGGAGTAGAATTCCCGACAAGGCATTATTTGAAGGTTCACAGATTTTGGAAATGAAGATCATAAAGATTATTTAGCGTCTTCAGCTCTATTATTTGCGGTTAAACGTGTTAACCTGATGGGGAAACAATCTATCGCATATTATTGATGATGACGGATGAAAGTAAGAAAATACCAAAATGTCTTCATAAAATAGCAATGCAGTAGTTTACTCTGTAGCGAACCATCTGGAAATTACATGTATCCATATTCCATCCCATCTATCTACCCTATCCATTCTTCATTCCCACCATGAATTCTATCGATCCATTCATATCCGTCTATTTTATTCCATCCATCCCATCCAATCCACCTAGCGATCTCATCCATTCAATCATACTAAATAACCATCTCAGCCAGGCTTCGTAGGCATTCCATCTATCGCCTATCCCATAAGCTCTTATGTACTTTAAAATAAGGTAACGTAGTATTGAAAATAACTTTCTGATATAAATTACCCTAAAGAGTAAAATAAAATGTTTCTTGCTCAGAGATATAGGTATACACGAGAAAAGTTTCATTCCTTATTATGAAATTCTAGAAGTCAGATTAAATTCTTAAAGGCATCTATAACCATAATAAGAAGTGTCTGACTGCAACGCATGCCCAAACTGATTTAATCTAAGTTCTACCATTCCTAATTTTGCAATGAAACTTCTTGTGTATATCAATAAGAAAGAAACAAATTATTTTTTACTTATTAGTGCATTTTATTTAGGAAAGTTATTTATTTTAAAAGTTCTTTTAATATATTTTATTTTCTACCTTTTAGTCATAACATTTTCGCTAAACTCTCATAACGGTATACATAATCTATCTTGCAAACGTTGTGGTGTATTTTTTTTTTCTGGGGTAAGTAGTTTAGAAGATTATCGCACCTTAGTGTAAGTTCTTCCATGTAAATAAATTTTGCATTAAAAAAGTGAAAAAATGTATTTCACATCAGACGCTATATAACAAACAACAAAACAACAAACAAAATTGAAATGCTCCCATTAGATATGTAAAATATTATGCTAAAGCGTTTGAAAGAAAAATCAGCCACCTCTCATCAACCTATACTCCCTCTGTACATCAATTCAAAAATCACGCAATTTAACGATGTTCGTGTGAAGAAAGTCTGTTATAAAGTTGCCTACAGAAGAAAAGAAAATATTCCATTTAATATCATACACGCTCCCCATTCACTCATTGTGATTAAAAATAATCTCATTAAATCCATCCACGTTTACTACCCTAAAACTATTCCTAAAAGTTCACATTTTCGCCACGAACGTCGCGTCGCATTTACGCACGATATTATAAAAGTTATTTAGTCATAGGTTAGTGATTGGATAAAAGTTATTTAATAAAAATAAGAGGTGCACACTCCCCATAATCACAGCTTCTTATCTTCTTCGGATACTTATGAAATCTCCGTCACCTAAATACCATAAAAACCACATCGAATTTGCGAACCTGCAATCATTATAAACTAAAAACAAGAACTTCCGAGGAAGCAATTCCCGCATATATCTCTTCTCCCCTTACCACAAGCAATCCAATTTCTAAGAATAATGTCTCAGAAATTAGAAGACAAATGCCTCATGAAATGAATGCAGAGCATTACCAATACAAAATCCTTATCTCCTACTCCTTTCCTAGTTCTTAAAATCTTTTCATTTCACGTCATACTGTAAACTTTTAACTTTTATTCTAAGCACAATATAAAAGTTTAGAGTCTTTGATATGGATCTCTGCTATGAAATGTATATCAGTTCGAGTTATTTACTGCAGCACCGCAAGTGAGCAGTTAACAAAACGCTGTAAAAAGCTACTTGCAACCAATATATACTCTACACAAAATGCATGCTATTACTATGAAAACACCATGTGACAAATTCCAGCTATCTACGTCGACGCGTTCTTAGGCAGTACCCAAATATATAGTAAAAAACAAAACTTTTGTATGGCAACCCTACGAATAGTTGCCCGATTGGTCGCATTTTCGAACCCAAATTTACTTTTCTTTTTTCAAAACTCGTGTACAAAATCTTTGCAATGAAGGCGTTTTCGATTTATCGTGAGGACAGATGGACGAACGAACAGACGGACGGACAGATGGACATGCAAGAATCAAAATATCATTTAATATTATGCGTGGTTGTCCAACACATTTTGCTCTATTAGTATTACTTCTGTTCATTACAAACAGAATGAATAACTTAGTATATCCTATGATATCATTTAAAATGTAAAAAGTTTTGATGTAATTTACTAAAACATTATTATGAGATTTAGTCTCATGCGTGAAACAGGGTGCCGGTTGAAAGAGATAACTCAGCCTTATTTAATTCAAATATAAATTTTTATACCCTAGATGAAATCATAGGGTATACTAAGTTTGTCATTCCGTTTGTAACACCTCGAAATAATGATGGTAGAGCAAAATGGATTGGACACCCATTCATAATATTAAAAGTTATTTCGATTTTTGCATGTCCGTCCGTCCGTCCGTCCGTCCGTCCGTCTATCCATCCGTCCGTCCGTCCGTCTGTGCGCACGATAACTCGAGAACGCGTATACTTCAAGAGCTGAAATTTTGTACACGGACTTTAAAAAAAAAAGTAAAATTAAGTTCGAAAATGAGACAAATCGGGCAACTCCTTCGTGGGGTTGCCATATAAAAATGTCGTTTTCCGCTATATATTTGGACACTGCCTGAGAACGCATCAACGTAGAGAGATGAAATTTCGTACATGATGTTTTTACTACATTAGCAAATAAAATGTCAAAAATGGACTAAATCGGGCAACTCCTTCTTGGTGTTGCCATATAAAAATTTCGGTTTTTTACGTATACTTTGAAAACGATCAGTCCAAGACATTTTTATTGTACTAAGAACTTCTGCAGAATACGAAATCCTATAAAATTGGTTATTACCATTTTTTCTGTGCGATAAACCGTTGTAGAAATACATATGTATATGCGAAAAACAACTTCAAAATCAATACTTGAATAGATCGGTGACATTACGAAATTTAATACGGGCGGTATCATAAGAATTGGTCTTAGACCAATTCTAGCTTTTTTACTTGTTATTAATATATCTTAACCTAATCTCTCAATTAAATTCAACTAAAACTTAAAATCTACTAGTAATACTATTACAACAAAAATTCAATAAAATCCAACAATAATATGGACAAGTTTAAAATTCAAATAATAATTCGATATCCAGCAATCCAATTCAATTCAATATTGTCGTTGTGTAATTTTTGTTTATGTAAATAAGAAGTAGACTCGTTACGTTTTGGAATTAAACTTTGAAAAACAAAGGAAATTAATTCTATCAAGCAGAATTATACTTCTGCTGCAATGTGTTGAAGCGTGTAAGCTAAATCATAATTCTGTTACGGCGAATGTTGGAGAGTGTAGGCAGAATCGGGGCAAATATTAAATTTTCCTGGCAATTGGATTTTTGTAGAATTAGACTTCTACATAAATAGAATTAAGCTTCTATATGAAGGAGCAAAGAAATTTACACTTTTGTTTAAAGGATTGGAAACTCACGGGAGGATACTTTCAGATTAAACTCTGGAAGAAAAATGCCTAGTTTTATACACGCCGTGTCCTGTAGCTTTATGGTGTTACCATGATTGTGGCGACACAATGAGATTGACGTAGTGTCACTAGATGACATTACAGAACTGTGGAGATGTATATGATTAGGTGAGTTCAGGATATTTTAGTTAATTTTCATATTATTGATGTGTTTTTGATTTAATTTAAGTTTCAATAATACGTAGGACGGCAGTAGGCAGGACTGGGATGACGTTTTGTGTTCAAGCTCATCAAAATCCTTTAAGAATAACCAAATTTATTGTAAATAGTAGAGTCACCCACTATATACTTTGCTTTATATATAACAACTGCAATCACTTTGGTGTTATATAACAGAATTTTGTCTGTCGAGAACTTGTTGTACTTGAATAAATGGTCATTCTATAATCAGTTCTTTGTACAAATCAGATCAAATAATTTTTTTCGTTTGCAAATTGAAAGGTGTCGGTATTTTTGGTATTGGAACCCAGCTTATTCAATTATCGAATAATTAGTCTCGCGGCGCAGAAACAAATTCTGAAGTGATATGTACGAGTAGGTACATATTAGATGAGTTTTTTATCTCTCGGATCTAATCCAGTTCAATTTTAAGTACGTAAAACAACACCAATTCGTGATCCATTGTTGTTGTCTTACGCAAATAAAATTGAGCCCGATCATTAATTTTTTGTGTTGTTTCTTTTTGTATTTTTGGGAAAAGTTTTTTCATCTAGGAATGTAATTTAATGGTGGGAATATAACGAGGCATATATAAAAGTGAATTTGGTAGTTTTAATTGCTTCTTTAACTGTGCAATAAAACAAATAGATGTCCCATTTTTACCAAGTCATCTGACCAGGGTAGGGTCTCATCAAATGGTATGAACAATTGGAAGTTCTAGTTCCAAATTACAATTTAAAGAAATTGCTTTCATTTGTGATTGATCAACCATTGGATTTGTTTATTCTTACTTTTTGTCCAGTTTGATTATTTTCTGTAATTACTTACATAATATATATATTGTTTTTCTTATGTTAATATGGCTTCTACTAGTGCCAATAAGTTTAGAATGACATCTAAAGTCGGGTTGATTGATAAAGCAACAGAAGCACTTTCAGCAAGAAGATTTAAACAAATTTTATGTTTTAAAAATGCACCAAAGATCCTCACATAAAGAATTAACGCTGCTCAAAGGAAATTCCATAACCTTGGAGATGAGTACTTTATGTTAAAGAAAAGCAAGTTTTCAACAGATACCTAGGCCTTCTTCTCAGGATCCACTTGTTCTTTACAGGGATAGTAAATTGCTACCAGAAATTATTGGAAGAAAGAGAGCAAGTGAATAGAATAGTAGTTTTACTGTTTACTAGAGATGGCATTTAAAACCTCTTAGCCGTTCCGAATGTCACTATAATCACGGGTTTGGAACAGAATGGGAACAGGAGTACCAGACTACATGTTCTTAATGACAAATATTTAATGATACCGAAACATAGAGTAGATTATGATGTTATTAATTCTTACATTGGGTTGAAGATAAATGCATGTTCATGAAAAACGTTGGTACGGAACTTACCTGAATTGCCAGAAGACATAATATTTTTGAATTTATACTCTGCAGCATTTTCGATGTTTACTAAACCGATTTTATTTTTTCAGAGATAATGTCAATCACTACACAAAACTAACTTCACGACTGCAAACAATATAATTTTAGAAAGGAATAAGGGCAGAGGTTCCGCTTTGTGAACAAGGTATCGCTCACCAAGTGTGGTTCGGTACTCCGAACGCAATATATTGCCTACAAATCCGCATGTTTCAAGAGCAATTAGTTTTGACTTTTACTGGGAAGAAGGGATTTTACTCCGAAGGAATGAAACCTCACTTCTGAGAAGAGCAGTCATAAGTGGTTTTTTTTCTAAAACATATTCAGGTATATTCAAATGGCAAAATTGGTACTACTGTAGAAAATGAATTCAATTACAACCTATGTTGTTTTTTAGATCACTTAGTTGGACTAGCGTTCTTCGATCCAAAAGTTAGTATTGCACCCAAAACAGCCACGCTCAATAATCTCATATAACTACTGAAAAGCAAGCTATCGCAGAAGTTCGGTGGTATAGAAAACCATTCAATCACCTTTTTCCTAAGGATTTGGAACTAACCTATCCTTGAAATGTTATACGAAAGATAGCATATAATGATAGTTAATGATCATGCAGATAGAGCTACAATAACTACGTATAACTTCTGAATCAATATGGACGAAAAACAGAGGATGGATTTGGATGAAATGAAAATTATAGCAACCTATTGGCGATTTTCGCTAAGGATTTAGGGATATTATTACTGACACAGTAAGAAATAAGGGCCTTGTTGATAACAAAATTGCTGCTTTTAAACACAATTTGGAACACCCTAATAGAACATGATTTTCAACTTATTTTATTTATTTTAATTAGCTCGTAAGACTGACTGAAGTTAAACCTGGGGTTAAATAGATATATGATAACTTAGTACAGGTTTTTTGTTAGCATGTTCTTCATATTCGCTATTTCGTCAATATTTATATATACAGGGTATTTCATAATTGGTTAACCTAGCTCAAGGATTTGATAACTGAGGTGAAGACAAGCAAAAAATTACAAAGTGAAGTGGGAGGTTTAGATTTTTAGTACTTCTTCGACTTTACACCTGTAACTTTTCTGATATAAACCCCATCAAGATGGGATTTATGACAACAAAAATTTTACAAATCGGCAACTCCTTCGTAGTGTTGTCATACAAAAATTTCGATTTTGTCAATATTTATTTATTTATTTATTCTTATAGTCTACAGATTACAAATCAACAGACCATGATTATACTAAAACTAAAATAATAGAATAAAGCAAAATAAATACAAGAACATAAACTAAATCTAACATACTATGTAATATAAAACTATATATATCTAATATAATAGTCATAGTAAGCCTACAAGAAAATCTGACACAGAGGCTTTGAAAGTTATTCTATATTGATTAAAGTGAATTATGCTGCCACACAAATTAAACTGCCGAATACGACTTAATGGACTACTGAGGACATAATTTGTCATATGAAAAGCTTCAAAAAGAATTGGGCGCAGTCTTATATGCTTACACGGCACATATAAATGGATAAGCTTTAAGATGTCAGGAGAAATGATCCTCTATTGAATTATATACACTGTAAAAAATATTAGGACTATTCCCTAAATTTAAGACACGTTTTTCCATAAAAATAAATGTAATTTTCTCTGAAAGAAAGGGAAAATCAGTGTAATTTCCTCAAATCAATGGAACATTGAATGAATATAGGTATTGGATCTAGAAAACCTCTAAAGTACGTAAAATTCCCGAAATGTTAAGCTCTTTTGGATATAAAAAAGAGAATATTCAACGAATTAGATATAATGTTACATTTTATATGGAAATATATTTTCGTTTAAATAATTCACACATTGTTCTTGAAAACAAGTCATATTATGTTAAATACATCATTGATGAGAATAATAAGAAGAGGGGGCCCTATATGACGCCCCTGAGGTACACCGGAATGTACCAAAATCGGCCGAGAGTACACTTCATTAACTTTGCTAATTTGTACAAGATTGGTCAAGTAGGAAGAGAACCATGCAAGTAGAGCAGAATGAAAAACAAATACCTCAAGTTTATATAAACGCAATTAATATTAAATGCTTTTGCGAAATCGGTACATAGTGTTACAACCTGACCAAAAGTTTACATAGGAGACAAAATTGGTTGCAGTAGAGCGTACTTTTACAAAACCATGTTGGTTTACGGAAATGTACTCTTTAACTATACAAGAAATTTTATCAGACATAATGCTTTCAAATAGCTTCAGAATTGCAGAGATGTTGCAAATAGGACGGTAAATACTAACACAATTTTTAGGACCAGCTTTATGTTTAGGACGAACGAATGCAATTTTCAACTCATTGAGGAACAAACGTGAGGATAACACCTAGCATTGGACAATGCTAAGCTTACATTCTCGTGGACACATACATTGAACCTAAGTCGACCCGTGAGGAAATATGAGTGGTAATCTCAGGGCCAATTGGAAAACCTAAGTCCTCCAAATATACAGACTCAAATTATTCTGCAAAAAGGTTACATGAATCTGAAATATTATCCGCATTTTTATTTTTTAAGCCAATAGAAGAAGGAATCTATACGAATTACGCTTATTGTCTATAAATGACCAAAAAGGTCGTTGATTTATCTTTATACTCGACTCCACCGATGCCAAATATTGACTATATTGACTATACAGAAACATATATAAGAAATCATATCTTTCCGAAACCTTTTAAAAAGCGTGTGATTGTCAATCATACCAGACAATTTGAATCTCTTATGAAACTTGTTCCATGCATTTCTCAGTCCCTTCAACCTTTAATTTATCCAGGGAAAACCAAAATTATTTCTCCATCTAGTGAGAGGAACATATAAGAAATAAATTGTAAAGAACTTCTAGACAATGTGAATCAGCAGCTCTTAAATTATTCAGGCAAAACAAAAATTTCAATTGTATGCACTTAAGGCTTCGTTGATAACAGCATAATTGGCTTTCCTGAAATCATAAAAATAAGACAATTTATTTTAGTCAGGAAGAACTCGAAAATCCTACACAATTAAAATTAAAATCAAAAGCAGTACGATTAACAGTACAACTACAGAACAATTCAAATTATCACTAATAAAGCCTGTTGAACACAGCTCAAAATAAATAGAAACAATTAAAATGCAATATAAAAAGTACTCAATACTACCCTATCTCCATGGTCCTGCGTCCAGTCTTTAACTGCCTCCAGTACTTCCAATGAACATCTGAAATAAAAAATATATATATAAATTAGTTTAATAAAACTAATTTGATTGAATATTACAAACTACAAATAAAAAAATATGCAAATTACATGCAAACTGCCAAGAAATGAATTTCTTCGCAGTACAACAACAACACCATGCAAAAATAAACATTGCAATTACTTAGCGAAATTCATGTTCCCTGCATAATAAACCATTGAAAAGTATGCATTTATGTTTATACATGCAAAAAACATAAACTCGCAGCATGCATATACACAAAAATTAACGAAATGCATTAATTTTTGCCATTGTTGACATTTTCCCAAAATCTTTCACAACATGCGAAAATTCGCATGATTTGCAGATTTCTTGCAAATTATGCGTAATAAAACTATTCTTGCACACTTAAAGAATATATTTATAAACTTATCTTAAGAATTAATCCATTTATTGCGGAGAAAATCAACAAAACAAACCAGACACTTGCGAACTAAAATACCGCAATCGCGACTGTCAAATTGACTCGCGAAAAAGTCAATTTGGTGGAATTAAATGCGCGCAACCTGTTGAGTAAGTTTAGAAAATGCGAATTTCACCAGGTAAGCAGATATTTAATAAAAAAGGTGAAATTAATTCCCATAATGAGTGGGAAAAGGAACGATGTTGGAACGAGACAGAAGAACTTAGAGAGAAAATTTACGTTCCATATTGGAAATTGATATAATTTAATAGGAAGCCGCCATATTGATATTTTTGTGAAAAATTAAAATATTTAAGCAAATCAATAAGGAATATTCATGGATAATGAAGAATTAATTATATGACATATTTTAGCATATTTTGACATAGTTGCACAAGGTGAGCAAGCATAAAAAATATGTGGAATTACCATATTTTTGTTTGGAATGTATGATAAAATGGCGGCTCCGAAACTGTAAAAGGGCAGTGCTCCCTAAAATCACTCTTATTCAGTTTCAGCTGATCGTGATTCTACATGCCATTTGGGTATAAGATCACAGTGAGTTAAAAATACAAAGTGAATATTCAGTGAAAATTAATGATATAAATATTCTTGATGACCTTCGCAGCGAACATAACTTCGAACAGTATCCAACTATGATCTGATTGGGGTTATGTGCAACACGTAAATTTTCTAAGAGCTGACTCATTTTCTTTAAGTCAGTCAACGCTCTAATTTTTCAGTGTTTAGGTTGCAGTACCTGCAATTATAGTTGTTCTCCACAACACTGTAATTTCGATTGATAGATAGCAAATCGATTGATTTCTGTCTGCACGTAAGGGCCTTAGTTGGGATTAACTTGATGGCTTACTTGTATTGTATTCCGGTTAATGAAAGGTCTCTTTGTGAACCTCAAATCAGCCAATTGCGCACATTGCGGCAACGGCACAGAAATATAAAAATATTGTAATTGTAGCAGCGCGCAGCAGTGGTTTTACCGTTGTGTGTGCAAACAAGATCGGTGCAAAACGAGAAAAGGCAATAAGTCATTTACGAGAAAATATAACATAATTAGTAGTACTAAACCAATGGACTCAACTTCTGACGAATCCTTGGGAATTTCGGCTTTCCCAAAACTATGACCACAGACAAGAAATACCCAGATATCGACAGTAGCACTAAGAAAGTGATGTATGAGAACAGCTCATAGCAAACCTCAATAACTAACAGATCTCTGCTAAAGATATCATGGGTACCAACCAAAATTTTTTGTAAAAATATGTTCAATATAGGAAAGATCTCAGTTCTTTATTACAATTTAAATCGACCATACTTCTTCAGAATTCGTGTGCATTACTGGTGTTTGCAAACGTTCCGAACAAATTCTGTCTGCCGTCTTGTGGGATTGTTTGGTCCTGGAAGGTGCGGGGGGGGGGGGATAAACATATTGGGCTATCCCACAAGAGTATTCTTGATGCAGTATGCAAACCGATTTTTTGGGGAAGAGGTGAAAAGACGCAAAGAGATCTCTTTGAGTCTTTTCAACTCTTCCCTAAAAAACCGGTTGACATACTGCATCTTTTCATATCTTCCCAAAAAAATCGGTTATACTGCATCAAGAATACTCTTGTGAGATTCGAGAAGTCAGTATAATGAAACAACTCTCAATTTCCGTTAGTCATGTCCATTTATCACCCTACAGTTTAGCATATATTTCGGATTCTAAACAGATAGCTACTTAAAAATCTTTACAAGCAACGCTTTATTAATTGAGAATCCTTCCGCACACGTTTCACAATTTATCTGTTTTTCTAAATCGGTCAGCAAATTTGCTTTCAGAAACCAATCATTAATTAAAACAGTAAATTGGCACAAATACAAATGTAAAACGACGAAATTAAAAATTATTTTTTGCTGAGAAATTGTTAGATACTACTAACTACGCACAATAATACTTCCAACTGGTAACAATAACTAATACCCCCTTGACAATAATCGTATTTACCCGCTCAAGGGAAATTTATGCCTGGAATCAATCAGATAAGAGTTTCATCATTAACTGTAATTAAACTTAGCAATCTCATGAAAAGCAATAAGCTTAATCTTCCATTATTCCTGGATCACTTTGTAGATAAATACACTTCCATACATTTGCCTAAACTGTTAACGTATCTTAATCCCAGTTCTGATATTCCTTTTGTAGCTATATTTATGATGGGTAGGTAATACATAAGCCTGTGCAATAATCATTGCAGATATTCAGGTCGGATATTGACTATTCCATAACTCATCTGTAGATCTCTATCGCAAATAAACATTGCAAATCCATCATCTATACCAATAATGAAGCTTGAATATGCGTGCAATTTAACCTTCCTCGATGTAAATGATCTCAACTATATTTTGTATAGGGAAACCTAGAAATCGAGTTAACTGGTTAAGGGCTGGAGGCGCTGGAATTCCTTATTCTAAATCCATCGTTAATTATTCTAAAAATCTGTTTTCCTCAAAGGCTTGAAATGAGATTACTTGTGTGTCAATGTAAAATCCGTGACTTTACATACTTACCGTTATTCCATGGCCTTAAGAGAATTCCAAATCCAACGAATAACAATGTCTTTATTTTGTAATAATATTGGAGCTTTGCTGATAGAATAACGGGCAGGCAGGATGATAGGTAGCTACAGCCAGGAATGGGGAATTATGGGGGCTGCAATACAAAAATCGACAAATCGTAAACACAAGAGCAAATTGGTGTGAAAGTGACTTTTGGACTTACCACCACCACACGTAACCGAAAAGAGTGACATCGGCGCCATCTCCCAATCATAGAGGGGTTGTGAACATGAACTGCCATCCCCGCCACAAGCGCCGACCTTTTTTGCGGAGCCAATCTTTAGATCACAGCCGACTCGCTAAAAAGAGAAAAAAGAAAAAATATGTTCAGAAGCGTCATAAATTTTGTGAATAACAGAATCTTTGAGGACGACACGGTATAGTTCAGTATACCTATGTGATGTACATATGTACGTACATAGCTACGGAGTGGATACATAACCTAATTCTGGCCAGGATTCTGTTGATTAATTTGCACGATACATCGGGGATTATTTTTTATAAAATTGAAAAATTTACAAGGCTTTTCACCGAATTTTACCATTCATATAAAAATTTGGATCAATTTAATTTTGTAACCTGCTCTAAATTATTACTGTGATGGGGTTTAAGGGATTAAATTTTCTTGAAATTGTACAAGTGAACTCGAGGGACGGATTTTGATTTTGGATGAAATTCTATTAACTTTGTTAAGAAACATATAGGAAAATTTGATCAGTTCGTTGTCAGTCATCAGTCGCTGAAAGGTCTTTAAAATGAACATTCATTTTTAGAAATTTCAAATAAGCTTCATTGCATAAATGTTCTGCACAGGGTTAACCGAGTTTAGACTTACTTGATTTTTCAAAACTAAATTCGTGTAGATGAGCTCTTATGTAATTGTAACCTCGAATTAAGAAGAAGATTAACAACAAGTTTAAAGCACTGCAGGTTTCTCACTAATTTAAGGTTTGGGTATACCTAGCTCTGAAGCGTATCTAGAGGGGAACAGGGCTAACAGTCATTTCCCCTGAATCGTGTTATTAAAAATATATCGCCTTCAAACCAACGAAATTCAGATGATATGAATTTAAACATAAATATACTGAAAACCTAATTATCGTGTGAAGCAGTTTATTTCTCATACTTAAATATAACTCTATAAATGTCATAATCGAAATAGTGCCTGCCCCAAGAACACGGCTTTGCAAGAACTTCAAGACATATTTCCGAAGCTATAAAATAGAAATTCATATGTCTGCGTGCTGGTCCGAGTCTCTAAAATGTTTTATATTAAATCTAATAGACAAGTGACTGATTTTAAATATCGTCGGTGATGTGATACTGCACAATCGCGAGACCAGCAATATCATAACCGTGTTACTGAATAGAGTAGCAAAAGCCAATTTTGAAGTTAATGGTGACGTAGCTAAGAAACTACAACTCGTTTTAAAAATTGTATGTCTAAAATTCACAAATATGATGTCTGTCGTCAAATCCTAGGCCTCAGTAGCAATAATTTTATCATCATAATAAAATAAGAGAAGCTTAGTATTTGTGATATGTCCTGTGTGCCCTGCTTGGGGAGGAGATCACACAGCGCTTTATAATGAAAATCAATTAAAAAAACTAGAGTTGGACCAATTCGTATGGTACCCTAGATGAGTGCCCGTATGTTATCTGGTAGTGGTTTTTCGCATATATTTCTAGAACTGTTCGTCGGACAGAAAAAATGATTACAACTAATTATATAAAGATTCATATTCTGAAGAAATGTCCTGTACGTTAAAACCAAATAGGACGTATAGTTTTCGCAGTATACATAAAAATCATCAAATTTTATGTGGTAACATCAAGAAGATTGAAAGCTTCAAAGGAGAAGTAGGGTCATCAGATTATAGAAAGATCATGACGAAGTTAGATTATGCTTTCTCTAGATTAGGGAGGACTGTAGTAAGTGACGAGACACAATCAAAGGAAATCAATAGGACCAAAATTGATTTAGCTTTAGCGCTTCGGTCTCTTCAATGTAAGGCCGAAGATGATGGATCGAGAGGGATACAACAAATACTACGTACGAAATTTCAACTCTCGAAATTGACGCGTTCTCAGTCAGTGAAATATGTAGTGAACTTAATTTTAGTTTCTTTTAAAGGTCATATGCAAAATTTCAGCTCTCTAGGTTCACGCGTTCTCAAGTTATCGTGCGTACGGACAGACAGACGGACAGACAGACGGACGGATATGTAAAAATTAAAATAACTTTTACTTTTATGCATGTGTGTCTAAACCATTTTGCTCTACCATCAATATTTCTAGCTGTTACAAACGGAATAACAAACTTAGTATACCCCTTAGATGGTTTGCAGTTAGACAATTGTGATTAATAGTTATGGATGCCCCAACTTTTAACACAAAATCTGAGTTGTAGCGTTTCTAATTTTGCATTAAACTTTTCTTGTTTATATTACTGAGAAGGTAAAAAATAATTTTTTTACTTTTTAGTACATTTTATTTACAAAAGTTATTTATTTTAAAAGCTTTTTAATTTTATTTTATACTATTTAGTCATACTCTCTAAACTCGAATCTCGAAATTGGACTCTCCAAACTCGAGTAGCGAAACTCGGCTCTCAAAAATCAACTCTCGAAACTCGACTGTCGACATATATCATATGGCCCAAATTGGACAACTCCAAGGGTGGTAGCTACCACCCTCCCCCCAAAACTCCCAACACTTAATAAAATTTCACCCCATCGGAAAGCAACGTACTCTCAAGGAGTGGTAAATCACACTTTTTCTTTTATAGCACTAATTCTTTTTTTCCAAACATGCACTTTTCTTTCCATTGGATAATATTTCTTTCCATTTAAATTTTAATTTTACGCTTTATCTTTTTTTAGAAATAATTCTATTTATTTATAAATTTGAAGCTACACTTTCTCTTTTTATACCCTAGATGAAATCTAAAGTGTACACTAAGTTTGTCATTCCGTTTTTAACACCTCAAAATAATGATGGTAGTGCGAACACCGACGCATAATATTAAAAGTTATTTTGATTTTTGTATTTCTTTCCGTGCGTCTGTCCTGTTATCCATCTGTCCGTGTGCACGATAACTCGAAAACGCGTTCGCTTAGAAAGCTGAAATTTTGTACATGAACTTAAAAAAAAATATTAAATTTGAAAATGAGACAAATCGGGCAGCTCCTTCGTCGGGTTGCCATACAAAAATTTCGTTTTCCGCCATATATTTGAACACAGCCTGAGAACGCGTCAACGTTGAGAGCTGAAATTTGGTGCATGGTGTTTTTATAGTAATAGTAAATAAATTTTCAAAATAAAAGATTAAATCGGGCAACCCCTTCTTGATATTGCCATAAAAAAATTAGGAATTTTACATATACTGTAAAAGCGATCAGTCCTAGACATTTTCAATGTACCTAAAACTTCTTCAGAATACGAAATCCTATAAAATTGTTTATAATATTTTATTTCCGTCCGACGAACTGTTTATAAATATATGCGAAAAACCTCGTCAGAAATTAAACTTGGATAGATCGGTGACCATACGAAATTTATATTGGCTTCATCTAGGATATCATGAGAATTTTTCTTAGACCAACTCTAGCTTTTTCACTTGTTTACGAATTGATTTATTGCTTTAAAATTTTAAAGCACACTTTTCAGAATAACGCACTGCAAGGTTGAAAAAACCACTCTCAAAGGTTTTGATCTGGTCGCTCCAGGCACCTACGATCACTTTTTTAAAAGCTTTTTTATTATTTTATTGCTGTCTCACAAGGTTGAGAAATCGTACATGAAAAAGTGCAAAAAATTGTCATCCAGTTTAATTTGCATGATGAAAACTGTAATATGTTATTCAGTTGTGCTTCCGTCCTAAAGGATTAAATTTAATAGGGCGGGAATAATTGTATGTACTTATGTACGACCACTAGATTTGAGAAATTAAATAACGATCGTATGTACAGTGTACATACAAAATGAGAAAAGAAGAAGACACTGTTTGCCATATTGTATAGGACAATAATATATTGGTGTATTGACCTTATGGATGTGATTCGTGGGATTAGGTACCTGAGTGACAACATTTATTGAAAATTGGGTTTTGAAATTAACTTCCGCGGTAGTGACATTAGTAGTCTCGCGGTCATGCAATATCACCGACGATATATTACCTCCCAGCAGTGTTTGTTTTGATCTTTAGGGTAGGCTGCGCGATGAGTTAGAATTCATTAAGTCTGGACAGAAGAGGTCGTTGCCGCTGTAGAGGTAAATAAATTCCATTTCGGTTGGGAAAATAATTAAAGCGGCCAAGACTTTTACTGACGAGGTATCATTTTATTTTCCTACTAGCTTTATTGGATTGGAAGATGTGAAAGGGGACCGAAAAAAAGTGCAGAAGTACAGAAATTCGTAATTTACTTGAATGAAGATAAATTAACTGCATGTTGTTTAAAATTGAATATTGGTAATGACAATTCAAACTTAAGGATCGTACATTGAATTTTGAAAATAAATACCTAGATTTAAATACCAGGCATCAAAATTTACATTTTTAAAAGTAATTTTCAACACTGTAAATTGAAAATAGCAATTATTATAAATGAAAATCTCAAATTAATATTTTGGTAATTAAATATTGGAAATGAAAGTTCCAAATCATTCCCCTTTCACTATAATGTTTGGTGCAAAATATGTTAAGAATAATTATTATTTCAGTAGGAAACTTTAAGTACATTATAATGCAATAAATGTGGATTAATGTTATATTATTTATTTTCAGTTTATCTTAACGCTAAATCAGGAACAATATGTTTTGTAAATCCATAAGGTGCATAAAGAAAAATATTTGATGGTTTTCCAACACGTGAACACACAATATATAATTGCCCGTCAGAAAAGCATTGATTTTCTAGATTCAATCTGCATATTATGGTCATTGTTTGTCCTTGCGACTTATTTATGGCCATCCCAAATTCCAAATGAATGAAAAATTGTAATCGCTTGAATTGAATTGGTCCATCTCGGGTGGCAGTAAAACATTGCATCCTCAGAATTTTTTTTAATATTGTCGCTTCAATAACCTTTCCCATAATTTTTTTAATAACTTATTTCGTTCCATTGCAAAGTCTAGGTGCATTTAAGTTTCGAAGCAGAACTATGGGTGAACCAATTTTCAAACATAAGTTTTGTGGTGGACGTTCCGGTAAATCGCGTGAATTTAAGAATTCAGAGCGACAACTAACGTTTTCATTTTCATCTACCACTGTATCAATTGATTTAAACAAAATTAATTGGTCAGGAAAATTTTATTTTGAGTTGCAATTAATGGACACCTCACCACAAAATAAATTGATTTCATCCACATATATTGAACGCGGAATAACCGATAATTCTTTGTCTGAAATCACCTGACAATAAAATTGGAACGCCCCCAAATATCTTTCGTTGGCATTTAAATCTTTTATAGTTGGATTTAATACTTCCAATCTGTCATTGTCCATTAATGCCAGATAATAATGTGACATTTTTGCAGTACTTTAGCCATACCTTAGTGTTTTTTTATTTTACATACTGCATTTTTATTGGTCTGTATATTTAATGGTAGCTTTAGAGTTGAATGGTGCTATCACTATTCAATAAAGTGGCAGCGATGCCAGATGAAGCAATTGCTAATGCGACGTTACTTTGAGATCTGATTTTGGTATTGATGATCGAAATTAAAAACGTTTTAAAACTTCCACCTGTCGTGTCTAAAAGAAAAAAACATCTCCTTCTATTGCTGCAATCGGGAACATAACTCCACCATAAATGTCCTTTTGTTTGTTTGGCAATAATTCCACATTTGTCGTAACAAAACGATAACATTAAATTGTTATTCACGTTGCATGTCATTACTAACTAAGTAGGTTGCTGGTCGATTAGGTGAAAGTATTCCCAAATTTATGAGCGGTTCATTCAAGATAAGTTTGCCCAAGTCACCGATCATAACCAATTCTTCATTATACATTACTGGTCTGAATTGAAGATTTATGTTTCGATTTGATGTTCGATTTCTACGCAGTATATCTTCACTTCATTCATTGTATCCTTATATTTTACCTACAATTTATTTAAGTTTGTTGGAAAACATATTGCCATCAATATGGCGAACAATTACCGTATTTGAGCAATCGTAAATGAAAGCGCTCACATTGCTTTGTATGAACACTGTATAATCGGCATAATATATTTGCTGCAAATATTCCTTCATAAGCAGTACCAGAAATACCGCATTTGCATCACTTTCATTTTTTTGTGGTTTATGTAAAATAATGTTTGAACTTTAGAATAAAGTAACGTTCTTGCGAATTGACTTTAAATATTTTATTCTTTGAGCGCAACCTATCAGATCCTGGCATAGTTATGAACCAATTCGTTTCAAGAGGCGCACCAAAGATTATATATGTATACATATAAAGATAGTGCCTAAACTACTATCCACATAGGAAAATAGCCTCCCAGCTATTTTAAGCTTAGCTCCTTACATTTCCAATACTTATTGAAAAGGAAACATACCAATTTACACTCAACAACTCTCAGCTGAGTAATTGTTACATAGTCATCTGCAGATAGATTCATTTGAAATCATCGGACCAGGCATTTGCAGTTATCACTCACCTGAGAGATTTTGTTGGCGAATTTCAAGGATAAGATAAAAGTATAATTTTGCTAAGAAAGCTATACAAATTTGTTAACGGTCAGGAAGATAAGAAAACAAGCTTAAGTTAATTCGAAGATCTTCTTTTCGATTGTTTACTTTAGTGGAGCTTAAACAGAAGTGCTCAAAAATATCAATCAGAAAAGGACCTTAAAGGTTGGAGTGCCAGCATGTTAAACAATGCGATAAATGTCATCAGACCTATGGTAAATTTTGGAGGTTTTGAAGGAGTCCGTGTTCATTCCTATACAAAACTTGAAAGTCTTCAGATAGCAGTATCCTTATGAAATAGCTCTCAACTGGTTAATAATGGAATGGAAGCAAACCAGTCATGAAGGCAAACTTAGTATCGCTATTTTCCTAGATATGAAGAGGGCTTTTGAGACGGCCGACAAATTAAATAAGTACGGAGTAAAAAAAAGAGAATCGAATTGGTTTAGGTTTTTTCAAACGGACAGATCGCAGAGGACTAAAATTAACGAATTTATGTCAGGAGCAATAAAATGTGCCTCAGGAGTAGGTACCCCAAGGTTTTATTTTGGGATTATTGCTGTTTCTTCTTTGTAATAATTATATGGGTAATAGTCTGGACCAATATAAATTACGACCCTCGTTTGTATCGTGACAAGCTCCTTTACTTGGATGGAGAAGCCCTGGTACAAAAGCCAGTGCTTTGGTGTGTTAATGTACTGGTGAAACACCAGAACATAAAAATTTCCAAAAACGTGTATAACACTTTACACAAGACACCACATTTTCACTGTAAAACAAACTAGCGATTCCACTTCTAACTATTAGCTAAATAAAATGCTTCCACTTCTCAAACAGTAATGAAATTTATATTTCTCAAGTGCGAAATTCAAAATAAGAAATTTGGTTAGCTTCACATAAACTAGATAACATAAAAGTTAGGGAGTAATAAAAATACAATCTTAAACACAACAATTCGTTCTCACGTGAAGAGTGAAGATAAAGAATTGCATCGTCGGCTTTAATTCCACGGCGCGATGATACAATGTTGCTACGACAAATATTTCATGGCTATGGGAAAGTATTCTGATGTGATTTGTTCACCACAGGGTTCTAAATTGTAATAGGAATGTGTATCTTGTGCTTGCTCAGTTGTCCTTTTGCCTCTCTTATTTTTTATTTTTTATTTATTTTTTATATTTTTGCTTTTCTTTTCATGCTCTCCATTGTTATAATTTTATTTTTTAGTAGTTTTGATTATTATTGCTTAATGTATTTCGTTTTGTTATTTTTGTAATTTCTTTATTCCAAATTTCTTTCCTCCACTTACTTATATTTCCAAATAATTTCCTTTGTTACCCTTAAATTTCTCCTGCTCTACTAGTTTATTTTTATTTTTTTAGTTTTGTATACTTTTCTTTATATAGAATTAGTTGTAGCTCTTTTGTTATATGATACTGTCTTCTCCAAACTTACTTTTGTAGCCTAATAGTTTAAATATAAGGTAGTATATTATTAGAGTTATTCTCTGTTTACTACACTTGTTAATCGCTTATTAAATAAAATAATAAATGTGAATATTCTTTTTGATTATAACGAATTTTTATTTCTCATGCATCTTGTTTTAATTATTTTGTTTATATCGATTTTTTTATTAATGAATAAAGCCTTGGAATTTAATGCTACAGTAACCTAACTAAATAACTATAATGCTAGGGTAGAATTCAACAGCCCTTTCTAGATGATACGTTAGGTATTGTATTTGTTCAAGAAGGCATTTTTGGGATTCTCCGGTATATAGCTTATTTCAGCACACTATCCATTTGATTTTGGGTGACAAGTTTCAAGTCTTGGTTTTGGATTATCAACAGGTCCCAAATAGCGAAATTGAGTGACTTGAAAAACAAAAAAACAAAAAAACAAAAAAAAACGGAAAATTGAGCAAAACAGGAAAAAAACAATGTTTATTAAAAAGTTTAAAAAACCAGATTCATTCGAAACGAATCGGAACTTTGTACGCCCGCAGTGGACTGAAAAAAGAAAAAGGAAGAAGAAGAAGCGTTTCGTATTAGCAGAAATCCTTACACTTTTAGCTTTTGCTACGTACTGGAGAACAAATATAAGTTCGCCCCGGTAAAAAATCTTAAAGAGTAATCTCTAATTTTGTTAGGTATTTTATTAGAGGTAACAGCGTGAGTTTTAATCATTATAGGAATAGTTGGACTAGTGATTTCAATAAGTTTTGCAAATGGTTAAAAACGAATAAGATAAAGTTTAATTTTGTTCAAGAAAGAATTTTTTGGGATTCTCCGGTATACAGCAAAAGCTAAAAAATGTTCTAGTTTGTTATTTCATCACACAACCCATTAATTTTTGGTGACAAGTTTCAAGTCTTGGTTTCACTCATCAACAGGTCACAAATAGCGAAATTGTGTGATTTGAAAAATAAATGAAAAAAATTAAAAAAGAAGAAAGAAATGAAAAGTTTGAGAAAAATAGAAAAAAAAACAATTTTTTTATTTATTGAAAAATTTAAAATTTTTTAAAGAAACAGATTCATTCGAAGCGAATCGAACCTGTATACGCCACGCAGTGGGCTGAAAAATAAAGAAAAGGACGAAGAAGAAGCGTTTCGTGTCAGCAGAAAACCTTACACTCATCGGTGCAGCTTGGTTTTCTGCATGCTGCAGACGCTTGAAAATAGATCAAACTGATCTTTTCTCATATAAACTCAGAAATAAATTCTGGGTGTGAATTATATGAGGAAAAAACACTCCTATACATGCCCAGGAGGAAAATAAACAGATTACCTTTGGACTTTTTACCGGGTTAAACTTAATTTTGTCAAGAAAGAATTTTTTGGGTTTCTCCGGTATATAGCAAAAGCTAAAAAATGTTCTAATTTGTTATTTCATCACACAACCCATTAATTTTTGGTGACAAGTGTCAAGTCTTGGTTTGACTCATCAACAGGTCACAAATAGCGAAATTGTGTGATTTGAAGAACAAATGAAAAAATGAAAAAAAGAAGAAAGAAATGAAAAGTTTGAGAAAAATAGAAAAAAAACAATTTTTTTATTTATTAAAAAAATTTAAAAAATTTTAAAGAAACAGATTCATTCGAAGCGAATCGAACCTGTATACGCCACGCAGTGGGCTGAAAAATAAAGAAGAAAAGGAAGAAGAAGAAGCGTTTCGTGTCAGCGGAAAACCTTACACTCATCGGTGAATCTGTTTCTTTAAATTTTTTTTTTTAATTTTTTTTAATAAATAAAAAAATTGTTTTTTTCTATTTTTCTCAAACTTTTCATTTCTATCTTCTTTTTTCATTTTTTCATTTGTTTTTCAAATCACCCAATTTCGCTGTTTGGGACCTGTTGATGAGTCAAACCAAGACTTGAAACTTGTCACCAAAAATTAATGGTTTGTGTGATGAAATAACAAATTAGAACATTTTTTAGCTTTTGCTATATACCGGAGATTCCCAAATATTCTTTCTTGAAAAAAATTAAGTTTAACTCGGTAAAAAGTCCAAACTTAATCTGTTTATAGTTTAATGTGAAAAAACGAAAATTATGCTTATTAACTCTAATGAACGCTTAATATTACTATTCACACTGCTACTGATAGATCATTTCAATTATATCTGTAGCAAAATTGATAAAAAATATAATATTTCTGAAGAGTCAGACATAATCTTTGGATATTAAGTGCTAAAGAAGTGTAGAATTAAGCCATATTTCGAAGAATGTTCGTTAGTACTTTTTATGGCTAAAGGGAAAAATTTAACAAGACTTCAGATATTTTACGGCAGAAGGACATCAGCGAAATTAGTGCTTGACATGCCAAATGGGTGTAAAATAACGAATTGTGCTTAATATGTCAATAAATATTTTTAAACTAAAGCATAACTTGTTTCCCAGATATTTGCGTAGAAATGTAAATCTGATTAGTGATATGCACCCGGCTTAACTACGAAATAATATTAATTTCAGACTTTTGATAGAGCTTCCAGAATTCTGAATATGATTATAACTGATTTTGCTACTACCGCATAAAATTTCTTCAAAATGGAGGGCTACATTCTTATTATAAAATACATTTTCATGTTTCGATTTTTTTTAAGTAGGTATATATTAGAGTAAAACGAATTTTTATGCGGTGACGCCTTTTTTAATAGATTCGCTCTCCAAAATGCCTCGAACCAACCTAGATGTATTTATTTACATCAAATAGAATTCAAGTGACTACCATCGGGTTTTTGACACTTACAATTGTAGAAAAATTTATATACTTAGTTTAGGGTACTGTGCTGTGTGCTGCTATGTTTTACGCTTTTTGGACAAGAAATGGTAATATTTCATAAAACTAGCTTAGTTAATGAGTTAATGAATGATTCTGTTTCAAGAATGTGCCAATCAATATAACTAGCTTATCTTCCACAAGCATGAGTTAATGAATGCTTCTGTTTCAAGAGTGTGTTGTAAGCCCGGGGCGTCGTGCTTTCTTTTCCTTGAGAAGAACGCCCAGGCGGAGTCCAGCATATATCGGAGCCTTTGTCGTTCTTCTTTTTTGTATCTCTGAAATTAGTCTTTAATGTGGTTAATAAATAAAAATCACTCGATCGCGCGTTAATCTTTTGACTTTATTGTAATTAACTTTTATAATTTTTATTGTAATTAACTTCTTCAAAACTTATACACTTTTCAATGAAAATTATTTTAGACTTCACGAGACTCGACCGACTCCGATTGAGGATTTTACTAAACTCCCCGATTTGTGCCTTTGAAAATTATCATTTGCTCGCGTCTTTGCCTTATCAGCAAAATAACTTTCACACTTCGTCGCGACAACAGGATGTAATTCGACTCTTTAAAAAATGTTACCACAAGTGGAGAACGAAGAAGTAAACAAAAATTGATTACTTCTTGATAAAATTTGTATATTATACGCTGAGGAAAGAATTTTAAGTGTTCGTTGCGCACTTGAAAAAACGATACTTTGTATCGTGGGAAATGAGTTGTGAATTGCGTCGGTCAAGCACTGTCACAACCAATAAATTATGATTTGAGCTGAGTGCTGACCGAGCGCAATTACAACAAGTGTGCCAATCAATGACTTTGTTGGCACATTTATACCTCGATTTTTTTCTTATTATTATTTACTTTTACTTAAATATTTTAAATTAAAATTAACAAAACTATAAAAATAGAACCAGAGAAGAAACAAATGACTTAAAGTTACACAGGTATTCATGTCCCTGGATATTTGTCATTCATTGAATGTATTGAATCTACATAGTGCCACCTTTAGGCATGGGACCGCTGGACCCGATCCCAGAGCCCCGCGACCCATTCGGCCCCCTAGCCACTGCGCTATTAGACCAAACGATGAGAAATTCTTCAACAACTAAGATAACTATAACAAGTTATTTAAGCTGTTAGAGTTTAGCTACAGAAAGTAGACCGTGGGATTTATTCGAGAATACATACATTGGTAGAAATAATTTTCATACAAAGTAACGTATAGTGACAGTGTTTGTAGACTCAGTAGTTTTCCGTGGTATACTTTAAGTAGCTAAACTCAATTCATTTGGTAATCAACGAAAATATTTTTACTGTTCGTTCAGTAGTTGGTTAGTAAGTTCAGCAGCTGCAATATATGTATTTGTCGCAACGATAAAGAAAATATCAACGCTATTGGGTTTCTTCCATTTCGGAGCGAAATGGCTCTTAAAAGAAAGTTTCACATATTGTTTTATAAATTGTGATACTCTCCTGAGAAATTCTCTGGATATTTCCGTACGAGTGCTAAAAGCTTTATGGGGTCGTAATGTTACCCCCACTATATAGTTCGGCACGGGGACCTTTGTTACCCCCAATATATATAATTCAGCACGGGGATCTTATCACTTTTACTATCGTTAATAAATTAACTTTATTTTTTTGGTTGATAAATAAACTCCGGTGCTCTTTATAAAAAACTTTTAACATCACACAATTCTTTATTCTAAATTTCTGTCTCTTTCTTTTTTACAATCAATAAAGATTCAAAATTCCTGTTCTACTTTTTTACTGATTACACATCAGGTTTATTTCGAAAACCCGTAAAACTGCGTAAAAATATATTTTTCAAAAACATTTTTTACAAACTTGGCCTACTCTAAAATTATTTCGTACACGTAACGCATTGCTTAACGAAATAATTTTTAAACGAAAAGATTTAGTTTGTGGAGTAGTGCGAGAAAAATTGGAGGAGCGAGTAAACGCAATTGAGATGTGTCGCCACAGCTTTGGTGATTTACTACAGATCTTGAGACCTGCGCTAGCTTATCAAAGCACTATTATGCTGCGATCCTAAATTGAACTCGAAGAGAGACTTGCTATTAATATAAGGTTTATAAACACTTTCATTGATATTTTCCCCACATCTTATCTTCAAAGTGCTATCAGAGTGTTCCTTAAGAGTTTTGTTTTTGTTGTATGGGGGTGGTCTCATTTGTACTTCCTGTATTAAATTAATGCTTCATTGTTTATATCTTCCTCTAACACTATCGTTGCAGCAGATATTTAAAACAAAATGCGGACGTTTTTTCCTAGCTCTACAACGTCTCCCAAAATAATGGCCATCAAGCGGCGACAAAAATGTCACCGGTGCTGGCGCATTCATATAAACGTCGCCCAAATTTGGCTTACCGGAGGAACCAAAAAGTCATATTCTTATCATGTCATATGCGCGATAGGTATATGCACGGACCGAGGGATCTGCTATTTCATGTGGCACCAATTTTGATTTCAGAAAGTATGCTCACACTGTCAATGTTACCAGCTGTCGTAGTCTACCGCTATATTTAAATTTTTTGTGTATTTTTTTATATGCTCCATGTCAGTGGGATTTACCCAACTTACGACACAAGTATTTGGAACTATTTTTGTTATTAAATTTTAGTTATGAGTTAAAAGAAATGTTTTTACAAGGCTATTTGGTAGGACAGGTTTGATTACCTTCTTCATATACCATTGAACCTCAGGAAATTTCTCGTTACCAACCGTTACAGTTCAGTGGGAAATAATGTTCTCACGTAAAAAAACTATAATATAAAAGTGGTGCCATTTGCTTTTATGAATTTTCGGTTCTACTAGCAGTCCATATACATATATGTACATGTCAGTGATGTTAACATTATCTACGAAATTATTACTCTTGATAACCGAAAGTATTTTAGAAAATAATTTCTGTCAGGGGCAAGGGCGTAGCTGGGTAGGGGCACGGGTGGGAACGGCCCATCCCAGGAAACCCGAACGGCACCGGTTCGCCAGGTTTTGCCGTTGAGAAGGCTCCTGCAGGACTTATCTTCTAAAAATAGAGGTAGTTTCTTGAAAATTCCTCAAATTTCTTGTAAATATCATGACAAATTTCTTAAATTCATCAGTAATTATAAAAAAAATCTTAAAAATTGATATCACTCTTGGAAGCTGAAGCGATGGTCATGGAAACATGCTTAAATTAAAAAATTATGAGATGAATGCTGAAAATTTGAGAAAAAATATTAAAGATGAATATAAACATTTTAAAGTGGCAATATTACGAGTACTCTCAGTGAGCTCCGACGACAGCGAGAGAAGTTTTTCTGCTATGAGGCGGACAAAAACGTAGCTTAGAAGCACAACTCTTCAAGAACGATTCTCTCGGATGTCAATTCTCAATAATGTTACAGAAAAAATTACAGCTGAATAGGTATTGAGCTGATTTGCAGAAAAGATAGAAAACTAAAGCTTATTCAAATGGTTTTTGGCAATTTCAAGAAAGTTTGATTTAAATTAACGCGAAAAGTATTAAAATAATAGTTGCATTCCCTTCCAGTAGCATGATTATAATGATATTAATTTAGAAATGAAGGATGGTGACGAATTCAAATTAAACGATAATGCACCGAGATACATTTTTACAGAAAATAAATCCTGTACCATGTGTATCGAGGAAAATTAGGTGCGATTTTGAGCTTAGCAGACATTTCTTGCACGTAAAAAAACAAATTGTTTCGTCTTATTCAAACTGAATATGAAAAATGTAGATTAATATTAGTAAATATATTTTCTAAATTATCTCTGATTATGATAACAGAAAATGAGAAAATGTTTTGTAGGTATATATTACTCGTATGTTGACTTCTTGTAAAATGTTCTTCTTGGTACCAAATTAGTTTCATTGTGCGATAACTTTCTTATCGTAAGAAGAATTTTTCTCAATACCAGAAGTGTTTCTGTATATCTTAATTAAATTTATCTTCTATTAGGTCTTCGGTTTTATTGCCGTTCAAAGGAGTTTTCTTCTTTATGTGAAAGTTTTGTCACTCCAGTAGATATCGTAATGCCAGTAGATAAAAACAAATCACATGTATTTTATATTCGATCTAAATGAAATCCAGTCAAATGTATAGGCGGTATTTATTTAACAATGAACTCTTGCTCGGAATCAAACAACGGTAATCAATAAAATAGTTTGCTGATGTAAGGAAACCGGGCGTTAACACTGATTCACGTTTTAGAAACTTTTACACATTTTTTTAAAAACGATACTTGATTGAAGAATATTCTTTTTCAATTTTTGTGTCAAGCTGGCCCTTACTAAGCCCACCCCACAACAAAACCCTAGCTACGCCCATGGTCAGGGGGCCCCAATATTATAAAGTGCCCAGGGCCCCCACTTGGCTAAAGATGGCCATGATTCTACACAGATCTGAGTTCGATAATCGATAGGTTTACAGACCAATATGTCTATTCATACTCCAACAACTAAGCTGATCAAGAATTTACTATCCGAAAAGTCTTCTTTTTGTTCCTGTGAAATAAGTTATTGAACACGTAGCTATGGGGAAAACTGGAATGTGAAAATTGTGGAAGGCAGACCTTCTATCACAAGGAGCAAACTATCGGGGGCTTTTGAAATTAATACAATAATCAGTGATTTTAATATTGATATTTATGTCAGGGTCACATTAAGCAAGAGTTTCTGTCACAATTGGGTAACACTGGGTTATGTGTCACTAACTCAAACTCGACTAGGTGTCATATTAATGGGTCAAGTTTGCTCGATATAATTAGCATAAATCGAGTAGATTTAATTAGTATAATCAAACTGAAGTCGCCCTACCTGGTATTAGATGTCAGGATACGCTGTCCACTTTTTTGGACTTTCAGGTCACTCGATCCACTATATGGCAATTCACACTTACAAATCTAAATGTAGTCAGCATGGAAAATTTGAATTAAGCTGTAGTAGCGGTAGATTGGACTGTTTTTATTCCATATCCGATGTCAATGACCAAATAGAATACTAAAACAATGTAAATTCTATTTTTTTTTTTTTAGAATACGTTCCAGTTCGTTCTTGTGCAAATCGTTTTTATTCACCTTGGCTAGAATTAGAGAATTAATAATGGAGCGCGACTTCGCCTATAATACTTGAAAATCATATAGTAGATTGGAACTAAGGAACAAGACTTTGTAAGATCTTTCGACAGCTAATCCTAGTCACAGTCACCAATTTTCATTTACAAGCAATTCTATTGATGAAGTTATTTTTGGTATTAAGTCTCTTAAATCAAATGCCTTTGGAATTAGCCATAAAGATTTGCAATTTTTTAAGCACATTTTTCCTTTCATAATAAGACCCATATTGCATATCATTAACACCAATATTACTACATCTTGTTTCCGCTTACAATGGAAAAGTTCAAAAATACTTCTAATTAAAAAAAAGAAGGGCTAGAACCGTCCTGTCTGCAAGATTACAGGCCTATTAGCATTCTTCTGTGTTTTTTAAAATATTAGAACGTCTTCTTTATTATAAAATTAAAATTTATATTGCGGAATTGATGCGGATGAAGTTTTTCTCCCTCCTGCTGTTGATAGCACGACTACTAAATATTTTTAAATTTAAGCAAGACCTAGCTTGAATCAGTAAGGGGCGGCTGAGAATAAACATTTCTTAAATCCTTCGAAATCCCAGAGTATTGTTCTTGTTCTTTATAATCGACAAGTCGATACGTCCTTTTAACATTTCTGTTTTTGGATAACATCCTCAATGAATAAACGAAACTAGTGAAAAGTTTGGAGATGCTTATAGACCCTAGATTATCCTGGCATAAGTATGTTGATACGAAGGTTTTAAAAGTTTACCAAGCATTAAGAAATTTGTGGCGTCATGTTAGGTAAACACCATGCCGATTCCGTGAACGTCTGGTCAGAGTGTTGCTTGTTCCAATAATGCAATAATTTTGATTCCTCATGTAGACGAAAGCTCAATGCCGCATTTAATGCCGGTGCACGATATTCTGTCTACGGAGATGTGATCACATATCTGTCTTTTCGAGACATTGTTTTGGTTGTGATTTGAATAGTAATATAATTTTAGGACATGCGTAATGGTGTATAAACCTTTAACTAAGTTGGCTCTAGACTAGTCACAGATTATGTTGAGTATCTGTCATCTCTTTTAGTCCCATTACTAAAGATTTTACACCCTGTTTAGCACTCGCGCCTTTTTTGAGTTTGACCTCTCAACTGTGCTTTAAAAAAGAAAAGAAAAAGGGATTAATGAGTAAATAATTTATTTGTAATACGTATTGAGAAAATTCATTTTATTTCTTTGATGTGTTATTAAGAATTTACGCTGTATGTATTAACTAGAGATTTAGCATTTATCATCAAATTAATTTTTAAGTGCTCACTTTAAATTGAGCTTATTAAATTTCAATTCGACTGCGTACGGTCTCTTAAAATTCTGAAGATTGATTATTTAGGAAAATCAATTATGCATACTTTTTTTCTAAAAATAACATATTTACCCAGCTGTAAAATTAAATAAATGTAAAATTATGCACGGTGTATGGAGCAAGGCAGAGAGCGATATAAACATGTACCAAAAAAAAAATTAAAATTCACATTGAAAAGCCTTGCGTAAAGTTAAAAATAACAAGTAAATGGAACGCTTTCAACAAAATAGTTTTGCTTATGTATCTCATTTTTTGTTTTTTTTAGAAAAAACGTATAAAAAATATAAGAATTTCTTTTCAAACGAGAATAAACCCAAAAAAACATTTGTATTTTCACCTGACATTTTCCCTGAACGCACATGTTAAAGCTTTCTGGCCGACATCGTGTACCATCTTGAACTCTACTCACCACCTGGACAATAACGCTTGGCTCATCAGAAGGTTCCAACTCGCCACCCTTAACATCTATAGTTGATTTATCGTCTTGTAAATGAGCTGGCCTCCCCCTGAAAAACAAAAAGATGAAGAAGAAGAAAATGGAACAATAAAACCGGATATTCATATTAAGGGTGGGTGCATCCCTAAAAATTCCCTTAATTATTTATTCGGACAGATTTTCATGAATATCTGATGAGGCCATAAATATTATTCACCCATTTATCATGTAGGAAATTGTGGTGAAGGAATGGTATAGTTAAAAAGGTGGCTGGTGGTGCAGAAGACGTTTCTGCCAAGAATGATGTACTTGTTTTGTGGGTTGTGTTCATTTATGCAACCTGATATTATACATAGAAGGTAAGAGGAAGCTTTAAAGTGTTTTATGTGCTCTGTTTTACCACCATCTCAGAGGAAAAGACGTTTGCGATACGAAGGTTGTAGAGGTATAAATTCAATACATGAAAACCAGTGTTTTAACCGTAATATGTTTACATTTACGCCACGATCACTGCCTAGAGAGATTTGCATGTGTTCAATTTGAGTCATTCCAAGGAATAGTGAGAATACAGCAGCAACTACAACTACTCCAAGTTTCATAAGATCAATACCGGTGGTGAAATATTAATTCCCCAATTGAATATTTCATTCGTGCACCGTTTTTGGACATCAAAGGAGTCATGTGGAGTTATTGCAGGTTTCGGGCCTGGCAGGCAGTTAGGCACCCAAGAATATGAACTTTAGAAAAATGTGAGTGGTTTTCAATAGAGATGCTAAGCTCCTGCCTTATAGTTGTGATAGAGTATATTCATACACGACATGAAATATTTGGAATAATTTCTAGAGTTCTGAAAATGGGCCTGGATGATAACTAACAACATACATTTATACTATAAACGGTGTTGTGCGGATATAATTGGTGACGTAAATACATCGCATCTTACCTGCAAGTTAAGGTACAGGTTCTCACATTATCTTAATGCGGTACCTAAATATTAAATATGGTTCCAGTTCTATCGTACGAAGTGAATACTTCCTCCCTTACAACCATTCGGCGCATGCCAAATTCTCAGCTGGTGAGCAACACCACCATCACAATATCGGAAACTTGTTGACCAACCTGACCATGATGATCAAACCAATATTTTTTGCTAGTTTTTTTCTTCTGAAAATGTTAAATAATGTGCGTTTGTATGGACTTTAAATATTTGTGTGCAAAAAATACTTCGAGCTCATCCTACAAATCACTTTTAGTGGGCCATGTGTCATCCATGTACATCACTAGAGTTGAATTTTAGTGTTGTTTTACTCGAAACTATATTTATGACACCTTAAAAAATAAAACAACAAATGTTTATTAGACTTCTAAGAATTAGTGATTACGAATCAAATAAAAGTAAAATTACTCTTTAGGATTTTTTTCCGGGGTAAACTTATATTTGTTCAAGAAGGAATTTATTTGGATTCTCCGGTATATAGCAAAAGCTAAAAAATGTTTTTAATTTGTTATTTCATCACACAACCCATTATATTTTTGGTGACAAGTTTCAAGTCATGAATTTGACTCATCAACAGGTCCCAAATAGCCAAATTGAGTGACTTGAAAAAACAAATGAAAAAATAGAATAAAGAACAGAAATGAAAATATGAAAAAAAAAAATGAGAAAAATAAACAAAAAATTATTTAAAAAATTTAAAAAACCAGATTCATTCGAAACGAATCGAATCTGTATACGCCCGCAGCGGGCTTCATAAACAGCAGGCAGAAAAGCAAGCTGTACCGAAGAGTGTAAGCTTTTCTGCTAACACGAAACGGTTCTTCGTCTTTCTTTTCCTTTGTTTTTTATTCAGCCCACTGCGGGAGTATACACGTTCGATTCGTTTGGAATGAATCTGGTTTTATAAATTTTTTTAATTTTTTTAATAATCTTTTTTTCTACTTCACTAAATTTTTGTTTTTCATTTTTTCATTGCTTTTCTTTATTCTATATTTTCATTTGTTTTTCAAGTCACTCAATTTCGCTATTTGGGACCTGTTGATGAATCAAATTCAAGACTTGAAACTTGTCACCAGAAATATAATTGGTTGTGTGATGAAATAACAAAATAAAAACATTTTTAGCTTTTGCTATATACCGGAGAATCTAAATAAATTCCTTCTTGAATAAATATGACTATGAATCGTGACTTATTAGAAAAAGAAGACTGACAAACTGTCTTTCCATGATGTTAAAAAAAACGGATATCGATACCTAGAAAAGAGTTATAGAAATTATGCTTTTTCATACATCAATTTCCTATTCATTTAAATGGTGGAAGCTTGGTAAACTCATCAAGCCATATCGACCTCAAAGTATCCAGATCAGAATTATTTCAAAACAAAACCTAAGGCAATAGGCAGAACAAGATTGGGACGCAAAATGCCCAATAAAAACAGCTTTTACCATGGTTACACATTTTCCTTCTGCAAATCCAGAGTTTGATTACACCTGGATAAGACTAGAACTTCACAGGCACAACATGTACTTTTATTTCCTTTATCGCAGTCCAAATATGTCTGAAGATGATCCGCATTTGACAATACCTCTAACAATATTGATCATTTACTTAATATATCCCTTCTCCCGAAATCGTCTTCGCAGGTGAATTTAATGACCATAAAATACCGTGGCTCAGGCATTCTTCTAACATGAAACCTGTGAGCCGATTCGTTGAATATTTCTGTCAATCTTCCAGTTTGAAACAATCCAACGCGAATTCCTGCTGCAGCTGGAAATAGAGCTAATTTACTAGATTTGTTTCAAACATCTCATCCCGACAAATATCCTATCTCTGTCGGTCCCCTCGGTAATTCAGACCACTGTTTAATCACGGCTCAATTTACAACCTCAGACCTGTACCGCCCAGTGGCGTGGCGTCTGTGCAAGCAAGGGAAGCATTCCTTCCCTCGGGTTTTCCGGTTTAATTTAATTAAAGCAAATTAAAAATAATAATAATAAAAAATATTTTCCCTAAAGGCTTTTTATTCGTCCTTCGCTGTAAACTATCAAAGAGAAGCAATAACAAAACCATTCCCATTTGAACAAAATAACCAAACTAATCAAACAACATGCCAGGAAAACTACAGTATTCGAACACGTATGGACTTTGTCTATGATATCACAAGCGACACCAATGCTTGGAGGAGGTGGATTTTTTTTGCTTGCATGAACAATCTAACATCCAACTAAATGTATGGCATTCGAACTCGTATCAAATCTACCTATGACGACACACAAATCTGTTGCTCGTTCGCCACTTATAGTGTAGCTACTCAGGTTCTAAGCCTGAGGTATGCAATTGAAAAAATGCTTCTATAGGACGTACAAATACTGTTTTACCGGTAGCATGTATAAGGTTGATTTTACTCATATGAATAGTTTTTCTTGTGATAGATCAACGCTGTATTTGTTTCAACCGCAGGTGTTTTTTATTTGTACTTCCATCAATTGCATGTCGATGAGGAAGCATTTCGGGTGTGTGGCAGGCAAAATATATTCAAGTCGCGCAGGCGAGAGGAAATAGTAAATTCTTGAGGGGAATTTCAAGTTGGACAAGGGAACATTACTTTAGAGTAAGTACAGTCGGAATCAAATAAGCAAATGAGCAATTATTGAAATTTAAGTTTAACTTATTAAAAACTTATTTATCGCCAATATGCGAGAATCTCGATTCTACGTTTGTGGGTATTTTGATCTGCCGTACTCATATGTAACTCAGAAAAATCAAATTTATATTATGCTATGCTGTAAAAATCTTATTTATATATGTTTACTAATGTATAAGATATTCCCGATGCTCGTTTTCAGTGATGAGCTCAAATACTGGAAAAACGTTTACTCCTAAAATTGCTACATCTCAAAAGATTAGTTTCTTTGTTTCATGAAGGCTATGAATAATACTTTCTGTCTCGTAATACACTCTATTATAAACGAATTTGAAATTTTCCATTTTAGTATTTTGCAAATCCCCTGAAATTTCATTTACAGAGCTCAAATGCCGTTACTACTAGACAACTTACCGAGTACCTTAAAACGGTTTTGAGTATCTCTCCATATTCAGAAAAATATTTATTATTGCTTTCGTGTTCGTCAAAATGGAAAATTTCGAATTTGTTTAAAGTTTTGATTGAAAGAGAATGTAAAATTGCGACCTGACTATATGGATTTCTTTAATTCCTTGTATTTTTATTTCAAAGTATGGACCAAAACACTGCAATTCATGCCTACTCTCACTTCCTCGATGGTTGGTGAATAGGCAACTAAGACCCTGCTGACACCATGACCAGAGCTGACCTTTGGTCTCCCCTAGAGTAGTTAAACTAAATCTATCACTTTTACGAGCTCGATTATTGCCGCTCGGATTAGCTTGCAAACCTTATTTGGAGAGATGTTTCTCCAATGGTTTTCAACCTTAAAGTTGCAAGCGCAGGGCTCTCACATGTATGATATTTCGTCGCTTCATCTTCTTCTACGCATAGTCGACGCAGTGTACTATTGCAGTTGCCTATTTTCTTCAAAAATTTATTCCTGGAGCTATTGAGAGGGGTAAAGATAATTTATTGTTGTTCACGGTTCACGGAAATGCTAACAAAATCTGGAGTGAATCGATTTGTAAAAAATTGAATTGTACACATGTTATATAAAAGAATTCGCTTTGATTATCTAAGTTGGGTAAGCAGAGTTAAAAGGGTTCACAGGGGCACCCCTCAAGGATGTATTCCAGCACCTGCTCATCACGGTCGACCTCTTGCTGACACTCACCCGGATGGGGTACAAAGTAGTATGTTACGCGGACGACTTGACAATTTTAGTCACCGGAAGCGATGGACCTGTTCTCTGTGGCCTGGTGCAAGGCGCGCTCCAACTAGTCATGCGCTGAGCCACGGACTGCGGACTGAGCATCAACCTACGGAAAACTGACCTTTGCCTCTTCACCATGAAAAGGAATATCCCCAGTTTGAACCTGCCCTTGATTGGCTCAACGCGCTTGGAGTTAAAGGATAGGGGGAAATACCTAGATATTCTTTTAGATAAAAAGTTAAACTGGCAACCACACCTCGAAGACAGAACGATCAAGTCCCTTAGAGTTTTCGCAGTGTACGGCAGAGCGGTCGGGAAGAAGTGGGGCTCAAGCCTAGGATGATCCTGTGGATATACACTAGCGTCATTAGAACCATGTTAACCTACGGTTTAGTAGTGTGGTAGAAAGCAATAGACTTCTCCAATCATCGCAAGGTATTGGGGAACATTCAAAGGCTGTGCCTTCTCAGCGCTATCGGCGCTATTAAATCAACTAGCACTCTGACTCTGGAGGTTATCGTCAACATACACCCGGTGCAAATATGTATTAAGCAGAGGGCAGTGACCACAGCACTAAGACTACATCTTCACCACGCCTGGCTTTATACAGGAACAAGAGTTCCACATGAATCCATTTATGAGTTCGTGCAGTCTATCGCACTTGGCATTGACAGGGACAGCGACCACATCCTCGAGATCATGCTGGAAAGCAATTTTGACTCTAAAATTCCATCCAGGGCTGAATAGAAATCACTTTTCGAGCTTCAATCATTAACAAAGCCAATTATAATATACACTGATGGCTTCACGACTGATGAGGGCACTGGAGCGGGAGGTTTCTGTGAGGAGCCTAAAATTAAATTCGCCATGCACCTTGAAAACTATGCTACGGATTTCCAGGCAGAATTGAAGCCTATTCTTGAAGTAGGAAGAAGCCTCCTTAACTCACGCACTGAGAATAAAGGGGTGGCCATCTTTTCAGACAGCCAAGCAGCTGTCAAAGCTTTCTCTACACGTTTTATAGCCTACTAACTATTAATGGAGTGCAAAACAACCCTGGACTCTCTTTCTCCGAATAACAGATTGATAGTGTAGTGGGTGCTGGGGCACAGCAACATCAGCGGGAACTAAAATATGGACGAGATTGGGGATTGCACCAAAATACCTCAATCATTTCAAGCTGGGCTGACCGCCAATACAGCCGCCATAGGGTAGAAGAACCCTCGGGTAGAACAACAAAGGAAGTGTGGGGTAAACCAAGCCCGAATCAAACGACTAAGCTCCTAGGACTTAACAAGCCGACCCTGAAAACTCTGGTGTCCATTTTCACTGGGCCCTTCTCCCTCAGGGACCACCTGCACAGGATGAGACTTGTTGATGATCCTACATGCAGCTGTTGCGGAGAAGATTCCTAAACCGAGACCCACTTTCTGTCTCACTTCCCGGCACTCTCAGAAATACGTTACAGAATTCTTGGCTCATACCTGCTATCCGAGTTGCACGATGCCGGCAAGGTGGGTTGGGGGACAATACTGAAAATTATAGGAGCGTCCGGTTGGGATCCATGAGCAATCGCTGATGGGTCTGGAGGGTGAACAATGGGCCTTGACTTGACCTACGTTCGAGAGACCCCTCGGGGTTCCAAACCTATGTTTCAATCAATCAATCAATCAGAGATAATTTATAAGATGCACTGCAATAACTTTTGAGCGCATGGTTATTTATGGATTTTCTAAAATCATAATCTGAGTGCTTCCCTCGCACAAGGTCCACGTGGTGCCACTGGCGCCGCACTACTTCTCCGCCCTGCTTGACCATGTACATCTACAATTAGGCTTATCTGGAAAGATTCTGGTTGCGATTCTGTTTTGCTCCGAGATATGTTGATGAATGAACATTAGAAACTTCCGTATCATACTAATTCATCTTGGCATGCATGAATAAATTCCTTATTCCTACAGCTGTGCTCAACAACAGCAAAACCGCTCTTGGTTTAACGAAAAGTCCAACCACGCAATAAAAGCGAAGCAGTCTGAAAGAGGTCTATAAGGCGAAACTCCTGCAATTCCATTCTTCAGGAAGAAGAATTCCTTTTAGAGGTCTTTCGTGAAAACCATCAGGAATAACGTCACCAGTTCCTCGACAGAAATTATTCCAACTGCTTGGAAACTAGCTCATGTTTAGCCCATTCCCAAAAAAATGAGAGGGTAGTAACTCCTCAAAGTATCGACTAATTGCAATTACTTCGATTCTATCAAAGGATTTTGAATGTATCATTGACCTCAAATTAATGAAGTCTGTAGAAACCAATCAACTAATCAAAGATCGCCAAAATGGTTTCCAGTCTGAACGCTCATGGGGAGACTTGCTGACTTTTCTTACGAAACGTTGGAGCCGTAGTCACCAGAATTTTGGTGAGTCCAAAATCGTAGCGCTGAATATTTAAATGATTTTTAATAGTCTGCCATCCTGATCTTTTAGAGAAATTGGGAGCATTTGGTATTTCCCTCTTCTATCATGGATTGACAGTTTTCTGCCTGGTCGCCTAGTTCGCGTTGTATTAGATGGATGTACATCTAAACCTCTCCCTATAATTGCCAGTGTGCCATGGGGCTCTGTTATCTCTCCGTCTCTCTTCCTAATTTTCATTAATTATCTGGTTTCCCTGATTTTCAATCCCATCCATAACTTTGTGCATAACATTACCCATGATATTGTTTACTCCTTTGATACTCTTGTGAACTCCAGAGGGAATGCCGCATATATCAAACGGGATTGAATGACTAGATCATTGAACAACGTTCATAACAGTATCTTTGCTTGAAGCAAAGCGAATTGAATCGAATTCAATGCATCTAACACCTAAAACTGGTTCGGCTCTATAAAACAAGATCAGCACTTAAGGCTGAATGCCAGAAAATAAAGCTCTCGGTTCCGAGCTTCCAAAATTTTGATTATGTAGTAGTAACGTGAGCTTTCTTCTAATCACATATCACATTATCAATGCTTACCAATAATTCCTATAAAGTGCTATTCAAAATTACATACATATAAACAAAACCGAGAATTTGCTTGGACTAGAGGATCGTGTCGTCACTACGAGAAGATTTTGGAAATTTAAATGAATAAATCATTCACTTTTTATCAAGAGAGAAGTTTACAAATTGCTTTTTATAAAATAAACTACTCAGGGGATTTATCCGGTATTTGGGCTACTGAATAAAATTATCTCAATCTTCATTCTCATGTTTCAATTTTAATGTTATAAAAGTTTTTGTAACATTACAAATTTTAACAAATTTGAAAAAAACAGCTCCGGTGTCATTTACAAACATCTTTGGAAAACCTGTGTATGAAAAATAATAAAAATTGGTATGTACATGAAAAAGTATTTGGGGGGGAGAGAAAAATAACACTGTTTTTTGAGGTTTTTGATTTTCTAAACAAAAACCAACATCTTTTTCAAAAATCTAAGCCCGGTGGCATTTGGAATGAACAGTTTCTGATGTTTTGCCGAAGGTTTTAAATCAATATCATAAAAATTGTGGTAAATAAGAAGGGGGAACAAAATGCTTGCAAATTTGTGCAGCACTTCATGTCCGACTCATCGTCAATAAGCATTCTCGACATTAATATTTCCAGTAAATTAAACTGGACTGATCACATCTCTGTTGCCACAGAGGCATCGTAATGTCTTAGATTTCTGAAAAGGAGGAGAAATATTTTAGCCGTCAAATCTAGCGACTATCTAAAGGTCGTCCTATTTCAGACCTACAATGGAATAAAATTCTTATATCTGTGCCGGGGCGGTTTGGCAATAACTTACCATATCGACTCAATTTGCGAAGATTTAAGAGTGACGTATATCAGCATCTCAATGGCTCCACCATTCTCCACATGCCCCTAATTTTTTCCCTATCTCCATTCTGCCATGCTGTTCTTTGCATCATAGGGTAAGGTAAGGTAAGGTAAGCTTGACTTAATAATTAAAAAAAAATCATTGATTTTATTGACTATCTCTTTAGTTGTGACATTATTTTGATTTCCGGCCACTCATTATTTTTGGTTGCAGACCTAAACTCTTCTAGCTTTTTTTAGTCAAAGCACGGAATTAATTTTTTCTCATTACATCAAAGCTTAGATTATATAGGGAAAAGGGTAAGCTATGTTACGTAAAATTCGTGTAGGTGTGATAAAATTTTTTTGTTTTAGAGTTGGGGGAAATGACAAGAAGGTTACATGTTTTGTTGTTGTTAGTTCGATATTTGTGACAAGTCCGGTGTTGTTTTAGTGATTATGTGAGTGAAAACGTAATTAAAAGTTATTATTACTTTTGTAATAATGAGAACATGTAGTAAAATATTTGTTTTGTGACAGAGATTTAATATAATCGAGACTCTGCAGTTTTTATTATGGTGTTTACGTGCACTGTGCTGTGCTGCAGAACAACCGGAGATATTGCCGTACGAAGTCGTTTTCAGGCAAGTTTAATTGTTTCAATAATATATAGCGTTTTAAATAAATTATAATTGAAATTGTTGTAAAAATAAACAGCCGTGGTAAAAAAATTTAACATTTTTCAATGACGGTTTGTTTTCTTACAACTGAATTGTCTTCGGATGTATGTATGTGAAAAAATATTACCGGAAAATAAGTGAGGCACTGGGAATATATAAAAACTTCTTCAAAACTTGATTAAGTTTCAAATACGAAATTATGAGCCCGTGCACACATTTAAGTAAATATCAATCGCATCGCATATTAAGGATTTATAGTGAAAAACTTTGCTTTTACGAGTTGATTTTTTTCTTCATTTCCGCCAGTCATTTCATATGGATATAACATAAATAATGCACCAAAAAAGCCACATAATAGCAAATCAGCACGATTCAAGCTTTTAATAGGGGATGATTAGGAATTTCTCTGATTATCACAAACAATAAATTTTTCAAATTTTTCTAATATTGATTCCAGTCGAATCTGACATTCTTCAAACCAAAATCCAGAAAAACAACGTCCACACAAGCATCCCATTTTAATAAAAATATAATTTTCGTATAGCACGTTTCATCCATTCAATAACTGAACACAAAGATTGTATTTTCAATAGGAAGTTTTTCCAACATAATTTGTCTTTTTTTTTAAACCTAAGGAGCGACATATTCCAACATAATTCCGCTTAATACTCCACAAAAGTGATTTCTGCAGGATTCAGCTAAATCCATAGGAAAATAATTCTAACAAAAGTCAAATATTTGAGAGAATCGAATAAGATGCTAACCCCTGGGTTTACCTGCGTTGAATTTCTAGTAGTCTAGCGGGAAGTGGAAAATCTATTGATTTTGCGGCACAAGTATTTCTCCTAAATAAAGCTTAATTTAAAGGGGAGTTCTTCGTCTTAAATTTCAGCATGACTATATGGATTTCTTTAATTCCTTGTATTTTTATTTCAAAGTATGGACCAAAACACTGCAATTCATGCCTACTCTCACTTCCTCGATGGTTGGTGAATAGGCAACTAAGACCCTGCTGACACCATGACCAGAGCTGACCTTTGGTCTCCCCTAGAGTAGTTAAACTAAATCTATCACTTTTACGAGCTCGATTATTGCCGCTCGGATTAGCTTGCAAACCTTATTTGGAGAGATGTTTCTCCAATGGTTTTCAACCTTAAAGTTGCAAGCGCAGGGCTCTCACATGTATGATATTTCGTCGCTTCATCTTCTTCTACGCATAGTCGACGCAGTGTACTATTGCAGTTGCCTATTTTCTTCAAAAATTTATTCCTGGAGCTATTGAGAGGGGTAAAGATAATTTATTGTTGTTCACGGTTCACGGAAATGCTAACAAAATCTGGAGTGAATCGATTTGTAAAAAATTGAATTGTACACATGTTATATAAAAGAATTCGCTTTGATTATCTAAGTTGGGTAAGCAGAGTTAAAAGGGTTCACAGGGGCACCCCTCAAGGATGTATTCCAGGACCTGCTCATCACGGTCGACCTCTTGCTGACACTCACCCGGATGGGGTACAAAGTAGTATGTTACGCGGACGACTTGACAATTTTAGTCACCGGAAGCGATGGACCTGTTCTCTGTGGCCTGGTGCAAGGCGCGCTCCAACTAGTCATGCGCTGAGCCACGGACTGCGGACTGAGCATCAACCTACGGAAAACTGACCTTTGCCTCTTCACCATGAAAAGGAATATCCCCAGTTTGAACCTGCCCTTGATTGGCTCAACGCGCTTGGAGTTAAAGGATAGGGGGAAATACCTAGATATTCTTTTAGATAAAAAGTTAAACTGGCAACCACACCTCGAAGACAGAACGATCAAGTCCCTTAGAGTTTTCGCAGTGTACGGCAGAGCGGTCGGGAAGAAGTGGGGCTCAAGCCTAGGATGATCCTGTGGATATACACTAGCGTCATTAGAACCATGTTAACCTACGGTTTAGTAGTGTGGTAGAAAGCAATAGACTTCTCCAATCATCGCAAGGTATTGGGGAACATTCAAAGGCTGTGCCTTCTCAGCGCTATCGGCGCTATTAAATCAACTAGCACTCTGACTCTGGAGGTTATCGTCAACATACACCCGGTGCAAATATGTATTAAGCAGAGGGCAGTGACCACAGCACTAAGACTACATCTTCACCACGCCTGGCTTTATACAGGAACAAGAGTTCCACATGAATCCATTTATGAGTTCGTGCAGTCTATCGCACTTGGCATTGACAGGGACAGCGACCACATCCTCGAGATCATGCTGGAAAGCAATTTTGACTCTAAAATTCCATCCAGGGCTGAATAGAAATCACTTTTCGAGCTTCAATCATTAACAAAGCCAATTATAATATACACTGATGGCTTCACGACTGATGAGGGCACTGGAGCGGGAGGTTTCTGTGAGGAGCCTAAAATTAAATTCGCCATGCACCTTGAAAACTATGCTACGGATTTCCAGGCAGAATTGAAGCCTATTCTTGAAGTAGGAAGAAGCCTCCTTAACTCACGCACTGAGAATAAAGGGGTGGCCATCTTTTCAGACAGCCAAGCAGCTGTCAAAGCTTTCTCTACACGTTTTATAGCCTACTAACTATTAATGGAGTGCAAAACAACCCTGGACTCTCTTTCTCCGAATAACAGATTGATAGTGTAGTGGGTGCTGGGGCACAGCAACATCAGCGGGAACTAAAATATGGACGAGATTGGGGATTGCACCAAAATACCTCAATCATTTCAAGCTGGGCTGACCGCCAATACAGCCGCCATAGGGTAGAAGAACCCTCGGGTAGAACAACAAAGGAAGTGTGGGGTAAACCAAGCCCGAATCAAACGACTAAGCTCCTAGGACTTAACAAGCCGACCCTGAAAACTCTGGTGTCCATTTTCACTGGGCCCTTCTCCCTCAGGGACCACCTGCACAGGATGAGACTTGTTGATGATCCTACATGCAGCTGTTGCGGAGAAGATTCCTAAACCGAGACCCACTTTCTGTCTCACTTCCCGGCACTCTCAGAAATACGTTACAGAATTCTTGGCTCATACCTGCTATCCGAGTTGCACGATGCCGGCAAGGTGGGTTGGGGGACAATACTGAAAATTATAGGAGCGTCCGGTTGGGATCCATGAGCAATCGCTGATGGGTCTGGAGGGTGAACAATGGGCCTTGACTTGACCTACGTTCGAGAGACCCCTCGGGGTTCCAAACCTATGTTTCAATCAATCAATCAATCAGAGATAATTTATAAGATGCACTGCAATAACTTTTGAGCGCATGGTTATTTATGGATTTTCTAAAATCATAATCTGAGTGCTTCCCTCGCACAAGGTCCACGTGGTGCCACTGGCGCCGCACTACTTCTCCGCCCTGCTTGACCATGTACATCTACAATTAGGCTTATCTGGAAAGATTCTGGTTGCGATTCTGTTTTGCTCCGAGATATGTTGATGAATGAACATTAGAAACTTCCGTATCATACTAATTCATCTTGGCATGCATGAATAAATTCCTTATTCCTACAGCTGTGCTCAACAACAGCAAAACCGCTCTTGGTTTAACGAAAAGTCCAACCACGCAATAAAAGCGAAGCAGTCTGAAAGAGGTCTATAAGGCGAAACTCCTGCAATTCCATTCTTCAGGAAGAAGAATTCCTTTTAGAGGTCTTTCGTGAAAACCATCAGGAATAACGTCACCAGTTCCTCGACAGAAATTATTCCAACTGCTTGGAAACTAGCTCATGTTTAGCCCATTCCCAAAAAAATGAGAGGGTAGTAACTCCTCAAAGTATCGACTAATTGCAATTACTTCGATTCTATCAAAGGATTTTGAATGTATCATTGACCTCAAATTAATGAAGTCTGTAGAAACCAATCAACTAATCAAAGATCGCCAAAATGGTTTCCAGTCTGAACGCTCATGGGGAGACTTGCTGACTTTTCTTACGAAACGTTGGAGCCGTAGTCACCAGAATTTTGGTGAGTCCAAAATCGTAGCGCTGAATATTTAAATGATTTTTAATAGTCTGCCATCCTGATCTTTTAGAGAAATTGGGAGCATTTGGTATTTCCCTCTTCTATCATGGATTGACAGTTTTCTGCCTGGTCGCCTAGTTCGCGTTGTATTAGATGGATGTACATCTAAACCTCTCCCTATAATTGCCAGTGTGCCATGGGGCTCTGTTATCTCTCCGTCTCTCTTCCTAATTTTCATTAATTATCTGGTTTCCCTGATTTTCAATCCCATCCATAACTTTGTGCATAACTTTACCCATGATATTGTTTACTCCTTTGATACTCTTGTGAACTCCAGAGGGAATGCCGCATATATCAAACGGGATTGAATGACTAGATCATTGAACAACGTTCATAACAGTATCTTTGCTTGAAGCAAAGCGAATTGAATCGAATTCAATGCATCTAACACCTAAAACTGGTTCGGCTCTATAAAACAAGATCAGCACTTAAGGCTGAATGCCAGAAAATAAAGCTCTCGGTTCCGAGCTTCCAAAATTTTGATTATGTAGTAGTAACGTGAGCTTTCTTCTAATCACATATCACATTATCAATGCTTACCAATAATTCCTATAAAGTGCTATTCAAAATTACATACATATAAACAAAACCGAGAATTTGCTTGGACTAGAGGATCGTGTCGTCACTACGAGAAGATTTTGGAAATTTAAATGAATAAATCATTCACTTTTTATCAAGAGAGAAGTTTACAAATTGCTTTTTATAAAATAAACTACTCAGGGGATTTATCCGGTATTTGGGCTACTGAATAAAATTATCTCAATCTTCATTCTCATGTTTCAATTTTAATGTTATAAAAGTTTTTGTAACATTACAAATTTTAACAAATTTGAAAAAAACAGCTCCGGTGTCATTTACAAACATCTTTGGAAAACCTGTGTATGAAAAATAATAAAAATTGGTATGTACATGAAAAAGTATTTGGGGGGGAGAGAAAAATAACACTGTTTTTTGAGGTTTTTGATTTTCTAAACAAAAACCAACATCTTTTTCAAAAATCTAAGCCCGGTGGCATTTGGAATGAACAGTTTCTGATGTTTTGCCGAAGGTTTTAAATCAATATCATAAAAATTGTGGTAAATAAGAAGGGGGAACAAAATGCTTGCAAATTTGTGCAGCACTTCATGTCCGACTCATCGTCAATAAGCATTCTCGACATTAATATTTCCAGTAAATTAAACTGGACTGATCACATCTCTGTTGCCACAGAGGCATCGTAATGTCTTAGATTTCTGAAAAGGAGGAGAAATATTTTAGCCGTCAAATCTAGCGACTATCTAAAGGTCGTCCTATTTCAGACCTACAATGGAATAAAATTCTTATATCTGTGCCGGGGCGGTTTGGCAATAACTTACCATATCGACTCAATTTGCGAAGATTTAAGAGTGACGTATATCAGCATCTCAATGGCTCCACCATTCTCCACATGCCCCTAATTTTTTCCCTATCTCCATTCTGCCATGCTGTTCTTTGCATCATAGGGTAAGGTAAGGTAAGGTAAGCTTGACTTAATAATTAAAAAAAAATCATTGATTTTATTGACTATCTCTTTAGTTGTGACATTATTTTGATTTCCGGCCACTCATTATTTTTGGTTGCAGACCTAAACTCTTCTAGCTTTTTTTAGTCAAAGCACGGAATTAATTTTTTCTCATTACATCAAAGCTTAGATTATATAGGGAAAAGGGTAAGCTATGTTACGTAAAATTCGTGTAGGTGTGATAAAATTTTTTTGTTTTAGAGTTAGGGGAAATGACAAGAAGGTTACATGTTTTGTTGTTGTTAGTTCGATATTTGTGACAAGTCCGGTGTTGTTTTAGTGATTATGTGAGTGAAAACGTAATTAAAAGTTATTATTACTTTTGTAATAATGAGAACATGTAGTAAAATATTTGTTTTGTGACAGAGATTTAATATAATCGAGACTCTGCAGTTTTTATTATGGTGTTTACGTGCACTGTGCTGTGCTGCAGAACAACCGGAGATATTGCCGTACGAAGTCGTTTTCAGGCAAGTTTAATTGTTTCAATAATATATAGCGTTTTAAATAAATTATAATTGAAATTGTTGTAAAAATAAACAGCCGTGGTAAAAAAATTTAACATTTTTCAATGACGGTTTGTTTTCTTACAACTGAATTGTCTTCGGATGTATGTATGTGAAAAAATATTACCGGAAAATAAGTGAGGCACTGGGAATATATAAAAACTTCTTCAAAACTTGATTAAGTTTCAAATACGAAATTATGAGCCCGTGCACACATTTAAGTAAATATCAATCGCATCGCATATTAAGGATTTATAGTGAAAAACTTTGCTTTTACGAGTTGATTTTTTTCTTCATTTCCGCCAGTCATTTCATATGGATATAACATAAATAATGCACCAAAAAAGCCACATAATAGCAAATCAGCACGATTCAAGCTTTTAATAGGGGATGATTAGGAATTTCTCTGATTATCACAAACAATAAATTTTTCAAATTTTTCTAATATTGATTCCAGTCGAATCTGACATTCTTCAAACCAAAATCCAGAAAAACAACGTCCACACAAGCATCCCATTTTAATAAAAATATAATTTTCGTATAGCACGTTTCATCCATTCAATAACTGAACACAAAGATTGTATTTTCAATAGGAAGTTTTTCCAACATAATTTGTCTTTTTTTTTAAACCTAAGGAGCGACATATTCCAACATAATTCCGCTTAATACTCCACAAAAGTGATTTCTGCAGGATTCAGCTAAATCCATAGGAAAATAATTCTAACAAAAGTCAAATATTTGAGAGAATCGAATAAGATGCTAACCCCTGGGTTTACCTGCGTTGAATTTCTAGTAGTCTAGCGGGAAGTGGAAAATCTATTGATTTTGCGGCACAAGTATTTCTCCTAAATAAAGCTTAATTTAAAGGGGAGTTCTTCGTCTTAAATTTCAAGCATGACAGAGCGCGAGTATATAAGACTTACGATATAACGAAATTTATACAAATTTATAAAGAGATTGGAGTACACGTGTAGGTAGATTCAAGCCTAAAAAGGCTTTGAATGAGCTTTGTAGAAAATAGGGAAAATAGAGTACCTAAGTACCAATCGAGACGGAGACTCGAACAGCTTATTTTCCAATTTGAAAAGATTTTACCTACTAAAAAATTAAAAAGTCTTATTATATTTAGAGGTACCAAGAATAAAAACAAACCCTATCAAATTGAAATTATTCAATAAAATTGATTACAGTACTGCATAGACAGCACAGATGGCACAAGGCTAGGTATATTTACATACGTATATACATATGTTCATATGATAAGATCTTTTGGAGTAATATAGGAGAATATACTTGCAAAGGCACGAGGAAAAATTTTCCACTCGACGGAATTAGATCTCATGTAAAACGTGAAGATAGAAGGCATATAGAATGGGATGTTGCCGAATAATAATAAAATCTTATAAGTTACAAATACTTGACATTCAGCAGATTTCGTTTAAAATTAATGGGTAAGAAGGAAAGCCGGTGACTTGAAAGTGGTCTTCAAGGTCACATAACTCATTTTTGTAGACGCAGCATAAAGTCTTACGGTTTTACAGCTCGAAGAAAAACCTGCGCTGATTGTATTCGCTGCAAACGGAGAATAAAAACAAGTAAAAAAGCTAGAATTGGTCTAATTGTAAGACCAATTCTTGCGATACTCAAGATGAATGCCCGTAGGTAATTTCGTATGTTAACCTCTGTATGGAAGTTTGATTGTTGAAGTGGTTTTTCGCATTTATTGCTAGAACGGTGTGTAATAATGATTGTAATCAATTTTATAGAAATTCATATGCTGAAGACCTTTTCGCTACAATAAAAATGTCTAGGATTGATCATTTTCACAGCATACAGAAAAACCTAAATTTTTATATGGCAATACCAAGAAGAGGTTGCCCATTTGTAAAATTATATTTATTATTTTTGTGAAAACGTCGTTTACAAAATTTTACCACGTTCTCAGGCTGAGTTCAAATATAGCGAAAACGAAATTTTTGTATCGCACCCCCACGAAGGAGTTGCTCGGTTTCACTCGTTTGCGAACTTAATTTTACTTTTTTTTTAAAGCCCGTGTACAAAATTTCAGCTCTCTAAGTGCATACATTCTCGAGGACGGATATGCAAAAATCAAAATACTCTTAATAAAATGCGTGGGTGTCTTATCCATTTTGCTCTAGCATATTTATTTAATTGGTTCTATGTTCCATATTTCTCACGTTTAAAAAATTAGGTGTAAATATTATAAAAAAATAATATACATATAGATCCATAAAAAGTTTGAATAAATTGTATACTTCCACAATTTATAAAATTTTATAAGGGCATTTATTAAGATAATACAGGCAGCTATTAAATTGTTTTATATCAATTTTATATAAAGTTCAATCAACCTCTCGTAAAAAATGTGTTTATAACTCTCTTCGATAAAATAAATAAATATAAGATATGCTTTTTTATATCTCTGTTATATTAAGTTTATCTCAATTTATTAATAAACTTTTATACCTGATGGTATACTATTCTATATGAATGTACTGCCCGTAGTCAGAACGTACACGCAAATTAGAGTTAAGTGACACTGAAATGAATGCACTGATAATTTTGGATTTAAAGCAGTGGTTTATCCCTTCAACACTGTACACTTCCTTATAACTATCACTAAAGTTATCACAATTATTTTCTACAATTTCCCAATGGTTGAAGTAGAAAGGAATTATACACAAGTGATTGGGTCAGAGATTTAAACACATTCGAGGACACACTTATTCACACAGATTTTTAATGCACGATTTCCAAGAATAGTTGTATTGGGACAAAACTCAACATATATATGTTCGGGTCAGAGAAAACACTTATTGGCAAACAATTGTTTATAAGATCGCTAAGAAAGCAATATATAAAATAAATATAGAGTTAGTTGAATCGTTTTAGTTGATAAATATGCACACGTAGTGTATAGCGAATAGATATATATATATATATATGAGTAAATTTATTATAGAATAGATATATAAATAAATAATAAAATGTTACAAGTGACTGGTACTCACCGACCCAAACTTGGCACTTAAGATGGTTGACTTCAAGCTAATGTTAAGACACTTTGTTTTAATCGTTAATTAAAACAATTCTTTATTTCTGTTAAAGGCAGAAATAAAATGTTAATGTTAGTAATTATTATTTCAGTCAGCTCCCGAAATAATATTCTTTAAGTCAGTCAATACCCGGCTTAAAGTGTTATCTTAACTTCAGTCAACTCCCGAAGTAAGAATTTTATTTTAGTCAACTCCCAAAATAAAATGTGTGTTAGTAATGATTATTTCAGTCAGCTCCCGAAATAATATTCTTTAAGTCAGTCAATACCCGGCTTAAAGTGTTATCTTAACTTCAGTCAACTCCCGAAGTAAGACTTTTATTTTAGTCAACTCCCAAAATAAAATGTATGTTAGTAATTATTATTTCAGTCAGCTCCCGAAATAATGTGATTAGTTAATAAGAATTTTATATCAGTCGATACCCGATATAAAATGTTAGTCCCTACCTAGTCAACCTATCCCAAACGATGCCAAGTGCAAAAAGAGATCGAGATCAGTCAGCTTGTCGTTTATATAGCCCTTGCTTGCACACAACACCACTGATGGAGTAGCAGAGGCGCATGATTGCAAGAATTGGCAGTGCAGCTGTGATCTTACGGTCCTGGCGATAAAATTTGCCTAGCAACGAACAAAAATGCATAGCAACAAGAAATTTAGAGCTTCACATGCTGCTGTGTTAAATTAAATTATATTTGCAAAAAAAATGTTTTTTCTATCACGTAGTGAAGAAATTCCCGTTGGATATTACTTGTAATGATGATAGTGATAGAGTTACAAATTGATCGGCTTGATCTGATTATATTTGTGCCATGCATTGTATGCTACCTGACAACACATGGTTTTGTTAAATGTTTTACCTATTTTTAGGAAAATTGTGATTAGATTGAATTTATTTGATTTTCAGAATTCAATTTCAGCATGGTATTGTTGTAATATGTTGCCTTTTCAGGAATTGTTTTTTAATACGCATTTAAACATATGATCATGATTTTAATTTAATCTGCTCAATGAGGCTATACTTTTATATTGCATTTGTGCAATATGTTATATAGATGATAAATACCTGGCTTTGTATGGTTGTGTATCTATGTTCTGATTGAGTGATTAAATTAGATTTAATTTTATAAAAATTGTTATGCTTTGTTTTCAGGAATTTTTTCTTTTCAGAAGGTATTTGTTAAGAAACATATATTCGAAGCGATTTGGTTCGAACAATGAATGCGGTATACCCTATATCCCATTTAAACCTTATTGATGAATAAGATCGATGGAATTGATTCGAATTAAAACAGGGTATCGTAGTTTTTTGTGAACATATTGGGATGCTCCATCCTCTCTTTTAAACAGACATCTATGATTACCCATTTGCATTCCATTAAATGCCACCGTATTGAAAATACCCCCCCCCCCTGTTCACATAGAAATGAAATGATTTATAATTAGAAAAGCAAATGTTATTTTTAGTGGAACAATCAAAATATTTATTACAAAAAAAATTGTTTTCATTAACCAACGAACTATTCTCTTCGATACAATGTATACGTTATGTTTATGAACAAAAGTTTTTATTTGACTATTTATGTTTTGCTTGTTTTTCGAGATATTGCTACTTCATACGAGTTTTCTGGTATGATTTCATACAATTCAAGTACTGTATAACAATTTTTTATCAAAGCTACCTGGTAAGCCTGATGGAAATCATCAAAGCAAACCGTGAAATATTCTCTGCATAAAAAAAAAATATTTTTGATTTATAGGTCAAAATATTCTCAATTTGAAAAAATTTATGTGAATTGTGTATTAAGGGCGGATCCAAATCCAAGTCTTCGTCTTAGTCTTGTTAGTACAGCTAGTGACGTAATACAACAAGCTCAGCTATTATAATAGTTAGACGAAGACGAAGCTAACCTGTCTGAATTCGTGTGCTTAGCTTGATAGTTGACGTTTAGAGCCAGTTCCTACTGTTTGTCATAATTAATAAATTTAATTAATTATAATATTATTATTTATGATTTAAAATTAAATTAAATTTGAATTAAAAATATGTAACAATTATCTCTAATTGGTACATATATATCTGCTTATTTTGCACAGAATAATTGAAGGAAAACAGTAAATATGAGGCGAGCACGAGACGTAAGGACCGAGATGGCTATAATCATAGATGGCACAAGAACTAGATGTCGCATGCAATACCAAAAAAGTATACAAAATTTATATGGCTGAGTGGTCCATTCCGGAATGGACCACAACATTTGAAATGATGTATACGTCGAGTGATTTATATTTTTTCGTATCTGAAGTGCTGAGGAAGTCGATTAAATGTATACAAAACTGCTATAATAAAAACATTTGCTTTCGGCATGCTCTAAAACATGTTATGGTCCATTCCAGAATGCACTACCCATTTCACAATTTGTACACTCTGCTCTCGTATGGCATGCGACATCTAGTTCTTGTGCAATTTATGCTATAATGCAAATTGCTAACCGGTTTTGGGAAAATAGCAATTCATTTTTAGAAGATGACGATCAAGACGAATGTGAAGATTTTTGTGTAAAAAAAATTAATTGCAATACTAGTTCAAATTGAAAGCTACTTATTTCAACAGACTCCAGGGACGTATTGTCCATCTCCAACCTCATTACAAATAATTCAGATCCTTGCGGGAGATGAAAATAATTGTAAGAAGCACCTGCGAAGAAATTTAAAATCCTTTGCTGCTTTGTGAACTTTCTGGAAGTCAAAAGACATGGTTGGAGTCGAGAAATAGAGGCGATTCTGTTTCTATTTTGGTTAGCTGCTGGTTGTTCTAATAGGGTAGTTTCCTTAGCCGTAAATGTGCCCAGAAGTACAGCATTTAGTATTATTTCCAAAGTTTTGATAAAATCGTTGGAAATAATACCAAAAGTCATTAAATATCTGAGTGACGCTGTTGAACAGAATGCTATTTCAACAGGATTTATAAGGAATGGAAAATCAGCACTATTTCAACAAGCAGCTGGCGCCATAGATGGGACTTACGCAAGTGCCTTATGTCTACCCCATTTTCACGATGAATACATAAATAGATAATTGCGCTATGCTATCCAACCTCAGGTATTGTGCGATGCTAATGGCAAGTTGTTAAATATTTTTACTGGCTCTCCTGGCTCTGTTCACGATCAACGCGTGATTAGGAATAGCCCTTTATAAAGGGTTTTCCAATAAGAGGTGTTATTTTAATTAGTCCGCTATTTCGGTTGATGTCACTTTTGGAGCTGTCATTTTTTTAATATTTGACAAGTAGAACCTACGCCATTAATAAAAATGGAACGATACACGATTCAACAACGCAATGAAATTATTAAAATTCACTATAAAAATGGTGAAAATGTGGCAGAGACGGTTCGTAAAACTCGAACATTTTTGGGTCGTCGTGAAGCACCTTGTCGGACCGCAATACAGAAATTGGTAGAAAAATTCGAGCTGTCGGGACAAGTTAGTGATGTGAAGAATAAAACTCGTGCACGTCGCTCAAGAACAGCCGAGAATATTGCTGCTGTAGCCGAAAGTGTTGAAGAAAACCCAGGTTTGTCCATTCCTCGTCGTTCTTTGGAATTAGGCATTCCACAAACGTCATTACACCGTATTTTGCATAAAGATTTGGGTCTTAAGGCTTATTAAGTTCAGTTAACACAAGAGTCTTTGCTGATTGGGTCCTTGAAATGCATGAAAATGATCCGGAATTCCATCGAAAACTCATCTTAAGTGATGAGGCCCATTTCCACCTCGATGGCTTCGTCAACAAGCAAAATTGTCGCATCTGTGGCTCGGAAAACCCAAGAGTTATTGTTGAAAAGCCCCTCTATCCTCAACGTGTGACTGTTTGGTGCGGTTTATGGTTCCGCGTGGTCATTGGACCTTACTTTTTCGAAAATGAGGCTGGACATTGCCGTCTTTATGTTCCAGGCCATGACACAAAACGATTTTGCTACTTGCAAAAGTATTAGAGTGGTACGATTTCGTACTTCTCTTAGCATTTGTTCTTATGGAAAAATGCATTACTTTCGACTTCAACCTTCTGCACAATGTAAATAAGCCTCCGTACTAAAAGTTTTATTCAGGAATTGTGTTATTTAATTCCTTGTGCATTTACCAGTATATAAATCTAAGTACTCTCTTTAAGAAAATTCTTTATATTTTATTACTCAAACATAACACTACACATAAAAATGAGAAAATGCGTTCAGTTCTGTTGCCTTCATACCACAAATCACACTGGAAAGCAATCAGAGCTTTGAGCTTGCCTATTGAGTTATATGAAAAAAAATAAGTCTTTCAATGTTTAGCACACAGTAACTTCTTAAGTATAATAAAACCAAAAAGACAATGTTAACCATTTTTATATATTATCCCATAATGCTTCTATCAATTTAAAAATATTTCCCACATTCCATATCAAATAATTCAGTTTTCTCATTTCAAACATGACTCAAAGTATTTTTTAATCAATGAATTGGCAGAGCTACACATTCTCCTCATATTTTCACAAGCTGCGCTTGCTCACTGCGCTGTGAATCGAACGGACGGCAACGGTTTTTTGTGTTTAACTCTTCATAACTTTGAAATTATAAGTCAAAGGTAATTCAAATATTAGCCTATTTTATAGGCAAATTTGTTGCCTTTATGGTAGTATAATTTATACTTTAGGTTTTTATACAATTTAAAAAGAAAATCAGTTTCAAACAAAAGTAGATCTGATTTAAGAACTATTTGCTCCCACTTTGAAGTGAGCTTTCATTTCTCTGTGAGAAAACACACAGAGAAATGAAAGCTGGTATGAAGGCAACAGAATTCAACGCATGTTCTCATTTTTATGTGTAGTGTTATGTTTGAGTAATAAAATATAAAGAATTTTCTTAAAGAGAGTACTTAGATTTATATACTGGTAAATGCACAAGGAATTAAATAACACAATTCCTGAATAAAACTTTTAGTACGGAGGCTTATTTACATTGTGCAGAAGGTTGAAGTTGAAAGTAATGCATTTTTCCATAAGAACAAATGCTAAAAGAAGTACGAAATCGTACCACTCTAATACATTCAAAGAATTCGATGTCACGGCCTGGAACATAAAGACGGCAATGGGCTGGAGCAACAGTTATGGTGAATGGATTGCGCTATCGACTGATGATTAATAATTTTTTATGGCCGGAAATGGATGGTGTTGATCTGGAGAACGTTTACTTTCAACAAGACGGCGCTACGTGCCATACAAGCAACGAAACCATTGATATTTTACGGGAAAAGTTTCCGGACGGTGTTATCTCTCGAAGAGGTGCTCACAGTTGGCCACCGAGATCTTGTGATAACACCTTGCGACATCTTCCTTTGGGGCCACGTGAAAGAGAAGGTCTGTGCCAACAGCCCAGCGTCGATTCAAGATCTCAAAGATGGAATTCGTGAGGCTATCGATGACATAGTGCAGCCGCTTTGCGATTTGGTTATGGAATATTTCATGAAAAGGATATGGTCCTGTAGGCGTGGTCGTGGTGGTCATTTGGCTGATATTATTTTCCATTATTAACGGCATACATTCCTCTTTATATTGAGATAAAGATCCGATCATTTATCTAAAAAAATGGCATTTTTCTTTGAATATCAAAATAACACCTCTTATTGGAAAACCCTTTATTTAAACGCCGAATATCCTCCAGCTGGATTGTTATCCTCTACAAAGGGCAAGATCTTCACAGAGATAAAAAGCTTTTTAATACACACCACAGCCTAGCTAGGGGTGTTGTAGAAAGATCAATTGGAGCTATTAAAAACAGGTGGCGACATTTATTTGGTGACAAACCAATTGAATTAAAAATTGGAAAGGCAGTTAAAGTTGTTGCAGTTTGCTGTGCATTACACAATATTTGTGTAACAAACGGAGATGTATTAGACGAGCCCTCAGTGTCATCACCAAGAGATCAAATTGAAAATGATGATAGTCCTGAACAGGCATCAGCTGTGCAATTTAGAGAAAGGCTGTGTGCGGAATTATTAAGGGAATTAAGAGGATAAAGGCTTTATTTTTGTGCATTATTTGAAAAATCAGTCCATTTATTTTTAAATAGTAAATAACATTAATGTAAACTTGTGAAACAAAAAAAAAAATCAATGAGAAACTTAATAAAAAACTTAAAATAAAACTTCAATAAAAAATATTGGCTTCACAATAGTTATTTCAGTCTTCAGTCTAAAAATAAAAATGCTTTTAAACAAATTGCCATAATATCAATTTTTACCTGAGTCTTCGGAGCTCGCTATATTTAAAGGGACTTCAACTTCGCTCCCAAAACCCTCTACACCAGCAGAAATAACGAAGTCATTCAATAGTCGCAGCATTCGATTATTCTGCTCGAGGGCAATTTTTTTTCATTTGAATATTTCGCTGGTATAGGCTAAGTTTCCTACGACGGACAGTCGGGCCAGGCTCTGGTGCGGGTTTTGTGGCTTTGGCTAATGGTGGTGTGTTGTCAGTGGAGCGGGGTATGTGCGGTGACGAGGAAATCAATATGGGGGGGAGAAATTGTGTGCTGCATCCGTAGCACTTCATCCATGGCGGCATAAAAAGGCCACGAACTGGCGGTTTCCACCCCATTTTCAGTGGACACTCCACTTGGGGGATCCTTCAATGTCTGCCAGAATTTATTAGAAAGGTTAGTGTTTTTAATTCAAAACATTATTATTATTAACATATGAAAAGAATATATCGGTCAGCGACATACCTTATATTTCTGTCTTAAGTTTGACCACTTTTTTGAAATGGTTTTCATCCCATGCTCCATGCCCAAGAACTCCTTAACACTCCTGTAAGTTGAAATAATTAAATTTAACAATATTAATTTTTTTAGCTGAACTATTTTGGTTCATATGCCACTTTTCTTTGATATTTTAAATTAAATTCAATCAACTGAATTAATTAGAATACAAATGTCAAATGCTTTTTGATTCGATTTCAAATACAAGATTGTGACGTATGAACCAAATCAGTATCCAGCACTCGTACTTCTATACCGCCTGATTATTGAATGATTTTCCTTTAAATAGGTGACTACAATCCTCCCCCGTGCTTTTATTAATTTAACTACAAGTTCTTTTGTCCCTAAAATAGATAATCATATTATAATTATTACTACAACTGTAAAAAATGCACAATATTTACACTTCACTTTTACCGCGTCCGCCATAATGTAAAAATAAATGCAATCAAGCTCAAGACGAAGCTAACCTCTCCGAATTCGTTTGCTTAGCTTGCTTGATATTAATAGCCAGCAAATAAATAAAACCTCAAAACATGTTGTCTATTTAAAATAGTCAACTCTAACCTTGACTCGATGATCAAGCTAACCAAATGTCTAAACTGTTATACAAAGCAGCAAAGCTCGGTGGCATAGGCATGGATTCGCATAGAGCTTGACTCGATGTTATGTCACTAGCTGTACTAACAAGACGAAGACTTGGATTCGGATCCGCGCTAAAACAAAAAAGACCGGTACGAAAGTGTGTAAGCTCATGAATCCAAGACACATGAATTACTTCGCTTTCACTGTAATTAAGTTTCTCTTTAAAAAGCTCGGAAAAATTTTGGAGAAACTCTGCTGAGGAGACGGTCAATTTGCCAACTTTCAAATCTGGTTGTAATTTTACATTTCTCCCAGTTGACGCAAATTTTTGTTGGTGTCTCCGTGCCAAGATTTTTCGCAAATAAATAAAATTCCTAATACAGGAGGACAAATTTTTAAAATATTGGCGATCAGATTCATAATGCATTGTCGAAAATTGGCTTACAGGGTCAATCTTTCCGATTACACTGGGATAGTGCAACAAAGTGTGATATTTGGGAATTAAACGGAGTTTGTTATCATTTACTATGATACGCAAGTGCTTCTCAATAAGTGAATGTAAGAGATCAATTTGTGTAATTGAAATTTCTCTTGAGAAAACTATGCACGAGATTTCTAACATTCACATTTTTCTTGTAAGACGTTATTATAAATCACCAAATATAAGTGGGATGTGTATAGAGTCGAGGTCTGTGAGGCTGACAAACTGAATGATTTTTTTTTTTAAATCGATGCCATTGGAAGTGATTTCCGATGTAAACAACCAAAATTAAATGATTTTATTCTGTTATTTATATCATCAAATTCAATAATTTTGTTATCATTTAAAGCGTTGAAAAATGAGTTAAGTATAAAAGGAATAGCACCTTCTAATAAGTCATGCATGACATCTACAGTTCCGTTTTCTATAACATACAAATTTTCAAGTTCATTGAGGGAACAACTATTTTTTACGCCTTTAGGGTCTGTCGAGGATAATTGAAAACGCATATTTTCTATAAGACACAAGTTCGATTTATCTTCCCGAAAAGTTTTCTGTACATCTTTTTTATGCAGTTCACAAAATCCGACAAAACTAATTGTCATTAAATACACCCGAAAATCCTAACAACGAGTTTCCACGTAAGTTGTCGTGACATATTCCAATTAATGCACCTTTTAAATTAAATGAATCCAATGAAATACCCTCTTGTTCAAGATGTTTTAATGTCTAGCAATATGGGCCTCAAAATCTGGCTATAGAAAACTTTTTGTTTTATGTCGTTGACATTAAATAATGCCTCCAAATGCATTACTAACTGTGAAGTGTACGGCACCTATTTTATGAATAGTTTTATGACTTTCCAAAAGGTTACTACCCTCGAAGTCATCACATAAAAGTTGGATTTGAATAGCGTCCTTATTTAATTTAAAGAAGTTACTATTGTGATAAATGCTTCCACAACAGAAGCATGACAAGATGTTACCTGAACACGTATGGTTTCTATTAAAATACGTACATATGTTTAAATTCATCATTTTTAACTATTGTTTCCAGGGTTTTAGATATATGTATATACGGGAATGTATTTTGAATCAAACATTTTTTGTAACTGTTTGTTTCTTTACATTATTTTCTAAGATCCCATCTGGTACTTACTGAAATTTCTTGTATGGCTACAAAATCAATGTGCTTGTTAAAAAAAATTACTGCGTTTATACTTTGATGAATAATCCGAAAGATTTCTTAAAATTTTTTGATTAAATGAAGAAAAATGTTCAGTTAACAAATTAGTTGAATTGTTTCGGGAAAATTGCTTATTATTTGTAAATAATCTGCAGTCAAATTTTTTATAAGAAAATTTATATGATTCATTATTTTATTTGTAGATTTTGGAAAAGGTAAATCTGTTCAGTACAAATTATTTTTTTCTATCAGAATTGTAAAAATGGGTTTCTTTCAAAGAACACTTTAGAGCATGTTTCCTCAGTCCTGAATATGTATTGAATATACGCCTACAATCTGACAATCTGAGCTAACAACACATTTAAGCTTAAGAAACTTTGAATCTAACAAACCATAAATTACATAATTTCAATTGGCTAAAGAATTTCGAAAGTACGAATACTTTCCTTCGGCAAACAAAACATATATATTCCATGATGATTAGTTTGATGTTTTAACTTAATCCTTTGTGAAATAATAATGTTTTTAGATGTAAAGCAAAATTAGTTATTACAAATTGACGTTGATAATTTAATATATACCTCCTTTACTATAGGAGTTACTGAGCAATCAATGCCATAAATATATTTTTGAAGAAATGACCAAAAGGACCACAAATTCGTATCTTATTTTATATGGAAAATAAAATGTAACTTAAATACTAAGTCAAGACATTCCAGAAATGTATACGTTGGCTTCTATATTCTTTATTCGAGAGTCTATAATTAACAAAAACTGCTTTATAGATGCTTTAGAGTTTCCTACAGCAATAATGTAAGGTGGTTTTTTCTGGGAATCTTGAATTTACTCTTCCTCGGTAAGTCCAGCCTGAAAAATAAAACATTTTAAAATGCAAGCTTTAAATAAATACTGTTTATGCTACTTTTTTGCAAATAACGATATAGTCTTTTGCTTGCTCATCTGTTAATTTTAATTTTCTTTTTTCCATTAGGTGCTGGTGGTAACAGTCTTACTAGGTTTATAAATGACAGAATCTCAGAACTCCAATGTGCAATTTTTAAAATATTCCCACTTAATTAATATAATATTATACCTATTAAAAGAAAAAGTCCCTACCAGTTTCTCTTTGTATTTCAGTATACAGGACTTTTTTTTTCCAGAATTTTTCACTATGGTAAATATTTGCTCTTTGTATTTGATCCATTTTGTTGCAACTGATTGGTCGACGTTGGAGTAGCTTAATGCAAAATCGTCAAGTTTCTTTAAAAATAACAGTGTTACGAAGTCGCTAAAAAGTTCAAAAGAGGGCGTTAGTTTTAAATTTTAAGAAAACACGGCATCACACTATTAAGGCGGAAAGCTTAGTTTTGGGCCATTGAGGTCCGGAGAAGTCCAACTCCAGGGATGTATCCACCAACAGTAGCAACACTGGGGTTGGCTGGAGGCTGTCCCGGCTATCAACACAACACTCCTGAAATTTAAATATAGACTAAGTTAACAACGAGCTTTAATTTAAAATTGAAATGCTAATTATTGTAAAATTTACTAATTTTTCAGTTAATCTTATAATTGTCATTTGTTTATTATGAAAGACTCGTTAAGTAAAGGGGGAAAAAGAAAAGAAATGCAAGTCTTGTGGAAATGAACCAAATTCGGAGTAGGTCAAGTTGAGCTATGTCAAAATAATAACGACCGAGCCCACTGGATGACCTGATTTCCGGCATCGACGGTAGAACGGTGATATAAAAAGGGCCTGTCAGAACCCGTAGCTCTCTTACAAAAGAGACTAGCGAATAAGGTAGTAGTGCACAATCACAAAGAATTAATTAAAGTGAATTACAAGTTTAAATTTTGTTTTCTTGAAGAATAAAAATCGGTCATTAGTGTTTTTTTTGGTTATTTTTATGAGAATATAGCACCTTCTTTGGGCTCAAATTACACAGGGTTGCGGTGAGTAGTTCGAATATTTATTGTACTCGACAGTAAATAGAGCAGGGATTCAGAGACTTCGCTGCGAATATCAAGCCATCCCGGACGCAGGCTTCGACGAACCAAGAAAAATTGCAAATTTTCTGTTAAATTAGGATTTTTGTCGGCAGGAATCCTCTAATTGACCTCTAAATCAGCTGTGCCCGACACACACAAATTTAGCCATATTACATTCAGAGCGAAATCACAGCCACGCAAGAAACAATAATCAATAAGCGAAAACCAAACAAATAAAGCAAATATTTCGTTGATAAATATAGAAATTCTTTAATTTTATTTATAAATAAGGTAACCCAACAAATTGGAATAAATAAATAAATAGAATCAAACCAAATTGGGTGTCCCAAAGCTTTCGCGCACTCAAGCTTGCCCCCCTTCGAAGCTCGCACTAATACCTAGATAAATGGTAAAATTTGTTTACTCACCACCAGCGGCCGCCATTTTACATCGGCGACTAACTTCTAATTTTTAGCAATTACCTGCAATAACCCGAATAATTGCTTGACAAAAGAATCTAAGGAAGACTAACCAATTACGAGTTGTTTTTTTTTGTTCGGCTTTATCCTACGAAGCCAGGCTATCACTGGAATACACAGCACACACCACATATCCAGATACACTTGCACTGGACCTTGGTCCTGGAGCGCATACACCATATCACGATCACTGAATACACAATACACAATACACAAAACTTAAACGATTCTATTTGTGCCTCACACGTCTTATTTCGCAAAGTCGACTGAAAGCAAAATACTACGTCAGCTAGTAAAAGCGTTCCACTCGGCCCATTCATCCATTCCAGAGCAAAGTTCCATTCAATACCAAGTACCAGAGCTACGCTCTTCTTTGGGGTACGGAAAGCTCCACAACATTTGCAGTTCCCCTACTATAATCAGCTTCGAGTGGAACTCAACTTTGGCCCACTGAGTCGTCAGCTGATCACCTTGAACCCAAGTCAGCGATCAAGTTCTACATTGTTGCTGACCTACTTTCTGCTGTAGAGCTGATCAACAATTTTTTTTTGTCGCTACATTGCTCTATTAAAGCTTTGCAATATTGTTGCCTACCAAGTCTCCCTCTCGACATTAAAAGTACGCAGGCAGATATTGTAACATTGGTGTCAAGTGTGGGGTGCTTGAACGGATATCGAAAGAATCCTGCACCAAACACAAGAAGATGGAGGACGGCCAACGAAATCAAACAAGCGATAGTAGACCCGAATGGAGTGCCAATAGCACGCAGTCTCATTTTTCGTTGTAGCAGCTGGGAAATTTTATTTACCAACAAAATCAGCAGATTTAGAACATCAGCTGTTTATTGAAGTCAGTAGTTGATAAAGTGCAACATTTAGAGTTAAGCCAAGAAGAGGCAGTCAAACGCCGCATAGATGAGCTTGCTATTAATAAAACTCCACCATTTAGGCTTCCCCCTATCTTGGAGCCAGCAGCGATCGCGTCCAATCCCGATGATCTTATTAGCTTCACCGAGCAAAAACTCGGCAGCGTATCTTCTGAACCCCAAAATAGTCCAAGTAATTCAGACCAACAACCCCATTGCTCAACTCTTATTGATCAGCCATCTATACCACTTCAGCTTGATCTGACAGGAGCAACTGTAAGCCACAATAATGTTTCAGGCAATACAGAAAGAGGAGCACATGTCGCATCTTCAAATCCTGACACAAGGAAGGTTACCTTCAACCTACCACCTCCTGCTTCGCCCATTCTTAACCAGGCTTCAGTAAATCACGCCCCACCGTGTGCAGATGCTGTGGGACTGTATCACTCCAATAATTCTCCTCCAGTACTACCAGATAGCGGCTCCCTACCAACAACAATATACCAGAATCCCACCAGAGCAACACCACATGTCACTCCAGCGCTCTTCGCTATGACGCCTAAGGACTATGATGGCAAAGAGCCTTGGTCTGAGTATAAGCGACATTTCGAAGCAATATCAAGGGCAAATGGTTGGGATGCTGAGCTTAAAGCCATGTACCTAGTCCCTTACTTGCGAGGAACAGCTTCCAATTATTATGACACCCTTACTGCAAATATAAAAAACAGCTATGAAGCATTGAGTCGGGCTCTGACAGAATTTGCCACGGATGTACAACGACTGGTGTACTTAAGCTTCAATGACGCTGATGAACCTATCAGAAACAGGATCGCACTTGGCCAGTTCATAGATGGTATCGCGGATGCCGAGACCCAGCGTCGAGTACGTGACTCTATTCCAGTGACTCTAGAAGCCGTTCTCGCGATAGCTATTCGTGTTGAGGCCAGCCGAGATACAACCCGAATTAGTCGCCGAGAAATGAGATTCAGTGAACCAGTTATTCCTCACAGACGGGCTAAAGGAGCTCGGGGAAACCAACGATATAAGCCGGGAAACTAAAATCGCCCAGTTTGAACGAGCGCAAGCTGGGCCTTATATCTACTCAACCTAGAGATGAAAATGCTTCAAATTCCCAAACTTATGCCAACGTTTTACGAGCCAAAACCATACAGAAGCCTTTCGACAAACCACGTTAAGGACAACCTCCAACAGATAAAATACCGCACAATCCAAGAACAAAGAAACAAGGTAAACGAAGGCGAACAATCTCATTAGCACATAAAACTAAAAACTATTCAGATCACGTATCATCGCCCAGAGAGAAAGTTGTCGAAAAGGGTGTAAAGGGTAAGGTGAAGTGGTATAATACTAGGAAAGGCTACGGGTTTGTAGTATGCAACAACAACAATGAAGAAGTTTTTGTACATGCCTCGAAAATAGCCGCAAAAAACCCTGAGCATCATATTCCTTCATTAAACAATGATGAAATCGTTCTTTTTGACCTTGTACAAGGAGGTAGAAGCCGGTGTGCTATAAATGTTACTGGTCCTGAATGAAGAACTGTCCAAGGAAGTAAATTTGCTGAGAACAAATACACAAAGTCATCGACCACCAAAATTGGGCCTACAACCGACAGAGGACTATGCACTAACTGGACTAGACACACCATTGATACTTCAGACAACAATAATGAACAACAGCTCTGCAAGGATTTGACCATCATACCACCACCGCCAGCCTTTTCTAATGAAAACCAAAAGCCATTCTCACCATCAGACTACACCACGAACCGAGGCTCCTCGTTAAACTGCTGCCCACTGACCCCGAGGGGCTAGAGTTAGTGGAGGATGTAGCCCCAGGACCTGTCACAATTTATATTGAAACTACAGGAAACTTTAAGAACCTAATAGTGACAGGCTATATAAATGGCTTGGAGTGTCCTTTACTCATCGACACGGGTGCCAGTCGAACAGTCCTACACCCTAAAGTATTCCAAGCACAAATAATCCACCAAAGCTAAAATCATCAAATGCTGTCATTCAAGGAGTGAGTGGCGATACCTTCCCAGTCGATGGAATCACAAATGTAATAATTACCATTGGCAGCTTCACTACCGGCCATGCAGTTTTTGTTGCTGCAATTTCAGATACTTGCATACTCGGGATAGATTTCCTCCTTCAACATGTATGCACGCTGGACCTTAAGCATAAGGTTTTAATTATTGGAGAGAAATAGTCCCATTCGAGCGGAATTTGTCTCGTACACTAGAAGCCAAACTACTTCAGGAAGTGCGGGTACCACCAAGAGAAGATGTCCTTATTGAGCTAACGGCAAATATCGCCGATAACGAAGACGTTATCGTAACGCCTATCCACAATGCTCCACGAGCCCTCCATTTATTACCTACAATAACATCATCTCAACATGGAACTGTACTAGTACAGGTAAGCAACTTGGATTCCAATGAACTTGTACTTCCGATCACAAGGGCTATTGCAGAGTTAGAAACGAAACCAAACATTATTGCGATGAAACAGGCTAAAGAGTGTAATCCCGTCTCTTCTGAGCTACACGAATTATTCCAACGGAGCACTTCCACCCTCACAACTGAGCAAACACAAAAGCTTTGGAACCTTCTATTAGAATATCTCGACGTATTCTCCCATTCTAAAAACGACCTTGGTCATACCACACTAATACGACATAAAATCGACGTAGGTGAAGCTCGCCCTATAAAACAGCCACCAAGGAAACTTCCCATGTCCCGTAGGGCCGAGGCGGATGAAATGTTGCGAGAAATGCTTGACCAAGGAATCGTCCGCTTATTCGAATTCACAGTGATGCCATTTGGCTTAACAAATGCCCCAGCCACCTTCCAAAGGCTCATGGAGCTAGTACTACAAGGACTACCATACACCATCTGCCTGGTATACCTTGACGACTTAATTGTGCATCGAAAATCATTCGACGATCTGTGGCATAACCTCCAGCTTGTCTTCGAGCGCCTACGATCTGCAGGACTAAAGCTGTCTCCAAAAAAATGCACTATATGCCAGGCAGAAGTAAGATTTTTAGGACACGTCATCTCTGGCCAAGGCCTAGCCACTGACCCAGATAAAATTAGCGCTGTCCAACAGTGGCCACGACCATCGAACAAAACGGAAGTTCAGTCCTTCCTCGGACTATGCGCATACTATCGTCGGTTTATTAAGGATTTCTCCGCAATTGCTAGACCTTTAACCAGTTTGACTGAGAAAAGCGTCAAATTTACTTGGAGCGAGGAACGCGAGGCCGCCTTCAGCACACTAAAAACTAAGCTCACGACAGCACCAATATTAGCACAGCCAAACGAGGACGACTTATTCGTTGTAGACACCGACGCTAGCCAATATGCATGGGGGGCTGTGTTATCTCAAGTCCAGGAGGGAGAAGAAAAAGTCATAGGGTACTACAGTAAGGCCGCCCTGAGCGAAATTGCTGCGTGACAAAGAAGGAACTACTGGCGGTAGTGCTCATTTTCAACCATACTTATTGGGTCGTCACTTCCTCTTGCGGACCGACCATGCTTCTCTACGCTGGTTGATGAATTTTAAAGAACCTGACGGTCAAATTGCGAGATGGCTGGAACGACTCCAAAGCTATGATTTTGAAGTCCAACATAGACCAGGAAACAAGCATGGGAATGCGGATGCCCTTTCACGCCGCCCTTGCACTAGTTTCAGTTGCCGATATTGCTGCCGATTAGATGAGCGTCGGCTAACTATTGCAAGGATGGCAGTAGTACAGGACAACATCAGTGCCAGCCAAGATCAGGACGAGAAACTAGGTACTGTGAAAGCTTGGTTAAAAGCAGGTAGTCGTCCTCTCAGAGAAGAAATTACTGCCCTACATCCAGTAATAAAGGCATACTGGTCAATGTGGCCTTCCTTGTGTCTGCGGGACGACATCGTATGTCGAATATTTTCTAATAATGATGGGACACACTATCAAATGCTAGCTCCGGACTCTAAGAAGGACGAAATACTGACCCAGCTACATAGCAGTGCTGTAGGAGGACACTTGGGAGTGGACAAAACTATCGGCAAAATAAAAACACGATATTACTGGGCTGGCTGTACAGGAGACATAATCAACTGGTGCCAGCGATGCCAAGTATGCCAGCAGCGCAAAGGTGCTGTCCCAAGAACTAGAGCTCAACTCCAAATATACAATGTTGGGGCCCATTCGAGAGTATAGCTATCGATATACTAGGACCGCTACCAACTACATCTCGAGGGAACAAGTATCTTCTAGTAATAATGGACTATTTTACTACATGGCCAGAGGCAATCGCTATACCGGATCAAACAGCCGAGACTGTCGTGGAAGCCTTAATTGATCATGTGTTCTCCAGATTTGGGTTACCATTACAAATTCACTCTGATCAAGGGAGAAATTTCGAGTCGGCTATCTTTCGAGAAGTATTGAGGAGATTCGGAATCGAAAAGACTCGAACAACACCTCTGCATCCGCAGTCGGATGGCATGGTTGAGCGATTGAACCGTACTATATTAGATTATCTAGCGAAACATGTGGCAGAAAATCAACGAGATTGGGATGAACACATCCCCTTCCGTCTATTAGCCTACAGATCAGCTGTCCACGACACCACTCAACAGACTCTAGCAATGCTCACGTTAGGTCGAGAACTCAGGCTCCCAATCGAAATGAGTCTGAGCTTACCAATCCCAGAGGAACTATCAAGTATCGAGTACCTGGAAAATCTAAAAGCTCGTTTAGAAACTGTTCATGAATTTAATAGAAGACAATTGAAGAAGGCGAGTAGAATAATGAAGGACAGGTATGACCTATCCTGCCGAGCAAGTCCATTTAAAGTAGGGGACCAAGTCCTACTATACAATCCAAAAAGAAAAAAAAGGGATGTGTCCCAAACTACAAAGGGACTGGGACGGTCCTTATAAAATCCTAGAACAGCTCTCTGATGTAACCTATCGAATTAAAAAAGATGTGAGATCTAGTCTCGTTCGTGAGGGAGGAGAGCCGGTTCAGAGGATAACTCAGTTTTTATTTCAAATATAAAATTTTATTCAATACTTAAAGTACAAATTCATTTTGCTTAATCTAATATCACCAGAGTTCATCACAATAATTCAATTCAAAATTAATCTAAAACTACCCTACAAACTAATATAAAATTCAATAACAAAATTCAAATTCAACATAAAAAAAATAAATTCAATAATTCGAATTCAGATACGGAGAGCTCGCCACCCTTGAATTATTTGCTCTGAAAAGGAAGAAGAAGCAAAATGTTAATTTCTATGAATCACCTAAAGTTTTCTGAAATAAACTTCAAAGGGGTGCTACGTCTAAGCACACGGAAGTAAAAAGCTTCTAGAGAGTTCAAGCACTCAGGTTATCCCTGATCAGAATTATCTTCTGTGGTGATGCGTGAGGGCACACAGAAGTAAAATGATTTTTATGGAAAGTTGAGACACTCAGGTTATCCCTGATCAGAATTATCTTCTGTAGTAATAGGGCGCTCAGGTTATCCCTGATCAGAATTATCTTCTGTAATTATAAGATGCTCAGGTTATCCCTGACCAGAATTATCTTCTGTATAATGTGAAAGGAAACTCAGGTTATCCCTGACCAGAATTATCTTCTGTAATAATGTAGGAAACTCAGGTTATCCCTGACCAGAATTATCTTCTGTAATAATGTAGGAAACTCAGGTTATCCCTGACCAGAATTATCTTCTGTAATAATGTAGGAAGCACAATTCTTTTTACTCAGATTAGCTCTGATACAGATCAACTCTGCCAAAAGAATGGTGCCATCTACTGAAATTCATCGGCTTTATATAGCCGCTGTAACCAGTTATGTCTGTTTCGCCTCGTGGTGTTGCCCTAGCGACGTTTACTTGAATTTTATTCGAGGCGAAAACAGCTGGCTGTCATAATGTCATTTGATGACATTACAAGAAAAATAAATACGGCGGTGCCTGTAATTTGGTAAGAGCTTTGTTGATATTTTTTATTTATTTGTTGTCTATTAGTTTCCTTTTTATTTTTAGAGACTACATTTCACAGCCGCAACATTCGGTGCTACCAGCATTTGTGGAGTTTTTGTGGTTTTATCACAATTTGTTTTGATGCCGTGGGTGAACCCCTGAACCACACTGCCAGCAGCAAATCGTTTTAGATAAGTATTATGCAATTTATCTACTTGAATCTAGATACTTTGTGTCCCTTTTGTATATTTTAGGTAGACCGAGCGTGAAGCTGAGGAATCATATCTGCTGCACAAAAATTGACAGCAGAAGATTTATTATTGTGTGAGGACCGAACATCCTCCCGCCTCGAAAAAATATGTATTTATATATTTGTTTTATGAATAAACTTACGTTTTGTTGATAGAAGATGTGTAATTTATCCCTCTTCCTTTTCATTTTCATGGTTACATCTCCAGGCAAAGACCATTTGCAGAACGTCTTTGCTTCCCTGATGACGTTCCAAGGAGTATTAGTTGTTTCCAGTAGTTTGACGACAATTGGCGTGGCGATAATACTCCCAATTAGATCTTTTGGAATCCCTGGCTCTGATCTCTCTGGTGTTTGCTCACTACTGGGTGCCGGCTGATCTTGGAATTCCTTTGGCGGAGTAATCGGGACATTCATATATTGCTCTTCTATATTCCTCGGTGATTTTTTGTGTTGAGAGCGTTTTTCAGTTTTGCCCTTTGCTGAATGAGGTGCTTGCTTACTCGGTGAATGTTGAGAGATCGTTTTCTCTACTGCGTTTGGTACTACTCCATGTAGATTTTCCGACAGTAGAGCAGTACTAGATGTTTTATTGTGATCAGCGCATTCTGCAGGTTTTGCCTTATGAGGTTGAGTGCTAGGTGATTGCTGGGTCGATCTACTAACTTCTGTGGACACCACTTCGTGCAGAATCGGTAGACTAGGTAGCATAGCCGTTTGTTTAGTAGGAGGAGGTCTTGGCTTTGTTGTTTTTCGAATCACGGGGTGATTCGCAATCGGTTCGGGCCCAAATTTCCACGTTTTGTTGGGCATAGGCATTCCTCGTAAGGCCTTTACTGAAGAAGATGCTTCTTGTGCCTCAAATGGCCTGACCTTTCGTTTGATGGGTGAGGAATGTACAGGTGATGGTCGTATGATGACTGATTTCATCTTCCGTTCCTTCTTGGGTGTTGGAGGTAGAGGGCTGATAGGCCTGATTGGCTTGAAGGGAGCCAATAATTCTGGTGGAGTTGGAGCTAGACCAGCATCCACAGAATCCAAGGATTCCGAGTTAAAAATCTCCAATAATTCATCCATGGTAGAAAAAAAATGAAAAAATGAAAAAATAAAAATATGAAAGAACTCAAAACGAAAAAACCACTGCGCGCACTTGTCAACTTTCAAACTTGAAGTGACTTTTGGCGGATTTTGGAATCGTTTATATTTGAATATAACGGGTATTTTGGAATTTGGTAATGCCAGAGAGTAGAAGATTTTGGTGGGGATATTTGATTGTCAGGAGTTTTTTGTGAGCGGGAGAGGACAGATTTTAGAAATTGGACGGGTGAGAATATTTTTTGCAGTTTTAATAGTTACTGCTCTGACCAAATTATTATGACCAGTATGGATTTCAATAATTCGACCTAATGGCCATTTTCCAATTGGGATTTGGTCTTCTTTTATTAAAGCGAGAGTTCCGATTCTTAAATTTTCCTTTTCTGTCTGCCATTTTTGTCGTTGGTGTAATGTTTGCAAGTAGTCTCGTGACCATTGTTTCCAAAAGTTATGAGAGAGGGATTGGATGTACTGCCATCTCTTGAGAGGATGTTGTTGAGGGTTAAGTGGGGAAGGTTCTACTATGGTGAGATTATGACGACCAGTGAGGAAATGTCCGGGAGTGAGTATATTGTAATCGGTGGGATCATTGGATAAAGGAGAAAGGGGCCTTGCGTTTAAACATGCCTCTATTTGAACTAAAATTGTATATAGTTCCTCGTATGTAAGTTTTGCATCCTTGATTGTTTTATAGAGATGGCGTTTGGTAGATTTTACACCAGATTCCCATAAGCCTCCAAAGTGAGGTGCTGCAGGAGGGTTGAAGTGCCAGGTTATGCCTTGGTTGGCAAACTCGCTGGCTAAATTTCTTTCAATTGTTCTGATAGATTTCTCTAAGTCTGATTGTAGAACTCGATTTGCTCCTACGAAATTCGTTCCTTGGTCTGAGTAGATGTGTGAGCAAAGGCCTCTCCGTGCAACAAATCGCTTAAGAGCGGCTAGAAAGGCTGGTGTAGATAAGTCAGAGACAAGCTCTATGTGTATGGCCTTAGTGGCCAGGCAAACGAATAGACATATATATGCTTTAGTAGTTTTCGCTCCTCTTAGTGTAGATGTTTTCATATCAAGCGGGCCTGCATAATCTACCCCAGTATGTTGGAAGGGTAAAGATGTGTTGACTCTAGCGGCGGGTAGAGAACTCATTAATTGAGTACTAGGTCGTGCATTGAATCGAAAACATTCGACACATTTGTGGATGCGATGTCTAATTGTATTGCGGGCGTTTAGTAACCAATAATGATTTCTTATAGTACTTAATATTAGTTGGGTGCCTCCGTGTAGAGTATAATGATGTATATGGTCTATAAAAATATTGGTTATGTGATGATTATTGGGAAGAATTATAGGGTGCTGTTGGTCGTAATTCAACTGAGAATTTGTGAGACGACCTGCAACTCGTAACATATTTTCAGAGTCAAGTTTGGGATTGAGTGAGAGAATTCGACTCTTTTTAGGAAGGGGCAAATTCTTCTGTAAGCGAGTGATTTCGGTGGAAAAGGTGATATTTTGGATAAGTCTAATTAAGCATTGTTCTGCCTTTTTTAGCTCCGAGACTGTTAAATATTGAGTAGTGGACTGTATTTTGCGCATGCTGTTTATAAATCTGAGACAGTATGCTGTGATTCTTACGGTTTTTTGAAATGATGAATATTTGTGTAATAAGGTTATTTGTTCATCGATGATTGTAGTGAAGACTTTTGGTTTTTTGGACTCTAGTTGAGTATGTTTATCTTGTGATTGTTGAGGCCATAGATCCTCGCTTTGATGTAGCCAGTCTGGGCCATTCCACCACATTGAAGTAGTGACCAAGCTGTCTGGCAGAATTCCCCTTGATGCTACATCCGCTGGATTACTCTTGGAGGGAACGTGTTTCCAAGAGACCCGTGGCATATTTTCGTGTATTTCGGTTATACGATTGGCCACGAAAGTTTTCCAGGTTGAGGGATGTTTATGTAGCCATGACAAGACTATATTGGAATCTGTCCAAGCTATTAATTTGACTCTTTCTAATTCCAAATCGATGGTAACTTGTTTTATGAGTCGAGAGAGCAAAACAGCCCCACATAGCTCTAAGCGTGGGATTGAGACTGGTTTGATTGGAGCGACCTTAGTTTTTGCTGTTATCAATTGTACCTTTGAGCCCTCGTTTGTCTGTATTTTTAAATATAGAACAGCTGAGTAAGCATTATTGGATGCGTCACAAAAGCCATGGAGCTCCATATCTGTTGAATTAGGCATGTAGCCTAGCCAACGTGGAATCTGGATGTTTTGAATTGCATGTAATTGATTTTTAAAATAATTCCATTCTCTTGATATTTCTGTGGATACAATGTCATCCCAATCGCATTTTGAGAGCCAAAGTTTCTGAATTAAGATTTTTGCCGTGATTATGGATGGAGCCAGCCATCCTAATGGATCGAAGAGAGATGAGACTTCGGATAATATTATTCTCTTTGTATATGTGGTTTTTGGCTCAGGAATGTTAACTTTGAATGAAAAGCAGTCTGTGGTTGGATACCAATGGATGCCAAGAGTTTTTATGGAATCGTGTTCTGAAAATTCTAGGTTTGTTTTCAACTCTCTATGATTTAATGGTATATTATTTAAGAGATCATAATGGTTGGCAGTCCATTTGCGCAGGTTGAATGTCCCTTTTGCTAAAACTTCAATGAGTTCATGTTGTAGTTGCTGTGCCTCATTCAAAGTATGTGCTCCTGAGACCAGATCATCCACGTAGAAGTCTCTCATGATGCTCTTAGCTGCTCGAGGATGATTGATCGCTTCGTCCTTTGCTAGTTGTTGTAGAGTTCTGATGGCGAGATATGGTGCTGGTGTAGTTCCAAATGTGACCGTAGTCAGAACATAATCTTTTAATTTTTCATTTGGACTGTCTCTCCAGATTATTCTTTGATAATTCTGGTGTCGTGGCGTCATTTGAATCATTCTGTACATTTTCTCTATGTCTGCTGTAAATGCAAACTTGTACAGGCGCCATCTCAGTAGGGTGGTCCATAGCGTTGGCTGGATTGTAGGTCCAACTAATAACTGCTCGTTTAATGATTTTCCATTTGATGTACGAGCTGAGGCATTAAAAACAACCCGGAGTTTTGTTGTGGTACTCTCTTTGAGCACCGCATGATGTGGGAGATAATAGAAAACATTGTTGTCGTATGATGTACTTTCTGTTGGTGTAGGTGAGATAGGCCTCATGTGGCCGAGTTGAATGTATTCATCTATGCATTCCTTGTATAGTTTGTGCATTGTTGGATTATTCGATAATCTTTTTTCTAGTTGGAAAAATTGTTTGACAGCCATGTTTCTGGACTGTCCAAGTTCGGGTGAATCTCTGGTCTTGAAAGGTAAATTTACTTCATATTTGCCAGAGGGTAATCGCTTAGTTGTCTCTTGATAGAGTTGTTCGCAGAGTTGATCTTCTGGTAATAGTTTTGATTGGGTGCTATATTCCTCGAGCTCCCAAAATTTTCTTAATTGATCGTCCAACGTAGTGTTTATGGTGGTGTGGGTGGATAGCACGGTGGTAATAGTGCTTTTCGCTTCTGGTACTGCTCCAACCAGAATCCAGCCCAATTCTGTGTTTTGGGCTGTGGGTGTATTTCTAGGTCCTCTTTTAATGCCATTTCTAATAATGGCGGCGTAAACTTCTGCTCCAAGAAGAATATCAACCTCTCCCGGAACCGAGAAGGTGGGATCCGCTAATGGGAGATTGTTAATGTGTCTCCAATTTGACACGTTAATCGTATTAGTAGGTAGCAAGTCTGTGATTTTTTTTATCACGAGCATATTGCTTGTAATTTTGAACTTGGTATGTAATGACTGAATGATGACAGTCGTTTGCTTTACAGCTGTATTGGTGGGCGTTGTACCAAGTCCAATTAGTTGATGGGTAGTTGGGAGTCCTTTAAGCTGCAGTCGCTTAAAGGCTCTTTCAGTTAAAATGGAAACTTGAGATCCAGAATCGATCAGTGCTCTAAACACTATTGTGATTCCAGATGGTGATGTGACATTTATCAAAGCTGTAGAGAGTAGGGCTCTCTTCATATTAGATGTTAGGAAGTTTTGAACTTGTTGCTCATTATTCCTGTCGGCGGGTGAGTATTGCTTTGTTTCCATATTGGAATTTTGGGTGAGCTGATTGGGTGATTTACTTTCGTAATGGAGCAGTGTATTGTGATTTCTGTTACAATGATAACATCTTTTTTTGCTTGTACAATTTGATGTTGTATGGTTAGGTGATAAGCAATTCTTACATAAATGCTTATTTGAGACAGCTTCGTGTCGCTGTTGGGTGGTCAGAGTTCGGAATGTTGGACAGTGAAAAATTATATGGTCCTTTTTGCAGTGGCTGCAATTTGTTTTATTAGGTGGGGGCGCTGGATTCTTAGATTTGTTTAAGAGTCCATACGTTGTTCTAGGTGAGAATGGTTTTCTCTGTGTCGTGTTTGATGACATATTTTTGCTTCCTATCATTTCCAGAGTTCTGAAGCGAGACTCTAGGAATTTTGTGAGTGTCTTTAATTCTGGTAATTCAGTGCTATTATGTAAGCTCTGTTCCCATAGTTGATGAGTGTCTGGGTGCAATTTCTGCACTGTTAAATATATAATTATTGGATCCCAATTATCAGTTACTATTTCTAAATTTTGTAGTGCTAATAAAGCCTCGGTTATGTTATCTAATAGCCTTTTAATATTGTCGGCACTGTCATGGTTTATGGTTGGGAGAGACAATAATTTTTTTAACTGTACATTGACGAGGATTCGCTTGTTTGAGTAGCGTTCCTTTAGGAGTTTCCAAGCTGGTTTATAATTTGCGTCGCATATTTCGTAATGCCTGAGCAATTTTTCAGCTTCTCCTATTAAATTCGTTTTTAGAAAATATAATTTGTCAACGTCTCTTAAATTATTGTTTTTATGAATAACCGAATTAAATAAATCGTGGAATGAAATCCACGTAGAGTATTCTCCATTGAAAATGGGAAGTTTAATTCTGGGGAGTCTTTCATTATTACATGAATTTGTGCTAGCATGTGATGTCTGAGTCTGAGAAGGATTGTTGACAGGCGTTGGTGTTAGTCTGTCTACATCCTCTTCCATGCTTGCTGCTTTTTCAATATAATACTCCTGTACATCACTAAATGTCTCTTTCGTGAAATATTCTATTGTTCGATCTTCCTTTGTTGCTCTCTTTTGAATTACCCTATGCCGCGTTTGGAATTCTTTCCAATATTCGGTGAACGTTTGTAGGCGTTTTTCTGTCGATTTGACAGTTTTCTTTTTACCTTCTTTTTGATGCCTTTTAAAGAGGTCTTCCATCAACTCTTTGACCTCTTTTTGAGACTCAACCAACTCTAATACTGAGCTAATGGTTTCGTCCCCGGCGTCAGATATACTGCCTTCATCATCTGTAGGCATTTTGTGTGTAGGCTTGAATCACGTGATAGTATTAAGCAATGTATATTTTATATTTGATTAGACTGAGTTATCCGGCCTTGAAGGATCAATGTGAGATCTAGTCTCGTTCGTGAGGGAGGAGAGCCGGTTCAGAGGATAACTCAGTTTTTATTTCAAATATAAAATTTTATTCAATACTTAAAGTACAAATTCATTTTGCTTAATCTAATATCACCAGAGTTCATCACAATAATTCAATTCAAAATTAATCTAAAACTACCCTACAAACTAATATAAAATTCAATAACAAAATTCAAATTCAACATAAAAAAAATAAATTCAATAATTCGAATTCAGATACGGAGAGCTCGCCACCCTTGAATTATTTGCTCTGAAAAGGAAGAAGAAGCAAAATGTTAATTTCTATGAATCACCTAAAGTTTTCTGAAATAAACTTCAAAGGGGTGCTACGTCTAAGCACACGGAAGTAAAAAGCTTCTAGAGAGTTCAAGCACTCAGGTTATCCCTGATCAGAATTATCTTCTGTGGTGATGCGTGAGGGCACACAGAAGTAAAATGATTTTTATGGAAAGTTGAGACACTCAGGTTATCCCTGATCAGAATTATCTTCTGTAGTAATAGGGCGCTCAGGTTATCCCTGATCAGAATTATCTTCTGTAATTATAAGATGCTCAGGTTATCCCTGACCAGAATTATCTTCTGTATAATGTGAAAGGAAACTCAGGTTATCCCTGACCAGAATTATCTTCTGTAATAATGTAGGAAACTCAGGTTATCCCTGACCAGAATTATCTTCTGTAATAATGTAGGAAACTCAGGTTATCCCTGACCAGAATTATCTTCTGTAATAATGTAGGAAGCACAATTCTTTTTACTCAGATTAGCTCTGATACAGATCAACTCTGCCAAAAGAATGGTGCCATCTACTGAAATTCATCGGCTTTATATAGCCGCTGTAACCAGTTATGTCTGTTTCGCCTCGTGGTGTTGCCCTAGCGACGTTTACTTGAATTTTATTCGAGGCGAAAACAGCTGGCTGTCATAATGTCATTTGATGACATTACAAGAAAAATAAATACGGCGGTGCCTGTAATTTGGTAAGAGCTTTGTTGATATTTTTTATTTATTTGTTGTTTATTAGTTTCCTTTTTATTTTTAGAGACTACATTTCACAGCCGCAACATTCGGTGCTACCAGCATTTGTGGAGTTTTTGTGGTTTTATCACAATTTGTTTTGATGCCGTGGGTGAACCCCTGAACCACACTGCCAGCAGCAAATCGTTTTAGATAAGTATTATGCAATTTATCTACTTGAATCTAGATACTTTGTGTCCCTTTTGTATATTTTAGGTAGACCGAGCGTGAAGCTGAGGAATCATATCTGCTGCACAAAAATTGACAGCAGAAGATTTATTATTGTGTGAGGACCGAACAAAAGAGCTCAACAAAAAAACGACCGTAATCCACCGCAACCGGCTAATGCCCTATAGAAGTGCCATATCGTAACGTTGTCGTACTATATCGCGGACTAACTGGCAACGCGCGGGACTGTCAGTATCAATAGGCGAGTCGAAGCTCTATTTCCTAAATTTGAATGAGCTGGTCGTTTCGAACTATTATTCGCGATCGCGGGCGGAAATGCCAACAGCTCTACCCTAATACCTGCAATCCTATAAGAAATAGTTAAAAAAAAATAAAAAAAAAAAAACAAAAGGTCGAAAGCAAGAAGAACAGGAAGACGCATAATCTAAGATGACTTAATCCTACGATTACAGCACTCTCCTGCACAGCAATCCAAAGTACAAGTAATAGATCAAAACTTAAGGTTATCATAAAACTATATGTAATGGATCAACGGACGTAACTATACCTACATGTATAATGCTTATTGCTAAGAATCGTTACTAACCAAATTTCTTTTTATCTTTGTTTGCTCCTTTTCACTGCTTTTAAATTAGATGACGCCCTTCTGGACAACCGACACAGATGACATCGAAAATCCAGTTCCAAATCCGTGAAGACGGTTTAAGAAAAAGATGCACTGCCAATTAGAAATTGCCCATATTGGAGTTCACCACCACCTACCAAGCTGAGGGCAGCTCTTTTATTCAGATGGGGGCAGTGTTACGAAGTCGCTAAAAAGTTCAAAAGAGGGCGTTAGTTTTAAATTTTAAGAAAACACGGCATCACACTATTAAGGCGGAAAACTTACTTTTGGGCCATTGAGGTCCGGAGAAGTCCAACTCCAGGGATGTATCCACCAACAGTAGCAACACTGGGGTCGGCTGGAGGCTGTCCCGGCTATCAACACAACACTCCTGAAATTTAAATATAGACTAAGTTAACAACGAGCTTTAATTTAAAATGAAATGCTAATTATTGTAAAATTTACTAATTTTCCAGTTAATCTTATAATTGTCATTTGTTTATTATGAAAGACTCGTTAAGTAAAGGGGGAAAAAGAAAAGAAATGCAAGTCTTGTGGAAATGAACCAAATTCGGAGTAGGTCAAGTTGAGCTATGTCAAAATAATAACGACCGAGCCCACTGGATGACCTGATTTCCGGCATCGACGGTAGAACGGTGATATAAAAAGGGCCTGTCAGAATCCATAGCTCTCTTACAAAAGTGACTAGCGAATAAGGTAGTAGTGCACAATCAAAGAATTAATTAAAGTGAATTACAAGTTTAAATTTTGTTTTCTTGAAGAATAAAAATCGGTCATTAGTGTTTTTTTTTTGGTTATTTTTATGAGAATATAGCACCTTCTTTGGGCTCAAATTACACAGGATTGCGGTGAGTAGTTCGAATATTTATTGTACTCGACAGTAAAAAGAGCAGGGATTCAGAGACTTCGCTGCGACTATCAAGCCATCCCGGACGCAGGCTTCGACGAACCAAGAAAAATTGCAAATTTTCTGTTAAATTAGGATTTTTGTCGGCAGGAATCCTCTAATTGTCCTCTAAATCAGCTGTGTCCGACACACACAAATTCAGCAATATTACATTCAGAGCGAAATCACAGCCACGCAAGAAACAATAAGCAATAAGCGAAAACTAAACAAATAAAGCAAATATTTTGTAGATAAATATAGAAATTCTTTAATTTTATTTATAAATAAGGTAACCCAACAAATTTGAATAAATAAATAAATAGAATCAAACCAAATTGGGTGTCCCAAAGCTTTCGCGCACTCAAGCTTGCCCCCCTTCGAAGCTCGCACTAATACCTAGATAAATGGTAAAATTTGTTTACTCACCACCAGCGGCCGCCATTTTACATCGGCGACTAACTTCTAATTTTTAGCAATTACCTGCAATAACCCGAATAATTGGTTGACAAAAGAATCTAAGGAAGACTAACCAATTACGAGTTGTGTTTTTTTTTGTTCGGCTTTATCCTACGAAGCCAGGCTATCACTGGAATACACAGCACACACCACATATCCAGATACACTTGCACTGGACCTTGGTCCTGGAGCGCATACACCATATCACGATCACTGAATTATCAAATAAGCACCTGCGCGATTATATGGTGCCACTGCGTGAACGTACACAATACACAATACACAAAACTTAAACGATTCTATTTGTGCCTCACACGTCTTATTTCGCAAAGTCGAGTGAAAGCAAAATACTACGTCAGCTAGTAAAAGCGTTCCACTCGGCCCATTCATCCATTCCAGAGCAAAGTTCCATTCAATACCAAGTACCAGAGCTACGCTCTTCGTTTGGGTACGGAAAGCTCCACAACATTTGCAGTTCCCCTACTATAATCAGCTTCGAGTGGAACTCAACTTTGGCCCACTGAGTCGTCAGCTGATCACCTTGAACCCATGTCAGCGATCAAGTTCTACATTGTTGCTGACCTACTTTCTGCTGTAGAGCTGATCAACAATTTTTTTTTTGTCGCTACATTGCTCTATTAAAGCTTTGCAATATTGTTGCCTACCAAGTCTCCCTCTCGACATTAAAAGTACGCAGGCAGATATTGTAACAATATTTATAAATGACGTTATAGTCTAAAAATAAATCAACTGTACTAGCTGAAGACATGTGAAAAAGTATGTTTGGTACTCCAAAATATTTTACCCTTTTTCTTTAGCCTTCTCTCGTGGGACGGATAATGTTGTTTTTAGCTTTCCTTTCACAGTATCAATTTTGTCAGGTAGTACAGCTTCTTTAAGAAATGCTAATTCCTATTCTATTCTTTTGGTGTTCGCGGATTCGACGGTTGGAGCAGAACTAAAATAATCTTGTTCATCTATTACTTCTTTTTCCAGTTTCCGCTTTTTAGCTCTTTCATTTTTCAATTTTATTTGCAATTATCTTGCGTTCGATGAATTAAATAGGAGATTCTAAAAATGAGGGCAATTGATTAACATGATGCATAACTTTAACCTATTAACAAACGTCGATACCAATTAATTTATCTTAAATTATATTCCATTTTTCTAAATTATTTTGTCGAAGGAAAAGCTGTATTAAATAAAGTGGTAATTAGTAAACTTACCAACTGTTTTCACTAGAGTTTTTTAATCAAGGGGATATAGTTACACAAGCTTGTGAAACAGCAAAAAGTTCATCACGGGTAGGTGTAAATTCAAAAAGTTCTTCTGTATATGCAGCTAAATCTCTTCTTCTAACTGTGTCCGTTAGAAAATTATGAGACTAATATTGAAAAAGTATTGTTCGTCCTCCAGCCTTCAATATTGTTTAGGTTACTTGGCTCTTTACCTCTGCGGTTACGATTAAAGCATTCCCCACGCAGGCATTTAATCTTCTAAATACTGGGAAATTGAAGTTGCCTTCGCTGGTTTGAGCGGACGATTCAGTTAGTCTTACAGAATCCAAATATATATAAACTGACGTATGTAACCGATAAATTCATCCGGATCTATGAGTATCTGTAGCTGGATCTTAAAGCACATTTTCAAATAACAAAAATCAGTAAACGCTGTCGTTCTTCAGAAATGTTATAGAAAGAATATTGCATTGAAAGCAAATTACTTTCCTTACTCTTTCTAAGGCCAATCTTACAGGATATTAATATTTTAAATGAAAAATTTTGAAGGCAATTTATTTAATCCAATAAAACTTTTTATGATTTATGTTTTTTACCGACTACTTTCAACGAAAAAATTACCTATCCAGATTGCAAAATTGACTTTCTTCTTGATATTATACCGTTCATCTCCGTCAATTGTTATCTAGGCTATGATCTTGAAAATATAAAAACATAAAAGTATTAAAAATCAAAATTTTCGATGGAAAATACTTTGTGTACTCGTTCATCTCACGATGATGTAATGTCTATAATAAACAGCGATCCTCGATTTAGATATTATTTTAACTCAAGGAAAACATTTAAAATTATTTGAATGAGACCAAATTTCGACACCTTAAAATTTGTAACACTTTTGCTGAACTTTCTTCTATAGCTACAGCATTAAAATTATTGTTCCTTCCTTGGTCAAATGCTAATGCGGAAAGAATATTTTTGCTAATTAAATATTTTTAAAACAAACCAGAAATAGATTTAATTTAAATTTAAATTTTGTTCATTCAATACTAACGACAAATTCTTTTGATTTTCACATGAAATTAAAAAAAAAATTTGCACTAATGCTGCTTACGAACAGGAAAATGATGAAGATGAAAGATACTTAGGAAATGTTGTAACTGATTTCAATGAATTTTGAATAGACTATTTGAGATGCCTTTATTTTTATCCAACTGAATATATTTTATATGAAATAAACTTATTAATTAATTAAAGGACATTTTTTGTATTTTATTATTGTTTTGTCTTTATATTTCTCGGTATTCCTAGTTTAAAAAAAAAAAACAAAAAACACCAGTGCAAGAAATGTTTAAAATTTTAGCCAGTTATTTATACATTTAATTTTACTTTCCTCATTTCCACAAAACTATTTTTATTAAAAATATTAATAGAAATACATACATACCTGAGCACACAAAATCGTAATACATTATTTCACTACAGGTGACATCAAATTTTTGGAGTTTTATAATTCTTTTTATTACATAATAAGCACAACTATAAAAAAGGCCTTCATGCAACATTATCTTTCACTGATTTTAAACTACACAAAAATTCGTGCTTATACTAAATCGGCACTGCCACTTTTACTAAATCGGTAGTTTCAGCAACGCAACAATTTCACAATTAGATCCTGCAAAACGAAACTCACTTTATAGAATGATTCATACAACGAAAGAAAACTTTACTGCATAAAGCCTGATTCAGATTGCTCGACAGCGACAGCAACAGCGTCAGCGGCAGCAACGCAAAAAACAGTTTTGCTGTCGAGTGTATCAGATTGCATAACAGCAGCACAAGCCAGCGAGCAGAACATTATGACATTTCTGTAAACGTCAATTGCGGTTTGTTGTCTATGGTTGTTTGATTCAACAAGAAAAATGATAATTAAATACGATTATTTTAATAAATTGATACTTGTAATGACTACCTATTTAGTTTATTGCCAGTATATAAGACTATTTAATATTAGGACGAGGATATGGACAAGAGAAATGTTTTTGGAAAATGAGCGCGAAATGTACGGATTCTATTCGAAATTGTTTACTATTATGAAAAATAGTGATAACGAACAATTTAAAAAAGCAACTCGCATGGGTGTTCCTCAGTTCGAACTGCTCCACAGCCTCTTAAGAACAAGACTGACAAAAAACAGCCCCAGAAGGCCTATAGAAGCCGAGTGTCGACTACTTTTAGCTTTGGTGTAAGTAATATTTTAAATGTGCAATATTTTAAATATTATGTCCCTCACTTAATATAGGTACTTATCGCAAGGGGCGTCATGGCATACTCTTTCCTGGGCATTTCGTCTCGGATATACAACCGTTCGAGAAATAATTTTGGAGACTTGTGATGCTATTTGGGACGAACTGTCTGCAATTTACTTAGCAGAACCTAATGAGCAGGAATGGCGGAAAATTTCCATTGATTTTTATAACTCCACGGGTTTGCCTAATTGCATTGGTGCCATCGACGGGAAGCACATCAGAATTCAATGCCCTCCGAATGCAGGTTCGCTCTATTATAATTATAAAAGTTTTCACAGCATTGTAATGCTTGCTGCATGCGATAGCAATTATTGCTTCACAGCTGTTGATATTGGAGCTTATGGCAGCCAAAGCGATGGAGGAATTTTACGAGCAAGTGCATTTGGAAGCAGAATTTTGGATGGACGGCTTAATTTTCCAAAAAGTGAAAACTTGCCGAATTCTAATGTTGCTTTTCCTTTTTACTTTGTTGGCGATGCAGCATTCCCACTAAAAAATAACATTATGCGACCATATCCTGGAAGAAGTTTATCTAACGGAAAAGATGCTTTCAATAAAAAACTATCTAGTGCTAGAGTAAGAATTGAGAACACCTTCGGGGTTATGTCCGCTAGATGGAGGGTTCTTTTGAATTCAATCAACTGCTTCCCTGAAAACGCTGAGAAAATTGTTAAAGCAGTTGTCGTCCTTCACAATTTCGTAAAAATGAACGACGGCGAATATTGTCCACCTAGCTATGTTGACACTTTTGATGACAATACATTTGTTCAATTACTTTGGCGAATGGGAACCTCAGAGTTACCGCAAAGCAGATTTTTCACTAGATTCAATGCCACTCGAACGGCATTTCAGCAGAGAGATCTTTTAATGGATTACATAAACCAAAATTAAACCAACATAAATAGGAACCAAGATTACACTTTATTTGTATTAAAATTCTCAAATATAAAATAAAACGCAAACAAAACAACAGAAAGTTTGTATTATTTTCTTAATATAGGTAAATATATTAATGGATAAATATATTATTTTGCACTTTATATTAACATTGCAGTTCAGACTTAATTCACATTTTGCACTTTATATTAACAGTGCAGTTCAGACTTAATTCACATTTTGCACTTTATTAATTTCTTCATGGACCAGTGTCATTAATTTAATTTGAAGTGCGGACCTTTGCTGGAAAGTCATGCCACTTTTCTGGATGTCACTTGAAAGTCCACTAAAAAATAAATCTAAAGATGACATATTCGACGAATTTTCTTTAAATGCAGATTTAGCTTCTTTTAACAACTGACTCATTTCTCGATGAGTATTTTGCAGCAAGATTTCCGAATGTAAATTCCTTTTTCGCCTTTTTCCAGGCTGTGGCCGTTCTACATTTTCTTCTAATAGCGCAGTTTGGGGCGAACTAGTGGAGCTACAAGATGTCCCCGAGAGCGGAAAGTTGTCGCTCGTTCCAAAGCTTTCATCAAAAAGTATGGACCCGTCTTCATCCATTTGCAAACTAGACTCTACAGCCTCATAGCATGACCCGGTTGAATCTTCTACTTCATGCTCGTAGTTGCTGATTGTCCTTTAAACAAAAATATTATTTAATTATCACGGCGTATTATGAACTGGTAAATTCGCATACCGATAATTTGTTTCCGGAATGTCCGATAAAAAAGACAATTGTTCGAAATATTTCCACTTATTTTTTGGAGATTTGGCAGCTGATCCCGATGGGGTAAACATGTTTTTACGTTCGCGGGCATATCTATCTCGCAGTGTCTTCCACCGCTTTTGTATTTGCTCCACTAAAAAAATAATAACTTATTATCATATTTGTTGCTAATGTTTCAGCAACATTACCACTTTTATTTAATTCGTTGGAAATTTCCTTCCAAGCAGCTTCTTTCACATCTAATTTTTTGTAAGAACTTCTTGATTTGTCATACAAAAAATTTTTATTTTTTACTAAGGCTATAAGTTTTTCCTCCATTTTCCATACATAAAAAATTAACTTGACAGCTCACAACAATCGCTGCCTATGAAGACAGCAACAGCAAATTTAGAATTTGAGATGACTCGGCAGCACGACGTTTTTGCTGCTGTCACTCAATCAGCTGATCGCTCTAAACCAATGAAAACGATTTGCTGTTGCTGTTGCTGCCGCTGTCGTGGCAATCTAATTCAGGCTTAAGACTGTATGCATTTTATGGTGCTTAGGTATACACTAACAAACCCCCGCCACACAATCTTATCCAATAACGTCCATATATACCTACTTGCAAAACCCTCGAGAATACTTCATAAGCCATGAAACAGACTCCTTCCCTACCACATGCGAGGCCCAACGGAGTGCTAACATTCTAAAATATTTGCAGTGTTCTTATGTAAAACTGACAAAAGTTTGATTTGAATAGGTCCTCCGCCCTAAACTCATATTCATACAGAAAAATGGTGTTCTGATAATCTTAAGCTTGCTTTTTTATCTTCCGAATCGTTATACAATTTTCATACCTTTCCTAACAAAATTATTTAAAAAAAATCATCTTATCCAAATGACTACGATTCCTCAAAGCAAAATTCTCAGCTGAGTAATCATTGTAATATCGCTGTGCCGTCATAGGATGCCGTCGGCTGATGATATCGAATGTAGCTGCCTACAGATTCGGACTCCGGCTGCACATACACACATGCAATTATCACTCCGCTGAGGGGTATTGAGCGTGAAATGGTAAGGTTAAATTGTAATCAAAACTATTTTATTATTTTTTTATGTATGGTATATAGGAAGTGTGGCCTTTGATAAGGTAAGGAATTAAGCCAGGGATGGGGAACCTTTTCACCATGGAAGGCTAATTAAAATTTCCAAAATAGTAAGCAGGCCGCAAACATATAAGGTTATTCTCTTCCGTAAAATATATTACCAGCTTATTCTAGTACAAAAAATAAAAACAAATTTTTTTAAATGCAATTTTATTATAATTAACTCATTACTCAGTTAAAAAAAACATGTATTTTTCGCAATATAAAATAAAATTATGATATTATCACTTTTAAAAAATGATATGATATTAAAATAAAATAAACTAAGACAAGATAACCAATTTAATGCGACTTTTGTGCCTGTTTTTTATTGGAAAATAATTGGATATCAGGTTCGAGATTACTAACACGTAATTTGAGTTCCTTGGAATTAGGCATTCCACAAACGTAATTACACCGTATTTTGCCTAAAGATTTGGGTCTTAAGGCTTATAAAGTTCAGTTAACACAAGAACTCAAGCCGGCCGATCATCAACAACGTCGAGTCTTTGCTGATTGGGTCCTTGAAATGCATGAAAATGATCCGGAATTCCATCGAAAACTCATCTTGATTGATGAGGCCCATTTCCACCTCGATGGCTTCGTCAACAAGCAAAATTGTCACATCTGGGGCTAGGAAAACCCAAGAGTTATTGTTGAAAAGCCTCTCTATCCTCAACGTGTGACTGTTTGGAGCGGTTTATGGTCCCACGTGGTCATTGGACCTTACTTTTTCGAAAATGAGGCTGGAGCAACAGTTACGGTGCATGGATTGCGCTACCGACAGAGGATTAATGTTTTTTTATGGCCGGAATTGGATGGTATTGATCTGGACAACGTTTACTTTCAACAAGACGGCGCTGCGTGCCATACAAGCAACGAAACCATTGATCTTTTACGGGAAAAGTTTCCGGACCGTGTTATCTCTCGAAGAGGTGACCACAATTGGCCACCGAGATCTTGTGACTTAACACGTTGCGACTTCTCGACTCGAAAGAGAAGGTCTACGCCAACAGCCCAGCGTCGATTCAAGACCTCAAGATGGAATTCGTGAGGCTATCGAGGACATAGGACAGCCACTTTGCGATTTGGTTATGGAAAATTTCATGAAAAGGATATGGTCCTGTAGTGGTCGTGGTGGTCATTTGGCTGATGTTATTTTCCATTATTAACGGCATACCTTCCTCTTTATAATGAAATAAAGATCCGATCATTTATCTAAAAAAATGGCATATTTCTTTGAATATCAAAATAATACCTCTTATTGGAAAACCTTTTAGTTCCAAAGCAAGAAAGCAGTCGACAAGCATTTTGACGTAAACATGGGTATTCAGTTGCATTTTTCCATATTTCAGTAGGATCTTTCTTTGCATCAAAAGGGCATTTTATAATATTATCTTCACATAACTCAAACAATTCCATCTGTAGTTCGCTAAGCGCCTTTGCGATATCAACTAGATGTGGTTCAAATGCTAATTTCATTGTGATACTATGTTCTTCAAAGTCAGAAAACCGTTTAGTATATTCTTCAATTAATGCATCCAAAACAGCAATATAATCTTGAAATGTTGCACTTCCAGATTTCTGTTCATTTAATACTTTTGCTAATTGCGGCAAATGCTATTCAGAAATTTCCGATCGAGAGAAAATAGTTTTGAAAAATAATAACTTTTTTCGAAAAGACTGAATTTTTTGCCACATATCATAAATATGTTTTGTTTTACCTTGCAAAGAAATATTTAAATCATTCTGCTTTACCATAATATCAGACAAAAATGCAGTATTTCTGCAAAAAATTTCATCTAGTAATTCGCATTGTTGTTTTTGTTCCTCATAAAATCTTATAATTTGTTCTCGGAATGATAAAACTTTCACTGAAACATGTGCTCTTGATAACCATCGAACTCTGTAATGATACGGCAAATCTACACTGTTCGTATCATCATCGGACATAAGAAGGTTTCGAAATTGGCGATGTCATGTTGCATTTGCTCTGATGAAATTGACAATTACAATAATTTTTTCTAGAGTATTACTTAAAGAAGTGGATTTAGCACAAAGATTTTGTTGGTGCAATACGCAATGAAATGACAATGAAATGAGATTAATGATTTTAAATTTGCATTGTCCTATTTTTATAATGAAACGAAACCTTCTCTTTTCCCTTTCGGTGCACCATCAGTGCATACACTCACCAGATTATCAAGATTTAGTCCTGCTTCACGACATTTTTCTTTAAAATTATCATGGATATCAATTCCGCGAGTTCTTCCGGTAAGTATGCCCAAAGCCAGTAGTTCCTCATAACACTGAAAATCTTCAGTTATAGCACGAATAAAATATAATATTTTAGCCGAGTCAGTTTTATGAGTGGATTCATGCAGCGCTATTGAAAAATATACCTCCTTATTTTGAATTATTGTGCGAAGCTGTTCTGTCACATTATAAGCTAATTCGTGTTGTCGATCAGTTATGGTCCGTCTTGAAAGAGCTAGTTGTTTATATTTATAAACTTTCTCAGCATATAAGCATCCTACTGCTTCCACAATGCACTCCTTTATCATTTCCACATCACTAAATGGTTTTCCTCTTTTTCCAAGTATATACGCTATTTTGAACGTAACATCAGTTGCAGCGGTTCCTTGCTTACTGAAAGCACTGAAAGCTTGTGTTTGATCTTGCCTTTCTTTTTCATTTTTTGAAGTGCAGATTTTCGAGATTCTCCTTCTAGTTGGACATATATATGGTCTTTATGATATAAATAATGCTGATTTGCATTGTATTTTTTTTAATGCTGTTAGTACAGAATTGCATAGTAAACAAAATATTTTATCTTTTATAGAAATAAAGTTATATTGGATTTCCCATTCTTCATTAAAGCATCTGTTTTCTTCATTCAGTTTTCTTTTAAGTTTTTTTGACATGGTTCATAAGTTGCTAAATTAAAATAAAAAGTGATATTCATACAATGTTCGACCAACCTAAAAATAAAAGAAAATTAGATTAAGATGAAATTAAAAAGAATTTTACCAGCATCCGGAGATACACAGATGCTTAGGGTCCCACGACGACCTGAAATAAACAAAATGAATTAAATATAGAAATAAACGCAAATAAACAATAACAACACCAACAATTGTGTTCATATAGCACCATGTAGACACTATACAAACTCAACCAACTTTATGTTAGACAAAATAAAATTAAACAAATAACAATGTAAACAGGACGTATACCTTATTAAATTACCTTTTACAAAGAATGCACATATACCTTATGTGAGACTTCGCAAAATAAACTCACCTTGACAGGTATCTATGCCACTTATAAAAAAGGCAGAAATTATACTTAATCAACACAAAAAACTAAGAAATTTATACACTCACCTGTAGTTAAATGTATAATTCCCTCGCTGAATAATAATTAACTACACGAAACACACAATTTACCACAAAAGCTAACAATATTATCACTCGCGCGCATCTCACTTTACGAATATAAACAACACGACAAACTTCATATTCCCTCGACGTTTATGTCACCCCGGAGTAAAAATAGACGCAGAAGCCGATGGGCGCGTTCGCGTCGCGATACTTTCCACAGTTTACGGAATAATCGCGAATTTTCGAAATTCCCTTTACATTAATGAGTGCGAAAGAGACATAAAGGTGTGAAAGGGACAAGGATGAAGATGAACAAAACGAATTATGAGAGGAATTTTGTAAATTGACATCAAAGATGGCGAAACGATAAGTTATGGCAAAATTTAGGAAAACTTATCATATTTCCTCGAAATTAAAACTAATTTATATGGGAAAGATGTCGAAAAATGCAATTTATAATTTGACATCAAATGACTACAACAAACTCACATATTGTAGTCAAATTAAGCCTAAAAATTGCAAAATTCATTATTATGGATACGAAATTGGAACAAAATTCTCTATAAAAAGGGGGTTCATTCTTAATTCTTCCTTCTTATTTTTCAAAGTTATCAAAGTCCGAGCACATGCAGTAGCATTCCTCTCACATTTTGCAAATTTTAATACAGCGTGTTATCAGCAATAAAAGAGACAGAATTTCAGCGAAACCTAGAGCATTTTTCAACTGCAGAAACATAAATTTTTTTCCAAGGCAAGTCACAAATATTAACGAGGAATTTGAATCACTTTATTTGTGAAATTTTATTAGTGACAAATTTTTTAAATCAATTAAAAGTAACTTTGCGTATTATTCATTTCTTCAATTTGGGTAGACTTTCATTGTGTTTGCATGCCAGGTGTTGGTCATAAACTCATGTATGAAATTAACAAGAACGATTGAATATTTTAATTAATTCCTTCCTTTCAGCCATTTCACTATTTAACTCAAGTAAATCGAAATTCCAAACAATTATTTATCATGTAAAAAATATGCCATCAGGTTAGTTTTACACAACATAATAATTGGAAACTAGATCTACCTTGAGTTCTAATTATTATTTACTTTCAGCCATTAGAAAATATTATAGTTAAGAACCAGAAAGGGAAGATTTTCTTTGCCTCGTATATATGAAATTTTAACGTAGCATTATTTTCTAATTTGTCATTATTGAAAGAAAAAATAAATTCGAGTAAGATATATTTCTTTTTGCACATTTAAGTTTCTTTTAGTTATTAAATACATATAAAAACACTGTGAATCATTGAACTGAAAGTGAAGTTTATAAGCGTGTACGTGTAAGTTAGTGGAAGTAAATTTTGCACATTGAAAGAATTTATTCAAAGTAATTAATTTTCTCATAAGATTAATATTTGTTTATTAAATTAGTATTTTGCTTACAATAAATAATTGAGTGAACAATTGACTGACAAATATCCTGTTTTCATTTAACCGCTACACTCCACCAGAATATTTTATTTCAGCATACGTAGAGTCTCGTTTGTAATTGCAGTTTTCTTTCGAAAGTCAATTATAGGAATTAACAGATTTCATTAAACTGTACTTTGCGAGCGCAGTCTATACGTATTTGTCAATTAGTGGAATTGACACATCAGCTGTGCTAAAACAATATGTTGTTAATAAAAAGAATGATAATTATATATAATTATCACAAATTAATTAAATTTACTTACTTGATGGTTAAATACACGGTAAATGCAAAATTTTAAAACTAATAATAACCAACTGATTACGAAATTAAACTAAATCATTCGCAGTTGCTCTGCAACTGTGTTTTCCCGCAAAACGAGGCCTACTGTGTTTATCTTATAGAAAAGTAACCGAAAAAATATTTAAAAATATTATTAGTATTAATAATTATTTCAAAAATTTTCACAAAAAGAATTTCAATTGTAATTTGTAATAAAATATAAACTATGTGAAAAGGCCGCAAAGAATATTTCAAAAGGCAGCAGGCTTCCCACCCCTGAACTAAGCTTTAAATTACTAGAAGACTATTTTCCTGTATGGATAGTAGTTACGGCTCTATTGCAGATATAAAGTCAATGTTTGCCACTTTTCTATAAGTATCAATATAGAACATTTTAGAAAACGTATTCACAACTCATACATACAGATTTCTGTTTCATGGCTTGGGAAGTATTCTCGAGGGTTTTGCTACTTGCCATCGTGGCACAAAGCAAAACTACATACTGCGTAAATGTACCGGCCAGTGAAAAATTCTCAGCTTTGCGTAACTCTCTTTATTCTTCTCATTGTTTGATATATTTCTAAGTATTTCTCTGATACAAATAATTTTAATGACTTTAATATTGATGAAAGGATAGAGTTTACACCAAAACAGTATCCAGTTATCAAATATCTTGTGAATGTATCAGTTTTATATTGAATGACATTGATCCTGTTATTTAAATGGATACAGCTTATCCCCTGGTTGTTTACGTTATGCTTTTGTACTAAATTCGGATAAGAAGTTCGAATTTTTTGGTATTAGAGATGCCGATAATCCATATATTTATTACATTTGATATGAAAAATAGGATCCGTGGAACTGATAAGATTGAAAGTATAAAAAAAGAACATCGTTTATACCAATTTTTTTAACCGTGGCATTTTCACTGACTTCAGTAAGGCCTTCGATAAAATTTCACACAAGCTTCTGCTCTTCAAGCTTGGTGCCTGCACATTTTTTTTTAATTAAATGGCAAGAGTCATTTTTATGAAATACGACCCAGAAAGTTCTGGTTAGATCGGCTGTTTCGGCTAAAATACCTGTACCTGTGGGGTTCCTCAAGGCAATCATCGTGGTATACAGCTTTTCATCTTATATATGTATAGTAACGATTTGCCAAATGTTATTAATCTATCTGATATTCTGATATATGCGGACGATGTAAATATTTTTAAGACTGTCGATAGCTTTATTGGTTGATGCGCTTTGCAATCAGACATTGACATTTAGCTAAATATTGACAAGTGTAAGACCATTAACTTTACCCGTAAGAATTCTTCACTTTGACTACATATACCATGTTAATTTTATTGCTCTTGACAAAGCTAATAATTGCACAGATCTTGGCGTACTTTTAGACACCAAACTTAGCATTTTACCACATATTGACAAGACAATAAGTAAGACTATGCCGCATTAGCCTTTGTATTTTTAACCTCGCTGTGTCGTCGACTGCTGCTGGTGGCGCCCAAATATTTGTGTTGTTGTGTGTCGCTTTTTTTTTTTGCTTTTTTGTTTTTGCCTTCAGCATGCAGAATTTCATTTTAGATTTCTGCAACATTCGCGGATTAAGAGCAAATCGGTTTTCTGTGTACTGCGAACTTAACTCAAGAAATCAGGCAATTCTTGCGTTAAGTAAAACCAAGGTCGTTTCCGATTATGATATTAATCAGTATCACGTGCCTGGTTACAGCTTCGTGCCTGTTTTTTCTCAGCATAGAGGGATCGCAATATATATTCGGAATGATCCAGAGTTTAACTATATCTGGATTAGGTTTAAACTTCACAAGCACATCATTTACTCCTGTTTCCTTTATCGCAGCCCAAATATGTCTGATGACGACACGGTATCCGTATTTGACAATATCTCCAACAATATTGATCATTTGCTTTCTGTCTCCCCGTCTTCCGAAATCGTCCTGGCAGGCGATTTTAATGTTCATAATATACCGTGGCTCAGATATTCCTCTACCACAAGTCCTTCGGGCCGTTTCGATGAACTCTTCTGTGAATCATTTAATTTACAACAGCTAGTGGATGCACCAACGCCAATTGCTGATACAGCTGGAGATAAAGCTAATTTACTCGACTTGTTTCTAACATCTCATCCGGACAAATATTCCATCTCAGCCGGCTCCCCTCTCGGAAATTCAGATCATTGTTTAATCACAGCTCAGTTTTCCATCTCAAACCTGTGCCGCCCAACTACTCCACCTACAAGTAGGCTTCTTTGGCACTATAAGAATGCTGATTGGGAAAATTTCAATAAGTATCTTAGAGAAATTGATTGGTCGGTCTGTTTTGCTTCGAGGGATGTTGATGAATGCACATTGGAATTTAGTAATATAGTGAATCTTGGCATGCGTGAATGCATTCCGTATTCTCAACAACAGCATGATCGCTCCTGGTTTAACGATAAGTGCAACCAAGCTATAAAAGCGAAAGAGTCTGATTTTCATGCCTATCAATTGCATCCACGTCCGGAAATGAAACAAGTCTACAAGACTGCACGGAACACCTGCAAGTCCATTGTCCAGAGAGGAAAATTACTTTTTGGCCAGAATATTAGACAAAGAAAAGAATCTTGGCAAGCCGCAAAGGTAGGTAAGGTTTCTGGTCCCTGGTCAAAACCATCAAAAACAACTTCACCAGTTCCTCTCTACCTTCACTAATTAATAATGGTGAAGTGATTGTTGACTCCCTGGATAAAGGTAATATTTTAGCTGCTAGATTCGCTTCAAATTCTTGTCTTCCACACACTTCACAAACACCTGTTTTGCATCACCCGTGTGAATGTGTACAAGAGCCAATACGCGTTCGTACGAGGGATGTGTTCAGGGTCCATAAGGGGATCAACGTCTCCAAAGCCGCAGGTCCTGATGGTTTTTCACCCTTAATAATTAAAAGTTGTGCCTCATCCTTGGCTAATCCTCTGCGCAAACTATTCTACTTGTCTTATTCGACATGAAAATTCCCAACTGCTTGGAAACTAGCTCACGTTCAGCCTATTCCCAACAAAGGAGACGGTAGCGATCCCCCAAATTATAGACCAATTGCGATCACTTCAATTCTTTCAAAGGTTTTTGAATCTACCATTAACTCAAAATTAATGAAGTATCTAGAAACTAATCATCTCATCAACGATCGCCAATATGGCTTCGGAGCTGGACGGTCATCTTGAGACTTGCTAACCTTTCTTACGGAACGTTGGAACTGTAGTCTTCACAATTTTGGTGAGTCTAAAATCGTTGCCCTGGATATTTCAAAGGCCTTTGATAGAGTCTGGCATCCAGCCCTTTTAGCCAAACTTAAAGCACTTGGTCTCTCTCCTCCTGTTCTATTATGGATTGAAAGTTTCCTATCTAGTCGCCAAATAATTAGATGGCGTTACATCTGAACCACATCCCATAAATGCCATTGTGCCTCAAGGCTCTGTTATCTCTGCAGCTATCTTTTTAATTTTCATTAATGATCTACTTTCCCTTACTTTCAATCCCATCCATAGTTTCGTAGATGACAGTACTATTGATTTCGCTTACTCATTTGACACTCTTGCGGACTCCAGGGGGTATGCCGCATATGTTAAACGAGATTGCATGATTAGGTCATTGAATAACAATCTTAACAATATCCTCGCTTGGGGCAAAGCTAATCGAGTCGAATTCAATGCATCTAAGACCCAAAGCTGTCTCATCTCATTAAAACAAGATCATAACTTAACCACACCCGTTTCTTTTGATGGAGCATTAATTTCTGATTCACTGTCACTAACCATTCTTGGCATTAATATTTCCAGTAAGTTAAACTGGACAGATCACATCTTATCTGTTGCCAAAGAAGCATCTAAATGTATTGGATTTCTGAAAATGTGTAAGAAATATTTCAGCCCATCAAATCTAGCGCTCCTCTAGAAGTCCTATATTAGACCTAGAATGGAATACAATTCCCATATATGGGCCGGGGCTGGTCGCACAGCTTTAGCTTCATTGGATATTTTCCAAAAGAGAGCCTTCAAGATGATTGGTGTTTTGGCAATAACTTGTCATATCGACTCAATCGAGCACCGCCGTAATGTTGGATGCCTTTCGCTCCTTTATCGCTATATGCATGGTCAATGTTCTGATGAAATATCTAGTCTAATCCCTTGTAGCATAACTCCAGCACGCAATACTCGCACTGCAAACCGCGCACATCCTTTAACCCTTCAAATTACTTTCGGCCGTACAGTAAAATTCCGTGATGCTTCTTTATCCCGAATAGTGCGAATGTGGAACAGCTTACCATGTTCTGTTTTTCCTCCGGCGTACAGTCTGCGGCAGTTTAAGGGCGACATACATCTGCAGCTCCGCAACTCTCCTCATATCCCCTAATCCTTTCGATATCTCCTTCCTGCCATGCTGTGCTTTGCATCATAGGGTATTCCCTGAGCTTGGCTTAATAAAATAAAAAAAAAACAACCTTGTGATGGACGCCTGATTTTAATGATCCTTTACTGTAAGGATCTTGCATCTAGCTTTTCTCCTACTTCTTATTGAGTACGCTATCTTCGTTGGGTGTAACTCAATGATTTTGCTACAACTGGCCTTCTGTGTTGTTCATCTGTCCTCTTCGCCTTGCTGCCCAGAGCCTAAAGAGATTGGAACCGAGTCTGTAAGAATCTGAGGAATTCCTTTGTTGATTGTTACTTCTTAGGTTGGGACTGTTTTTATTCGTATAACCCATGTGTGGCTCTGTCCAGTTTCTTGATCAGAAGATGTAATAATAGCGGGTCCCAGCTGCTTGTATCAATACTGAGATTGCCAAGTCCAAATATATGTTCTTGAGTTGCGTCCTGATACCTATATACTTTCTGTTGTTAAAGTAGGCTGAGATAATATTTTATTCAACAGTACAGTTACAAGAAGCGTAGTGTTGTTGTAGCGGTCCTGGAGCAATTTCCATGCTGCCGTGTAATTTTCTTCTGATAAGCTAAAGTGGCGAACTAGTTTGTCTGCCTCCCCACAGAGATTAATTTTTAGGTACCACATCTTTTGACAGTCTCCCATAGGCTGTTTGTGTAACTTGAACTTGCTCTTTTCTCTGGAAATAATCCTCAGTATTGTAGCCCGCCTTGTGAGGTTCTCCGATTATTTCCCATATATTGTGATGAATTGTCTCTATAACTGATTCTTGTATTTTGATTAGTTTGCTTATTTCATCCTTCGGATTTTTCTGCGGCTGCTGTGCCTTAGTATTGCCTTCGCTGGTGTTAATCGATGGGTCAGATTGCCTTGCCGCTCTAATAGGCTGAATTGGTTCTCTGAACAATTTTTCTTCGGTTGTATTTTCTTCTGGCAGGGTGTTCACTGTTTCTTCGACTTCCTGTTTTGAGGTAGTTAGGCTTGCAACCTGCTCTTGCATTTGGTTGCAATGGGTTTTATATACGTCTTGTATAGCCTCGTAATAGCCGTTTACATAATACGGATGGCCTGATTCCTTGCTATGATTAGTGCTGATTTCACTATCAGTATCTTCAAATATACTCCACAATGAACGAATTGATCAATTTTCTCGTTGTAGTATTGAAGATGTTTCCTGCTTGCCCCGTCATTTTTGACACTTTTTACGAGTCTCTCAATTTCTGCTCGCGCCGATTCTTGCTGCTTTGCAAGCCTGTCCATCGATATCGCCTCTGATATGTCTCATAAGCCTGTATCACGTCGGGGTCATCAACAAATGTATAGACTATTCCCCATTGGATCTTGTGCCACTTAATCAAGGTTCTTGTACCTTGATTTTGGAAATATGCTACATTAACGGTACTTGTACCGCAAGGCCAAATCAAAATAGAAACTACGTAGAATTTAAATGAAACTTATCACTTTATGATTTCAACGAGACTAGACATTATATTTTCATAAAACCACATTTATAAAAATCGAAAAATGTTTACTAAGCTAATTTATTTTTTCCAAATACAGGTAGCCCTCGTATAACGCGTTAGTTAGGTTCCACAGAACTGCCGCGTTATACAAATCGCGTTATGCGAGACTTAGGTCACATATTAAAAATGGGGTTACGTGCCGAAATCATTTATTTTAATTATATATAAATAAAAATGACCAATATATATATATGTATATGCATTTATTTAATTCAGGTAGTTCAAGTAATTTAACTAAACATATATCTAAATTATACATTAACTTCATTTTACATATTGCATAGATTAAAATGTATATTTTAATCACTATCACTATCTTCAAAAATAATATTTCGTCTTTCTTTATTTGCAAGTGGCCAGATGCCATCATCACTTGAAATCTCTTTGACATCATTTGTATCATTTTCATTGCCAACTTCAGCTGGTTGGGCTATTAAGAAGTCGGTAATAAGACCTTGCTTACCACTATGCTGCAATTTTTTTTTGAGTTCATAATATGGAGTGAAACAACTATCAAATTGTCTTGAGAAATTTCGAGAGCGTATCATTGAGGGATCATTATCCGTGAAATAATTTTTTAATTTTCTTGCTAACTCCAAACCTTCTGTTAATTTCATTAAACCGAAATCTTTTACTGATTCATTACAATCAGAATCTTCTACAGAACTGTTCTCGAAATTTGTGTTATGGTCATCTATTAATTGTACCAGTTCCTCCTCATTTAAATCTGTTTCGAAATCAATTAACTCACGAATTTCATTTTCAGCCATATCACAAAAACCCACCCCACCAAGAGTCTGGGCAACGTTTACTATACGAGTTATCTCGCCATCAATGGGCGGTACGGAATTTTGTTGAAGAACGACTTCAGGCCATATTTTTTTCCAGCACCCATTCAGTGTAGAAGATTTTAATTCCGTAATGGACAGCGCAATAATTTGCACACAATTTAATATTGAAAATTCTTTCCACGCTTGAGGCAGTGTCATGTTGGGATTAGGTTCTATTTTTTCCAAAATTAATTGGAATGTTCGACGAATATAATATGCCTTAAACGTTGAAATGATCCCTTGATCTAATGGCTGGATATGTGAGGTGGTGTTAGGCGGTAAAAAAATTATCTTAATATTGGGATGAGTTAAATTTTTTTGGTGACCTGGTGCGTTATCTAAAATTAGTAGAATTTTGAAGTCGATATTCTTTTTTTTTGTATAACTTTCCACATCGGGTACAAAACAGGTGTTAAACCAATTATCAAACATGCTTCCTGTCATCCATGCCTTTTTATTGGCCCGCCAATAAACTGGTAAAGTGGACTTGTTGTGTCCTTTCATAGCAAGGATCGGTTTATGAACTTTGTTTTTGTCATAAAATCACCGGATGCATTACTACAAAACAGCAGAGTAATTCTATCTTTTGCTACTTTGAACCCGGGAGCTGATCTCTCATTTGTTGAAATATAGGTGCGTTTTGGCATTTTTTTCCAATTTAACCCGGATTCATCTGCATTGAACACCTGGTCAGCACTATAACCACCTTCGTTAATAATTTTTAAAAGTTCTGCTGGATATTTCCTGGCAGCTTCTACGTCTGCTGACGCCGACTCTCCTTGGATTTTAAGGTTATGCAAAGAAAACCGCTTTTTAAAGTTTTCAAACCACCCCTTACTGGCACAAAATTCATGATGGGAGCAGTCTGGTAAAGATTCTTGATCAAGTTCTTTTAAATGCGTATACACTTTAAGAGCTTTTTGTTTAATAACATTTCCATCCAAGGGAATCTTTTTTTGTGTACAATCTTCTATCCAGATCATTACAGATTTCTCCATTTTTTCCATATGAATATCGCGTACACGGGCAACACGCTTTGAACTTACCGCAGATCCAGCAATAACACTTTCTCGGATTTTACGTTCATTTTTTTTAATTGTTCGAATTGTCGATTCATTTAAATTCAAAGTCTTTGCAATAACTCCTGGTTTTTCTCCACTTTTCAACTGATCCCAGATTTTAATTTTTTCTTCTAGAGAAATGAATTTCCTTTTCAAAGTTGGTTTCATCGCAGTTTGGGTAGCCATTACTATAAAAATATATTTTTCAAGAAAAAAGCTTTTATTTATTGTATGCATGTAACTTACCAGAAAATTATTCTTATAAGATCAGTTTTGTAACTGTAACTAAATAAACACGATAGACTATCACTATAGACTTCTAAGATTAAATTTGTTTAATTTGTATGTACATATACACTGTGTACTATAGGCGCTTTCGGCAAGCACTGGCTCAGTGAACCAAGTGAGCCGAGATTTTGAGCAATCGTCTCAGTTGTCTTTGAAGTTGCTATAGTGACGAGGTTACTAAGATTAAATTTTTTAATTTTGAAAATATTGCTTTCAAACGAAATTTTAGTATGTGCATTGGTTTCAAACGAAATTTTAGTATGTACATACACATATTTTTTTTTTGTATCATAAAAGAAGTAAATTATAAATCCCGTTATATCGAAACCGCGTTGTATAAGTACCGCGTTATACGAGGGTTAGTGTAAATTATAAATCGCGTTATATCGAAACCGCGTTGTACAAGTACCGCGTTATACGAGGGTTTAGTGTAATAAGAATAAGAATTTCACACAAATTCGGATTCCCATGCATACCTTCATAATACGACACGAATATGCATTTCGTATTTCATCTGGTGGCGACGGGCACAATATGTGCATACTCAGCATAATTTGCGTGAGATTCCGATTCGGTAAGAATGGAAATATGAAATATGAATTTATTATTTTTTCATTTATATGTAGATAGGTATATTTATTTTCCTATATTGAAATTCTAATTACTACATCTTTATAATAATATATGATTAATCTATAATGATTTAAGGTCTGAACACTTTGCGAGAAGATATTGCTGCTCCCGTATTGAGTGTTAATATGATAGATAGATTAACCCTTCTACTCAACGAAAAACAGACCAGATCTTGCCTTATGGATAAGTGACAGTACCTTTAGCTCATAAAAACAGTGAAGTAATGCTGGTAGAAGAATTTTCAGATTAAGACCAATATGAGCTCTTTTTCTCAGACCAAATACATAGCGGGCACATGCCTTAAGAGCACGCAGTAGTTTGGACAGCACAGCTTCCGAGAGAGTGTACAGAACTATGTCCGCATGCATAAAATGTGGTAGTATCAGTGCCTTGAAAAGCCTAAGTTTGGTAGTGTCATCAAAGTGCGGAGAGGCTGCGTAAAGTGAAGGCAGTCCATAATAAATACGTGAGCACATAATGGTAATAGGTATGTGCTTTCCAATTGAGGCTGGGATCCATAAGAATACCCAGATTTTTGACATATTTTCTACTTAAAGGGATGTTGTGTCCAATGATGAAAAGATTGGATACTTGCGATATAAGGTTGGGTATGTTTTCCGGGTGTAACCAAAATCCTGAGCTTTAGTTGTGTTCAGCGACAATTCGTTGGTAGCCGCCCAAGCTACCACCTTTGTTATTGTGTCATTAATCATCTTTACAGTTTTCTAAATACAGTCGGCTTGACCTCCCGCATAGATCTGTACATCATCCGCATAGATATGGTGACTCCGAGACGCAGATGTCATTACGGTAAAATGAGAACAATAACGGAGACAACACAGGTATGCCCGATATTAGTAATCTCACTCGCTAAATTTTACCATAAAAGACCTACCTACTAGGTAACTATGTAGCAAATGAATAGAAGCCGAACTGTGAAGTAAGTTTGGAAACTAGTCTCTCATATGGTACTGAGTCGGATGCTTTGCTGAAATCAAGCAACACGTGCACATCCAGGAGCACCTTATCACACATGTCCCATATATCCGCTGCCAATTCAAGTAGGGCAGTTCTAGTAGAGTTGAATCTCCTAAATCCCGACTTCTTGTTAGCGAGAGGACTATTTTCAGTCAGATATGCCGTTATTTGATCCGCTAAGAGGAACTGCAACATTGAAGTAGTAGGAAGGATTATGATGGATCTCCATTCCAACACATTAATCGGTGAGTCTGTCTTAGGAATGAGCATGATCAGTCCCGTCTTCCACTAGCTGGAGAAATATAAAAAAGTAAGAAGTCTATTTATAAGGTTAGCCACAACTGGCAGGAGGAATTTAATCGGGATATCAATATGTCCCTTAACTCTGGATTTGACTCTAGTAAACGCATTCAATATGTTTATCTCAGTTACGTTCCTCAGGCTGAATCCAGCATGAACATCATCAGGGTATGGTCCCGATATTGCAATATTGATCAGGTCTCAGTGTATTGCTGAAAGAAGCCAATTTATGTGTAGGTTTTGTAATTGGCACCGTGTTCCGAGGTTTTGTTTGATATCTATGTATTTGCGTAGAATTTGGTGGGAGCAAAGAAAGTCCGCCAACTAATTCGGATTAATATCCGACTTAGTTTTAGATTTCGATCCCAGTCGCATATTACTTATTTTCTTCCAATTAATATTATTTCCTGCTCTGAGTCCAGACATGGTATGGGTACGGAGTATAATCAGACATTCTTCTATGTTTGTGGAACGTTCGATAGTTCTGGCTAGTCTTATTTCTTTTCCAATGCCTGAGTGCTATGTCCCGTAGTTGACATGGCAGAAGAATATATGGTGAGTTAAAAGTCAGTTCGCTCGGTGAGCGAATCTTTACTTGTTTTTACTGGAATCTGCCAATTAAATATGGCACATACTCTTTTCGAGAAGTGACTCGCAGCTGAATCAGGGTTGGGTTCAATGATAAGAAATTTTAGGAACTTTTGTGTTTATGAGGATCTTTCATTTTTGTTTCATGAGCGAACTCATCAATCCTTTCAGGCGATTATCCGTCTTATGGGAAAGTAGCATAGGGCTGCTTTTCGAAAATCATTTAAAACTTTTGCCGCTTTTTAGGAATCCAAGAAATCAGAAAAAAAATAGTAAAATAATATGGACGGAAACTAAAATAAATGAAAAAAAAATTTAAGGAGGAAATAAAAGAAAGGAAAGAAAGATAACGTGAGGGCAGAACGCTCCAAGGTTGAAGAAAATAGAGATGATGTGCAGATGCGCGTAGAAGAATAAATGCCAGGATTACAGGAAATGGCTATGGAAGCAGGAAGCATAATCACACGATGAAAATAATACAAATTACCATTTAATCATCATTATTTAAATTATAGAATTTGAGTTTTAGTTGTTTTATAATTGTTATTATTTTATCTTTAGATTTATCATTGAAACAGTTTGTTAGTCATATAATGGCTTCTTTTGTGTTAGTATATCCCTGATTTGGTAATCTGAATATTAATTAAATTTATAGAAATTTTAGAACTTACGTTTTTATTTATTCAATTTTCTAGCTTTACTCATTTTGCTTATTGCGTATTTATTCCCGTATGATTTTAACGTAAGCTTTAAAATATTATTAATCATGTGTACTTGACCACAAATAAATGAATTGAATTGATAAGTATGGTGTTGCATATATGCAACAACATTAAAATCTTCCAAAATACCCTTTCCGTGGGCAAAAGTTGTTTGATAAATGTTTTATGAATTCAGAGAAAATAACTATTTTACTGTGACAAAGGGAAGTCATATCTTTATCTATTGGTGTAGGCAGGGTGAGGTGAATTTGGGTTTGAGTCAAGTAAATATGTATTAATTAAAATTGAAATTAGAGTATTTTATTGCATGCGGACATGACATATACGAGTAGTCCCGGTATTTTGAACAGGGACCGTAACTCTTATAAGATTGATAATTAAAAAATTTTAAGAGTTATCTTTGGACCTTTTTTTTAACCCTTGAAGTTATTCGTCGACTTATTTTTATTGGTTATCGTGTATCTTCATTGTGGTTATGAAATAAGAGTTATAGATAACCATTTCCTCCTCTCAATGCTAATAGTTAGGAAAATTTACATACAGGACTCATTTTTAATATGTCGAAAAAAATAATTTAAAATTAACGAAATGGATAACTAATAAAATAAAAATCGAAAAATAACTCTGATTATTGACAAGAATTATAAAAGTCATTGATAACTCTTATTGCACAACCAATACTAATAAATTGTGAAATAATGGTTATCTTATACCTAACTAATAAAAAAGGTCGAGAAATTTATTAATAAGAATTAAAAAGTTACCGATAACTCTTATTTCATAACCAAAAAGATGATATTATAAAATAATGGTTATCGGATAACCAAAAATAAAATTAATAATCAAAAAATGACCGTTAAGATGCACTTTTATTTCATTGGTTATAATTTTTTTAATTACGCCAGAAATTGCAAGTTCACTTTATAAGGGTAAGTTTGGTCCTATTCACTCAGACATAGTCAAGGCCTGTCTACTCAGATTTATACAATAAGTCTTCCTATACAAAGTATCATGGAAAACACTCCACAGAATCTACAAGTTATTTTCACATCATAATAAAAGTTCGGATTTGCCTTTCAAATCAAGTATATCACAATACCTCCATCGCGGTTACGAAGAGGTATTATTTTTGCACTCATAGAATTAGTACAATTGTCACAATCCATGAGCCATCGATATTTCAATGAAACGCACTTACGTACTTTTGCATAAAATTCGATAAAATTCCATTTTAAGTCGATATTGTTACTTACACCTGCTCTGTACGATTACTCTAATACTTAAACGATGGTGTAAGCATAAATGCATCTAAATCTCATAATCGCATTACAAGCTTTTACCGCTGCCGACGGCGCTACTACTCGTAAGTAACAATAATATGTGACAGAAGTAAATTGATCGCCCTAGGTTGACAAGCGGATCTGACTTGGTAAATCTCCTAACTGACAACTTGAGAAGTGAAAAAGGATACCACCGAAGCTTCAGGGTTGTATGCTATGGAGAAGCAGCGCCCCATATCAAGGAACCACCAAGAGGAGAAGAGGAGGCAAGATGTTCTGCTTGCCTACATCAGAATTCTTTTAGACCTGAATTATTGAACGGTTCCTCCGCGTAAATAAATAATTAGAGTTGAAAGCAAGGCTAGATATATGGAGTTAATTCAGGATCAGAGGTATGTATGTATATCTATTTATATGTTCATATCTTCCATACAAACAGGGTTGTGAAGATGGAACGGACTTAGTCAGCATTTCATACGTCGTTCCATTTACGGGGTGAGGAAGTTTACTGTGTATGGTTCTATGCAAATGTTTCAACAACATTGAGATGAGAATAGTATGGACGTAGGTCATTCATGAAAAGGATTTTCATATTCCGAACGAATTAATAAACTCAATAAGAAGTATGATGTTAACGGTTAAATAACATTATAAAGTTAAGAGCCAATTAATACCCTTCACCATATTAACAACCTTGAAAAGATACATAATAATACGTAAATGAAGCTGAGATTCAATTAGCTTTAATACCTTAATACATTTAAGCTCAAACAGAATTGCTAATATTTTTTTTAACTAATACAATCCTTCAAGGAGTAAGCTTCACGCTCAAGGGTAAAAACTTGTATTCTTTTTAAATGTGGTGAACTTACGACGCCATTATATATTATCGTTTTTTTTTTTTTTTTAATTTGACACTTTTTAAGATTTAGGTTGTGCACAACTTTCAAGAGATTTCTACTGGTTATAACATTGCAGCGATAGGACATATTCAACAGAGGAAAAAAATCCTATTTAAAATTGTCCTTTACGCATGCGTAAAGTTTTGCTCAAGTCTATTCTACCATACCAAGCGCTTGGGTAAGATTTATGCGGCATTGTTTTTGTGCGATGAACTGTTTTACATTTCAATCTTATATCATCAACGTGGTGATTGAGTTCATTATTATTATTATATTATTATTAAGCTAGTCCTGTTAAACTTTTTGATATTTATTTTGATAGTACAAACAAGCCTTTTATATTAAATCTTTTTATATTTGATATTAAAAGCTAACAGTTTTTTTAGAGTGTACTATTAGTGTGAGTTGATGAATTCAAAAATAATAACAAATTTAATAAATCCAAGAAGAATAGGTTACTAACTAAGGTTAAATAATAAGGAAAATACTCAAGTATTCAACAGATAATTACGAGTTAAATAAAAAAATAAATTTTTGTGAAGAACACGAGGAGTTTTAAGAAGGAAAATGGCGATTTGTGATTAAGTATACAAAGTTGAATGGTTTCAGGAAGAAAGACTGTTGCCAAAGAGATCGATGGAATTAAGTTTATTGTTTTTGTTCTTTTGTTTGTTTCTAGATTCTTTATAAAACTGATTCACCTCTAATGTTCGGTCTGGCGCTTTCGATTATAAGTATGGATAAATATGTACGCCAAAATTGGATTTTTGTGGCGTTCTACGCTAATTGTGTTATCTATGTATGAGGTTACTAAAAAATTTTAAAAGACATAATTCTTCAATATGAGCTTAACAACTTTGGAGGCTTAACAGTGAGTACTTATGGAGCTTTTCTCGGTAATCTATATAAGATTAATCTGCTATGTGGAATATGCGGTGGGTCATTTACTTGTATATATTACAAAAACCTACGCTACCCTGCCCTACGCTGAGCTGTGCTGTGTTGCGTTCAATGTGCGGCGGGCATTAATGTGCTTGTCAAATAATAACTTGGCATTGAAGTCTTTCATCTGTGACCATTTGCCTATATTTAAATTAAATTGAAAATCTGGTAATCAAGAATCTACTCCATCATAATGCTCGAGATACTTTGAAATGTATTTTCAGTGATGTATGATATGTATTAGCGAAACAGATAGAAAAGCCCGGGGTGTTTTATCAGCTAAAAATGGAAAGTCGCCTGTGACATGGACAATGTTACTAGAGAAGAGCTCTATCGGCATCTAGAAATTCTAATTACAACTACAGCAGCGATATGTTTTTGTTTGTTTTATTTTTTCTGAGATTGTAAGGGTAGAAAACTATTCATCAAAATGCAAACGAAACTTGTACGATATGACATCAACATTTTGAGGGTGTGTGATGCCAGAAATTTAATCCTTTCAGGCGAGTCCAACCCATGGATCGCAGGTCGGCCCAGGACGGCGTTGACTGCGGCCTATACTTAAAAGTTTTCTCAATTAATTTTATAAAACATTCTCTTTAACTATACAACATTGCCATGGGAGTAGTTGTAATTCTCGGCATAATAAATTATTGTGCAATGTGGCTGAAGAAAATTATGAATGTGCAATTGTATTTAGTCCAATGGACACCAAAGACCTTAGGCACACATTATTTCTTTTTCCGAAGTTAGATGGAAGATTTTATAATTTGCGAAATTAAATCAAGTCGTTTATGAAATCAAAAGCAAAACCTGTGCCAGAATTTGGTGATGGAAACTACCTCACATATTTAGCATTTTTAGTAGACTTGACAGCTCATTTTAATGAGCTAAATATGCACCTTCAAGGTGAAAAATAACTCATAAGTACTATGTTTCAAACCATAAAAGCGTTTGAAATGAAACTGAAACTATGGTAGTCACAAATTCAGGCAAACCACTTTATACATTTCGAAACGTTTGCACTGTTCTGTGACTAACATAAAATATGCAAAACTTCTTTTTCGATTTGATACAGGACTTCAAGAAATCCGAAAAAGTCATGTATTTTTTTACATATCTGCGACTTCATTTTCAGTCGGCACAAACAAATTACTGGAAAAATTTTCAAATGGAATGCATTGATCTGCAATTTGACATTCAAGTGTCAAGAAAAATTTAATAATTTCTCTTTACCTTCTCTCCAAATTGAGAGCTTATTGAGAATTCGAACTACTTCGATTGAACTAAATATCGAAGCATTATTTTCTCAAAAAGAATGTCAAATGTCACATTAATTTCATGTTACTATTTCTTTAATTTTATAATAAAAAAATGCATGAATTAATGAAGTTTAAATTGCTTAAAATTGTTAACCAACTAATGTTATTCTTTGTTCGTCAGCGCTCTTTAGGGCTATTATATTTTATGTGTGGCCCAATATAATTCATCTTCTTCCGATGTGGTCCAGGGAAGCTAGGAGGTTGAACATCGCTAATAGGAGGTCAAACTCATCCTGGGAAGCAGAGGCTACGAATCGCGAGATGTGTTAGGTCATCTGGGATTTATGTTTGAAATTTAAGAGTTTTGCTATAGAAACTGATACCACCCCACTTGACAGGTTCTTGCAGACTTGAAATTTATCCATCATGTGATCGCAGATGTTGCTTTCCTGATTAGATTTGTTCAGGACACTTTGGATATAATGCAATTTTTCCAATTTTCAAAAAAATAAAAAATGAAAAGAAAACACAAAAAATCAGCTGTTGTGGTGTTCTTTGGGGCTGCTTGGCAACATGCATGATTTACAAAGAAAATAATCGTCAACTAAGGAAAAAAACCTTTCTCACAGAAAGTTTCTGAAGAGCATCAGAAGAAAATTAGCATTATCTTCTATAACTATTCCTACACTGGAAATAAAGTCGTCCATAATATCAGCAAATGAATTTCAATTAAATATTTTTCAGTGATTCAATGAAATATTAATTTATACTATGAAACTACGTTTATTGATTTAATTAAGTGAAATATTAATAATATTTTAGTTGATTTGATGCACATTATTAACTAATTCATTAAACGTTTCCTCTCTATGGGCATTTGGTTCAAACAATACAATTTTTCGTTGATTTTTTTAATTTCTTGAACAAGCGCAGAAGCAGTTCATTGATTGCATTAAATTTTATATTGATCGTAGGAACGTTTCTGTTTTCCTTCCTAAAAGTATTTATTTCGTGTGGAATAATCAATCAGTGAGAGTGTTTTCTCGTTCTAAATCCAGCAGCGCTATTAAGCTTAAGGAGATGTATAAAGGATTTTTAAAATTGGATGCCTGTTCTTGGGAGCCATAATTCAAGGTAAGTGCAATTTTATATCTCGCTAGGACTCTAGAAAAGCTGCAACCAATTTACAGTACTTCCTTTGCTTTAAATAATTGCTAGAAGGCCTGGCAGATATTGAAGGTATAATTAGAATGTCATTCAACATCAATGGAGTAAGTTTTCCACAAATACCCTTAATATAAACTTCCAAGCGGTTATCGACAACATCAAAACACAAAACATCAAACCTAATATTTTCTTTATCATACGATTGCTATGGACTTCTGCACAAGATTCTCACAATCAATTTCGGATAACTGGACGGTATTAAAAAATGCATAATTAAATAATATACTAAAAATAAAAGTGTAAAAGGACTATGTAAATTCTAAGGAATGAATACAAGAGAGAAATATTGTGTACATAAAGTCAGTAATTGTATTTTTTTTTAAATATATACTAACATAAAAAAAAATAGATATAAAGGAGGGGAAAAATTGGGCAGAATAGAAAACTAATATATGTACGTACTAGTATGTCACATAAGTTAATGATATTGTTTGGATCAATGTACCTATGAATGGTACATTGTAGCAATAAACCTCGGTCGTAAGATCTACGTACTAAGTTTAGTGATCTAATGATATATTCATGCATTGGATGAATAAAAAATTTCATTAAATGAAATATTTTACCATTCATATAAACAATTAGCTTGGACCATTGAATTTATGAACGATTCAGTGAGCTAAATTTTTAATGTAGCTCTGTTCATTACCACAATGAACACATTCTTCGGTAGAAAATTGATAAATCTTTATCTGTTCAACGAACTTTTTTATTGGATCTAAGTAATCCTCTTTGTTCCATCCACTATCGTAGAAATTTTATGACCAAATGTAGTTTTGTCCGGCGAGCGTATACTTAAAGAGAATTTACTTGAACAGTTGTTTAATAGAAAGATATTACACATCAGAGTAGGCGTCATTTGAAAAACAATAAAAACAAAATTAATCCAAATTTGAAAGAAAGAATTGCATGCACCATTTAAGGAAATTGAGCATGTGTGTGATAAAGAGAAAAGTACTTTTTTTTTTTTTAAAGAAATATTTACATTTTTCAATAACCAAGCACGTTGTTTTTTACACACTGGCAAAAAGGGTGTAGTGGTTCATTGTTGTTTTTTATACACACGCGAATTAGGGTGTATTGAACAGCTGTTCAAGAGATTGCTCTTGGTAGTACACGCTCGTCTGTCATGTCTTCGATTGATGGTTTTCTCGAACTTGGTAATAAACTGTATGTATATATGAAAAATTTCTATAACTCAGTTGGGCTAATAGAAAATAAATCTGGTAAATCAATGTACGCAAGCGGCACATATTGAGTTTATATCATTATAAAGGGTTTTCCAATAAGAGGTGTTATTTTAATTAGCCCGCTATTTCGGTAGATGTCACTTTTGGAGCTGTCTTGACATTTGACAAGTAGAACGCCATTAATAAAAATGGAACGATACACGATTCAACGACGCATTGAAATTATTAAAATTCACTATAAAAATGGTGAAAATGTAGCAGAGACGGTTCGTAAAACTCGAACATTTTTGGGTCGTCGTGAATCATCTTTTCGGACCGCAATACAGAAATTGGTAGAAAAATTCGAGCTGTCGGGACAAGTTAGTGATGTGAAGAATAAAACCCGTGCACGTCGCACAAGAACAGCCGAGAATATTGCTGCTGTAGCCGAAAGTGTTGAAGAAAACCCAGGTTTGTCCATTCCTCGTCGTTCTTTGGAATTAGGCATTCCACAAACGTCACTACACCGTATTTTGCATAAAGATTATATATATATATTATAAAGTTCAGTTAACACAAGAACTCAAGCCGGCCGATCATCAACAACGTCGAGTGTTTGCTGATTGGGTCCTTGAAATGCATGAAAATGATCCGGAATTCCATCGAAAACTCATCTTGAGTGATGAGGCCCATTTCCACCTCGATGGCTTCGTCAACAAGCAAAATTGTCGCATCTGGGGCTCGGAAAACCCAAGAGTTATTGTTGAAAAGCCTCTCTATCCTGCACGTGTGACTGTTTGGTGCGGTGTATGGTCCCGCGGGGTCATTGGACCTTACTTTTTCGAAAATGAGGCTGGAGCGACAGTTACGGTGAATGGATTGCGCTATCGACAGATGATTAATGATTTTTTAAGGCCGAAATTGGATGGTATTCATCTGGACAACGTTTACTTTCAACAAGACGGCGTATCATACAAGAAACGAAACCATTGATCTTTTACGGGAAAAGTTTCCGGACCGTGTTATCTCTCGAAGAGGTGATCACAATTGGCCACCGAGATCTTGTGACTTAACACCTTGCGACTTCTTCCTTTGGGGCCACGTGAAAGAGAAGGTCTACGCCAACAGCCCAGCGTCGATTCAAGACCTCAAAGATGGAATTCGTGAGGCTATCGAGGACATAGGGCAGCCACTTTGCGATTTGGTTATGGTCGTGGTGGTCATTTGGCTGATGTTATTCTCCATTATTAGCGGCATACCTTCCTCTTTATAATGAAATAAGGATCCGATCATTTATCTCAAAAAATGGCATTTTTCTTTGAATATCAAAATAACACCTCTTAATGGAAAACCCATTATATTATATTATATATACATATATATAAGATCAGTATCCAATATTGTCAAGAAATGGGGAAGCTATATGTACTTACCACATTCAACATGAATATTGGTGTCATACTAGAAGTTACGAATAAAATCGGGAAAATGTCTATGAAGCCGGAGGTTATAGACGGAAGACTAGATTTCGAGAATGTCGGGCATTGATTACTCATTCCTTTGAATTACCGTCCGTTCGTGGCACTATTTTAGAAACTTCATTTTCTTATCTATAAATCTCTTATATACAAAAAAACCATTAAAGCTAATTTCAAACTGCTTCAATTTCGGAATTTTGTTATTTTACATATAGGAGATGATAATTATGTCAATGTAGTAGTAATGTCCATAATACGGATTCAAACATGTTTCATTAGCTATAACATCATCCTCCCACAGAGAAAAAGGTGATACCAATACATGTCGTATCTATTGTGTGCCCAAAGGAGACACGCCGCAAAAAAAATATACTCAATCCCAATAAACTATCTCTCTGCGTCGATACCTGCTTTAAGGTTTACCATATGCGCAGGTATAAAAATAAAAATACTTTAAAATTTTGATAATAAAAAAATAAATATGTAAATCTATATTAAAAAAAAAATGTAAATGTTCGTTTGTTCAAAATCCTAAATCTCCCACAGCTCTACACCGATTGGTTTGAAATTTTGACAAAAGGTTACATTCGAATACGCGCATATTTTTATATACCTACTGCCTTTCTTCGTATGCTGTTGATAAATATGCCCGGTCCAACGTCTTTCCAGAAATTGGGGATTGTCAACAACGTTACACATGTCACTTTCCGCAGTGCATATCATATTCCAAAACTCTCGAGAAATACTTTCCAAACCTTGAAACAGAAACGTATATGTGTGCGTGCGAGTCCGTTCTCTAAAATATTCTATATTGATATATATGTAAAAGTGCCACACAATGATTTTATATAGTCCATAAAGCCTAAGCTACTATCGGTGCAGGAAAATAGTCTTCTAGTTATTTTCGGTTTGGCTCCTTACCTTCCCAAAGACTACCCTACTACATACCTTAATTAACAAAATAATAATTAAATTTTGATTAAAAGGAAACCTTATAACTGTATGCTCAATAACTCTCAGCTGAGTAATAGTTGCAAAAGTGTATATGCCTCCAGAATTAAAATTTCAATCAAATTTTTATTGCTTTTCTAATAAAATTATTTAGAAAAATGTATCTTAACAAAATGACTACGATTCCGCCAACAAAAACTCTGAACTGAGTATGCCAGGGTCCGATAAATCCGAATCAATCTGCCTACAGATGCGGACTACGGCCACACCACACATCCGCTATTGTAACTCAGCTGAGAGTTATTGAGCGTACAATGGTGAGATTTACTTTTAATCAAAACTCTAGGCTCTATCACTGACATACATAATATGGACTGATTAACTTTCTATTTCATGTGGGCTCATTTGTTACTATCAAAAAAAGTTTTTACGTCGGTGCCAACATTCAAAAAATCATTGGCGGGAAGTTGAAAAAAGGAGCGCGCAGCTCGAAAGGCGATTATAATAAAACCGTTCGAATTTCTACTGCATACCTAATGAATATATTGCGTATGGTAAAACAATTTTATCAGCAATAACCCTAAGGAATTAATTTGAAAACATTTATTTCGACAAACCCACTTATTTTGTTGTTGTTTACAGTTCTCTATCAGTTGGTACTTGGTGCTTAGACCGAAAGAGTCAGCAATATAAAAGTGAGCCCACTTTTTGCAGTGCATATTTATAATTGCACTCAGTCCATATTATATATGTCAGTGGGCTCTATAGCACGTATAAAATCACTGTGTGGATCTTTTACATATGTATCAATTAGAACATTTTAGAGAACAGACTCACACGAGTTATGTTGTCGTCAAATTTGCTTAATAAGAAATCTTTTCTAAATAAAAAACCTAAATTATATTGTCCAAGAGAACGGAAAATGAAAACATTTCCATGGAGTCAGCGAATTCCTGGACGGCAGCAGATCCTCACCATATCATACTCTTTTAATTAAAATGAACTTTCATGTGAAAAAATAGCTCTTGCTTTTAAGTAAAAAGTTCAGTTCTTACTCGGATCTTGAATCGTTCAGTTAAAAAAGAATCTCGATCGTACGTTTTATATTAAGAGAAAAGCGAAAGTGTAAATAGTCAAAGTAGTGATAATAACCAGAATAGTTCTTCTTAAAAATATTTGTGTGGTGAAGGACATTTGATTTGGAGAATAAAGATTTTAGTGATTTAAAATAATTACTTCTTTTTTTTACATATCATTTACTTTTTCACGATCGATTGTACAAGAAAAGTTAAGTCACGCACACATATAGATTTCTGTTTTATGGTTTGGGAAGTATTTCTCAAGGTTTTTGGTGCAAAACGTCACATCCAAATCCAATTCGTGCATTGTTTGCAAGCATATTGACTTCGGAGGGGCCTATACTTGAATAACGAAGGCACATTCCGTATTCGTAATACTGTCAAAACCATTTGGAATCGATGGAATCGACACATGTGGTATTCTTCAAATCCGCATTCGTTATATAGCGATCAGAAACCCTTCGTTATTTAACGAGTGGGTTCAACCATTCATTATGCCAAACGAAGAGTAAATCAGCTGCTATTTTACGGGTTATAATAGGAGATAAAGGATATGCGAAAATGTCATATGCTCAGAAAACTAAAGTAATTGAGTTTTTAGAGAAAAAACCGAAGCTGAAATTTGGTAAATACGATAACTCTTTCAGTTCAAAAGACGCCACAGAATTGTGGAAAAAGCTAACATCAATATTAAATTCCATACCCGCTACGCAAAAGGACTGGAAAATTCATATTACTTTTTTTATGATAGGTATTATATTCAAAACAAAGCTAATAGAAAATTTCCAGATTTGGAAGGATTTAAAATGTGTGGTGAAAGGAAAATTTGTGATGGCAAAAAAACATTTATATGGCACTGGTGGAGGTCCTCCTGCGAAATTTTTCCTATCCAGTGATAAGGTAAGGGTGCAGGAATCGATGAACGATCGATGTAACTTATTTTCCATAAATTCTTCAACAATTTCAGACGCAAACAATAATGAAATTTCATTGAAGCTAGCCATTTTTTACAAATTATATTTTAAAACATGAAACAGTTGGCAACATTCAATTTCTAAATTGACAGATTTAATTTTACCACACTGGTTATGTTGAAAAACTTTGTCACCACTTCGACTTTATAACGTTGAGGTTCAAGAATACGAACGGGGCATTCGATTTGTCATCAACCATTCGTTATATAACACAATCGTAAAAATCATTCGTAATTCAAGAATAGGCCACCTAATCTCTTTGTCTGCAACATAATTATGGCAAAAATATGAATCGTACATGGCTGAAGATATTTTACGAATACGCAAAGAAAATTCAAATATTGACAGGGATTTCACAGTAGAAATCTACAACTGAGGGTTGTTAGTGATTGAAGATTTGTGCTTAGGAATTGGAAGCAATTGCGACATTGCTACCAGGTGTAAGCACATTCCACCATAAAATTGCCATTATACATGTAATTCATTGAAACTCGCATGTACACCATCTCCAGAGCTTCCGGTATGGAAAAAGTATTGCAGAAATGCAAACTTATTGTTTGGGATGAATGCTCAATGGCGCACAAAAAAACCGCCCAAGGCTTTCGATTGATCATTGCAAGATTTTCGTGGAAACATCAAACCATTTGAGAACATGTTACACACTCGAAAGTATGCGGTGTTGGTTGCGTGTATAATGCCAATTATTCTATATAAGTGTTGATTCTGCTCTGGTCTCCAATTACAGGACAAACTAGATATATGTACGTCAGGCCGAAGCACTAAGAATCGGATACCAGACTGGGAAGCAGAACCTGCAACCGTTAAGGAAAAAACCATACGGCTATAACTCGAATTCCTCTCCACATCCTTGGTGAGGCAACTTAGAATAACACTCCACACAACTTCGGACCAGGATAAAAGTTATAGCACCTAATTGTCGCGGGCAATACAACAGCATAGATCTTCATTCATCATCGAGCAGCTATAGAGACCTTTTGATTGTATTAGCTAAACGAAACACTGGTATGTATCGTTTAGTTATAGTCTTATCTTTTTACTTGATACGTGTTGATGCTTCGATGATTACCCGAATAAAGGTTAACGGACTCGATAAATGTCAACTTTTAGAGTATTCTATTACCTATAAGAATGTAAGCTAGTGTGATAGATTTTGCTGATTCAATTGAAGTGAACATTCCGACGCCATAGCATTGTACGACCCAATAAAGAAAATTGGTTGAATCTATATAAATATATCGAGCCGAGTTTATTTCAATTTCCCTATCCCGTTTTCAGCAAAGTAAACAATAAGTATTAATATTTTAAAATCTCCTTATGAGATAGTAACTCTTAATTTAATGTATACAACTTGCATACATGATAAGTATTAATATTTCAAGATCCTTTATGAAATGGTAACTTTGAAGGTAATGTAATCTTGTCCCGGGAAATTTTAACTAATGAAACTAAGTGATTTGTAATCTCGGAGCCATCTATCCACCTCAATAGCATATATATAACAATAGGTGCGAACCTCCCCCCCCCCCCCCCTTTACAGGGCAAAGTCTAAGAAAGAAAAGCGATTAATCCACAGAACGGTGGGAAACCCATTCTAGGATCCTTAACAGTGTAAATAAACTTTAACAAACCAAAACTATATCTAAAACAAATAGTAACAATCGCTTCTAATAGTGTAAATAAACTTTAGCAAACCATAACAAGATCTAAAACAAATTATGACAATCGTCCTAGCAATGTAACTAAACTTTAACAATAACATCGTCTAAAATAAATAATGACAGCGGCTTGGAAATGTTAACCTGCATCTACAATTAACTATCAATAAGTAAAAATAATTAATGCGCCCTCTGTATTTGTGCAATGAATGGTAACGACAAGTCGACCAAAGTGTTTTCGACTAAAAAGCTCGGCACACATTTGTGGGCAGGTTGGTAGCCGAAAAGTAGGAGGCGATGATAAGTTCCGCTGAAATTTTTTTTTTGGTTTTGGTTGGTTATCAAGAAACTCACTCGGAAGAAGGTTTTTTTTACGAGTAAGAACGGTCGAGAACAATATAGACGGCAAATTTTGAAAGAAGAAAATCAGCCAGAATTAAAAGAAGAAAAAAATTAATAAAAAGAAAATTAAAATAATAAAAGTAAAGACAAAAGGAAGCGAGTAAGAAAAATTCGCTGGATACTTATATTACAATAGAAATTAAGTAGCGGAATAAAGGAAAAGCGGCAGATTGAGTTTAAAAGAAAAGTATATATTAAATAAAAAAGAAAACCGCAAGGAGTCTGGACATCGGGACTTATTTGATAGATATTGCTCAGCAATATCGAGGTTCGCCACCGAACCCAAAGGAAGATAAGTATCTCCTTCTCTTAAAATCTCAGTTTCTTTTTATACCTATAGGTTTTATACATACGTATCTATATTTTATTTTTTTAAAGAAACATGTATCTATATTTGCTAATTTTCGGCTGGCTGGTGACGGCGAGTAAAGTTTCCACGCACGATAAGTTCTTTTTTGTCGAAAGGCTGATAGGCCTCTATCCTAGATTTAGTTTGGATTAAGTAAATTATATGATCCAGTGGTCATGAAATAAAGAGGATACCAGTGTTATTTTGAAGAAGGTATGTCCTTTATGTTCCATATAAACATTCTTTTTTAGGTTTCGGGATCTAACCTTCCTATACGGAAAAGATCACGTGGCGCGCTATTAGTGCGAGTTCCCTCGCCTTGGTTGGTAATCCACCCCGTCTCCTGGACTAGCAGTACGTACCGCGGAGTACGTAAAAAACACATTAATATTGCTTGCAGGATATTGCAGGCAAACGTTACCTGTAATTCCTCGTTCCTTTATCGTTAAGACATCAAGTAATGGAGATTTGGAATTTTTCCTATAGGGGCTCCTATATAAATCTAGATCAACATTTAAGTTATCACATAGATCTCCTAGTCCTTAAGGCAATTAATAAAGAGTTATATGTACATTTGTTGTTTTATATGAGTCTAAGGAGTATAAGTCCAATATGAAGAATTAGCTACTTGAATATTAGTGCTATACTCAGGTTTATATAATATATATATATATATAATTCCCAGAGAATTATAATACTATATAATGATCCTATATCAGTATTGGGGAAATTAAATATGGGTATATAGAGCTTGGGAAATATGTTCGTATATCGATCCTCATATCAAAAATCAATCTGAAATCAACTCTTATATAAGAATACAGGGAATAAGAAATTTCAGTAAGAATTCATTTTCACTGTCAATACTCATATAAGCAATCCGTATTTAATGAACTTCTATATAGGATCAAGGATATCACTTGTAAATTGTATTCCTATAGAAAAGCTTAAAGAAGATGCTAAAGTGTCATTTCGCGACACGCTGGTAGTATAACTCCAAGAAAAAGTGCAATAAATAACTCTCTCAACCTTCTTGACTGAGAATGACACTGTGATGACAAACCCGAATCGAGTAAGACCGATTCTCCGACCCTATTATTTCCACCGTTGGTGGAGGTGTACTTGTCGCCATTCCAAGCTGCTTTAACTGTAACTTGTTGATTCCACCAAATTGCAACCAACTGGAAATAATTTGTTTGTGTATACAATTAAATAGAAAGAAGCTATTTCTAGTGAATATCTACATCCCACCTCATCAAAATCTAGAAATTTATAACAATTATATTAGTGCTATCGATGGATCGCTGATAGATGTGGAGCTGTTGACGATCTTATCCTGATGGGAAATTTTAACTTACCGAACCACAGGTGGGTTGAGGACGATACTAATGAATTTTTCTTGGTAGTTAATATTTGCCCTGCTATTGAATCTACCGTAATTGGCGCTTTTTAAATGCCCTTAGGCATAAAGCAAATTAACTGCATCCTGAACTCTTCCAAGAGATTCTTGGACTTAGCATCCATATCTGATGCCGGCATTACTGCTGTCAGTCGAAGTGACGTTTCTTTGGTTCCTGAGGACTCTCATCATCCTGCACTTGTAACATGATATAATAACATTCCACCGGACCCTAACCTAGTTTTCCCTCATTCTTATCCTTTGACTTTCTTAAAGCAGGCTTTTTGCTGCTGAATAACTTTTTATTACCTTGGGACTAGTCTGCAGTGGAATATGAAAGTAATATTAATGAACCTGTAGGTATTGTGCCTACTTGTATTGAAGTTCGGACGTTCTTGTATGTTGCTTCGATGTAGCAAGCAGATATATACTACTGGCAAGTTGCTTGAATAGGTGTTGCGGAACTTGAGTGTTGTCTTCTCTTTCAATTTATCAGCATTAGTAGTTGACGTATTACGGTTAGCGTGTAACAACCGATACACCGCGTTATTAGGATGTCTCCTGTGGTTTGGTGTATTGTTTCCTCGGAGGCACGATAACGTTCCTCTCGTACCCTGTTTCTAATTAGGAAGAAAAGGAAAGGATAAATAGATTTCCGTATATATAAAGAAACTACTAATTGCGCGGATGCTTTTTTTAATATTTTTTTAAATACGTTATACTTATTTGATACAGGTTAAACGTTATTTGCACAGAGTATTCTAAATTTATTTTTTCAGTAAAAGAATCGACTGTTCGATCGTAAGACACTTGGAACATTAAAGTTTTGACTTAAAAACGAAACAAAACTTTTCATTTTTAGGACTGCTAAGTTTTCTAAATTACCTCTCCCACAACACGCAAGGTGGCCTGGTGATCTGGTTCCACAAACTTACAAGTGTCTAAATCCATTCTCGTGCTGCCAACGCTAGCATTTTAGAACGCGTCGGAGCCGCGCCAAAGGTAAGTGTCGAGGTTTAGCCGATGCCGCCACAAACCTATTCACAAATTTTACCAAATAATTTTTGATGGCTTTATATAATCAACGCCATATATTTGGAATAAAAATGGACCTAGGTCCCCTTCTTCGTATGATGATGAAATTAGGCGGACGCGTAACTTACGAAAGAAAGCGTGGTTGAGATTTAATTTATCAAAAGATATGACTGACTACAATGAATTTGATAGACTGAGGCGAAGATCCTCCGAGCTAACTAAAGTTGCTGTTTAGGCCACACCTTCCTGATGATGGTCCCTCGTTGTAAACTCCATCCACATTCCCAATCCTTCCCACGACCAAATATTTCCTCCTAAAGAAAAGGGAAAAACCGATACACAAAGAATGCAAGTTTAAAAGAAATCAGTAAAAAACTACTCACCTGATAATTGGGAACTGGCTTCCTTTGGTCCAGCGATGTCCAAACAATCCAACAAACAGATTTAACACTTAAAATCTACAAAATTATTATTATTTATAACAAAATTTCATAAAAATATCATCAACTTACCTAAAGTATACATCCCTCCTGTATATTTTCATTTTGTAATGTCACATCATGACATTACGTCAAATCATTTGATTTCCCTCAGTCATCAAATTCAACAAACGTCTCTAGGGCAACACCGAGAGGCGAGAGCTCATAACTGGATGCAGCGGCTATATAAAGCCGACGAGCCGCAGCGGAAAATCATTCTTGCTCCAGAGCTCATCAGGGGGGTGATTCTGTTCTCTCTGTCGTAGCTTAGGTGTATATTTTAGTCACATATTTTGACATTTCACCTCAAATTGGTCGTACTTTTATATTCACCATATTCATTTTGATTTATACTTTTCATCAACCACAAAATAAACTGAAATGAATTTGCATGAATAAATGTCAGAATACACGCCTAAAAGTACGACAAATTAGTCAACTGCTTCCGAGGTTGTGACAAAAATTTTACACTGTGGTTGCATATCCTACAGCTAATTAGAGCAATACAAGTGCTTAAATTCGAAATAATATTTTGAATTTGTAATGTGAAGTGTCATTTTCAGTTCATTCTGCGTAATGCAAGGCTTGCTGAACTAAATAAAACAGGAAAAATTCAGTAGAAATATTCACAATACACATACGACAAAAGATCAGAATCACCACCCTGGTTTATAGAAAAATCTAAGTACAAGAATATTCCCAACATCATTATAAAAGATTAATTCTATATTTCAGAGACTAATCTGAAAATCCTATCATTTCCAATATTCCTGCAGAAGATTAATTCTGCGCAGTGATTAATCTCCAATATTCCTGCCCACACCTAAGCAAAAGAATAATTCTGCGCAGAGATTATTCTGCGCTTCTAGTTTCTAATAGCATATTGTTACACTTCTGCGCATGCGCAGAAAACCGACAATCTATGAATTGGATTTTTCTATAGAATCATTTTGCTTCCTTGTGCCCTCACGCACCATCTCAGAAGATAATTCTGATCAGAGATAATCTGAGTGTCTGAATTTGTCTATAGGAATATTTTTACTTCCGTTGTTCACTCACGCACCAACAAAGACAGTTTGTCAATTATTATTAATCGACATTTAAGTTGTTGGCAATTGCTTAATTCTGTTCTTCTTCTTTTTCAGGAATAAAGGAAGCTTTTTTTTAATTTGAATTTTTACTTTGTTTTATTTGAGGTTTTGAATTGTAATAGTTTGTAGGTCAATTTTATATTGCATTATTTTATTGAACTGATTTGTGATATTAGGTTAAGCAAGTGAAATTAAATTTTTTGAATAAATTTTATGTTTGGAGTTTTAAACTGAGTTGTCCTTACTGAAGGTAAGATTTGTCGTGCGGCTTTTTTCTATTGAAACGACTTGGGTTTAAATTTCAAACTTTTGCTGATGGCAATTTCACACACTCTAACACTCCTAACATTCTAAAATATTTGCAGCGTTCTTATGTAAAACCACTGACATTTAAAATATGGACTGACTACGTCCATAGAAATACACTGCAGAAAGTGGGCTTATTTCTATATAGTGTTCTCTGTCGGTCTAAGCACCAACTACTAATTCGCACGTCACATAGAAATGTTACCTAACTTAAAATTTGTCGTTTTTGAGTTAATTACACCATGGAATTGGCATATTTCTATCTGATTGTTTTTGCCGCTAGATAGCGATAGTGTCACTTTTCTGTTACTTAAGAACAGAGATATTCTTCATAGAACAGTGTGTCAGTGTCACTTTTTGAGTTGTGACGATCTTCATAACAAACGTAAATATGTTTTCGACATTTTAACAGTATTATTTTAACTTGTGTAACTTTTCCACAAAACAGCATTTATTTCTTAGAAATTTTATTATGAGTTATGACATTTTTCCACAAAGCTCAAAGTACGGAATTTAATAAATTTAATAAATAGATAAGTGGGTTTGTCGAAATAAATATTTTTAAATTCATTATCTGGGTTAATAGAAAGGTTTCACTTTTCAACTTTCCGCCAATGGATTTTTCAATGTTGGCACCGACGTATGTACTATTTTGGACACAAAAAATTGTACCCGCATGAAATAGCATATCGAGCAGTCCATATTATATATGCCAGTGTGTAAAACTGAGAAAAGTTGGGCTTGAATGACTCCTACAGTTTGCACCCTATTCTATTAAAACAATTAGTTTTAGTTTTTGTAAAAAAAAAGTATACTAAAAAATGACACATCATCCGCACTGCTTAATGCGGATTTCCTAGTTCCAAGTACTGCAGTACTGCGGTGGCTATGCGAACCGACTTACGGCGTTGGATGCTTTTTTTTTGCTCGATTGAATTAGTAAGATGACCCCCCCCCCCTAATTTCAATGCTAGATCCGCGCCTGGAATTGATTGTATGTGATGCTGTTTACTTTCACTGCAACTATTTATTAAATACAAGGCAGCACGGTATTGTAAAAAACCGATCAACTTCCCCTAACCTGATTGAATTTACCTCGGCTTGTCTCAAGTCTCAACTCAATGGAAAATGCAAGCCAAGTTGACTGCATCTTCACCGATTTCAGTAAGGCCTTCGATAAAATATCCCACAAGCTTTTGCTTCATAAGCTTGGTGTCCTCGCATTTCCTACTTTTTTAATTAAAAGGCTAGAGTCATATGTATCAAATAGGATCCAGCTAGTTCTGTTTATGTCGGCTGTCTCTTGCGTAATACCTGTACCTGCCGGTGTTCCTTATGGCAGCCATCTTGGTCCGCGTCTTTTCTTCTTATATATTAACGATCTGCCAAACGTTATTAATCTAACAGATATTCTGATATATGCTGACAATGTCAAAATTTTTAAGACGGTCGATAGCTCTATTGATATTAACATTTGGTGTACTAAAAATTGTATGTACCTAAATATTGACAAGTGTAAAGCCATTAGCTTTACCCGTAAAAATTGTTCACTTCTGACTACATACCATATCAATGGTATCGCTCTTGACAAAACCAATGAAGTCAAAGGCCTTGGTGCATATTTAGACACAAAACTTAACTTCATACCACATACTGACAAGACAATTAATGAGGCTAATGACGAATTAGGCTTTGTAGGAAGATGGACGCCTAATTCTAATAATCCTTTTGCTTTAAGGACCTTGTATCTAGCTTTTGTGCGACCTCTTATTGATTATGCTATCCCTGTTTACTGTCCTTTTTATGATACTCATCTAAGGCGCTTGGAATTTATACAGAGGACATTTATTCGATTCTCACTTAGACGTCTCCCATGGAATAATCTCTTACGCTTCCTCCTTATGAGCAGAGATTAAATCTTCTTAAGCTACCTACACTCATCAGAAGAAGTAAGGTAACTAAGAGAGTCTTCTTGTTTCAAATAATTTCTTGCGCAGTAGATCCTGCTGAGATCTTATCTATAATTAACATTAATATTTGTCCACGAACTTTAAGGAATGACTCGTATGCCTTACCTCATCATCACTACGGTTATAATGACCCTATATGCTCTATATTGAGAGCCTTTAATGACCACTCTAGCCTCATTGATTTTGGCTTAACTTGGACAAAGTTAAAAGGTCTGCTTTACGAATAAAGTAATTTTTAAGCTGATGCTGTGTTAGTTTAGTAACTTATTATTCCAGTTTTATTTTATTTTGCTTTTTCTTTTCTTTTTAATTGTTTATTGTTTTTATTTTTTACTTATATTTAATGATTTTTTTTTTTTTTGCTTTTTTATGGTCTTGTGTTTGATTTTATTTTTTATTTTGCTTTGTATTCTTTTCTTTTGTAATAGTCAGGTGGAATTTTGTTCTGTTGGCTCTGCTAAATAAATACTTGTAGAAAGCTCCGAACTTTGTACAGCTTTGGCCATAGAGCAGTGAAACATTACTTTAGCATTCTCTTCGGGTGCAATCAACGTTTCTCAATTAACAATTATGAATCTGGCTTGCTATCCCTGAGTTCAGCCGTACCCAAAGCTCTGTGCTCCCACCTCTATTTTCCAGTCTTCTAGTTAATGTATTACCCAAGTAAGAATTAAACCGGCTAAGACCAAAGATACTGCTATTTATAAATCCAGTTTTGAAAGCTAGTAAAAGTGAAACTATCGGTCTATTGCAAAATTATTTTGCATGCCCAAATATTATAAATATAGTTTATTCTCAGCTGTCAAAAATTTGTTGTGCAGATCTAAATGGCTTTATTTATTGAAATTATTGAAATTTGTCTAGGATACCATTGGTGGGTTTGCATCAGGCTAATAAACAGATTGTATATATACGGGCTTTAGTAATGTGTTCTACAAGTTGTCTCATTGCGTGATACTGGTTAAAATGGAAAAGTGTGGGTTTCCACCAACATTTCTAAAATGGATGGAGTCTTATTTAGATAATAGAGCATACCAAATCTTATTCCGCCATTCCATCTCTATAGTTTTGAAGGCGCAATCTGGCGTAGCTCAAGGGAGTCACTTGGGCCCGTTGTTCTGTATTCTATCTATTGACGATATTGTCTCTGTTATGAGGTACTGTAAGGACTGGATTTATTCTGACGATGTTAAGCTTTGCGCTCTGATTAAATCTGTTACCGATTGGGAATCAGACACCAATCAACTAAGATTATTTGTGTTCGGATTCCACGATTGGCCGTGTGGGTTACTTCTGTGACTTGGGTGACATATGTGACCATAGATTGAATTTTGTCTCCCACATGAACTACATGGTATTAAAGAGGAGTTCTGTACTGGGATTAATAAAACCTTGGTCCCGAGAGTTTCCGAATCCCACTATTAAATTGACTTTGTACAATTGATTTGTGAGACCACTTCTTAAATACACATCGACCGTATCGAGTCTGTTCAGCGGACGTTTCTATGCTTTGCACTTAGGCACCTAACCTAGAATAATTATTTGATTTTTCCACCCTATGATCATCGCTTGAATCTTTTGAATATGCACTCGCTGGGGAAATGTCGAATGGTTGCCGATATCACTTTGTTGCATCAACTATTAAACGCGAATATTGGCTTTAAGTTGTTACTGGACAAAAGCCCTTTCCGTGATAGTAGGCACAATTTGTGAAGACTATCTCTGTTACATCTTAACTCAGGTCTAACTTTGGCATATAAAAACAAGTTAATCGCATGTACATTGCTGTTAATATTATGGCTGAGCATTTTGTTATTGACGTTGGTAAGCATGCTTTAAATTAAAAGAGTAGGCTTCATTTGAAAAAATTATGCCTATTTATAATAATAATGAATGAGAAGAAAACGAGCAAAAAACATCGAAAAAATTACGTTTCTTGTATGGGGCTCCCTTTAATTTTATTATATTTTTATATTTTGTTATCTAAGCGGCAATAGAAATGCACCCCGATGAAAGACAGACTTACTGACGGACATCGGAGGCTTAGGCCGTTTTCACCCTTTGGGTACGGAACCCTATAAACGCCTATATAATACTAAATTTTTTCTCGTTCTATTTAATTAATTTTTTGTTTTTTTGTTCTATGTTGCATTTCATTTCATCCGGTGTGTGGTTGAAGTTTAGTTTAACATTCTAATACTAACACCGACTAAGTGTTTAAGAGCATCTATTGTTGACCATTTATATATTAAACGTGTCACTACAGGGAGCTTGTGTTAAGCTGGCTGTGATAGTCAAATTATCTGTTCTCAACTTAACACATACACATTAAAAAGATCTCTTACTTCTATAGTTTTTATGTTGACTCAGTTTGAATCTGAAATTGCGGCATTGAAAATGGGATAATCTATTATGAAATTCCCGCTTTCTTAAACCTTTAACCATAAATCTAAAGCCCACTGCACTTTGTTCGTAAATTGAATTCAACTTAATTGCGAATCATTTGAATGAATAAATCATTAAAATTCATTGAAATTATTTTATTTATTATACATATTTACTATTTTATTCAAATAACTAAAAGTGTCAGTCTTTCACCCACTGATTTTACTATCAAATAATTCATCACACACATTTAGGATATTCTGCTGAACACAGCGGAACAAGGATCCCGTTTTCCTTGAGAGTCATCTTCTGGTAGTCTTTGGACAATTTATTTGAAATGAAAAGAGTTATAGACACACACTATGGCTCCAGACATTCTGGAATCAGTTGAAAGATTATTGTATAACACAAACGAAAAAAGACACATCTCCGCCCGCTTTTTTTACGGATTTCAATTTCTGTTTGCACATTATGCTAAAAATAAAAAAAAATAAAAATTAAATAAAAATTATTCGACCCAGAAAATTGAAGGAAGTATATCTTTTTTCTACATGGTCGCATCAACATATTATACAGAAAAAAAAGGACCACACACACTCATATACAAATCAATCCAAAATAAGGATGGCAGTGAGATGAAGGAGATTATAAAAGTATTACGTATCTGGATTGATATTGGTCTAATAATAATTCTGCCGCTTATCGCCGCTCTGTAATGCTTGGTAATAGCCTGTGGCATCTCGTTTCCAGTGGTTTGAATTCTGGGCCTGCTGCCTAAGCAAGGATACCTCCGGAATACTGGAAGCATCATAAGCGTCATTGCAAGATATTATTTGGTGTATATTATTTGAGGTTGTTGTTTTGAGGGTATCAAAAGGACTATAAGATCCTTCACTGGAATATGAATTCTAAAAAAATTGTCTGTATAAAAAAAATACACCAAAAAAAAACTTTTCTAGTGAGACCACCGCAGGATTGAACTTGAAATGTTTTATCATAAGTCCAAGTGTACTTCCACTGCACCATAAGCGTATACTTGTGTAAAGGGCTGGTAATGAATAAAAACGCGCTGAGTACTATAGTCTAAGTTTAATGAATTCAAAATTCCTCGATTACAAACATTTAAAACAATAAGCACTATAATTCAAATTGAAAATATGTAGACCGAGTTCAATAATGATACAATGCAATAAAATTCAAATTTATTAAGCAAAAGAGTTCAATAGTATCACAATGACACACTTTGTTTTAGCTTTCTCAGATTCCGAAAAAAAATCACGACCGTCGCGTACCAGAATTAATCTTCGACTCGACTCTAGCTTATTTCTCCTTCATGAACATTAATTTTGTAGAATGTTCGATTGGGTTTCCGTTTTTTAACGGATATTAAAAAGGGGGAATTACTTTAACTATTTCATTTTTTCTGAAAGGTATCATTATCTCTTTCATCGATATAGTATGCATCTCACTTGAGGCAGAATTCACCTCTTCGATGTAAATTATGTGCTATAAAATATTCCAACCCACTATTTTAAAGTAAAGGTTCTACAATTCGCTTAACGAAGAAGGAGAAATGGCAGAGTCGAGAAGGGAACGATCGAAATGTCAAATCGTTTGTAAGTGAAGTGGCTATGATCATTGTGATACAACATCGCTCCGTCCGGAATCAAATCTAATCTAAGTAAATTAAGATTATTTATTAAGATTTGATAATTAAGTTGTGTGTTATAATGTCTAGAGTTACATATATTTCAATTTCCTATGTTAATTATTCTAACTGGCACGCATGTTTACCTATCTATAACCTAACCCTATTATTCAGTATATTCGTGAAAATTTCAATGTTTGAAGAAGCTGTACTAATAACATTAACATAGAAGTTTATGAATTAGGATAATAACTAATCTAGCCCTAAAATGTGAATAACCTATTTAAATCATTTTTCAATATTAATTAGCTTTTGTTTCTCTTCTAGTTGCATATACATATACACACACGCAGGCATGTTGAGTAGAAGTGTGATGAATGTTTACCTCGGATAGTGTCAGATGAGTATTTCGATATTGGTTCTCGATGCTTTGTGTAAAAATTATTCTTTCTTTTTCAGGGCGTACAGGAACGGAAGTTTAGCAGCATCCCAAACAACAAAATTATTTCATCATTTATCGATGATTAATTTCAAAATGTTTTTCCAAAACTTCTTTATGTTAAATATTAACCCATATGGAAGTTTCTTTGCAATCGTAACAATTACAATAAATAAAATAAAAACATTCTAAGTGAGTGCAGCGATCAATGCCCGGTCAACATAAATGAAAAGAAAAACCTAGTGGCTGATCAGAGTTTATTACAGAGTGACTTACCTTCGCAATAATGACCTACTTCGCAGGTAAACAAAGCGAAATAGGAAATAAAAATAATCTTGTTTGAAAACATCAAAAATTCTGGGACACCCGTAGTCGATTCTGCATTTTTTTAACTTATAAATATTGAGTGCAGGAAAATAAGTTAGTTTGAGTCTGGACAGCGTCTAAGTTTTTGAGAAAAGTTCATTATTAGAGTTAACCGGATTAGTAGCGATTAAAAAAGTCAAAAAAGTCAAGAGCTCTAGAGAGTACCAAAGTGCTATAAATTAAGTTTTCAGAATACTGTTTAAAAAAAATAAACTAAGTATATGTAACTCTGTAAAAATATGTAGTTGAATTTGGATTGCAAACAAAAAAATAATAAACAAGTTGAATTGTGTTGGTGAATCTTAGTTAAAGCCCACACATCCCCTTTTCTCGCGGTGTACAAAAGCAAATACCACAAGCTTTGGTACAAGAAAATCCCTAGAGGATAGCTCAACTGACTCTTTTGGGTGTAAATGGGACCTTAGCTCACTTTCGTACTTACCAACAATATAACTCTTCCATTGGCTTTCTGTTGTTTTTCATGGATTTATCTACATTTTCTGAGAATGGTGGTTCATTCTGAATAAGAAAGAGAAACATATTAAAAATCCTCGCCCTTTGTACAAATTCCAAATTTTAATTTGTGATTACAAAGTTGTTGGGGAAAGATTTAATTATAATAGAGTTGAAGAAATATGATAAGATGCAATAGTGGGTAAATTGTGTGATTTCTTACGTCATCATTGGAGTTGTAAATTACAATTGACTTAGTTGAAATCGGAAAGGGTATGTGTGAGGCGTCAAAGGAATGTATGTAGCGTCCTTAGGGCTCTTAGTGACCTGCGAAAAAGTACCAATGAGAGTAAAATTTGTGAAGTGCTGTATTAATAAAATCTAAAATTTTGAGTTAGCACTGCTATAGCATTTTTTTATTTATTGTGTTTTTTACTTTAAAGCCATTAAAGACCTCAAGCACTGAGGCCAAGGCGACCCATTGTGGTAACCTATTCTTATTAGCCCAGACTACAGAAAAAGTTTTGTACATCTGTAAGTAATCAGGTTCACCCATCGATGCTGATGCTTCAGGTTCAGGTGAAGATTCGCTTTGTTGATTACCGCGGTGGTTGCACCTACATCTACCTCTAGTTCAAGGAAGGAAGAATTAAAGCAGGATTTGGCTAGCAGGTCAGCGCTCTCATTGCCCATTATCCCAATGTGCCACAGTACCCACTGTAGTTGCACTTTCTTTTTAATACATTGTTTATGCAAAAATGCCCTCCAATCCCTCAGTAACTTCCATGTTATTCGAAGGCCACTCAGAGCCATCCAAGAGGGAACAAGGTGGGGTTCATGCGAACTACATTAACGCCACATCAGGAGAAAACCTTATTATGCAAGACCCTTTCTATGCAAATTTCCCTCTTAACACCGTCCGTACGTAACGTAAAGTCACATCCTGACGGAAGTGTTCCTGCGCAGGCATATGGCGTCATCCCCTGGTGTGAACCAGATGCCCGACTGAATACGGATGATCTAGAGAGGAAAACTCGATAAAACTCATAAAACTAGGTGTAAACAATCGTGCCTGTGGGATGAATGGCACTGCGGGAATGTATCTTATAACGATGAACTCTGGATACGAGGCGACCGCCTGTTTCAATTTAGCCTTCTCGCGGTATAGGAAACTCTGCCGTGGGTACCGTGCAAAACGTAGTTAAAAATGTAGACAATGGTGCCCCTCGCAACGTTACAAAACCAAAGGTAGCTACGATGCCTCAAATAGTACGCGTATGGAATAGGACCTCGAAAGTTTCGAAGTTCCAGCGGAGATTATGCGAGAAGACTGTTCTCCCTCTGATGAGGATGTCGGGCTGATCTCACAGCCGGACCGTGTGAAAATCTTGAAGATTTGGTCGTAATTCAACGCTCTATATGTGCTGAGGCAAAACCAAATGCTCCGACAGGAATCCAGAGCTCTGCTATGGACTCAAAGGGATCCCATGGGGGCTCAAAGATATTCAACAAGGATTCAACAGGCTCCAAAAAGGATTCAAAATGTAAAACCCGGAAGATGAGTGGACCCGCTAAGAAACGGTTTCAGTGGGTGGTGAAACACGGGCAAAACCCAGCTGAGTCCCGTGGGATAGCTATGAAGCGAATGCCAATGAAGGAGACCGGTAAATGATAGGAATGAATTTAGGTATGACCAGAATAAATTCTGATCTAATATTTTTTTAATTAGTACAGTTAGCATAGACATGAGTGTAAGAAGTGAAATTAAACAGGAGAGTCCCCAGTTTAAAGCTTAAAAAAAATCCTGTTAATCAGCCTTTTGTAATATATAAAAATAAATAGAAATGAAAACAAGGTCAAAGTAAAAAAAAAAGTAAGAAAATCCGAAACTTTCAATTTAGACCGCCATAAATTCGGAGATCAGAGGAGCAGATGGCTGGTTGAGCATTCGTTGGAACGGCAATGAAGCTCTTCATACAATTAGATCTTAAAGCTGACCGTGTATTTTTTAAGATAGGTGTGTTATCAAACCTAGCATATTTCATAAATCAACCTGTAATCCTTAAAAGTTTGAGTTGCCCCCTCCCAATTTTACAATTTTGTTTTTGTAGGTGGTTAATATTACATCCTGCCTTATGACCTCAATAGCGGAAATTCCCAAAGAGAACTTGTAAGGAATAAATCTTACGAACTTTAGATACCATAAGTAACCAGATTACAATCCCACGGAATTCCTAGGGTATTTCACTAGACTCTCATATCGAAAAGTTGTTATGGAACTATGTTGGGGTAATTACTATTGGACGTGAACTTCATTCTGTCAGCATGCGCTGACAGCTCACCCTCGTGACCAGCAATAGCACAGATCACCACGCTAGCACCTCGGCTAGAGAGGAAGAGCTATAGAGGGGGTTACCCAACACCAGCCGTTGTCACGACCCAAAATCGTGCCTATTAAAAAAAAACACGAAGCACACTATACAGCCCTGAAGGAGCCCTTACACCACTTATCCTTTTACGTCGAAGGCCCTGATGTTCGACCTTCTGCTGCTCGCCCCAACCACCCAACGACACTGAGGGCAGAATTTATTTCACTCCAGGAGAGTGAAGGAGAAATAATGAAATCTTAACACATTATGACGTTATAATGATTCCTTTTGTTCAATGTAACAATCTGAACCTAGTGTACACCTATTTCATTTGTCCATGAAGGTGTGGACTCTTAACTCTACCAGGGTCTATGGCATATACGAGGAAACATACGACCATTCAGAATAAAGTATCTAGCTTAACATTTAGAATTCAACCCGACAACAGATACTCACATATTTCAACTTTAGCTGTTAACTCGAACCTAGACGACTATTTCGCTTGGCACTACTAAATTGATGGGTCGAACTTCTACCAGAAAATAGTTTAAGTCTTTAATTTAAATGAAACCATATTGTTATTACAGTTTATACTGTTCATGTTCTAAATACATGCTTAGGCTAGAGAATAGTTTGTGTTTCAGATTCAAAAAATTTATCTTACTAAAACTGCCATTGCTAAAATTCGCAATAGTGCCTAAGCTAAACCTAGTTTAAGTCTAAAAAAAATTTATTACTATTATAGTTAGCACAATCACAATTTAAATTTCAGGAATCGTCTACGTACAAGAAGAAACCATGGATATCCTATGGAACAACCAGTAGTAGCCTGGGCTAACTCTTCTGCCCCGTAGCAACTAGAAAATACTGATTACACCCACGAGCGGCAATGCGTCTCTTACGACTTATTCGGATATGTAAGCACCAAGTATATGGTGATCAAGTACAATGAGATAATTAAAAATAGCCACAAACCAAACAAAATGATCAAATATAATGCAGGACGTAATTTGATAATATTGCAGAAGGCACTATGAGCACATTTAAAACCAATAGTTGTACAGAATGCCGCATGATCAAGTGTAACACAGATATTGCAAAATGCAATATGATCAAGGAACAAATATGTAGAACGAAAATGATAAAATATAAAGCAAAATATGTAATTTGCAATATGATTAAATATGCCTTAGTCTATTATGCATTCAAATTTCGACTTACATGTGACACTTTCCCTCGAAGGAGCTCCCTGGAGACGGTGGTGCAGTCTCTGAAAAAAAAACTTTTGTTGTTCTTGGCGGTTGTGACGTACTATTTGCAAGAGCGACGTCCGTATATAAACTACACCAGAGAAAACAGCTATGTGCGCTTATTGTAATGTTTACACAAATGTTCCTTCTTTCTTTTTGCATAGACGACTACACTGTACACAATGATATATCCTAATTATACATAATTACTGATTCTACCTGCTTGACATCGACACGACACTTAACTAAAATTTGGCTTTCCTTTTCTGTTCTCTTTCCTTGTCTATAAGTGTTGATTGCGGAGTGACTCTTTACTTGTTATGCTCACTGCGTGCAGGTGCTGACTTAGAGCCGCGGTCTGCTTATGCCTGTCTTATATTCATATAGGTCCACCGACCTAACCACAGCCAGGCCCGTTGGATTGCTGTTCTGGACCTGAATAAACGACTGGACGCAGGTCGATAATAAACACTGCTTCTAGCTTAATACAAGAGGATATCCCGAAAAACCAAGAAATTCGCTTTTCACCAAAATGCACGACGTGATATCCTTGTTCTAGCTTTATTGGATTCACAACAAATTGTGGATTGAATGAAGGCCTGGAGATTTCTTTTTGTCGCCACGCTATATCTGCACCCTTACCTCACAAAAACTGTAATGGGTCGTTCTTCCTCCTGTTCTGTTGTTGCAATTTTTATGTATGGAATTGTTCCGTGAAGATCTCCGCCCTCCCTTGGGACGTTCTCCTCGTAAAATTCTATCACTTCGTAATTTATTTCCGCGGACACTACTTCTATCCCTTTAGTTTCCCAGGATTACTTGTATCTCTTACGGCGAGTCCCAAAAAATGTCAAGTTTTTCATTCCGGCAGCTCGGATTTTTCTTCTTCCCTGTCAGAATCGATAGCCGTACTCTGTCACAGCCAGGTCAGAATCGTGTAGTCGAGTTACTGACTGCTGCTAGCTTCAGCGTGTAGCATACTACTGTATGCAGCATACTACTGTATGCAGCATACTACTGTATGCAGCATACTACGCCCACAACAAAGTAGAGAATGTAGTATCAAAATTTAGAAATAAGTTAATTGTTGATATAGGAATAATAATTATATCGTTATCCCATATTTATGCAGGGTGTTCCGGTGAAAATGTTCATATCTGGTCTATCGATAGAGTGCTGATTTCTGAGAAAAAAGTTCTTTTAGACCACATGAAAATATTCACTCCTATAAGAGATATTCGAGCTTTACGGTTTATTGCATTCCCCAAGTTAGATTTTCACTGAAGCTGTTGTAACTTTTGATGTATTTATTCGACTGGATTTTTTTTTTATTTTCAATAGGTACGAAGTTATTTAGGCTTCAAAATGAAATAAATACTTAGTGGGTTATGTCAGAAATTTTGAAGTCGAATCCTGAATTTCAAGCATTTTTCAAATATATTTCACACTTATAAATTTCTTTCAAGTAAAACAAGCTTTACTTAATTTTTTTTTTTTTTCATTTTCTTTTATTACTATTCAAGAAATATACTATTATCAAGTTACAACACACAATAATCAAGCTATTAGAATTAGTTCATAATAAATTTTCAATATGATTACCGAGCGTATGTAGAGGATTAGGTAATAGTTTTGTTGATTTCATAATTCATAGGTGGTCGGTTGTTTTTTAAGAAATCCAAATCGTGAAAATGTAGTGTGAATGCAGTCGGAGAAACACCTAGTGGATCGATAAAACCTGTCACTCTTTCATTTGACGTATGTAGGTTAGCGTGCTGTACTTTCATATAATCAAGCGGATTTAGCCTCACATTTCTGCGAGATTGGAAAGTATTTGATATATTTCCAGCTGCATCTTCATAATTATCCAACTCGTCTCTCTTCGATTCAAAAAAAAATTTCAATGGTTCTAATGGACATATCGCAGATTCAAGAATCATTTTCGAATCCTCCATCAGCTTGTTCGTAACATTGAATCGCTCCAAGACATCGTTCTAAAATTTGGTAAGTAAGGCGGTTTCGGGGCTACTCATCTTCCATAAATGATTTTTTGCTTCATTTCTCACGATCCCTTTATGTTCCTGATGGGAAGAAATTACTTTCATTTCGGCAGCGTCGCAGAAATGGTGGGGCAGCTGAGGCGGACCACGTAAGGCACAAAAATAAAGAGGTATGAGCATTTTTTGGAAAAAATTTTGCCCAAAATTCATTGTGAGTAGCTGGTAAAAAATACAGGTATTTCAATTTTTATAACTGACTCTTTTGTGCCAATTTCAAGTAGCCATAGTTGGCTCGGAGCATTGAACCTTGTGTGCCCTTAAGCTCATAGTAATGAAGGTACAAGTTACAACTTCCGACTATGTAACACTAGAACTGAAGGCTTTGCTTGGCAGTAGTATAACAAAAAAATCTGGTCTAATTTTCAATTTCCTACTTCACGTTTCAGTGAATACTTTGCACCTGGAATGCCCTTAGGATATTTGTAATGATTATACTGAGCATCAACAGATTTGATTTGTGTACTTGATTTTGTAGTAATTTATGCTCTTATTCGTTAACTCCATCGCTTTTCTTGGGACACGAAAGCGAAAATCCGATCTATTTTTCTTCCGCAACTCAACGTTAGGATGTTTTGATGAACATAACTGACTCCAGCTTGAAGCGCCTGATTGAAACGAGATGGAGCGCCAGAGGAGATGCAGCAAAAATTGTCAAAACGAACTTACCAAAAAGTTTAGTAGCTTTGGAGGAGCTTTCAGGAAGGAACAAAAACGCAAATACCACAGGACTGATACCATTTTTCTGGTTCCTCAGTTTTCTTGGATCTTGAGCGCAAGTTCTGGTTGGGGTGAATAGCGACCTAACGTATTTGCAAACGCTAACCCTGAACTTGCAGAATTGTGCCCAGAGGCTAAAAGCGCTGCAAAACTATCCGAAGGGAAAACCGAGAAGTCATTTCGCAATGCAGTGTAGAATTTGCTGAAGATAAGTTGTCTCGTGAAATACTCTTTTCACTTGGTCGCATCAACCTGGAAGTAAAAACAAGATTCCAAAAGCTGCGCGAACCCGAAAGTAGTTTCAAGTTCCTAAATCCAACCAATCTTTTGGACCTCAGAATTAACATCGATTTAAGCAAGCTGGAGATGCTGATGAAATCGGCAGGGATGATTTTATGCTGTAATGTACAAGATTGATAATACTCACTGAAGCTTCTCCAAAACCTGAACACCTTGAATCACTGAAGACGTAAGGGCCCTTGACTGACTTAATGGAATTCGAGAGTGTGATAAATGACTCTGCTAGTCAGAATGCTCGTGAAATAGTTTTGTAAATATTCTCAACTTTATCTTTTTAGCATAGCCCTTGCTACAGATTATAGGTAATTAAAATTTTTCACTCAAATTCTTTTGTTGTAATTTTAATGGGATGGTAAAAATAGGCCCACCATATTCATGGTCCGCAGTACACCCCAAAAGTCCTTGCTTGGCTACCAGTGGTGTATCGAGGATTCTTCTGATGGTGGGGGGGGGGCGGGCGGGGCGCAACTATGGTTTAGAGATTGTATATGCTGAAAACAGAACAGAAGTTTGAAGTCACTCGCCCCCACTCCAAATGTCAAATGAACAAAATAAATCATTTAAAAGATACGAGTCGAACAGATTAACAAGTGGATACCACTCACAACGAAGAAAGTTGCTCCATGTTCTTTACCACCCCGAAAAGCCAAAGGAGATGTTAGATTATTCCTTCTTTTTTTGTGTTTGTAAATGGTGGTAGTGCAAATCTTCTCAATCATCCATTTTAGTTAGTAAAACTATGGAAATGTATTTTATTTAAATTCACGAATCATCATAAATTGTAACTTTGTAAAATACAGGAATTAAAAATTTACATTTATTTCAAATAGCAGTCACAGAGATGCAATACATATCTTGTACATATATAGCTTGGTCGAAGAGTAGGAGATATATAGAGATAAACAAAGGAATTAAGGAACGTGAGGAGAGTGGCGAATCTACTGATGTATTTCACCCTTAAACTTTCGCAGATTTCATGCATGCAGGAGGAAAGACAGAAGATGGTAGTCTGTTCCACGTTCGCACAGTTCTGGATGAAAAATCATCACGGAATTTTATTCTACGGCCGAAAGTATTTTGAAGGTTAAAGGGATGTATGTGGCTTGAAGTGCGAGTATTACATGCAGGAATTCGGAATCAGACTGGATATTTCATCAGAAGATTGACCATGCATGTAGAAATATAGGAGCGAAATGCAATAAACATTACGGCGGTGCTCGAGTGAGTCCATATGACAAGTTTTTTCCACATCTCTATGAGCTGAAGGCTCTATTTTGGACAATATCCAATGAACTTGACTTGTAGAGGAGTGCTAGAACCAATGGGCTGAATTATTTCTTACACCTTTTCAGAAATCCAAGATATTTCGAAGCTTCTTTGGCTACTGAGAAGATGTGATCTGTCCAGCTTAACTTACTGGAAATGTTAATGCCTGGAATGCATAAAGATGGTGTATCATAGACTAGTGCTCCATCAAAATAAACGGTAGTGAAAAAATTATGATTTTGTTTTAAAGAGATGGGACAGCTTTGGATCTTAGATGTATTGAATTTGATGCGATTCGGCTTGCTCCAAGCGAGAATATTATCAAGGTGGTTATTCAAGGATCTAATCATGCAGTCTGGTTTGACAGATGTGACATGTGTCAAACGTATAAACAGAATCAATGGTACTGTCATCGGCAAAACAGTGGAATGGATTGATAGTAAGGGAAAGCAGAAAATTGAGAGATGGAGAGATAACAGAGCCCTGAGGCACCCTGGCATTTATTGTCTGAGATTGAGATGGAACGCCATCTAATGTAATCTGTATTAAGCGACGACATAAAACACTTTACATTCATAATAGAAGAGGGCGAGAGAGGCCAAGTGCTTTAAGTTTGGCATAAAGGCCTGAATTCCAGACACTATGATATGCCTTTGAAATATCTAGGGCAACAATTTTGGACTCACCAAAATAGAGAAGACTACGGCTTCAAAGTTCCATAACAAAAGTCAGACAAAGAAAAGCCCTATTGGCGATCGTTGTGGATTTGACTAATTTCTAGATACTTCATTAATTTGTAGTTAATGATTCAAAAACCTTTTAAAGAATCGAAGTGATTATAATTGTGATTCCTTAGTTGGAAAACCATGAAGTAGTTTTCAAGCAGTTGGAAATTTTCCTGTGGAATAAGACAAGTAGAATAGTTTTCGCAGAGCTTTAGCCAAGAATGAGGCACAGGTTTTATTTAACGGGGGCTTGAAACTATCAGGACTTATGGCTACGGAGAAGTAGATATCCTTAAGGACCTTGAATTTATCTCTCGTACGGATGTGTATTGGCTCTAGTACACATCTGCAAGGGAGATGTAAAGTGGGTGGAAAAGTAGAATTTGAAGGGAATCTAACAGTCTAAATATTAGCTTTATTGAGGAAGAAGTCAACAACCACTTCATTGTAAAGTAGTGAAGGATTAGAGGAACTGCTGAAGTTGCTCCTTATGGTATTGACCTGGGACCAGAAACTTTTGGTGCTTGTGCGTCTAGCCAAGATTCTAACATTCTGGTCAAAAGTAAATTTTTCCCTTTGGGTATTGTTTCAGTTCTGGACATGGATGCAACCGATAGATGCGAAAAGCAGACTACTTATCGTTAAACCAAAAGCGAGTTTGCAGTTGTTAAAATCTGCTGTGTAAATACCGAATGTATTCACGCATGCACAAGACTTAGAATTGTACTAAATTCAAATGAGCATTAATCAACATCCGTTGAAGCAAAACAGACCGAAAATCAAATTCTCTAGTATACCATTTGAGACTTTCTTAATCTACAGATTTATTTTATTCAACCTTTAGGGTAAGTAATCTATAAAAACTATTACATTTTACGAACAAAAAAAAAGATATTTAAAAATTAATCTATGCTTTATCTAATAACACTCACTACAACAATACATTGTGACTTGTTCACCGTTGTGTAATTTCGCTGAATTTCTCCAATTACGAGTTATTATTGTTTCTCTAAATTTTTGTTTTGCCACGCCACGCCGATAATATTATAAGAAGCCGCCTTTACATCGAAGGCTTACCAAAGATTTTTTGGCAGCTGTTTTCAGTTAAAACAAAGCTTCCATCATGTTTACATAAATATACTCTCTGCTGCTTCAAAGACCCCGAGCAAATTGACGTTCAGTTGCAGGTATCCGCGCTTCCTGTTTTCTCTATAGGCTTCAACAACCACGACCTAAATTGAAGCGCAGACCAAGGTGATCCCTAGGACCTGCGTTTCTAAATGTATCATATTGAATGCTTCCAGAAATTGATACGTTTCTTACAAAAGATGCAGTAGAATAGATGTGAATCATTTTGTTATGAAAAATTCAGAAGTTCTACTGAAATTTTTTTCAGTGGTCTTCAGGGGGGCGCCCCCCGCGATCCATAGCTGGATCCACCCCTGTACGCTACTGCATTTCCGAATAGTCGTCGACAAGCCACGAAAGAGGGTAACGCTAAACTTTTTCAAGACGTAAATTGCTTGTTTTTTTTATAATTGATGAATCTTGACTTCGATATAGATCTGTACTTTCTGTAAAAAATACATATAAATTCTGAACGAAACCGAAGAATTGAACAGCTGATATGCAAAAGTTAGGAGCTACCTTTCCAACCAAATTAAGAGAATAAATAACCACAACATGGCAGTAAAGCATTCGCTGTTACCAATGTGGCCACTGTTGGGTAAAAAGATCGGAAATATTTCCTTTAGCATTGTTCGAACCAAATCGGTTCGAATATATTTTTAATTTTATCGATTACTTTTAAAAGGAAAACATCCTTAAACAAAGCATAAAATTTTAGGAAAATTAAATCTAATTTGATTACTCTTAATCAAAAACCAGGTACAGAACCTAACAAAGCCATGTATTTGTCATCTACATAACACTTTGCACAAATACAATACAACAATATAGCCTCATTAAGCAGATCAAATTAAAATTCTTTTCATATGATTGAAGCAATCAGATTCGTGCTAAAAACAATTGCTGAAAAAAGAACATATGCAAAAATGCCATGCTAAAATTGAGTTCTTAAAGCAAAACAAATTCAATCTAATTACAAATTTTCCCAAAAATATCTAACCAAAGCATGTGTTGTCATGTAGCATACAATGTATGGCACAAATACAATCAGATCAAGCAGATCAATTTTCAACACTATCATCATTATATGTACTATCGAACGGGAATTTCTTCTCTACGTGATAGAGATAATATTTTTTGCAAATATACAGAATTCAATTTAACACAGCAGCATGGGTTGCTTTAAATTTCTTGTTACTATGCATTTTTGTTCGTTGCTATGCATATTTTATCTCTAGTACCGTAAAATTACAGACGCACGGCCAATTCTTGTGATCATGCGCCTCTGCTACTCCATCATTGGTGTCGTGTGCAAGCAAGGGCTATATAAACAGCAATTTAACTTGACTCGATCTCTTTTTCAGTTTGGCAGTGCAGTGAGTAACTTGATAATTTTTTAGTGGTATTTCCTAGTGTTGTGAATTTTTATTAACAGTTTAACACTTTGTTTGGTTGGCGATTGAAATAAATTTTTCTTATTCTGGGTCGCGACTAGATTAGGAGATTTATTTGAATAGCGACTAAAGCAAAGATTCTTATTACGGGTAACGACTGTACTAAGAAATTTTACTAATAAAACACTTTATTGTGGGTAACGACTACAATAAAGATTCTTGTTACGGGTAACGACTGTATCAAGAAAATTACTAATAAAATTACTAACGACTACAATAAAGACTTTATTGTGGGTAGCGACTACAATAAGGATTCTTATTACGGGTAACGACTGTAATAAGAAATTTACTAACACTAAACACTCTATTGTGGGTAACGACTACAATAAAGATTCTTATTACGGGTAACGACTGTAATAAGAAATTTACTAACACTAAACACTCTATTGTGGGTAACGACTACAATAAAGATTCTTGTTACGGGTAACGACTGTAACAAGAAAATTACTAACCAACACTTTATTGTGGGGAACGACTGCAATAAAGATTCTCTGTGGGTTTCGACTGCAGTAAGAATTACTCACCTCACTTTATTCTGGGTATTGACCAGAATAAAGAATATCCCAATCCCAACCTCAGTAAAAATTATTAAAATCAAGTTAATCAACTGCCAAACATAGATCAGGTGAGTACAAGTTATTTGCAACAAAATTACTACATTTATTATATATTTTATATTTCTCATTTATTGAATATTGAAAAATTAAACTATTTGTATCTAAGATTTATAGCGTATTAAAGCTCTAGTTTAACATTGAAGTGTAGAATTTGTAGATAAACGAATAAAGCCACTAACTTTATACCAGTGGCATCAATTTTATCACATCTTACATTTTTGTATGTACGCTCTGACTACGGGCAGTACATTTAATGGTCCTTCGCAGCCAAATTTAAAGTCTACATGACTACACTTCAAAAACTTTTCGCTAACCAAACCACTTCTGCAAAAATATTCGAAAAGTCTTTCAACAACTACAACAAGACTGATGTAGAAAAACGAACGAAAGGACTCATTTCTGAGCGGTTAAGCGCCCTAAGCGAAATTTGGTCCGATTATAAGAATACACATTATGCAATTGTCCAAGCCACTCAGGCTTTAGAGGACAGCGAGATTCAAAAATACGATTATTTCACAAACGATCACTTCTCAAGTGCGGAAAATACATACTACACGTTTCGAGGTATTCTCAGAGATGCATTAGATGCATTCGAAACAAAAGTAGACTCAAAGCCAAGCACGGATAATGAATCTTCTTCGTTTCTGAGATTGCCTAGCATCACAATACCAAAATTCTCAGGGTCATATGAATCATGGAGGTCGTTTCACGATCTATTTCAATCCTTGGTTCATACAAATTCTGCACTATCACCAGTACAGAAACTTCATTACTTGAAATCAAGTGTTTCTGGAGAAGCAGAACACTTATTGCGTCAACTTCCTATGACTAACTCGAGTTATGACAGCGCATGGAAGATATTGCTTAACAGGTACGACAACAAGCGAGTGTTGATTAATGCTCAGCTAAAAATTCTATTCAATTTACCTAAAGCAATACAAGAGTCAGCCAGGGCTATAAAAACAGTGCTGGACAAATCTTCCGAATGTATATACGAACTCGAAGCATTAGAAGTCCCCACTAAGCACTGGGATACAATCTTGATTTATATGCTAGTGCAGTGCTTGCCAGCAGAAACTCTTCGCTTATGGGAACAAGAGGTAAACAGTGCAGATGGACTGCCTACCCTTGAATCTTTGAAGACGTTTCTAGAAACAAGATTTAGAACTCTCGAAGCAATCTCAGACGCAAAACCAAATTCAACCAATAAATCAGCTCAAATACCAAGAGCATCAACTCACTTTACATCATCTGGTGACAGATGCATAATGTGTAAAGAGCAGTATCGATTATTCAAATGCCCCAAATTTATTAAATTGGACGTTGATTCAAAATTCAAAATTGTCACGTCAAATCGATTGTGCATTAACTGCCTTTCAAAAAGCCACAATACAAAATATTGCGCTAGCAAGTTTACGTGCCAGCGATGTGGAAGGAAACATCATTCCTTACTACATAGGAATATCACAAATCCACAGGGTTTACCTAAGCAATCAGACAACCCAAAACTACAAGTACAACCTTGTAATTCGCCTTCCACATCCAAGGGATCAATTCAAACGCTTCACGCGAATCAAACAATGCGAACTACACAAGCCTTGCTTGCCACAGCATTGCTTAAAGTTCCATCAAAAAAGGGCACCATGTTCACTTTACGAGCTTTAATTGACTCAGTCTCTCAAGTCACGTTCATAACAAAGGCTGCTGCACGCAAGCTGCAATTGGCCACTATGAACACATCGATGCAAATTAGTGGCTTAGGAAAGTCAGAAACTATGAGTGTTAGCAAACAAGCATCAGTAAACATTCACTCTTATTCAACTTCGAATAAGACAACCACGATAAATGCCCTTATCGTGAACACCATCACGGACATACTGCCTCCGTCCACCATTCCAAGCAAGGAATGGAGCCACGTACATGGCCTGCAACTAGCAGATCCACTCTTTTTCAAGCCAGGAAAAGTCGACCTGCTTTTAGGAGCAGATGTTTATGGAGAAATCCTTTTAGAAGGGTTGCGAAAAGGCCCTCCAGGTACACCTATAGCACAAAACAGCACCCTAGGCTGGATCCTTTTCGGCAATTTAAAAAACACTCACACAATTTCCACAGCGTCCACCTTAACAGTAAATGCTCATTACGAGGAAGAGTCTTCTCTCGATAAACTTCTGCGGCGGTTCTGGGAAACCGAAGAAATTACCCCAGGAAGACAACTGTCTAAGGTGGACCGCGATTGTGAAGAGTTTTATCAAAAAACTCACCATCGAAATGCAACGGGCCGTTACGAAGTCCGCTTGCCCTTTATTAATGAAAGTCCCAGCTTAGGCGACGCTCGTGGCATGGCTCTACGAAGATTTTATTGTTTAGAGCACAAATTGCAACAAAATTCTGAGCTTAGTCAGGAATATAAGGCTTGCATTAACGAATATAAATCATTAGGGCACATGATATTGGCTGATAAAGAAGCCAGTCGTGATAAATGTTATTATCTTCCTCACCACGCCGTCATCAAGGATAGCACTACGACCAAGGTTCGAGTCGTTTTTGATGCCTCGGCTAAATCCACTAATGGGAAAAGTTTAAACGAACAGTTGCATACGGGTCCAGTACTGCAATCTGAGCTTTCTCAACATTACTTCGATGGCGAAAATATAAATACGCTATGTCAGCCGACATAGAGAAAATGTACCGAATGATCAACATTCAACCCCCAGATCAAAATTTTCAACGAATAGTCTGGAGAAATAGTCCCAGCGAAAGCATCAGAGACTATAAGTTAACCACGGTCACATTTGGCACAACGCCAGCTCCATATTTAGCCATCAAGACCCTTCACCAATTAGCAATTGATGAAGCTGCAAAATATCCTATAACTGCCAAAATTACACCTCGTGATTTTTATGTTGATGATCTGCTCACTGGAGCAGATTCCATCAATGAAGCCTTGGAAATACAAGCGCAGATGATTAACATTCTGTCGTCAGCAGGCTTTACCCTAAGGAAATGGGTAAGCAATTCATCGGATCTCCTATCAAGCATTCCGGAAGAACATAGGGAAGTACAACTTCCATTACGGTTAGCAAGTGATGAATCTGTAAAAACCCTGGGAATACATTGGCACCCAGGAACTGACCATTTCACTTTGCAATATAAACAATTCGCAGATCGCAGCTCTACAAAGCGTTCTGTGTTGTCAGAAATTGCTACACTTTTTGACCCACTAGGTTGGATATCTCCGATCATAGTTACAGCCAAAATTCTGATGCAAACCTTATGGCTTTCGGGATGCTCATGGGACGAGCCGATACCTTCACATATCGACATGCACTGGCGACAATTTAAGGAAAAGCTATTTCACATTAGCTCAATCCATATACCACAGTGGATATTCACCACTAGTGATTTATCAATGTGCCAGATACACGGATTTTCAGACGCGTCCAATCACGCGTATTCGGCGGCAGTATATATCAGGGCTATACATCAAGTAGGAAACTTGCACGTTAATTTACTTATTGCAAAATCCAAAATAGCACCTGTCAAAGCTATAATGCTTCCTCGCCTCGAGTTATGTGGCGCAGTACTTTTAGTTCGACTCATTGATCGAGTTAGAACCGATCTAAATCTTACTAAGATCCCCATATTCGCTTGGACAGATTCCTCTATTGTTCTATCGTGGATCCGCAATCATCCGAACAAGTACAAAACTTTTGTTGCAAATAGGATCGCAGAAATCCAAAATTTAACTGATAAACAGTCATGGCATCAGGTTCGATCTAATGATAATCCTGCCGATTGTAACTCCAGGGGCATTGAACCTGCAACATTAAGCTCCCACCATTTATGGTGGCACGGAACTCAGTGCCTGTTGAATCCTGAAGAAGATTGGCCTCAATCATTACCTGTTATGGAAAGTAACTTAGAATCTGAACAAAAGCGAGTAAGTTGTTTATCTACTATTCAGTCAAGCACTAATGAACTTTGTAGTAAATTCTCAACGTTTGTTAAAAAATGGTCACATAAAGATATTGAAGGCTTGAAATAAATGACGCTGTGAAAGTAAAACATCATTTATTACACAAACCGAACCTTTTAGGTTAACCAGTTGCAATTCGCTCATGTCTTTCCCCTTTTTTTGTTGTTTGCGTGACTAACTTTTTCTTATTAAAACTTCAGTGCATACAAATCCCTCCATTTTTATCACCTGTACATATATTAACATAATTTACATGAGACTATTTGAAAGACATTACAGCCTTTCAACGGGGGGCAGTATGTTCGAACCAAATCGGTTCGATTATATTTTTGATTTTATCGATTACTTTTAAAATGAAAACATCCTGAAACAAAGCATAAAATTTTAGGAAAATTAAATCTAATTTGATTACTCTTAATCAAAAACCAGGTACAGAACCTAACAAAGCCATGAATTTGTCATCTACATAACACTTTGCACAAATACAATACAACAATATAGCCTCATTAAGCAGATCAAATTAAAATTCTTTTCATATGATTGAAGCAATCAGATTCGTGCTAAAAACAATTGCTGAAAAAAGAACATATGCAAAAATGCCATGCTAAAATTGAGTTCTTAAAGCAAAACAAATTCAATCTAATTACAAATTTTCCCAAAAATATCTAACCAAAGCATGTGTTGTCATGTAGCATACAATGCATGGCACAAATACAATCAGATCAAGCAGATCAATTTTCAACACTATCATCATTATATGTACTATCGAACGGGAATTTCTTCTCTACGTGATAGAGATAATATTTTTTGCAAATATACAGAATTCAATTTAACACAGCAGCATGGGTTGCTTTAAATTTCTTGTTACTATGCATTTTTGTTCGTTGCTATGCATATTTTATCTCTAGTACCGTAAAATTACAGACGCACGGCCAATTCTTGTGATCATGCGCCTCTGCTACTCCATCATTGGTGTCGTGTGCAAGCAAGGGCTATATAAACAGCAATTTAACTTGACTCGATCTCTTTTTCAGTTTGGCAGTGCAGTGAGTAACTTGATAATTTTTTAGTGGTATTTCCTAGTGTTGTGAATTTTTATTAACAGTTTAACACTTTGTTTGGTTGACGATTGAAATAAATTTTTCTTATTCTGGGTCGCGACTAGATTAGGAGATTTATTTGAATAGCGACTAAAGCAAAGATTCTTATTACGGGTAACGACTGTACTAAGAAATTTTACTAATAAAACACTTTATTGTGGGTAACGACTACAATAAAGATTCTTGTTACGGGTAACGACTGTATCAAGAAAATTACTAATAAAACACTTTATTGTGGGTAACGACTACAATTAAAACTTTATTGTGGGTAGCGACTACAATAAGGATTCTTATTACGGGTAACGACTGTAATAAGAAATTTTCTAACACTAAACACTCTATTGTGGGTAACGACTACAATAAAGATTCTTATTACGGGTAACGACTGTAATAAGAAATTTACTAACACTAAACACTTTATTGTGGGTAACGACTACAATAAAGATTCTTGTTACGGGTAACGACTGTAACAAGAAAATTACTAATAAAACACTTTATTGTGGGTAACGACTACAATAAAGACTTTATTGTGGGTAACGACTACAATAAAGATTCTTGTTACGGGTAACGACTGTAACAAGAAAATTACTAACCAACACTTTATTGTGGGGAACGACTGCAATAAAGATTCTCTGTGGGTTTCGACTGCAGTAAGAATTACTCACCTCACTTTATTCTGGGTATTGACCAGAATAAAGAATATCCCAATCCCAACCTCAGTAAAAATTATTAAAATCAAGTTAATCAACTGCCAAACATAGATCAGGTGAGTACAAGTTATTTGCAACAAAATTACTACATTTATTATATATTTTATATTTCTCATTTATTGAATATTGATAAATTAAACTATTTGTATCTAAGATTTATAGCGTATTAAAGCTCTAGTTTAACAGTGAAGTGTAGAATTTGTAGATAAACGAATACAACCACTGACTTTATACCAGTGGCATCAATTTTTATCACATTTTACATTTTTGTATGTACGCTCTGACTACGGGCAGTACAAGCATCGATTTTTCTTTATATCGAACAACTATTATATTATTGTAAAAGTATATACTGTCAGCGTAAACGCACAACGCTAACATGGCCCATTAAATGTGTGATATTGTACATATGTAGATATTCTGGAAAAAATGTCATGTTCTTTTATAGAGAATTCATCATGTTTCGCGTATTCCGTTAATTTTTTCAGAAATATGCTTTAAAATGTTCGCAAAATAAGTGCCTCATGAATATGATATTTTTTTTTTTGTCACAACGGGTGGCATTTTTTGTTTGTCTAAAAAAAATTAAAAGATCGTATTGATGATGCCTCAGGCTTTCAGGCCTTGTCGCCCTCCCCTATCAAGCCATGGCTACCGTTACTCCGCGTCCTGTTAATGTTTATAGTGTGCGGATTATTTCTGCGCTTTTTTTACTCATACATCTTCTCCCACCTCAGCTACAGCGACCAACCAGAGTACATGGTAAATATGTGTGGTTGTGAAAAACCTGGAGACCACCGGCCCCGAAGCGCTCGATCGATTGTCTTCCAGTGACACTTAATTCAATTGGAATTCATAATTATTTTTAATATTTCTACTTCAGCATAAGATATTAAAAAAAATAAATTTCGAACACAAAGCGTTTTTTCGTTTTGAAGTAGATATGTGCTCCATCTATTGGAAACCTCCTTAATCAATTGAATAATTCAAAGATAAAATCAGCATTAAAGCGTTATTTAAAACTCACGCTTGTCTCTACTTTGGTATACGGAAGTCATTCATCGAAATGCAGATTTACCAGTTGTAGGGTGATGAAATACTTCAATTATTTCGATATTATGCAAACGCAATTGCATTGTAATGCAATGCGTCGACCACATTTGCCCTATGGGTGGAAAAATCTTTCTAAAAAAACAAATTATTTTCATTGTGTGTTTATCAGATTTTACCCTCATATTCAGAGTTATTAGCCTTTTCGGTTGAATGATTGCCAAAAAATAATAGAAACGTGAAAAATGTTTGATTCGAACATCACCAATAGGCATTGTTCGCCAACAACAAGAATAAAGAACAAATGAGAGCACACAGGTCACTGACGTAGTGGTCGAAATTAATTTCACGAAAGACTAGATACTCAAAGTGCTCCAAATTCTGGTCGGTTTAGGTTCAGTTGAGTGGACCTGGAATCCGGATAGTATAGACTTGGAGTTGTCATAATCGCACTGAAGGCAGAACAATATGGCAATGGCAAACATATATATGCTAAGATGAAAAGGGCTTGGAGGGACTACCAGTGGACTGATGAAGCCGTTTTAATAACAATGAAAACCATCAAAAGAAAAATGGTTCTTGATTTTATCAGAATTTATTTTAGTTTCATTGCTCCAAGTTTTTCATTTTTATAAGAAATTCCGTCCTTCAATATTTAGTTTAAGAAGTGGTTAAGGAGCATCTCTCCTTATTTAAGATCTTGTGTGCAAGCAGTGTAACGAGCAAATATCTCTATGGGCAAAAGCCGGAATAGTATTTTTATGAACACGATGGGTGGATTGACACGCATAAGTTTAACTAGGCAGATAATTTTTGATTTTAACTATAGTTCCCAAACCCCACTGTCTGCCCGATATAGGCCGCTGAAGAGGGATCGGCCAGAACAGCGCAGCGTGGTGAGAAGTGCAAAGTGCTTGTCACATCGCAATTTCCAATTTCCAATTTCTCAATACAATTTTATTAATTTGAAGACGGCAAAATCTATATTTTGCAAGCAATTCGGCTGTCAAGCTTTCTGCAATTGAGTAAAGGGAATTTTCTCCTTACATATTTTTTACACTTCAATTACTCATCGGGTGGAAGCTGAATCTCTTCATTGAACCCTATCTAGTTTACCGCTCCAACATCTCTCAATTGCCAGATTATGTTAAATGTTGCTTTTCCAATTGATCCAGGATATTCCTGTGCAGTATGTTCCTAGTGGATTCTAAGGTCTGTCTTGCAATGTTCAAGCTATGACTCCCTCCATATAAAACGTTATTCTCTTGCGATTGATAGGAATGAAGTAATGCTAAGCACAGTGCAATCTGCGAAGAGGTAATTAGACCAGTATTTACTTAGTATATCATGAGGGGCACTGATTTGTTTTGTAGGAGAGAGGAAGAGTGTAATACAACAAAACCATATGTAGTCACAATATGTCACGGAAGAAATGAGTTTTAAGCAAACACTGCAGGCTAGGTAATCAGAACTTCCTATTACGGCCTGACTGCATGAAGTGAATAGTTCAAGGAACACAAAGTCACACAAAGGCGCACGATTTTCAAACAACGAATCTTTGCGCCACCTAAAAATATGTGCAACGCTTTCCTTAAACTCGATAGCTATGTTGGTTTAAAATGAGCGGATTCCAAGCAAAGCAAACTATTCCATTATCTGCATTTTTCAGAGGTATATATTTAAAAAATTGGGTACCAATATTTCCTTCTTGAGATAGCTAGTTGAACTTGTCCAACTGTTAACAGTAAAACTAGCAGATTAGAATCGAGAATCTCTTCCGTAATGGACTTTTTGATTATCTACGGTCCGTCTACCTCTTCAGCAGAGCCAAGAATTCTGATTCCTATTGCATCCTTTTTGGGATGTTTCCATTTTTCCTTTAATTGTATTGGTATTAAAAGTTTTAATGGATCGATTATCACCACCTGATTAGATCTGGTGCAATAAATTATAAAAATATGTTGATGCAGTGTATGTAATTCTGCCCGTAGCCATCTCCTTACTGTTTTTTATTGAGTACAGTCGAGACATTTGCTTTAAGAACATATTTTCAATTGTCTTGATATTTGTAATTTCAATAGCCTTCCAACCACACTACAGCTATGAGAGTTTGATTGTTTGTGTGGTTTTTGTGTTACAAGAGTATCCTCTTAACTTTTAGCCCTTACCAGTAATTCGTGTTAGCGGAAATCTCTTCTGTATGTAGGGGTTTTATTAAGCTAAATTTTAAAATATGTTTTTTTTTGTTTTGATTTTTTCATGTCCGTCTGTCGATCTGGCCTCATGGTAGCTCGAGAAGGCGTTCACTTAAAGTGCTGAAATTTTGCACACGGGATTTAAAAATAAGCTCTAACTTTTTGTTCGAAAATGGCACCAGTCGCGGAACTCCTTCGAAGGATTGCCATATAAAAATTTCGTTTTTCAATATACATATATTTGAAAACTTCCTGAGCACGTCGTCGGCGTAGAGAGTTCAAATTTTTTACACGGCCTTTTCATAAAAATCGCAAACACAAGTTCAAAAATGGACTAAATCGGGCAACTGTTTCTTGGTATTGCCATTAAAAACTTAAGTTTTTCATTATATATTACGACACTGCCTGGGAACGCATCGACGTGAGGACTTCAAATTTTGTACACGGCATTTTCAAATGTAAATAAAATTTCGAAAATAAACTAAATCGAGCAACCTCTTCTTTGTGTTGCCATACCAAACATTGGGTTTTTCTTTTATTTAACTTTTATTTTCACCTAGAGTCTAATACTATTGGTCTTATACCAATTATAATATTTCTCTTTATTTATTTTTTTTAGTTTTGTTCCAAGAACATGCTTAAACACAGTTTCTATAGATATGAAAATAGCCAAACTTAATTGTGTAAAAAGAAATATCTTTTCTATGCAGTGAATTTGATTATGCAATGATTTGTCTACAGATTTATATCCCTTTAGTATACGCGTGCTGGTCATCTATTTTTATTGAAACAGCACAACACGTCTCTTCGAATACTTCCTGTCATCAATTTCTAATTAAAGTGGTCTTCCCAAAGAACTTCTGTTATTGCTCCGTATAAAATGTTGTCCGCTCTTCTTTTTTGTCAAATAGAAGATCAGATTGGTCAAATGAAGTGTCTCAACTCACTTTCTACCAGAGAATACTTTAATACTTATGGAACTATATTCTTCTGGAAGTATTCCCAAATATTCGTATGCCTGTGGAAATTTGAATAACATTTTTAGATCTTTTGTTGATATGAAATGCATGGCTTACACGTTTCCGAAAAACATCATGTCCATTTCGGCTTTCAAAAACATAAAAAAAGCATATAGAACGTTCCGTTTGAAATATGCAAGTATGACAATTCCAATGTACGTATGCCTGCATAAAGAACTCAAAGTAAATTTTCACTCAACCTTTATGTCTTTTTTGATTAGACTAATTCTAAAACATGTCCCGAGGCATCACATGTTATATGAATTGGTACCCAGAGAGAAATGGAGAAAGATTACATGGACTATAAAATTGTTATCCACACCCGTGCAGGATGTTAATGCAACACTGTAAAGTACTCCACCAACCCGACAGCAATCAATTTCACTTGAAATTGACATATGAAATTTTTAACACGAACATGATTACCATTAAAACTTGCCAAGTTTTATATGTATAATTCCGTATATGACCGACAGATGCGTGTATACTTTTCCGTCCGAAGAGATATTGATGTGTCTTTTTCGCATTAGCTGAAATGGCATTTGGGATTTGCCAGATGTTTTGTGCAAATAATTACTAGTTGGTACCTTTCGTAACATGTATTTAGGTACCTAAAAATTAGTAATTATTGGAAGGAATAATGTTTAATATTTTGCTGAAAATGTTTTTATAATCTCGCTGTAATGCGTTATATGTAGCGATAATATTTGTCATTTTAAATGCCTAAATTCCACTTTTCATTTTAGAATTATTTCATTCTTTCAGGTGAAGATGAGCCAAGTTATCTTCCAAGAATCCGATAAAGCTATTTAGAACGGGAGCTGTTTTGGAATCAACCTAACATAAACTTCGACCTTTAGCTTAGATATTTTACTGCCAATACTGACTTCACCCACTTCTTTGTTCTAGAGCTGCTCTATCGCTAGAGTCGACATTTTTTTAAATGTTATCCACACCAAATTTTTGTACCACCCTTAACACGTTAGCAGATAGTAAAAATTTCAATGAGCTGCGAAAATAGACAGGTGATTTAGACTTAAATTGATTGTGATATTCAAATTTTGATTAGTCACATTTTATCCGACCGCTCAGAATATCACAGTTTAATAGCTATATTACTATGAATGCTAGGGCATATATGTATAATTTCAAAAATTAAAAGCTATATAGAATTGAATGTTGAATTCATGTCATTTTAAATCACAATTGAAATGAATGTTTAGCATTTACGTCCGTGAACGTGTAAAGAATGTAATCTGATTAACCGATTTCATGTTATTTGATCTTTTCTGTATCTATTACCTACCAACAAGATCTTAAAGACTCGTATATAAATAAAAATTTCATGAGTACAACCAAAACCCTCAAGAAATGCTTGTCAAGCCATGAAAACAAATCTATATGTGTGCGTGCAGAACCGATTCTCTAAAATGCTCTATATTTATACTTATGGAAAAGTCACTAGAGATAGGTATTACTAGGCTATATAACCTAAACTACTATATAACCTAAACTACTATATAACCTAAACTACTATATTTAAAAAGCAAAATTAACAAACTCTAGGTTAGGTTTGGTTAGAGTGGACGCCATCGCGCGAACTCCTGCGATCAGCCTCACTTAGACCATTTGTGGTCCATTGTGATAAAAAAGTTTAATTTTTCTTTTTAAATATATTTTTATTATAGACTTATCTTTTTGTAACTGAATCCTATTTTGATAGCCTCCAATGGTATTCAGGTCCATACACAGTTGCAGTATAGTTTTTCTGACGATTATAATCTCTTATTGACCCTAGCGGGTTGTCGACAGTGTCTGGTATTGAGGATAAACCATAAAATTCGTGTTCAAAACCGAGTGCTATGAGAATCTCATTTAGACCTTTACTGTTTCACTTAAAAAAAAATCATTAATTAAAACCACAAATCACAATTAGTTTATTGTACGTTAGCAATTCCATCAAATTCACTTGGAAAAACAAATATGTTTTTAATTAAACTGTAAATGCTCATTGGTTAAAATTAGTTAATTTGCCCTTAGTTGTTTTGCAAAATACTTAAGTTGTATTTTGTAATACAATTAGTTTAGTTAATCATTGTTTGATTATAAGTTAATTTATCATATTTCAAAATAGGTATTAGTAAAATCAACATATAAAATTATTAATTTTGTCGCAGGAACAGCGAAACTAGTTGTTTGTTTGTCAGAATATAATTTTTATATTAGCAAATTTATGTGAATAATAAGTTCAACAAATAAATTGATAGATTATTTTAATATGTATTATGTAACCTCACAATTTTCTAAATTAACAAATAATAAAATAATAATATTATATTTTATTTATCTGAAAACTTTATTAATTTCACATTAAAAAGAACTCGGAGACAGCTTTATTTCTCAGAGGCTGTCGTTGTTGACTGACACCAAGCATCCTTCTCCATGTAAAATGGCCACTGTAATTATAAAGAAAAACATGGTATGAGCGCACACAAGCTCAGTGAGTTTAATTACTATCTACTGGACAGGCATTCACCATTCAACCTCTTTACTGTTTGCTACAGTTACAGCTATGTATGTGGGACAACACAGCCATGGTGTTTACCGACACGATCGTGACTTCCACAAATCCAGCTTCAGATTCCTCACAGTATCTGTTCTGGCAGCCGCCCGCACTACTACAGCTACAGCCATGGATGTGGGACACCACAGAAATGGTGTTACAGACACCACCGTCACCCTCCACACACATGGCGGCTCCAAATAACCATTAGCCGTGACCTACTTATAACACAGGCACTGGTAATATTTGATATTGCCTGAACGCACTTTATCACTTTCACACGCACTTTATCACTTTCATACCAAAACAAGCTAAGATAAGAAATTAGTCAGAAGCAGCTAAGATGAGAAATTAGCCTATAACTACCCAAAACTTATAGAAACCACTCAGTATCGCTTCCACAGGAACTATTCTTTCTTCCACTTGCACTAAGCCTAAACTGATCGCTGAGTTACCTCAGCCTACTTTTCCCTAACCAACAAATATATATATATATATATATATGTGCATGAAGCCTATGAGAGAGTAAATGTATCTTTCGTCCTTACCAATGCTATTTGACACAAAGTGTTACGGTTACTTCGATTAATAAAATGACACAAAATACATTAGTTGATAGAATAATATAATTCACCCATAAGTTTAAATTTTAATTCACTGCATCTTTAATAATTATATTTATAGCCTGAAATCTCATATATAACACTGAGTTTGTTCATTCTTTGGTGACACATATTGCTGATAAAGAAAAATGGATTGGGAACCCACGCATAATACTTAGGTACTAAAATTAATTTTTGTACGACCGTCCGTTTGTTCGCTTATCCGTCCGTTTGTCGACAACTCGAGTTGAAATTCTGTATAAGGCGTTTTCGAAAAAGAATAAATATAGTTCCATAAATGGAATAAATCTTGAAATTGATGGTGTTGTAATACAAAAATTGCGATATTTTAAGCCTACTGGAAGACCGTTTAAGGCTGGATGAAGAAAAATAAACTACTTGATGTTTAAAATTGGACAGAAAATGATAATAAATGAAAAAGCCAATATATTATTAATTAAATTTTGAAAACAAAAGTTTCACTTTTATTTGATGCAAAATATGTTAAGAATAATTATAAATATTTTATTATAATGTAATAAATGTTGATTAATGATATTTTATTTATTTTGTGTTTATCTTGACGGTAAATAATGAACAATATGTATATCATTTGAATGCGTAGCAGTAAAACATTGTCTCTTCTGAATTTGGTGTGATGATAGCTAGAGAGTAGACGTGTTTTCTAATCGACTCCCGCTTTTCTTTTATTAATAATTAATGTTTAGTGTCTCCGAATATTATCTCCTATAGTAAATCAATTTTCCATATTGTGTTCTTAACCGTATTGGTATTTTATTGCAACATGGTTCTTTGGTGATATTTCTTGAAAATATGTCTTTAAATATCGTAATTGCTAAAAGGGAATTTGTGTTAGCGGGTGTTGCACTCACAGACTGAATAACTGTCTTGGATCCTAAGTGTTAGTGTGATTCTTCTCTTCAATTTAGAAATTTAAAAATATCAACTAAGGGAGGTAAAAAGGAGAAATTACAATCAACTTCTATCTCAGATGACGCTCTTAATGTAATAACCCGCAGAAGTAAAGCGCAGTCAGCTAATCCTGATTCAACGGTTGACACTCTAGACCAACTGGTGGAATCCCTGGAATCTCGTCTTTTAAGTAAAATCGATCGCCTTATGCAACAATTTTAGGCTCGGATATCAACAAAAATTTATGATGCAATCCGCTTGCTCAATAACAAAATTATAGCATGCGAGACCTCGGTAGCTGCTCTTCAGCAGAAGAATGATCTCTTGCAAGCGTAAGTTGAGGACATCCATCGCATCCAGCACTTAAGTGATTTTGTTGTTAGGGGCATACCTAAACTTGCTAAGGAGAATAGACTTAATGTGATTTAAAATATTTCTGCAGTGATCGAGTTTCCCGTATCGTATTATATTGATGCCTTTCGCTTAAAGTGCAGGTCCTCATCATCACCACCTGTACTGGCAGCGTCGATCATTGTACGCTTCTCCTCAAATGTGGAGCAAAAATCTTTTCTATCCGCCTTTCGTATACGTAAGGGAATTCAGTTATCTGATTTGGATGGTTTTTCCTCCATGAGCGCCATATATTTAAATCAAAGTTTGACAGCACATAATAACTCTCTTCTTCGCGAAGCCTTCAAGTAACGTAAATTGGGGAAAATTGCTTCTGCATGATCGTTAAATGTCTTTATCCACATAATGAGAATGGTAGGTGATAACGAGATAAGAATTTTAAATCAAGAGCAACTTCGAAATTCCATATCTGAAAACTGAAAGCTGATACTTTATAACTACCGCCAATATCGCTGGAGCTGATGATGATGCATACATTGTTTTGTTATTTGGTTTTTTCGGTTTTTCATTTCCTAAAATTTCGTTTTTGTTTATTTTCCTTTTATATTTTGATTAATTAAATATTTTGAATTTTTTCTACTGTAGAGTTATAGTATTATTAATTTATAGCTGTTATTCATAATTAGGCTTTCTTAATTTTTGAGCAAACGCTGCGACTAGTTATCTTTAACTCTAATTATGCTACTCCTACTGCAAAGATTCAATGATTACATTAGCCTTTATGTAATGGGTATTGTTCGAGTTGTTTTAACTTACTTCACTGAAGGTGTTGCTCTCATTTATACTGATCTGGACAGGGTGCGAATACTACTTAATATTTTATATAATCGTTCCTCCGGGTTGAATGTTTGTTCGCTGAATACGCGAAGCATCCGCGATAAAATGGATGAATTTAATTGTATGTTTTCCAATATTCACTTGCATGCTATCTTTGTAAGTGAGACTTGGCTAAACGAGGACATTCCGTCATCACTCGTGTCGATTCCTGGATTAATTTATTTCGTAAAGACCGGATGGAACGGTTCGGGGTGGTGTAGCGATTTATATTAGGGACTGGATCAATGCCAAGAAAATTGCATTTTAATTTGATGAAGTAATTGAACTTTTGTGTGTAAAGGCTGGTACCGGTAATGAAAAGTATATTTTTTGCTCCGTATATTAAGCCCCAAATTGCTTTAACTATGACAATGCCCGTGAATTTGAAAATAAAATATCATGCATAACACAACGCTATGCGAACGTCATTACTGGTGGTGATTTTAATATCAATTTGCTAAGACGAGACTCCTTAGCAAATCAATTCACACACTTACTCCAGTCCCTTCACTTTAATTTTGTTAATTTCTATCCTACAGGTAATGGAAAGATCATTTCAAGTGATCAAATCAGCCCCCCACAGTACACTCGACTATGACACTATTTCTCTTAGCTATGACCTTATGCTAGACATGCATCACTCCCCTATTAAGTATTCTTTCGGGGATTATAAAAATATAGATATTGATTCCTTATTTGATGAGTGCATTGTGTTGCCGTGGGAGCGGATGTACGATTGCATATTAGTTGATGACCAAGTCGACATCTGTACGACATTGATCTCCTATCTGCATAATAAATATGTACCTGTTCGGATGCTATATACCGACCTGAACTGTTGCCCATTGTTTACTAAGAGTCCGCACCTTTATTATAGATCGTGAGTATCTATATCAACGTTATGGACGGCTCAAAACCTACGAAGCCAGATCCTTGTACAAAACTGCTCGAAATAGAACCACCACAACGATTAAACACAGTATTATAGTTCCAAAATTAATACTAACCTTGATTCAAAAAAGTTGTGGGGGAAACTGCGGTAAATCGGAGTATATGGAAAGGACAAGAGCTATTGCAGATTCCAATCTGATGAATTGAATGCCGTTTTTACCTCGATCAGTAAATCCCCTGATGAAACGTGTGTTCAACATCAGGCTGGTTTATTATCGAATTCAGTAAGTAGTATCTCGTATGACTCTAGTCACCTATTTTCTTTCTGGTGTGTTAACACGGATGAACTTATTCCGGCCATGAATTCAATAAAATCTGATGCTACTAGCCCTGATAACCTCTCACCGCGCTTTACCAAAATATTGCTTCTAATCATCTGTACATTTATTCTTCATATAGCTAATTCATGCTTGTCTTCATCCACCTTTCCACCAATTGGAAAGTTGCTAATATTCTTCCAATTCCAAAGAAATCTTTTCCAGCATCTCCAGCTGATTTTCGTCCAATTAGCATACTATGCTTTCTATCTAAAGTGGTTGAAAAATAATGTACCGACAGGTTTCTGAACACGTAGGTAAAAATAATTTATTAGCCTACTGGCAATCCGGATTTAGGACGCACCTCAGTTGTGAAAGTGCTATCTTAAAGATATCCACTGACATAAAAAGTTTTATCGATCAGGACAAATTTACCAACTTGGTGCTTTTGGATTTTTCAACAGCTTTTGATACCGTTGATCATGGCATCTCTTGCAGGAGCTCTATGCGTCTTTTAAATTTAGTAGTACAGCAGTATCAATGATCCGTAGTTTTCTATCTGATCGCAGTCAACAAGTCAAGCTCAATGATAGAATATGCATTCCGCTACCTCTAGCGCGAGGACTGCTTCTAGGCTCTATCATGGGTCCGCTGTTGTTCAGTCGTCCAATTGGGCTTATTGAGTCGTCCAATTGGGCTTATTGATGATTGCATAGAACGTATTAACTCTGATTTAGACACGCATGATCTAGGTATAATAGGTTACAATTAAATCCTAGTAAGTCGCAGTGTATAAGTTTCTCCAATGATTCATTTGATTTGCTTGATGTTCCGCTAGTAGTGTTAAATGGCTTCGTCCTGCCAATGCATAGTAAGGTCATCAATTTAGGGATAACCTTGAATAAAAGTTTGAAGTATTGTGATAATGTCAATATGCAATTGAGGAAAATATATTCTGGTTTACGACGGCTTTGGCTTTCTGCTAATATCTTACCTTGTGGTATTCGTATAATGCTTGTGAAATCGTTAATTTTGCCTCATTTCACTTCGGGTAGCATTGTTTTTCCCAAACTGGATAGTGTTTGTGGACATAAATTGGAGATTGAATTTAATGACTGTGTTCGATTAATTTTTAGATTACGTAGGTTTGACCATGTATCCCCTTTTCGAATGCAGTTACTAGGATGCTCGTTGAAACTTTTTTTTACAACGTAGGTCGCTTATCTTGTTGTATAACATACTGAAGTCAAATAAGCCAGAGTATATTAGAGAGTTATTCCTGTTTACAACACCCCAACGGAATAGAAATTTAATAATGCCACGATTACATAAGCTGGGCCTTATTTCATAAAAATTGACACTTGTCTGACAAATCTACATTTCAAAAAAGTTTGACAGGTGACGTGTCAATTAATTATAATGACAAAAAAGGCAAAATAATCACATCTATTTTGTCATTGTCAAATTTTGACAAATTGTCGAAATAATTCCAACTATTTTGTCGTCAAATTTTGAAGAATTGTCAATGTTATTGCGTTGTGACATAGTTGGGAAGGCTCAAGTGAATTTTAAGTGCAATTAAAATATCAGTGACTTAAAAATAAGTGTTTTGCAATTGCTTTTAATAATTCCACGATGTCATAAGCTGGTCATGGAGAATTCGTACCTTATTCAGATCATCCAGCTGTGGAATAGTTTACCTGTTACTATTCAAACGGCAGACACTTTCAGTGTATTTAAAACGCTAGCTCGAGCCCACTAAAAATACAATGTTTTTTTTTTTTTTTTAGTTAACATGCAAAATTTAAATAATAACTTTTATCTTCGCATTTGAGCTGCACGATTAGTTATATAATGTAAAGCTTACAAAATTGATTAAGATTGTTTCTTTTTATACTTTAATTCTTTTTCTTCAATTATCTCTAAAACCAATATACAATATTGTACTTAAAAAATATGTATGTACTGTCACCAGGAATAAATGAATTTGAATTTGAATTTTTAATTTGAATTTTCGGTTTAATATTGTCGCTTCAATGACATTTCCCATAATAATTTTAATAAGTAATCTCGTTCCAATGCAAAGCCTGTGTGAATTTAAGTTTAGAAGGAAAATTATGGGTGAAACAAGTTTCAAAAGTAATTTATGTGGTGGAAGTCCCCGTAAATCAAGTGAATTTAAGAATTCAGTGAGACAATTAACGCTTTCATTTTCATATACCACTCTGACAATTGATTTAAACAAAATTAATTCTCCAGGAAAATTTTTTGTGAGTTGCAATGTATGGACACCTCGGAATAAGGAAGATTACTTTAAAAATGCGTTGATTTTATCCTCATACGTTAGATGTGGAATAAGCGGTAATATTTGTCTGAGATCTCCTAAATTAGGGCACCACCAAATAATCCTTCGTTGGCATTTAAATCTATAATGGTTCGATTTAATGCTTCCAGTGAATGCTTATGGGCAATTCATTGTATATTCATTCCAGATAATAACGTGTGATTTTTCTAGTAGTTTAGCAATGCCTGAGTGCTTTCTGATGTTATATACTGTATTTTCATTGCTTGGTATGTTTAATGGTATCTTTAGAGCCGAATGGGCTGTTCTTCCGCCATTCAATAAAGTTGCAGCGATGCAGATGAAGCAATTGCTAATCTGATGTTACCTTGAGATCTAACTTTGGTAAGGATGAGCGAAATTAAAAAAGTTTTACCAGTTCCACCTGGTGCGTCCAAGGGAGAAAAACCTCCATCTATTTCTGCAATCGCAAACATAACTCTACCATAAATGGCCTGTTGTACGTTTGACAACAATTGTTCATTTGTCATAACCAAACGTTAGTACTGAATTGTTGTTCACATGGCATGTCATTATTTACTAAGTCGTTTTCTAACGCTTATGTGAAGGCATTCCTACATTTATGAGTGGCCCATTCTAGATGAATATGCACATGTCTGCGATCTTAACCAATGCTTCGGTATACACTTCCGGTATGAATTGAAGATTTGCGTCTTGATTTCTTGTTCGAGTTCTGTGCAATACATCTTCACTTCACTCATAGAATCTTATTATTTTACTCATAATTCAGTTGAGTTTGTTAGAACACATGTAGTCAATAATATTGCGAATAATTGGCAAATTTGATGTAGAGAAGAACTAAGTGCTGCATCGGGAAGTATTGCATCCCAATAATTCTCACCTTCAAGCGATTGCAGTTCTCGGCAAGCATCATAATTTATATTTTATTAATGGCAGTGTACAGTGTATAATAGGCCTAAAGTATTGGAGGCAAATATTCCTTCATAAGGAGTAACAGCAATATCGCGTTTGCATGGCTTCCATTTTTTATGGTTTATTCCATATAAAATAATGTTAGAACTTTAGAAAAAAGTAATGTTTTGCAAATTGATCGTAAATATTATGTTGTGAAAGCCTATCTATTATCTATTGGATCCTACTATAGCTATGAACCACCCTGAGAGAACAAATATATTGTGGGAATATGACCTCAATCGCGCAATTCGTTCAGAAGTTACGCGTTCACTAACAGACGCACCAATAATATATATAAAAAGATATTCATACGGGCATTCATCTGGTTATCGGAAATCGAGTTAATTTTGGACCAAATGTAGCTTTTTTCCTAGTCATATTAACTTAAATTATGTGCTTCTTACCAGAATATTTGTAACAAAAATAAAATATGTACTCGCGGATAATGCCAAAATCAAGTTAATTTCCTACATTAGTCTTCATTATACCGAATCTTAGTTGAATAAATTACAAGTTTTATCGGAAAACTCTAAGTTTTAGTTTAAAAAACCTATTGAAACTAATATCTTAATTTCAACCAAATCAATTTCATTTTGGACATGTTAAAACTCAATTCGTACATTCGCTGAATCAACAAATCAGAAACTTTTGTCTCATATAATTCATAACCAGAAGTGTGTGAGTGTATATATGTATATATATTCCACAATATGTTATTATAATTTCCTTCTTTAAATTACGATTGTGTTTTTGGACTGCACTTTCATAGGCGCAAAAGAAACAAACAGAAACAAAAACTTGCATTTCTTGAATTGGTTTTCCACGAGGCTTGCTAAAATCGAAAATTAAGCAATAGTTGAAAGAGGGAAATTCATATACACACTTTATTGCCATAATGCTGTCCCTCCTTCACAACGCTCATTCCTTACTTTTGGTAAAACCTCGCAAATTGTTTGCTGGGGTTGCTTTGACAAATCTTTTTTTCAATATCAATTTCGTTTTGACATGTTAAAACTCTATTCGTATATTCTCTGCATTAACAAATCAGAAACTTTTGCCTCATATAATTCACAACCTGAACTTAGACTGAGTGTATATATGGGTTTGCTTAATCTTTTCATCAGCGTCTACGGCAAGCAAAAACTCTCAGTCACACTGATAAAGTTTCTGCCCATACGAAACGCTTTATTAAAGAAATTGTCAGCCTACAGTGGGTTTTAAATTCTTTTATATTAAATGTTTTAATCTGACGGATAAAGTTAAATTCCTGTCACAATTTTTAGGAAAATATATCAATTACTTAAATTTGATAACTATGTGAATGTCATTAGCCACTTCAACTGATATTTTAAGTAAATTCATAGCATTTTATTATTATGATCAACTAAATAATTACTTGAACTTTGCTATTTTAACTAATTCGATTGGACGATTTTACTCATGTTTTTAAACGAATGTTTTAGTTGTTTTAAGGAATGCTCATAAGGAATATACAAAATCAACAAAGTAATTAATTAATTTGGGAAATTTAATTTGTTGGATGGAGCTAAATAGCGCGATAATATTAACGTATAAACCTGCAGGTATAATGGTGACCACACTATACTTTGTCAGCCCCGAACAGGAGATTAACGCTTCAGCTGGAAATTTAGTGCTGATAGAGTTCAGAAGTACCTACTTAACCCCGATTGAGATATGACCTTCCTATAAACTCTCCTTATTGAACTTAGTAGTATAATATTCAACTAACTTTACCTAAATTAAATCTCATCCATCCTAATTTCACTTCATTTCAATTTAAATTGACTCAATTAAGTACATCAATTCATCATTTTAATCCAGATAAATAAGATACCATTGTGCTATCATTTCATTTCAACTAAACAAACATCTTGTCCATGTTCAAAAACAGGAAACGTACACAGAAATCCATAATATTGCACTTTGCAGCCGGATCAACTACATACATTCACACTGTACATAGGTATACATAGGTGCTGGAGTTCTAATAGGTACCATCCTATTTATAATTTACAGTTGTTAGCTATTTAAGACAACATAAGACGAGAGGCATTCTCACATGCATGTAATTTTACAGGTCATACCCGAAGGGAGCATGTATAGTACATCCTGGGACACATCCGCATAATTAATCTTCGAATAATAGATAAATATTACCAAATGCTCTCCATTCAGAGCTTGGTCTGCATTTATATTTAAAAATGAAGCATAATTATTGCTTGGTAACATTCTTATACTACAGGGGCAGAAGGGTACTGTACAGAATAGGCAGGCTACAAAGATATCTACAATTTTCCTCAACTGCCCTTGACTTTAAGGAGGATAACGATCAGTGCCTTTCTAGAGCCATAAACGTAGCCCTTCCGTTAGCAGCATATAGCTTCCTGACGTTAATTCGTTTAGCTAACACCAACTGCCCACTCACATATGGGAATGCATTGTAGTCCATATGGGGGACTTACATACGACTTTATTTGAACGATGGTGATGGTTTGGATAGTAGGTCGGTCAGTCGTTCGGTTGGTCACATTTTGCTTTGACGTAGATGTAGAACTATTTTGTCCAGGGAGACAGATACCAAACCGGGGTCATTACCTACTAGCAGTATCATCAATACCACGACCGGCAGTAGAACCACCACCATTATTACCATTGCAAAAGAAGGGTAAGGCAGGGGTTGCATAAAGCTATTTACCAAAATGGAAGGATGACTAGGGCGGAAAACAATAAAACCAGCTCCCCCTAGGCCATAAGCTCCAGCTTATCTTTGTGAAGGGATGAAAGATAACGACTGTCCTCAATTTACTTTTGGACAAATTGTGACAGGCGGAGTGCTGACGGTCGGCCCTTGATGGTGGTTCATATATCATGGTTAATTTGAGGGAAAGTTGTATAAACACTTATTTTCCCGCTGATAGGCTTTAGGATGTACCCGAAAACGGGAAATAAATAAACAAACAAATCCAAACCACCTACCACTGGTATGGGTGGATGGAAAGAAAAAGTCCAATTCGATCTTAATTCTGCGCTCATAGCTTGACCTCAATCTGTGTTCAACTGGAAACATCTATCAGTCTTAAGTTTTATCCTCGGCAGACATGATTACGTGGAGGATACCTATATCTACGGTTGTCGGCAAGCACACATACATACATATGCATGTATATTCCAACATAGAATATATGGATGAATTCACTTCCGCCTCTGGCTTATAACAAGTTTTTAACTTAAGTTCAGTTCAAAAAGAGTTGAGTGCAAGTCTTTAAGATTTAATCTCCCTGGGGAACAGAGCTAGAGCGTTTCTCATTGTCTCAATAAATCTCGAGTTTTATCGGAGTTTTATTAAATTTTCTCAAAGTATAAACGTACGAGAAAGCTTCTAGATAACATCATCATCTGACATACGCTTTGATTCAGAGTGTAAAATATAAATTAAGAAAACTCTTTCCTTTGTTCTAGGCTATTCATTCATCACCTTAATGGCTTCGGTCCATATCTGGTTGTACTTTGTTAAAAGCTTTCCTTTTTAAGACTTTGTAAAGTCCGAGGACATATTGACACGAGAAACTCAATTCATGAACAAATTCCTTCATATATTTTTTTTTGTTATATAGAAATTTGATGTTTAATTAAAGGATGAGGTACGGGGTATTGCCACAATCTTAAATGCATTACTTTACCGGCAAGCGATGATTGATAAATGAATTATAGAATAAACCTATGAAGACCTACAGCGTTATTCAGAAACGGTCACTTAATTCATAGACAAATGGTAATCAGGATAACCCAGTGCATGCACATATTCACAAATACTAGCAGCAAATGATTAGTTTATCGAGCGTTTATCATAATTACGTTGCGGCTATTCCACTTATGCGACCATGAAGACATTATGTCGATAAAGAAGGTATGTATTTGTTTGTGAGTAGTAAAATTATTGGCATTCCTCTTTTCGTATATTGATTTCAAACTGACATGCATTTGTCAACGGGTAGAGTGCGTAATACTTACCAGAGAATTTTTGCCTAGTCCTCCGCATGATAGTATCAGAGATGGTAGATATTACAGAATGATACTATACTATCAGACTTTCATTGTGGGTGGCATTGTTGAGCATGGGAAGCTGTGATAGAATATGAATCTTTGTTAGAACGACTGTAAAAGATCCACCTTACAATGGGTAGTACCTCAATGGAAGACATCAAAAGTCTGAGATATGCGCAGTTTGTTGTTTTATTTAATCTGGTATTGATGAAAAGGCATCATTTAATACAATATTAATTAATCCAATTTATTCTTCAAGTTTGAAGTCCAATACTTCAACTTGTAAAACAATTTGAAAAACTTGAGGACAAGGAAAATAACATGTGAATTTTCGTTATATATATATTTATAATTCATGTACTTATAATTTACAAAACCTTAATCACCTAATTATGCTATCCTTGAAACTACCATGCGCGTAGCGAGGTAGGGGCACGGGTGGGCAATGCCCCCCCCCCCCCAGAAACCCGCGTAGGCGATTTGTCCCCCCCCCCAGAGAAACACGAAGCAATTATTACTAATAATTTGCAATTTTTTCTTTCATTCATTCTTCTTTCATGTAGTAAGATATACATACAAGCATAATTGATTTTATACAATTATTTCCGAAATTTTGAATAACTTTTTTCGTATATCTACTCTACCTCAATTTTTTATGAAGAAGACATATGTCGTTTTGGCCAATGTGATGAAAGGAGATTTTAAATGTCTATCAGTCAAATAAAATTCTCATTTTTCCCAAGCCCATCAGAGAATGAGTTACAGTAGCGTTGGAAGATTGTTGCGGGTAAAATTCTCTCGAAAATGGGAATTAATGGCGACTTTTCCCACAAATTATTATATTATGCGAATCCCGACCATTTTTACCCTAGGTACCAAAAGCATAAGAAATACACCAAAAGGAATAGTTCAGTTCACGTAACTTTCGAAAACTAATTAATTTTTATTGATAGGTGAGATATATAAGATAAAGGGATACGAATAATTCCATCCATTTTAATAACCGCCGAACTATGTAAGTTACTTCTACATCAAAACTGTGGACGAACATCAGATATTGAACTTACAGAATTTGCAAAATACTTCAAAAGTGAAGAGTCATCCTGGTGTGGGATCACATCATCGATATACTCACACCATCCGCATCCATCATCAGCAACGCATCACTTTATTAAAAAAACTTTTTAATTATGACAAGTCCTATGAAGGACTCCGCCTTATCATCCAACAGTCTGTTTGGAGGCCGTCTATTCAGTAACTTGTGCGGCATTAATACCTCATGAGCAGCATTAATTCGCTCTGATGGTTCCGTCATCATTCACAGCACGAAAAATCCCAATCAAATTCCTAATTTGAAGAATTTTATGACGCAACGTAAAAGAGCTCAACACACAAACATTTCTGAACCTTGGAATGGTAGTTATAAACGCGATTATTTGGATCGGTGATTCTAGAATTCTTTTAATAATAATTTCACAATTTTAAAGCTGTTCATTTAGAGAATAGGAAGAAAAATGTTCGAAAAAATCCTTTATAAATGGTGCCAATTGTCTTTTTTTTTTTTTTTTTTTTTTTTATAATCGGATTCTGACATTTTCATATTCCGTACCTACTTTATTATGGTAATTTCCATATACAGGACGCATGTCATCTGTTGTTTAGAAAATGCTTACCAATTAGTCATGTCCTGTCCAACTATTACTCATACCTACAAGTCCTCGAGTTCTGACAAATCTGCGTTGTTTTTGAAGACGTTTCTCTTGGGACAAATCGATCCCATTAATTTAACCACGCCTTTACCGACATCTATAATTAGACCTCGGTCACCTAATCTGTCTTATTCCATAGTTTATATTTGTATCTTTGTAGATATATGCTCAACACTTTGCTCGCCTCTGGGACCATAATGGACTTCTGATCTTTTTGACTTTCATGGGTCGTCGTCGCCTATGAAATGACCTTTTGTAATAAAACCACTGAGATATCATCAACCTCTTCGTTGTCGGTTATAATAAACGCATAATGCAAGACGAATTAATCATCGGTAATTAATGCAAACTTATTATCAGGAATGTGCCATAAATTACAGGAGCATGTTCCCTTCAGCGAGACCAGCAAATTCCTTGACTCTATGAACTTTATGAGCTGCTAATGGTTGGCTAGAGCATCCTCAAACCCGACATCCTGAAGAGGATAGATATCGCAGTTATATATTCCTTCAGGAGAATTGTTTGTTTTTTTTTTTATTCTTACTGGTTGGTTCTTCCGTTGGGGAATACACTGGCTGCTTCACTCTTATAGATTCGATTTTATGCAAAATTGTCCATACTCATCAGGGACCCACCACCACTATCACAACCAGCTGATAATGAACAGCGAAAGCATCAAAATTTGCTTTTCTGTACAACGCTTTCCATTCTATTGCTCTTAAAAATTGCCTATTTATCTAACCAAGTGTGTTTACTTGCGTTAACAACAAAAATTCTGTAGCAGTCATGATAGTCACTCGGCCAACACAGCCATCATCATCATAATCAGGTTACATTTTGCGCTTACTGACTTACCCCGAATATTCTCGCACATACATATAGAGCCGGGGTTGTATGCTGACTACCTGGCTGATTGGATTGTACCCCATCTGGACCCTATCCGATAGCCGCTTTTGTGGGTGATCCTTATTTTTGGTGGGATTTCCCTAACCAACAAATATATTTGTTTATACCAATCTTCCCCATTTTACATACTTAATTAAGTTTGGATTAATTGCGGCATGCGGCCGTAATGACAGACTTTCGGCATAGATGTATGATTCTCGGAGTAAAGGCGGGGCAAATATTAAATTGAGTTGTCGACTGTTGTCGGATGATGTGAATACAATCAAGCCGAACACTCTTGGGTTTGAACAAATTTGCTGACAGTCTATGTTTTGCTTTTAGTACCTATATTTGAATATAATTTATTCCCAGTGATATTTTTTTGTATTTGATTACGTTCCTCTGGCACAGCTCGCACCTTTTAGAATCTCTAATTAGACGCCCCCACTGAAATGAGGCTGGTTCGAGTCGAAAAAAGATTTTAAATTGGATGGTTGGACTGGTTGGATAATTTTTTGTGTTTATCGGGATTTTATTCTTTTGATATTTTTTTTTCGTTCGTAAATTTTCGTTAAAAATTTTAAATAAGTTTTTAGAATTTTTTACGATGTTGCAGCTAGGTTAATTTGCAAAATGTTTGGGCACTGCTGTAGATAAATAATTTCTTAAATTTCAAGGGTTTTAGAGCTAGAAAAATGGAATAAAAAACAAAAGTATTATGAATGCTTGATTAGGGATATCCCTACAATACGAAAATTGAGTAATAATTCAATATGGTACTTCAAACCCAACGTGCAGAGTTACTGTTTTTTTTTTTATACAGATATTCAGCTTAAAATATCTACATAATACATTTACAGTTTCCACCACTATCGCACCTTTATTCTGGCGGCGGAAAAGAAGAGTGTGAAGAGCAGTCCTGCCAAGGTGAAAGGTATATGTGATCAAAGCATGCATACTTGATGGAAGAAATTTGTTGATTCGGAGTATTGGAGTTGGAGTACTGTTTTGGTATCTCCCACGAAGGTACAACAGTAAAGTAGTATGATTTAAAATCATATATGCAAATTGGTACCTCCCACGGGGAAGGATTGAGATTTTTGACTCTGTGGTTATTGTAGTAGTGTATGAGTGACGAAGGTCATTAAATGCTCATGATAGTCAGAAAAATTAAAATCTCAGATATATTTCTAATGGAAAGGGGGCGAAAAACGAAGCAACGAAGTTATGAAGGTTGATGAATATTGGAAATCGAGTATATATATTATTAGCACACATATACTTAGTATACATGGCATACTATAAGATAACTGGTGTTAATCTATTAGCCTCTCCAGTCTTCAATACGGGCATAACTTAACCTTCTCGTGCTCCGCACTTACAGCGCCTATTAAGATTGTGTTTTGCCTGTAAAGGATATATGCAATCTTGTGAGACGTTCCAAATAAGATCGATCTTAGACCCGAATGGGGTAACCACTCACATTACTACAAAGATATATATATATGCAAAGATACCACTGTGAGTACTCATGACCATATGGGCATGTGCTACGAAGCCATACCAATTGGGTAGCCGACATTGCAAACTTGGTACTATGAGGATGAGGAGCGCCGGATAGTACTGCAATTAGTAGGGTTATTCGCATCAGCATGCAGAAGGCCTTCTTGTGGAAGCATCGTGGTGATTGTGGGAGCCCATATGTGGGCAGATGGAGACTGTCTGACTTTGCATGATTTAGGCGGACATTCTTCTTTGAACTGAAGTGTATGTCCTTTTGTGTAACTGAATACTTCGTCCAAGAATTTGAAGGATGATCACTTATTAATGTATGCTTTGAAGATTGGCTTTCGGCATGAAGTTGCGCTAAATCAACCGGATGCCGTATCCCAAGGATCGGTAGAGACTTTAGATAGGTCTCGCTTCGATCAGTAAGTCCAATGTCAAGCATGACCCAGAATATAATATATTCTGCCTCTTGATGGTGCTGATTGTCGCTTGCCTACTAATCCATGCTCACGTAATACCCCCGACAGATTTCTGTAACTTTATGCTAATACTCACAAAAGCTTTAAATATCAGATTTTTCACTTTTCATATAACATAAAAATTGTATCTTTTAGACGGAGGTAATTGCTTTATTTTTATTTTAAAATAACAGTTTGGTAAATGGCGCAGCTATGCCAATGAAACCAATGCAGTCGCGTGGGGCTCCTAATTGTTTAATTTTGAAACTTTTCTGCTGTGTGTTAAAAAGGAAAAATAAAAGGGATCGATGTCTCGAAGCCCATCGGTGACTTCGCGATCTCGAAAGACAACCTTCTAAAAGTGTAGCGCAATTATATGCTACGTAGTAAGCTATGTTGATATCTAAAATCAACTTTATGATTTTCTACCAGAGGTTCTATATTGTTTCCTGTATAAACTATGGAGTAAGTTAAAAAAACAATAATGCAGTTTCAGTTTTAATTTTTTTATAATAGAACTCACCCACCTTTCAGGTATCTACTGCCGACAAGCTGACTTATCATCCAACGGTCGGCGGTCAGTGTTCGTTTCCATAGGCAGGAGGGGGGGGGCTTCCATTTCTTTTTTCATTTGGTCCCGCTAGTTACGTCACGAGTTTGTAGTCCCATTTAATAGTAATAAATAAAGAAATATCCTACGTACGAAAGTTTTATGGAATTACGGATAGTACAAGAAATTTGCATGAAATTTGCAAAAACTCATTTTTAAGGACCGATAGGTGCAGCATTTGATCGTAAATTTTAACATGCTGAATATCGTTAAAAAGGATAAAATCTTCTCTTTCAAACAAATTCTATAGTTTGATTTTACGGTGTTTCTGGCAGGATTTATGAACATTTTAAAGACTACACACTAAGCAACTATTTTCCGAGGAATCCATTGGCATACTATCTATTCTATTTATTTACCGAACCTTTATGTAAATGTTTATTATTTCTCGTCTACAGCAGACTGAAGTTTATTGAAAATAATTTCAATTAATTTCTAAAAATGCATTGAGAATGTAGAAAAAATCGAACTTTTCGACCCAGCCATCAGAGAGGTCTCATCAGTATGGTTATCTCTGATCGCCTACCATAGAGGTTCGATGATAGGGTCACTCAATTGCCCATATAAATACTTTTTATCAAAAGCTTCATATATAAGGAATAGCATTGGACTCAGAACTCTTCCTTGGGGTATTCCACCCTAAACAGGTCACTTATAATATTTCCAATTTTCCCAGATTGGACTCTACAGCAAAAGTAAAAACGGAATTATGATGCCAATTTATTCAGAAGTTTACCATAGCCGCAAGTATCAAAGCCCATTTTGAGGTCTAAGAATATAGATAAAACTTGCTCACTTTTGTTAACAGCAGAGCTAATGAACATCGTATAGGGCATCGTTACTTCTAGACTTATCTTTAAGGTCACTTAGCTTTTATATTATATTATATTTTGATTAGATAGCAACTCAATAAGAATAATAATTTTAGAATTATGTACATAATTATCTAAGAGGAGCGTTGTTTAAGTATAATATTGAAAGCCATGACGTTGCACTTGCTGATTTTCGATCATCCATTTAAGTCGTATAAAAGACTGTAATAAAGTGGAATGAAAAATGATATAATTAGATGCACTAATGAAAAGGCACAACTTTTTTATAATGGCCACTTAGATAAAACCCTGCAATAAAGAATAAATTCTGTTCGACACAATATGATTCAATTTGTCATACTTACAATGGTGGGATTATTAATGTTCACCGGCTCATTAGTTTGGAAAAAACAATCAGTAATAAAAACGTAACAGAAGAAAGTTTTTGTCGAGCGATACATATTTTACAGCAAATAGCTACAAGCTTTCAGGATATCTCAGAATTCAGTCGGTTCGACGATAAAAATATACGCCCACTCTGATGACTTACTGATAAAGTGGTATTGATTTGAGAAATTTGGAATCAATCCGTAGAAAATTGTAAACTAAATTTTGCTCATTTGTTACTCTAATTGTCGATGATCTGTTGATGTCTTTTAGAGGAAGTTGCCCATTTTGCCAGTATCTACATCGAATCCCAATAATATGATACTGATAAACTGCCTGCAGAGTCTCTGAGAAAAAAATCAAGGCATAGCGTATTAACAAATCTAATCCCTCCACTTCTGACGCTATAGTGATACTGTTCGCAAAAATAAAATAGGTGCGTCATTGGCATACATATATTGGCGTAACTAGGTATTGGTCAAGGTGCCCCACCCCCAGAATGCGGACTGGACCCTCCCCCCCAACTCTTTCGATTCTAATCCCAACGGATTCAGTAATAAGGCTGATTATCTTTATAAGGAAAACATAGCTGCCAATTAAAAACTTCAATAATATTCTTATTACGCTACATTAGCACTCTGGACAATAAATACTTCAAGAAACCGAGAAATTCACAGAAAAACTCCAGTCCCGAAAAGGAGAAGGCAACCGGAGATAGTAAAAGACTTTCTGATAAAGTCCACTCTAGGTAAAGGTAATTTAATAGACTTTCCATCAGATACATGGCCAAGACCATCTAAATATTGGAAGATACATATTTACAACCAAGTGATGGACAACATTTTCACTAACTTCAAAAATGGGTCTGAATATCCACCTTTGGCACAGTAAGTTGGCTCATTTATAAACTTGGACCTCACACATGGAGAAGCATTTGTAGAAAATTATAAAAATGATTTCAATGTAGATATTTCCATCTTACAGGCTGGAATAAATATAATAAATAATATATTCCAAAACAAGAGCATTGTAGTAAATTTGGAAAGACTGAAAACAGAAACTAATACAGACTTCTGTTGTGGGAATTTTGCAATTAGTAATTAGTAATTCAAAATACTGTTCAATTTGAATTTATTTTTATTTAATTTTGCTTTAAATAGATTTCCCTTGCTTTCTCGCTGAGACTGTCAGCTACTGCGTTTTCAAAGATCAAAAAATATCTTTAATTTTGTTTTTCGTGGCCTACTGCTTTATAACAATCTGCAACATTATTTATACATGCAGCTGCAAGTAGTTTTTCCATCGATTTAAAACATGGTTAAGAACAGGAGCTTCAGGAGAGGTTTTCGAACATGACACTCCTAAACATTGAAAACGAGATAATTAAAAACAAACTAGTGCTTAATAAGCTTAAAAAAAAAAAAAAACGTACACTGAAGCTAACCTAAACTATCTCTTTATTAGTGCTTTAAAAAACGTAAATAATTGTTCTAAAATGTTTATCTAACTTCAGACCTGTACATTGGTACTTAAGTATTAGTAGCAGTACCGGGACTTGGATTTAAATATTTTCTAAGTACAAGTCCTAGTACTGGTGGATCTCAGAAAATTCTCAAGTGCAAGCATCGATACTGGTACATAACGTATTTACTACAAATACCGCTATAACGCGAAGTACATTAACTCTTCTAAATAATTTCATACGGCTTCTAATAATAGATTATCTGTATTTCGACAGTGCCTCAAGAAACCTTACAGTGCCTCAAGAAACCTTACAGAAAAATCGCAAGAAAATTAGAGCAATATATCAGTAACTGTAAGGTTGGCAATCAAGTGCCACAATCCGCTCTATTGAGGATTCCGATTTATTTTCCTTAATACGTAAGAAAAGAAAAAGAGAGGATATGGATAACAAAATTCTCTGTTAATCAAATGACATCACTTTCTTTTATTTTTCCTTTAAAATCGTGAAAATTTTATTTTATTTTTCAAACAAACACTACTTCCTGTGACTTGAAAAAAATTTAAATCGCGTTGGATGTTTTGAGTGGATGGTAGGGAATAGATGAATGTCGCTTGAGTTCATTGGGATTGAAGAAAGGACGTACTTTGACACAATTCACCAATTACATTATGTAGGTACTAATCTATTTTCAAAATAATTTTAAATATTTGACTAAAACTATTTTGTAAATACTCGACGCCGTTGATCTCGACTAGTTATCCAAAAATTGATTGAATGCTGATGACTTATACTAAGTGATAAGCATGTAACATGCTATGCTCTGTCCGGGTGCTCGAGAACCATAATAAAGAATGGGAAACAATTGAAAACTGTTCGTTGTTCTTCGAACCATAATATCGCAACCTCGACAAAGACTTATTTTATAATCATTTTTTTTTATGAGAATTATTTTATTTTTTGTGTGCAGCGGAAATTATGTTCTAGAATTTAGATTATAACTGTCTTCTTTTGTGTCCACAGAACAGGCCAGAACAAAAGATACACAAAAAAACGCGTCATACATTTTCATAGAAGATTTATAAATGAAGCGAACAGTACAAATAGTTCGCTTCAATCGACAGAACAATTAGTTCTCTCCAGTATATGGTAGTTCTAGAACAAGGTACCCAAAAGAACAGAGCTTATATTTTTAGTGAGTTCTATAACTTATAGGCTCGCTCTACTCTGTGCAACTTTAGAAACTTTATGAGTTTTTTAATCTATGCAATTTCATTGGCTCTAGGATTTATGTCAACATCTTGTAAGTGCTCAGAACAATGCATAAAAAATGTTGATCAAAAGCTGGGATACTCATAAGCTGGTATACTTCGCAAACAAAATTTTTGTTAAAACCTACATATGTACGAAAGTTCGAGCACCTGGCCCACCTCAGAAATAAGTCCCAGTTACGCTAATGCATACATATCACCTTGAAAACATATAAAGCAAGAAGAAGCTAATAGGATAATAGGTACATTCGCAAAAAAAAAAAATTTTAAGATTGCCGTTGCTGTTTTTTTTATGAATATTGCATATTTATTACCTATACACGCTTACGGTACCTATATTTAAACAAGTAAACAATTTGAATTGGTCCAAGACCAATTCTTTTCATGAAATTTCGTAGGGTCACCCATCTGTGCAATTTTTACTTTTGAAGTGGTTTTTCTCATATATTTCTAGTGCGGCTTGTCGGAGAGCAAAAATGAATATTTCCAATTTCAAAGGATTTCATATTTTGTACAATAAAGACGTCTAGGACTGATCGTTTTCACTGTATATGTAAAAAACTTAAATTTTTATATGGCTACACCAAGAAGTGGTTGCCAGATTTAGTCCATTTTTATACCCTAGATGATATCTATAGGGTATACAAAGTTTGTCATTCCGTTTGTAACACCTCGAAATAATGATGGTAGAGCAAAATGGATTGGACACCCACGCAAGTTATTTTGATTTTTGCATGTCTGTCCGTCCGTCTGTGCGCACGATAACTCAAGAACGCGTATACTTAGAGATCTGAAATTTTGTACACGGACTTTAAAAAAAAGTAAAATTAAGTTCGAAAATGAGACAAATCGGGCAACTCCTTCATGGGGATGCCATATAAAACTTTCGTTTTCCACTATATATTTGGACACTGTCGAGAACACATCAATATAGAGAGCTGAAATTTGGTACATGGTGTTTTCATTGTACTAGCAAATAAAGTTTAGAAAACAGACTAAATCGGGGAACTCCTTCTTGGTGTTGCCATATAAACATTTACGTTTTTTACGTATACTGTGAAAACGTTCAATCCAAGACGTTATTATTGTACTAAAAACTTCTTCAGAATACGAAATCTTATAAAATTGGTTATAGTCATTTTTTCTGTTCGACAAACCGTTCTAGAAATATATGCGAAAAACCTCTTCAAAAATCAAACTTGCACAGAAGGGTGACAATACGAAATTTCATACGGGCATTCATCCAGGGTATCATAAGAACTGTTCTTAGACCCATTCTAGGTTTTTTACTTGTTGAAATTTAATTATTATTCCTATGAGAACGCCGTATACAAAATTACTGTACGTTGACGCGCTCTCAGACAGCGTGAAAAAAATTCAATTTTTGTATGTCACCCCATGCTGGAGTTACCCGAACTTATTATCTTCCTTTTTTTTAAAGCCCGTGCGCAAAATTTCAGCTTTCTAAGTGAACCCGTTCTCGAATTATCGTGAGAACGGACGGACATACAACAAATAAAGTAACTTTTAATATTATGAATGCGTATCCAAACCATTTTGATCGACTAGCATTATTTCTATGCGTTAAAAACGGAATGTCAAACTTAGAAAACCACATGATTTCATCGGGTATAAAAATTCGGATTGCAATAAAAAAAAGTCTTCAAAGTATCACCAGATTCGTTGTTCTGGAGTGTGGACTTCATAAGGACGAAAATCCGTTAGAGCCTTCCGGAAAGTCTGAAACTAAAAAGATTTCAAAATGTGAAAGATGTAATTTATGCGCAAAGAATAAAGACGTTAAAATCAACATTAACTTCTAACAAATGTTAAAAGTTTGTCTTTGAAATTATTGCGATAGAATAGTTTCCTATTTTTGTGAAAAGTTTCAACATGAAAAACGTAGATCGCATATATTTTTGCTTTTATTTTCGAAGTAGTTAGCAAAGAGTGAAAATCATAGATTTCCACACATAACAAAAAATAGCATATAAAAATTAATTTAATTAAAAATCATAACATTCCTAGGCTGTCAATCATGTCATAGATTGAAATTGAAATGCAGTTCTTATTTGTATCGAAGTATGTACAAGAGCCATATTACCCTACAAACAACTGAAGCAACCTAATCACCAAAATTTTCATGTTACTAAAAACTAAAGTTGAATAACTATTAATAGAAGAAAAGATCTTTTTCTGGTTTCTAAATATAAGGTCTTAAAAAAAAAAAACGAAAGCTAAGGACAGTTTTCATGATACGCTCAAGGCTAATTAAACAGGGGCATAATGTTCCAAAAGTAGTTGAAAATTAATAAATCATAACCAAATTGATATTATACAGGTGCTTTCTGGGAAAGTCTTACTTTCTCCAGTCCTTGAGATATCCACAGCTAATTTTGTTCTTAAAAACACTTATTTCTAGAAGTTTTATTGGGATTAGAATAATTATATTTCTCCTCTCCTTCAGACTCTTGTCAATTGTCTCTCTAATTTTCGCCTTCCAATATATAATTTGAGGATTTCTTTCAAAGTTGTACTAATATCGAAAATACAATCGCACAAATGAAAGTTACAGTTCCACCTGATACGTGCCTTAGAGATGTGAGCCAAGGAAAAGTCTAAGGTTCTTAGCAATATCATGACGCTAATTTGAAGATTTAATATAGTAATGAACCAGTATTCGTAAACTAAATTTAAAACTGATATTTACCAATGCTACTAATGACATTTTAAAACTTTCACTGAATTGTAGTTAAAGCTTTTACAATTTTCACATTCAGGTGGTGTTGCCCACAGGTATGAAATACCGTCATTCCTTTATCCTTACATGAGTTGACACTAGTGGATGGAGACTTAAAACAATAAAAGAATAATAAGATGTGCGTTTGCTGAGATTCCTAGGACATGAAAGTGCAAAGTAATATAAAAAATTATTCAAATTTATTTTTAGCTGAGTACAAGATTAATTGCACTCCTGAAATGCGGGAAATGCCGTGTTTAACGATAGCACCAAAACTTAGCATTATAGACTCCAAAGGAAATTCTACACCGCGCATTAAGTTAAAATACGATACGTGGCAGTGTATTGAAATTGATATGGAGGCATCGGGGTATAAGATACAAGCAAAACGACTGCGTGCGCAATGGCACCGAATTCAAATGCAATCAAGAAGTACAATTTAACGATTCAATCGATGGGTAGGGGAGGGGGGACGGACTTCTCCACGTATCCAAATGCATTTGATTACGCAGCTATGAGTATGAAAGCACTCGCCTTTCAGAATGACGATGCGCAGTTTGATTCTAATGCCATGGTAAGAGTATTGCTTTCTTACATTTCAATTGGTTATTTTATTTTGTCTTCAGAATGTCTCAGGAGAAAGTGCTGCGATGACAGACAACAAAAATGTATTTTCAGAAAAGTGTCACAATAGCTTTAGTAGCAAAAGAAGGTAGAATCCTACGTAAACAACTGGAGATGAAATGTTGCATGAAAGGACAACAAATAACCGCAGACAGCACACAAAATGAAAAGTTATTCAATCTAAAATTACAAGTGGAAAAACTTAGACTGGAATGCATTAAAAATTCATGATAAAGGCATTCTACTTAACTCCATCCTTAATATTGATGTTAATTTACACATGTTTTACATAGTAATAAAGCTCAAAGTCAAAGGAGAAGCTAGTTTTAGTTTTAGTGGAAATATTTCTCGAGGAATTTTTGCCTGAAAATTGCTCCAGGTACACCTGCGATAAGATATTCTTGGTCTTCACTTGAGCGGCTGGTTAGCGTTGGTTCAGGAGTTATGTCATCTAAAGTAAAAATCCGACTTTTTTTTATTTTATAAATTGTACTGCAATAGCTAATATTTGATCCTTCGCAATATTGAAATTGATATTAATCCCATCGGAATTTCTTCTTAAGCTGACCTAATAGCCTTTTAACAATATTTCTTATTAGAATTTGGGCATGATTGTAGGTACTTTCAATGGATGATAGTTTCTCGGATGGCACGAAGGGTGTTTATAATATCCTGAAATTACTATATTCACTGTCACTTAATATAACACCATCTCTTAGGTCTATTTGTTCCAATTTCGAATTAATAGCTGATTCACGCCATATGCGGAAATAGTGAGCTGAACCTCTCCAACGAGCAACTACAAAATTTTATCTGATTTTTTAACTCATTGAGCAGTGTGTCCTGAACTGTCCAGTGACTCAAAAAAGTGGATTTATGTTTTATATTAAACAATTATTTTTGAATTTCTGTTATTTTTTCTGCTGTAAAACATACAATTAATTACATTCTGTATCTTTGTTACACTTTTAATTACTTTTCAGGTAAAAAATGTAAATATCAGAGCAGCACCGCACAATTCATACACATCCCTGGAGTCTCCTTACCCTTCTGGCGCCGAAGGAGGTATTTTGCAGACGAAGCATTTTCTTTCTGGTTTCTTTTTTGTGCAGTGGACGAGATGAGGGCCGGGACGTGACTCGCTGACAATCAGAGCGGTGGTGGCTCCTTGGAACGACGGAATCCAGAAGTCGACGATCTAGTTTGCGAATAATCTTCCAGAAGTAACCTTATAAAATTTATTCTAAAATGGCTTAGCTCCACTTTAAGTTTTTCCGTCTTCATTTTGTACAAAGCATATGGATTTAGTATAGCCATGTCGAGCAGATGGACCAGTTGAACCAGTTCGTTGGTTTGCCGTGCCGTGTTGTTGAATGAAATCTACATATCAGATTTATCAATCAACCACATGTTCTTATTGTAGTCGAAAACACTAGCAGATTTCGCAGATTTCGACTTAATTTTCAACTATAGAATACCAGGAGTTTTCTGACTTTCATATTCCCCAGTTTTTAGTTTACGGAATTTAGGCATGTCCTTCCGATCTCGCGTACCTGTTCCTACAGCTCCCGTGTTTCGCTGGAAAAACTACTGCGTTAAGTGCGTGCTGCTATACCAATTGTCGATGTGTAGCGTGTGTCGCATATGAAGAAATGGGTGCAACAATGTAGTAACAACCGAATCAGAAATACCTAACATTTTGTCGAAAACAATTATGGTTTGTTTGCTGGTATACACCACCATATCTATTATGAAACCTGTCTTATAATCTCAAACAAAGAATAACTTTATTCCAAATCGATGTCTTTTCCTTAGTAAATATTGTCTAAATTCAAAGGGAATTCACCTTTAATGACACCTGTTCCGTCGCAAAGCAATCTTCAAATAAAAAAATAAAAAATATAATAAATACTCACATACTCATACTAAAATCTTTCACGAAGGCAATTTAGTTATAGATCCCACGAAGTAATCCCACGATGACATGTCCTCGAACGTTGTGGTCTAAAAATAAACAAATAAGAAGCATCACTAAAAGATGCAAACAAAAAGTGAAGTATCAGATCATTTCTTGGTCTGAGACTTTTTTAATTAAAAACAAAAAACTTTCCTATAACAGAAAGTTCCTTCCCACGCTGCGTCACAGTCTTCAAACATTTTCCTATCAGTTAAAAATAAAAAAAACAATACCAATTATTAATAAGATTTATCAACAAATAAAAAAGTCTCAGATCAGTTTCGACCTGAGACTTCAATTAGAAACCAAAACTTTCACTAAAAGTTGTTTCCAATATTTCCACAAAGTCTCAAACATCCTAAAGGGACCAAAAAGCTGAAAAGGGATAACAATTAGCAACAAATTTATCAATAAATATTCAAAATATAAATCATAACTGTCGTTATCAGCTGCCAGCAAGTCCTTTGACACATTCAAAATGGCAGCTCACAACCAGAGAAATTTATTCTCATTAGACTATTGATGGCGTCACTGGGTGACTAAATATATTAAAATCTCACAAACGACGCGGGCGTCATGTCAACGACACCGGCAGACACAATTATCATTGTGTTTCTGCCTATAAATAGCAAGCTACTGGAAGTAGCAAATCACTCAAGTTCTGACTGAGCACTAAGACACATGTTTATCTTAGTCGGGACCTAAGATAAAGGTTTGAGATTAGTAAAATTTATTCCAGTCGAGACCCAGAATAAATATCTTTATCTCAGTCTATCACCAAGATAAAGTAAATTTGGTAATAATTCTATGTTGTTATCTGTAGCCAAGTCGATTCCGGATTATGCACAATCTATGAGAGCTTGATGCGAAAAGAGAGCGATTTAAGTTAGCCTGCGATTTATATAGCCTCTGAATTGTGCACCACACCAACAAATTATTTTACATTGCGCATAGCAACCAAAGTACGTTGACCTTAGCAGCTGTGCATGGGTCAGAAGAGTACAGGGAACCTAGCAACTGTGCAAAGCATCTGGAATTTTGAGTATTTTTGTTGCCGTTCCTGATTTTGACTTGCTAAAGTTATTATGATTATAAATAATACAATAAGATACCTATTACAATATTGCTAATTTGCTAGTTACTTTCCTCTCATTGGATTGTGTCCCCGATTTGTTTGTGTGGAATGTAGCCATAATGTGTCGATTGTTATCTCCCCTAAGAACTGCCTTATTAACGTGCTTGTAGGTACATATACATAGTTTCATTCCAAAACTATTTTCAATAATTAGAAGTACTTGGAATTAGAATCTTTTAATCGATTTTACTTTCAGGTGGCTAGTTAATGTTGGTTTCAACAGATATTATGTTTAGATTTTCTTTGCTTTTTATATGGTAAGTAGCAGGCGCTTACCCGGTCTCATCCGAGGCGGTAAAAGTCCCGTACGACAGGTTGCAATAATATTTGATTATTTTTGTTTCGTTACGGGTGGATTTGGCGGGGTTTTGAATAAGAATATAAGTTGGTAGCTGTCATTAGGTTTTTTTTCCTAACCACAAAACCCAACAACTAATTGTTATGAAATGTTATTTAAATAATATCGGTTTTCCATTTAACCTTTCATTTCCTATTCTACCCTCTTACGAGTTGAAATTCAAAAAAATCCTGATAGACGTTTTTCCTTATTTCTAATAAAAAGCTAAACAAATTTTTTATGAATTTTTTTACATTAAATTTGGAGGTTTTCATATAAATTGTCAACCCCTATTTTAGCCCCTTAGGGGTGCAATTACAAAAAATCGGTTCTTAGTGAGCATCTATGAGAGAAGTTGTTGGAGTATACAAATTTTCATGGAAATAGGTTTACTCACTTAAGACGACATTCATGGTCAAAACATTGCTAAAATGAAGACTATCTTCCACCCTAGCGGCAAAAGCTTAAACTACAAAGAGTAATTCTAAAAATTGCCGATATATGGAATAAGCATATATCATAACATTCTTGACGATTGCAGTATTCAGGTTCGTACTGCTTTGAGTTCAATACTAAAACGTCACAGTAACGTTCATACCGCGGACGGCACATGTTTCGACGTAACTCTTCAACCATACCAGTTAACGGCCCTGAAAAAATACGGACCTGTATTTCAAGTTATTATTTATCTAAATATTTCTTCAAAAAATTTGAATTTCCATTTGGACAACTGTGGGCTTATATGTGGAATGAGAATGGTAGAAAATATATCATTGTGGATGGAAGCCAACCCACATAAGTTGGAAAAAGTGAAGTTAGGTATCTTTGAACTCCTATATTAACAGGGATATTTTTGTATTTTACTATACGCCTATCCAGGATGAGCAAGAAATATTTTTATCTACAAGTAATGTTACTGAATATGTATGATTCTACCGAATTCCTGCTAATATAAATTTACCTGAACGTCTAACGAATAAAATATTTTTCGACATCTGCGGTGACCCCCAGGGTTTTTAATTTTAATTTGCGTGACGAAATCCTGCAATTTTGAAGAAGACAGTTTCTATTTTCTGAATATTTTCAGGATTAGTAGGGAAGGAAATGTTTTTTATCATTTTGGAGGCCAGCACAGACACCATCTACTATTTGGATTATCTTCGTCATTGATTTATGCGATATCCCATGTGCATAATTTAGAATATGTGGCGGTCAAACAGGGAAGGATGGAGCAGCTGGGCAGTTTTAACTTCTTGGGAGCGGTTAGTGCAGCGTTATCTCCTGGAGGGTAGAAAGGAGCAGCTAAACGGAAGACATGATTCGATACTCAATCGACACTACTTGATAGTGTCTCTTGGTTTTATTCCCTTATTTAGAATATGTGGCTGTCAAGCAGGGAAGGATGGAGCAGCTGGACAGTTTTAACTTCTTCGGAGCGGTTAGTGCAGCGTTAACTCTTGTAGTGTAAAAGAGAGCACCTAAACGGCTTTAACTCAAACGGCTAATTAAAAACACGAAGACATAATTCGATACTCAATCGATACTGCCTGATACTGTCTCCTGGTTTTATTCCCTTAGTATAGTTATATTACATTTTCATGATGTACCTATGTTGGCTCCCATGCTTAGAAAATGCTATCATATAATATTTGTACCGACAATATTATTCACTCCGATTGGGAAAGAAAGCTCACGTTTCACTTTTTTACGTTTTCATTTCATTCATTACTAATGGTGATTGTGACTTGACATTGCAAACAAAAGTCTTTCGATTATCTTTGAATTTTGTTTGCTTTAGCTTCAGCATAGTTTGTGTGCAGAAGGTAGTTAGGTAGGTCAGTGAGTCAATTTGCATTTTGTTTGTGAATAATCATATGCAAGTTCGCTGACCACACTTGAAGTGGGTTTAAGCGATTGCTGTTTATGATGCATATGGTCAGATGTTACTGACCTAACTTACTTGCTGTGGTTATGGAAGTTGTTTGTGCAACTTCTATGTTTTTTTTTTTGGTTCATTAATATGCACGACATACTGTGCGTATGACACCAATTTCTTTTTGAAATGAGCCTTGGACAATATATATCACCATTATTTCGGATAAAATTGACAATGGATAAGCTAGGATTATCTCGAACTAGATCTTCTCTTAAAAGATTGACAATTTCCAGTGCTCAATTCTTGTCAAATCTGTGCATATACATATATGCAATTAAAATTTATTTTCATTTCTGATCAGTTCGATATGTGTTTGCACTCCGCAAACGGGCAACGACCTAGGATAAAAACTAATTGTAATTTTGTAATTAGGTGATTGCTCAAGAACAAAGTAACAATTCTAAATTCAGCGAAATAAGCTGGGAGAATCCAAAGACATAGCCAACACACAATTCTTCGTACTAGTTAGATAAGAATCCCACCTTACGATGTCAATATACAGAGTTTATGAACGAGTATCTAAGGGCAGGACAAATAGAACCCATCAATCTTGAGACTATTGAGCCAACATATTATTTCCTGCCTCATCACAGCGTATTGAAACCAGATAGCACGACGACACCGTGTTTGATGCATCTGCAAAGACGACTTCAAACATATCGTTAAACGAACTACTATGTGCAGGACCAACCATTCAAGATGAACTCTTCGCCATCCTATTGCGTTTCCCAATGACACGATTTGTATTTACCGCTGATATTCAAAAAATATATCTACAGGTAATACTAGATAAGGAAGATAGAAAATACCACATCATAGTTTGGAGAAATCATCCAAATGAGGCTCTTAGATACTATCCAGCAAGATCAGCAGTGTTTCAGTGAAGTGCTCGTGTTGTGTAAAAAATAAAATAAAGTGAAAAATGACTGGCCGTGGTAAAGTGGAAAAGGTTTAGGAAAGGGGTGCTAAGCGTCATTTTAAAGTTCTTCGTGATAATTGTTCAGTGCTGAACAATAACTTTTAAATTTTTTAGTTCAATATGTAAAAATTTCACGCTAAATTCATTTACCAGTGCCAATAACAAGGTCAGCAATTCAAACTTCACTCGCAATCACAATAATCAATTGCATTTTTTGTTTACATTTCCGCGTGCATTCTTTGTTAACCTACATATAGCATGGGCGATGAATTTAGTGTGATGCAACATAATGCGCATATGCATTTCTTTAATTACGAGAATTTCTTAATAATTTGTTTTTCATGTTCCAATATTTTTGTAATGCATTCTTAATTTATTTTCTAATTGTCATCATTTTTTGTATATAAATTAAGTGTACTAGTCGAATAAAATTTAGAGTTAAAATCGAACACGACGAGTTTTAATCTACTAGTAGTTTTCGACCTCTCCATACGTTGTAGGAATTCAAGAACCATTGGATTTCCTCTACACATGGTCCTTCGAGCCATTAAATCAAAGTTAGTATACTACTATATAGCGTCTCAAAGAACACTTTGAGGGAGCTATAGCCAGCCAGCGATCAAGAACTTTGTTCATCATCAGAAAAATTCTACTGTATACTACTATATAGCGTCTCAAAGAACACTTTGAGGGAGCTACAGCCAGCCAGCGATCAAGAACTTTGTTCATCATCAGAATATTCTACTACATACTTATACATAGCGTCTCAAAGAACACTTTGAGGAAGCTATAGCAAGCCAGCGATCAAGAAGTTTCTTCAGAATAGCACTAAAATAAAACCAGCAAGGCTCAAATTAAGTTTGAGTGCTTGTGATATACTCCAAACAGTTCCAGACATCTTCTCGAGCTATCACTCAACTTCAAGCAGCCAGACTCAAATTAAGTTTGAGTATTTGTGGGATACACCATACAGCACCAGACATCTCCTGTAATTATCGCCTAATCCATCAGTAGTCATGACTCCAGAAGACTTACTAGAGCTACAAAAACAACTGGCCGACAATATCGAGAAACTATCGATAAATATTCCAAAAGACGGCTCCTCACGAAAGACTCCAGAATATCTAACTTCCAAAAACGATGCTTTAAACACATATTGGGAAGAATTTAATAAGAACCACGAGCAATTAAAGATCTCCCTCAATAAAGAACATTCCTACTTTATAAAAGATCTTTACACGAAAACGCAAAAATTTTTTCAAACAGCGCAACAGGCACTTAATGAGTACAGTAAGGCCAATTTTCCAAACATATCGCTGCCGCCTCCAACAATTGCAGCATCCGTTACTTCAGATACAGTTAAAGAAATCCCCAATCAAACAAGTCTTCGGGATACTACTCATTCTCTACCATATTTGGAAGCTGCCAGACTCAATAACCTTCCAAAACTACCTCCGATGAAGATTCCAAAGTTCAACGGAGACTATAAAACTTGGAAACCGTTTATTGACATGTTTAACAATATCATTCATATAAACCCCTGCTTAAGCGAAGTGGAAAAGATGCAGTACCTTCTTTACCATCTAGAAGGTGAAGCCAGGAAGGTTATAAGCCACCTTCAGTTAAGCAATAATAACTACAAAACCGCTCTACAACTTATTCAAGCAAGGTATAATAACAACAGAAAAATTATTACTACCTATATAAACACCATTATGGACCTAAAAAGGGTAGAGCACAGGTGCCAAGAAGACATCATCATGCTTCATGACACCCTAAAAGAGTGTTTAGAAGCATTGAATAATTTGAACTGTAGGACAGGAGAATGGGGTCCAATTATTGTCTGCATCACCATGAAGAAATTAGATCCAGAAAGCTTGCGTTTGTTTGAAGAGAGTCTCTCCAATCCCAGGGAAATGCCAACTACAACAGAGCTACTTAACTTCCTTGAAAAACGTTTCCAGATCCTAGACTGTATAAAAAGTTCAAAACAAAAGTCAGAAGCTATAAATTATAACAAGAAGAAGTCTTTCTACTCTTCTACTATATCAAAAAATATATGTGCTTTCTGCAGTAAAGATCACAGTGTATTCCAATGTGTAGAGTTCAAAAAATTAAATGTGCAAGATAGAAATTCATTTATAAACAAAAAGGGTTTATGCACAAATTGTTTATCACACAAGAAATTTGAAAGGTGCAGAACCAGCAAAACCTGCTTCTATTGCAATAAAAAACATCATACGCTCTTGCACAATGCCAATGATAATACTGCCAAAAACAAATTTAAGGCTGAACCAGCAGTCTCAGAGAAAACTTGTGAGCTCACGAGACAGTTCAGTTTGCAAAATGAGGATATTACAACTTTACACAACAAGATTAAAATCCCTAGCGTATTGCTCCCAACTGCAATGGTAAGAGTATCAAATGGATTTGGCCAAACAGAGCTTCTAAGAGCGCTGATTGATCCTGGATCACAGGCATCCTTAATCACTGAGGAATCTGTCCAAAATTTAAGACTACCTAAAGAGCGAATCAGAACAACAATTATGGGTGTCAACAATGCGAAAACTGCAAAAGCCACCAGCAAAGTGAGCATTAAAATACTACTGCCATACAAGAATAACTCCCTACTTCGAATAGAAGCACTGGTGTTAGAAAAGCTATGTTCATTTCTTCCAGATGGAATAATACCAGAAGTTGATTCAACCAAGTACGGAAGTATGGTCTTAGCAGACCCCAACTTCAATAAACCAGGTCCAGTTGACTTGATTCTTGGAGCTGATGTTTATGCAAATATAATTTTGGATGGTGTTATACAAGGCCAACCAACTGCACAAAATACAAAACTGGGCTGGATCCTCTTTGGAAATATTCCCAATCCCTCTCAGGAAACTAACAAAATCTCAAGTTTTCTGTCAATTAGTGAGATAGACCAGAAACTGGAACAATTTTGGGAAATAGAGAATACCACACCCAGTCAGGAAAACGATGATTGTACGCAGCACTTTGAAAATACGCATAAAAGAACCCAAAATGGACGGTATATAGTACGACTACCTTTCAGGAAAAATTTAGGGACATTAGGTTTTTCAAAAAACAAGGCTGTTGCTTGCCTGCTACAAATGGAAAAAAGGTTGAGCAAAAATCCTAATGACATGGCAGAATACAACAAATTTCTCACAGAATATTTAACCTTGGGACACATGAGCCCCACAACAAGCTATAAAGACACTGAGAGAAAAGTGTATTACTTGCCACATCACGCAGTATTCAAAGGAGACAGTACAACTACAAAACTACGGGTAGTGTTTAATGGATCCAGCAAGACAGATTCTGGGTCAAGCCTTAATGATCTCCTTCATACCGGAAAAAAGCTTCAGCAAGATCTAAGTCAAATCCTGTTAAGATGGAGGAAGCATCGTTTTGTTTTTACTGCAGACATTGAAAAAATGTTCAGGCAGATTATGGTGGCAAAAGAAGACCGAAATTACCAACGCATATTATGGCGAAAAAATCCTGACGAACGCATTCAAGAGTTTGTCTTAAACACCGTTACTTATGGAACAGCTCCCGCCACATATCTTGCAGTCAAGGTCCTAATGCAGCTTGCTCAAGATGAAGGCGAACAACTTCCCGTCGGAAAAAGAGTGCTAATGACAGATTTTTATGTAGACGACATGCTGTCAGGAGCGAATACTGTATCAGAAGCCAAGGAACTTCAAAGTCAAATAATTGTGCTCCTAAACAAAGGAGGATTCAATCTTCGGAAATGGACCTCAAACAATGAGGAATTATTAAGAAACATTCCTGAGGAGATTATCGAAAAGGGAATTCTAGAAATTGGTGAAGAAAATGCCATAAAAACACTGGGAATACACTGGAATCCCAAAAAGGATGAACTTTTCTTCCAGCTGAAAACAGAGGAAGAGGTTACAAAACTAACCAAACGGACTTTACTATCAAAAATTGCAGCAATATTTGACCCCCTCGGGTACCTTTCACCAGTAACAATAACAGCTAAACTCCTCATGCAATCATTATGGAAGGCTGGGATAGACTGGGACCAAATTCCACCCACAGAAATAACAAACTCTTGGAGGCAACTCGAAGCAGATCTAAAAAATTTACAACAAATTAGAATTCCGCGGTGGATCAAATACCAACCTGGGCAACATATTCAGCTCCACGGCTTCTGCGACGCCTCCGAAAAAGCATATGCGGCCGTAGTATACTCCCGAATAACAGATTCTCTGGGGAAGGTGCATATAACGCTACTAGCAGCACGAACCAAGGTGGCGCCCTTAAAACTAAAAGTTACAATACCACGACTAGAGCTCTGTGGTGCTGTCCTGTTAACACAATTGTTAAAATCAACCATCACATCTTTGGATATCGAATCACCGGAAGTATTCGCTTGGTGCGATTCTGAAATCACATTGGCATGGATTGCAAAGAGTCCGAATACCTGGCAGCAGTTTGTAGCAAACAGGGTTTCCGAAATACATAATAACTTTGACAAGGCCATATGGAGACATGTGAGATCAGATCAAAATCCTGCGGACATTGCCTCGAGGGGAATTAGCCCAACCAAGCTCGTAATTCGAGATCTTTGGTGGAGAGGGCCACTCTGGCTCAGTCAAACACCCAATGCATGGCCATCCAACAAGCTAAATATAGTTACTGATAAAGAAGTGAAAACGCAAGTCATGGCACTAAAAGCAACAATTCAGACAGAAGAAATCTTTACCTGCTCAACATACACAAAACAAATAAGGATTATAGCTTATAGTCTCAGGTTCATCAAAAATTGTAAGAAGTCCATAACACAAAGAAATCTTGCACATCTATCTTCTGATGAACTCCTTGAAGCCAAGAATCGCATCATCAAAATTGTGCAGTTGCAGGAATTTTCGGATGAAGTAGAAGCAATGAGCAAAAACAAACCAATAAGAAAGACAAGTAAACTTCTTTCGCTTAATCCATTTTTTGATAATGAGGGAATTTTGCGAGTAGGCGGCAGAATAAAGAATTCTCTACTGCCAATGGATGCCAAGCACCAAATACTTTTACCACAAAAACACCATATAACAAATATAATTATAGATCATGCACATCAGCAAACGTTACACGGTGGTACACAATTAACATTAAATTACATAAGGATGAACTTCTGGATCATTGATGGGAAAAGAGTAGTCCAAGGAAGGAATCATAAGTGCATAAGGTGTGCAAGATTTCGTCAAAACAGTAATACTCCACTCATGGGTAGTTTACCGCAAGCCCGAATCATTCCGTCGCCGCCATTTTCCCACTGTGGTATCGATTATGCTGGTCCATTTCTCACCAAAGCATCAAAAGGCAGAGGAATTAAAACCAATAAAGGATACATTGCCTTGTTCATTTGTTTAGTAACAAAGGCAGTCCACCTGGAATTAGTCACCGACCTCACCACTGATGCATTTTTAGCGGCTTATAAAAGGTTTCTTTCTCGCCGGGGAACCTGCAAGCAAATATTTAGTGACAATGGCACCAACTTCGTCGGTGCCAGAAACAAGATGGATAAGGAGCTACAATTAGCAATCAACCGATCTACAAAGCAAGCGGCAGAGACCACAGCTAATGATGGCACTGACTGGAAGTTTATTCCCGCAGCTAGTCCTCATATTGGAGGATTATGGGAGGCTGGAGTAAAATCAGTGAAGGGACATCTAAAAAGAGTTCTAGGAGAAACGCTGCTAACGTATGAAGAATTCAGCACAGTACTGTGCCAAGTAGAAGCCTGCTTGAATTCACGACCAATAGGGCAACATTCCAGCGATCCCTTAGACTTGGAACCGTTGACGCCAGGGCACTTTCTGATTGGACGACCGCTCATAGCACCACCACAATCTGAAGTAGCTACACAAGAACTTCATCAGAGATGGAAGTTAGTCACGAAACTGCATCAAGATATCTGGAAGCGCTGGTCTCAAGAATACCTATCGTTGCTTCAGCAGAGAAGCAAATGGAAGACGTTAGGAAAAATCCAGTGATCGGAGAATTGGTCTTGGTAAAAGAAGATACTTTACCACCACAGAGGTGGCCACTAGGGCGAATTACCCAATTACATCCGGGAGATGATGGCGTAGTTCGAATTGGTTTCGGTGCAATACAAAAACTGTATTAAGAAACGGCCTATTCACAAGATCTGTCAACTACCTATTCCATACTAAATTCAGAAGACACAAGCGAAGCTCAAAATTCAATCACGACAATGACTACTTTAGTAACTAAATCAGAGGCGAGAATAAATACAGTGTCAAGAAGTCTTGAGTCTGGCTCCAAATAAAAATAACAAGAAACGAAAATCCTGCTCCATTCTGCAGTCAGAGCAAAATTGTGGTCACAGCCCAATCATTTCGATAAAATTTCATCCACAGAACCAAAAAGGAAAAGGAAACCACCATTGCGCTTGCACCTGGGCACAGAACCTGCTGCTTACAACCTTGTCTTCTACTTTATTGGTTAACGATAGTTTTCGCCCAAGACTATGAAATATTCCAGCCCAAGCCGGGCTCTTTCTGGAGAACTTGGGGCACGCATAAATTAAACGTGGGAACCTTCGCCTACAGGTCGCACTTTCTAAAGCAGAAATAATCGCTGATCAGAAAAACATTGATAATACTTGGAACCAGATAAAAGATATGTGTGAACAAACAAGAGAGCTCACAAAATGACGCACTGCCAAACACTGTTTGAACGTGTATCCTCAAGAAGAAATCATCTCTTTAAGACCTTAAAGAAGTTATCAGTACAACGGAGCCGAAGGGCAGATCTAAGAGGGGTATACTTGGCAGTCTTTTAACCAGCATCTTTGGAGTAAAATGATCAAGTATATACTGATATTGAGCTTTTGCAAGAGAATCAGCACAATCTTTTGCATTCAACCAATCAACAGATGCTTCTTTTATCCACGAAAATTAATCAATCCGCATTTCTCATATCTGAGAAACTAAGAAACTTTGACGCCCCGATTAACTCAAGTAATTTCTTCTGTTAAAGAAATGGCTACCTGGTATTCCACCGCAGATCATAACAGAATCGCCATTGAAGTACTCGCTACATTTATCAGTACTGAAGATTACTACAGCGACCTACAAGAAAAATATCAAACCTGGTTAAACGCACTCCATAACCACGGACATTTATTTGATTTTGTCAGCCCACATGACATTGGTCTTTTAATTCAAAATGTCTCGCATAATATTGGAACCAATCTCCAAATACTATCAACACCACAAGTACAACTTGATGTGAAACAAGTAAATGATAGCATATCTTGTTCGGGTATCTGAATATTGTCGAAACAAACAGGTACGACTTAATTCATGTAACACCCACTCCTTTCATGACTACAATCAACACATTTGCTATAGCTGACGTAAAACTAAATACACTGGCCGTAAGTTTTGACCACCAACTTACTTTTCTCTAGAAGAAACACAGCTGAAGGCCTGCGCAATCAGCCAACAAAAGACTTATCTCTGCACGCCAGCCATCGTCTATAGCATTGCTGACAGTCCATCATGTATAATCGACGAGATTTATAATCGTCATCCAAGAACAACATGTCAAATGAACCAGATAAGCTTAACAGGAATAGTCTGGAAGGCCTTAATGACAAGAAACACCTGGTTGTACACAACCAATGAGACCAAGGTTGCTGCAATTATCTGTAAAGGCTCGAGAAGAGAACTGTTATTAAACAATACTGGAGTTATTCGCCTTCGAGATGAGTGCTATCTGAAAACAAAGGAAATAATCTTGAAGACAAACTTGGACCAGAACATAGAAGTTGTCTCCAGCCATATGAAGGAAGTGGTACCAGATTCGATAAAATTAAACTTCAACAAGCCTCCTGCTCTGATGCAACCTGGACTATTGATTCCCTCCAATAAGCAGTTCATGGAATTCACTGTAGAACCAAATCTTAATCAATAATACTCAAGAAGGCTCTTGTTCTACACACCGTTGCGGCGACAACGACAGTATTACTATTCATCCTATTACTACTAGTTTGGAGATACTGGACCAAGGTCAAGTCACTTCTACAGTGCTGTCACAAAGGGGACAAACCAAATTCCATCTATGAGGAACCTGCTGTTCAGCATGAGTCACTTCAGCAACAGTTCAACAAAGTCATACGTTCTGGCGGGCCCCAGCATGTTCAGTGCTGAACAATAACTTTAAATTTTTTAGTTCAATATGTAAAAATTTCACGCTAAATTCATTTACCAGTGCCAATAACAAGGTCAGCAATTCAAACTTCACTCGCAATCACAATAATCAATTGCATTTTTTGTTTACATTTCCGCGTGCATTCTTTGTTAACCTACATATAGCATGGGCGATGAATTTAGTGTGATGCAACATAATGCGCATATGCATTTCTTTAATTACGAGAATTTCTTAATAATTTGTTTTTCATGTTCAATATTTTTGTAATGCATTCTTAATTTATTTTCTAATTGTCATCATTTTTTGTATATAAATTAAGTGTACTAGTCGAATAAAATTTAGAGTTAAATTCGAACACGACGAGTTTTAATCTACTAGTAGTTTTCGACCTCTCCATACGTTGTAGGAATTCAAGAACCATTGGATTTCCTCTACACAATAATATTCAAGGTATCACAAAGCCAGCTATCCGTAGATTGGCTCGTCGAGGTGGTGTGAAAAGTTTCTCTGATTTAATTTATGAAGAAACTGGAGGCGTTCTTAAAGTATTCCTTGAGAATGTTATTCGTGATGCTGTAACATATACTGAGCATGCTAAAAGGAAAACAGTTACTGCAATGGATGTAATTTATGCTCTGAAAAGAGAGGGACGCACTCTCTATGGTTTCGGTGGTTAAAAAATGTTGTGCAGTTTTCTGTACTTCAGCTACATATTTAACAACGAAGTGCTTGCAAAGGTTTGCCCAGGAATGACACAAAAACTATCAACTTGGACCACAGGTTTTAAAACCCGACTTTTATGTTGACGATGTTATGATGGGATCCAACAGCAGAATGGAAATCCTCGAAATGCATGAGTCACTTACAAAATTGCTTCACGAAGGAGAATTTACTTTGAGAAAATGGTACGCCAACTATCCTGGACTCCTTCAAAACCTCAAACCAGAAGATCCGGAAGTGCAATTAGATTTCACAGAAGAAACTGAAAAGCGGATCAAAGCTCTAGGTATGACATGGCTACCAAAGACCGATCAGTTTTTTATAAAGGTCAATGAAGCTAATGAACAAAGAGTACAAAGCGAATATTAGCTTCAGACCTAGAGAAATTATTTGATTTTCTCGGAATAATGGCTCCTGTTGTAGTTACCACCAAAAACTTTCTGTAAGAATTATGGAACTGCGACTTGATTGGGATGCGGCCCTAACTGAAGAATCACACACTAAATTGATGAAATTTCGTTACGACCTAAGGCATCTGGAAAACATAGGTCCTAAACATGTTTTTGGCCATGAAACATCCAAAGAATTGCAGATTCACTTTTTTATCGATGCCTCCGAAAAGGCGTATGGTGGCAGCGATGCACGCGCGGTGCGTTCCATCAACAAAAGGGATCAATTATAGTACGCCTATTGTTCGCCAAACCCAGGATAGGTCCGCTAAAGAAGGCAACAATTCCGCGTCTAGAACTATGCTAACTTACTGCACAGCTTACCAACCGAATAAAGGAAATTATAGGAGCCAAAGGCACACCCACATACTACTAGACAAAGCTCCGAATAAACCTAGTATTGATAAATGCAGAATCTATATCCGTCCCTACGTTTGTGGCAAACAGGATATCATCCATCCAATCATTATTCATAGTTCAACAATGGCGTCATGTTAGTTCTAAGGAAAATCCAGCTGATGTCATCTCCAAAGGAATTTCTCCAGAAAAATTGGTAACCTTCAATATCTGGTTTTACGGACCATTATTCTTACCTGGAAGCGAATCAACATGTCCTCCATCATTTATGTAAAATAGAGGCAACTTAATCTAGAAAGAAAGGGCATAATTTTATCGGCAATAACAAATGATGAATCCAGGAACAATGTATTAGAGAATCCTATCCTTCGCAGCAATCACGGAAATTCATTCCGTAAGTTGCAGCGCATTCATCGCATTTGTATTTCGATTGTGAATAATATTAGAAGACTAAGTAGGCAAATAAATAAAGAGTCGTACGCTAACGACAGGAGAGTTGGACGTAGACATCAGCCATATAATGAAGCGAACAAAAACAGTTCACTCAGCACTTTAACTGCATTCCTTGATACGAAGGGCTTCGTCCGTATTGGGGGAAGACTAGAAGGGTTCATGCATTCTTATGACGCACACTATCCCGATACTGCTGCCATACTCTCATCAATTCATTAAGCTATTAATGAATGACATTCACAAAGAAACTTACATGAGGGTCCGCAAGTATTGCTTATTATCACGAGAAAACGCTTTTGGCCTATTAAGGGCAAGTCAATTGCACGATCATTAGTACAGCACTGCATTTGTTGTGTAAAGGCAAAACCGAAAATGTTCACAAAACTTATGGGTAACCTCCCAGGTGCCATTCTTCAACTTGCTAGGCAATTTTTTCAACTCTAGAGTTGATTTTTGTGGACTAATAACAATCCATTATCGTTAAAGAGCGAAAAGACCACACAAGAGATACGTTGCTGTATTCTGCTGTTTCGCTACAAAGGCGGTCCATCTCGAGGTAGTTAGTGACTTAACCACAGATGCCTTCATCGCTCCACTAAAACGCTTTATAGGCAGAAGGGTTCATGTCTCAGTCCTTATTGCGACATCCCAACGAATTTCTTGAGCGCGAAAAATCAACCGCAAGAAATTGAAGAACTTTCTATTCAGATCAGTAAAAAGAAAGAATTTTTACCGCTTGCAGTACAAGAGCCATCGACAGCCATTTTATATCACCAAAGGCCCCTCATTTCGGTGGACTTTGGGAAGTCGCAGTCAAATCTACTAAAAATTTATTACATAGAAGCATTATATCAACGTCGTTAACCTATGAGGATTTAGAACCTGTAATGATAGGGATCGAGGCGATATTACGTCTATTTCCAATTACCCGAATGGCTTTACCACCCACTTTCTTATCGGAGAGCCTCTAACATCCACATTTGATGCAAGGTCAGCACCGATCGAGGAAAATCTACAGAACAGGTGGAAAATGATCACACACTTAAAACTAGGATTTTGGAACCGTTTGTCAAAAGAATATCTCAACGAATTAAAATATCGCCTCAAATGGAATCGAATCTGTCAAAATGTTAAACCAGGAAGCATAGTGATCTTAAAGGAAGATAACTTACCCGCCATGAAATGGCCTCTAGAAACAATTGTAAAAACTTACCACTGCAACGATGGATTATCAGAGTAGCAGACGTAAAGACTGCAACAACCAATCCCATGAAAGTCATAAACTTCAACACGAGTCATTTCAAACGGGGACGAATACAATCAACCAATCGAACGATGTAACACTATTCTATCGAGACAGTAGACGCGTTAGAGAAGCTCCAAGGAAGGAAACACGTCCTTCAATTGTATCTGCATTAATAAGCTTACTTTTAGCATCCCTGATTCATCAAATGACTGAAGCGAATCCTATCGAAAACACAAGGTTTCATAATAGCCCGGGTATCCGGTTTGACAAATTGGGAACAACAAGCTTAGTGTCATCTGAATGGGATCTGGTGGTTTACTATGATTTTGCTTGAATATGTGGCATTAATGAAGGGTACCACTGCAGTGCAGCATCTATGTAACCAGATCGACAATAACAGTAGTTGCACGCAGATAATTAGACAATTAGAGCACATTAAGGATGAGATAGACAGAGACAACAAATTCATTTCGGCAGATTCAACAGTCCATAGACAAAAACGAGGAGCACTCAACATCTTGGGAAACGTAGCTATCTCGTTATTCAGAATTCTTGACAACGAATACGCGGAAAAAATCTCATAAGTCACTTAGGATATCAAGGAAAATGAAAACCACTTACCTTCTATCCTGAAAAATCAAACGTCTATAGCGGATTCCACCATTAATATAATGAAACGAGATCAACTAGCTACTTAAGAATTATTCCACGCATTCCAGTTGAGTCAGATAAGAAATCAGATCGACACTACTGACAAGGATGTCTATCAACAAAAAGTAGAACACCTGGTAATGTCATTATCCCTCCAGTTAATGCTGATTATCACAAGCGTACAGAGAATTCAGTCATCCCTCCTAGACTCCTTAACCGACATCCGTCACGGAAAAATCAGTCCAATTTCTAAAATGACGCAGCCACTTCAAGGGAGTCCCAATTAACGGAAATAAGAGACAACTCGTTATGGATTCAAACTCTCCATAAAAACAAATAGATATCTGTACTTACGGAGGCTACAATATTCATCGCGGTATGGGAAAATAAGGCCTTTACTACAACTGCAATGATCTCGCCTCCTAACTATCCAACCCAATTGCATACTTAAGCATGACTCAGTTACATTGAAGGGCAGCATAAATATCCGAGCAATAAAACAACATCATATGAGAAGCTCATTAATGACTTCAACACGTCAGATTCATGGTCACCAGCACCAGCATTGGTAGATGCACCCACTTACCACGGTCGATGGAAGGAACTGAGCCTCTTACAGCAGCAACTCTCATCTCAAAATCCAAAGTTTCCGATGTTAATACACGAACGGACATCTCACACAACCATCATTGGATATATCAGTACTGTCTTATAATACTTGTTTTCATATCAATTATTGCAAAATTAATATTATTAAAAAGGCAGAAGTAGCAGCCTACAGTGCCAATACCCAAATCTAGGAATCACCAAGATCCGGACTTTAGCGTCAGCACGGCGGAGAATGTTTGCACTCGACAAACGGGCAATGACGTATGATAAAAAATTATTGTAATTTGTAATTAAGTGATTGCTCAAGAATAAAACAGCAATTCTAAATTCAGCGAAAATTTCTTGCATCCATGTCACTGCATGCGATTTGAAGAACAGTCAAAGGTGCAAAGAAAAAACTGCAAGAAGTTTTCGTCTGAGTGTAATTTGTAATTTAAGTAGATAGGAATTTCACTTCAACTTAATCGATTGTTTGGTATTTTTTTTTTTGTAGCCAAGCAATTTATTGCAATGTCTTTATTAATTTCTCAATTATTGGTCGATTTAATTTAATTTAATGCTTAGCTAAATGAAAACTTATGATAAATTAAAGGTGAATAGTAATAAACGGAACTAGTATTGTGTTTAGTAGCAAACTGTTGTTTTCTTTAATTTCAATCAAGTTCATGTAATCAAAGCTTACCTTTCAGCTTTCTACTTTTGGTGTAGTGGTACAAGAGCCACTGCACTCTCATTAAAAGCCTAGGTATAACACGTTAACTTATTAACAATTCAACATGCTTACTTAGCTGTACAAGTCTAAAAAATCCCTGTCTGAGTAAATGTCGAAAGGATGAACTGTTTTTTTTTTTTTTTCGTCGCCAGACAAATTTTCAAAATAAACATAATATATACATAAACCTTTCGAAAAGAAAGGTTAAGAAGCAGTTACTAAAGCGTTAATATTTGGTTTTCTGGATGCTCTACCTAAAACCACGTTTAAAGAAAACTTTTCTACTAAGCAAATATAACTACGTATTTTTGTCTAGTTTGAGATTAGGCCATTACTAGTAGGCTAGTAGAAGGTCCTATATTGGTAAGGTAATGTTTATTTTCCTCTTCAGGCAATAGACACATGCAGTCTTGTGACTAGTTCTTTATGCCCTTTCTATACTGTATTTCAAAACGACATTATTTTTTCGAAAAACCTATAAACACAGGAGAAATGGAAATAGTATTTTATATCACGAACTTATGCCGTCATGGATATGAGTAAGAGAGACATTCTTGAATGCATGGAACTTCAAAGAAAAAGAAAGAGACGATGTTTAAAAAATTCCCTACATTGTAGAGGAGGAGGATAATGTTTCTGAAGGCAATTCCGAATGCCTTTGGGGCATGATAAAAATCGCTCATTTTTTCAACAACATTTTAATAACGATAACGAATATTGCGAACTTCCGTAATTTCTGTATAAAATGGAATCAGGTTAATAGGAGCAACTCCAAAAAAAAAAAAAACCCTTTCAAAACTTTTCAAATAATACCTGCCCACATATAAAAGACGCCACTCGATATTTTCATTTTTCAGGCCCGAAACACGCCAATACGACCTTGTGCAGGTGCCAAGTATTGAATAATTCCCATTTCTATGGAACAAACTACGAAAAGTGAATTTATTTACCTTTCCGTAATGAGTACCTTAAATGGCTGAAAATATATTTTCTCCGTAAAGTTATTCTAGAAAGGAAGACAAGAATAATTTCATTATGCTTTTATAGCATATCCAAACGTTTATATCTGCTGGCTTAAAAATGTCTTCAAAAGCAAGAGTACACGTCAGTAGAATAATACAAGAGTCCCTTCAGGAAGCGGTGTCCTCTAAAGATTGTCGAATATCATAAAATGACCAACAAAACTAGGAAGCTGTTAGTCCTGTCATTTAGATATGTTGACTGGATGGCTGACTGGTAGTCGGACTCAGTTCTTCTCCACATCATCACAGTAGATATTATTTGCGGCATTGTATGGGCTCGGACCTGAAAATCGAAGTTCATGTGCCATTCATATAGCAATTTTTGAAATTACATATTTGAAGTATAATGAACTATAAGAAGGACGAAAGTTTCTCTCTAAAGATGTACACGAAGATAGCATAGGTCAAGTCACATAATCGAATCATTCTAGCAATTCTTTTCATATAGTTTTACGACATAAGGATGTTTTATTTCCTTACTGTTTCCTTCTCTTTCTTTTCTCCAACACGCCTCAGAAGATTAAACATGGGCCAGCGACATAATATTTTACAATTTCAGGGTAGTCAACACGTAAACCGGTTACTTCGGAAGTAGACACGCTCTAGTAAGCAGCAAATTGAAATAAAGGGTTTTCCAATAAGAGGTGTTATTTTAATTAGCACGCTATTTCGGTAGATGTCACTTGTGGAACTGTTATCTTTTGACATTTGACAAGTAGAAACTACGCCATTAATAAAAGTGGAACGACACACGATTCAACAACGCACTGAAATTATTAAAATTCACTATAAAAATGGTGAAAATGTGGCAGAGACGGTTCGTAAAACTCTAACATTTTTGGGTCATCGTGAAGCACCTTGTCGGACCGCAATACAGAAATTGGTAGAAAAATTTGAGCTGTCGAGACAAGTTAGTGATGTGAAGAATAAAACCCGTGCACGTCGCTCAAGAACAGCCGAGAATATTGCTGCTGTAGCCGAAAGTGTTGAAGAAAACCCAGGTTTGTCCATTCCTCGTCGTTCTTTGGAATTAAGCATTCCACAAACGTCATTACACCGTATTTTGCATAAAGATTTGGGTCTTAAGGCTTATAAAGTTCAGTTAACACAAGAACTCAAGCCAGCCGATCATCAAGAACGTCGAGTCTTTGCTGATTGGGTCCTTAAAATGCATGAAAATGATCCGGCATTCCATCGAAAACTCATCTTGAGTGATGAGGCCTATTTCCACCTCGATGGCTTCGTCAAAAGAAAAATTGTCGCATCTAGCGCTCGGAAAACCCAAGAGTTATTGTTGAAAAGCCTCTCTATCCTCAACGTGTGACTGTTTGGTGCGGTTTATGGTCCCGCGGGGTCATTGGACCTTACTTTTTCGAAAATGAGGCTGGAGCAACAGTTACGGTGAATGGATTGCGATATCAACAGATGATTAATGATTTTTTATGGCCGGAATTGGATGGTATTGATCTGGACAACGTTTGCTTTCAACAAGACGGCGCTACGTGCCATACAAGCAACGAAACCATTGATCTTTTACGGGAAAAGTTTCCGGACCGTGTTATCTCTCGAAGAGGTGATCACAATTGGCCGAAGAGATCTTGTGACTTAACACCTTGCGACTTCTTCCTTTGGAGCCACGTGAAAGAAAAGGTCTACGCCAACAGCCCAGCGTCGATTCAAGACCTCAAAGATGGAATTCGTGAGGCTATCGAGGACATAGGGCAGCCAGTTTGCGATTTGGTTATGGAAAATTTCATGAAAAGGATATGGTCAGTAGTATAGCTATGTCGGTTCTAGACCACTTTTGATCGAAATTTTTCTAAGTCCAGAAATGACATTTGGACTTAGAAAAATTTCGATAAAAATTGGTCTAGAACCGACATAGCTTTTTGTGGGATATTTCTGAAAAATTTTATTAAAAATTTTCTAAGTCCAAATGCCATTTCTGTACAGGAAGTTGCGGTTTTACCATTTATTTATAAATTATAAATAACAGATGTACAGGATGTTGCGGTTTTGTAATTAATTATAAAATGTAAATTTTATTAAAAATTCTCGTGGGATATTTCTGAAAAATTTTATTAAAATTTTTCTAAGTCCAGAAATGGCATTTGGACTTAGAAAATTTTTCAAGATATTTTAAATGTTGGGATATGTATAAAAGTTGTACTTTTTTATATAAAATAATTTCGTCAGGTTAGAAATATATTTTCTCAAGCTTTGTACAAAATATGGTCAAGTTCTTGTGGTCAATATATCTTTGAACAAAAGTTTGATTTAGTCTTCCGACAAATTGTGGTTAACGAATTTAAGAATTAACAAAATATAAATCGTGAGCAAGTTTTATGCTGTTGTGGTTTAAGCGTGAGAGTTTTAATGTGAAAAATTTGGATAAGAAATTTTTATGAATATACGTTTAGGAAATTGCGGTGAAATGAGTTTTTCATATAAATTATGAGCAAGTTTTATGCTGTTGCGGTTTTAAATGTGAGACTTTTAATGTGAAAAATTTGGACAAGAAATTTTTATGAATATACCTACGTTTAGGAAATTGCGGTGAAATGAGTTTTTCATATCAAAAACATTTGATTGAACCACAATTTTTGTCATAAATTTTGTATATAAAAGCTGTTAACTGATTGTATTAAAATTGTAGAAGCTTCTAAGTTAGTGAATAGTTCACAAGTTTGGTAAGTTCATTGATTTTAATTATTTTAAATTTATAAAAAAATTTTACATATTTCTCTAGATATGGAACAAATAAGTGTAATTGACATGGTTTTGGCTGATGAGGTCAAGAATTGTATACAACGGTTAAAATGGATTAAAGAGGAGCTGATTAACCTTATTAGACATCTACAGGACGGTGGGGTTGTCACCGTTGGAGATAGTGAAGCATTGCTAATTAACATCAGCCGTATGGCAGAGGAAATGGTTTTGGCGGACGTCAATGATGATGACATTGAAGAAATGTGGAATCTACATGAGGCTCTGTTTTTTGGGTATGATAGTATTGATTGTAGTGATATTTTATTTCTAAGATATTGTATTGGAATTATAAATAGTGAAATAAAAAGAATAATTGATACATAAAAAATTATGTTATTATTTTTGAAGTTTTAATTATAAATGGTTTGTTTTGTCTTTGTTTCTTTTCACCATCAGCTAAAAGTTATTTTTTCATAACCACAACAATCATTGTGGTTTGATTGGTTAAGTTTTAATTCATATAAATGAATATTCATTTAAAAGTTTCATTCAAATTTTAGTTCGCGTGAATAAAGTGCTATTATGAAAATCTAATAATGGCCCCCAGGTCTGAGTGTTCATTCAATTTTGTTGATATTTTACATGGTGAAGAAAGTGCTCAATATAACAATGTTAGAAGAGAAATTAATCGTATTGCTATGGTATACAGATTTCTGGATATTGTTGATGTGCTATATTCTGATGATATTGGAGACCCTGACGATATGTATAACGAGATGTCTTTAACATCTGATGACTCCGATTTGGAATCAGACATTGATGATTTTGATATAACTATATCATTTCATCATGTAATTTCAAATAATCAGCCATTTTGCATTTCGTGTACAATCAATAATAATATTGAAATTGATGATGAAATATTAGTGAATCGAACTTTTTTTGATATGGATGATTTTAATACATTTTTTTTGGATAATATTATAATATGTTCTAATTGTAATAATAATATTGATGTAACAATTCTTTAAGTAATTAAAATAAAATAAAAAAGCTATAATTTCCACCATTTAGTATGTATTTTTTACACTTTTAAATAAATTCATTCATTTCCATGATATATAAAGAGCAATATTTTGTGGGTTGAAGCTATTTCAAGTATACCCATTTACTGCAGAGCACAAAGTTTAAAATATGGCTTCATATACAGAAGTTGTTAGTAATATAGTTAAAATATTAAAAGAAGTTATACCATTGCTTAAAGTTAGTGATGTTCTTAAGGTAAATAAGTGGTCAGATTACTGTAAAAAGAATACATGTCTCATGTATCGAGCATTAAGACTTGCTAAGTCAACGGGTGAAAAAAAGAAAATTGAGAACAATATTGGACAAATTAAAAAATTTATGGAAGAACTTAAGCAATTGCATCACACTGGTAGTGGATTAAAAAATAAAAGAAAAATTGCATCGATTATGTGGAGGGATATTAACTCAGCATTTAAAAATCGCATTCGAACTGGTGTATTTATAAACCACAGATATAAGGACCCTAAATTGTTTTTGGAACATACTGGGAAGATGTTAGTGAAACAATTGAAAAAAGCTTTGAAAAAATTCAACACAATAAAATTTAATTTATCGTTTTGCTGTGAGTTTAAAAAATTTACTCTCGATGGTGTTGAAATACTTGAATATAAATATTTTACAACAGCAAATGAAATAATTGACATTGGAAGTGATTTAAAAGAAATAGTTTATAACATACAAAATATATTGTTAGTAAATTTAGAAGAGTTTCAAGAACGTGATAGTGGTTGGGCATTGAGTGAAATTATAAATTTGGCAGTAAACATTAATAAGTATGTACCCCTAAGAGGCTCATCATATATAGATCTACCACCACAAATAAAACGAAAAAAAGCTTGTGTGAATATTAAAAATTTGGATAATGCTTGTTTTGCGTGGAGTATTGTGAGTGCTTTACATAAAACTTTTGTACATTCCGATCGGCCAAGCTCTTATCCATATTATGCTGATATACTTAACTTAGAAGGTATCAATTTTCCAATTCAAATGAAAGACATACTGAAATTTGAGCGAAATAATAACATTAGCATTAACGTTTACATACTTAAAAAAAGGAATAATGCTTTTACTGTTATACCAACAAGATTAAGTAAAAAAAAATTATCTCAACATGTAAACTTATTAATGCTTCAGGATAAATATATAAATGGAGATGAAACCGATGATTCCGAATTTGATTCTTATGATGATGATAATGATGATGATGCTGAAATGAACTATCATTTTTGTTGGATAAAAAATTTATCAAGATTAGTATCCTCACAATTATCGCGGTTGGGACATAAAAAGTGGATATGTGATCGATGTCTTCATTACTTTCATAGTGAACCCAAACTTAGTCAACATACTGTTGATTGTAATCAAATTAATAAATGTAAAATAATTCTACCTACAGAAAATCAAAAGTGGTTATCTTTTCAAAACTATAATTATAAACAAAAGTGTCCATACATAATATACGCTGATACTGAAAGTTTGCTAAGTCCAATTAATGAGACTGTTGGGCATACCACTAAGCGTTATCAGAAGCATGAAATACATAGTATTGGATATTATTTTGTGTGTTCTTATGATCCAACATTAAATTTTTATCATTCATATCGTGGTCTTAAGTGTGGAGCATGGTTCGCAAGTGAGCTTAAACAATTGGCGGAAGATGTTGAAACAACATTTATATGTGAGATTCCTATGGATGAGATTAATGCTGAACTTAACTGTAAATTAGAGAATCAAACGATGTGCCACATATGTGAAATTACGTTTGCTGCCTCTGACGTACGTGTTGTTGATCACTGTCATTTAACTGGAAAAGTGCGTGGAATGGCTCATCAAAGTTGTAATCTGAATTTTCAGGATAGTCGTATAATTCCAGTGGTGTTTCATAACTTGAGTGGATATGATGCTCATTTCATTATTAAAGATATCGCCACAGCTTTTAACGGTAAAATTAATTTGCTTCCACTAAACAAAGAAAGATATATAGCATTCACAAAAAATGTGGATGGCTATCAAACTACTTTTAAATTTATCGACTCATTTCGATTTTTACCTTCATCTATTGAAATGTTGGCATCGTACTGCAATGAATTCGATTTAATTAAAAAGGAGTTCCCCAAAAACCATCATCTCCTTTCACGAAAAGGGGTATTTCCTTATGATTATATGGACAGTTGGGAGAAATTAAATGAAAGTCAACTACCATCTAAAGAAAATTTTTATAGTAAACTTAATAATAGTAATATCAATGATGATGATTATGCACATGCACAAAAGGTATGGAATGCATTTACTATTCAAACGCTAGGTGAATATTCTGACTTATATTTGAAGACCGACATCTTTTTGCTAACTGAAATTTTTGAAAGTTTTCGCCAAAGCTGTCTACGAAGCCATCGACTGGATCCAGCTCATTACTATACGACACCAGGCTTAAGTTGGGATGCTATGTTGCTACATACAAAAGTAAAATTAGAGCTAATTACAGATACGATATGTTATTATTCATTGAACGTGGTATTAGAGGTGGTGTAACTCAATGCAGTGGTCGATATAGTAAAGCTAATAATAGATATATGTGTTAACCTATAAAACCTAAAAATAAATATTTACAAGTTGGGCAGTACCAAACTTTGCGACGACAGCGACACTAACCTTCAACAGCAAACCCGATGACTACAAGTTCCCTCGTCTGTCTCGTCTGTCTAACACACAACGCTTTAAAAAGTGGTCACGCCAAGAAAACGTGTGCTAGCTATACAATAAAATAAAGGCCTTAAGTGAACTCAAACAATCCGTGTTTTATTATTGCCATCCATCATCCTGACTCTTTACATATGGCTGATTATGATCCTAAGAAGGAGATAAACTTTTTAATGTACTTTGATGCAAATAATCTATATGGATGGGCAATGTCACAATTTTTACCAATAGGAAATTTTAAGTGGGTTAATAATGTTGACATTAAAACAATTTCAGATGATGCTAAGGTTGGTTATCTTTTAGAAGTTCAACTAGAATATCCACATGAAATACATGATAATCATAAAGATCTACCATTTGCTCCTACTGAAATGAAACCACCTAAATCTAAACATTCAAAGTTATTGCTAACTGAATATAATAAAGACAGATACATCCTTCACTATCGTAATCTTAAACAATGTTTAGATAATGGACTTATATTGAAAAGAGTGTATAGAATTCTGCAGTTTGATCAATCACCATGGCTAAAAAATTATATTGATTTCAACACCACTTTTAGAGCAGCAGCAAAAAATGAGTTCGAGAAAAACTTTTTTAAGCATTTGAATAATGCGATATTTGGCAAAACGATGGAAAATGTTAGAAAACGTGTGGATGTTCGACTCTTTACAAAATGGTATGGTAGATATGGTGCTAAAGTAATGATCGCTAAACCAAATTTTCATAGTCGCACCATATTTGATGAAAACTTAATTGTAGTTGAATTAAACAAAACGCAAGTGTGCATGAATAAGCCTATTTACGTAGGGCAAGCTATCTTGGATATATCAAAAACATGTTTATATAATTTTCATTATAATTATATGAAACGTATATTTGGAGAGCTGTGTAAATGTCTCTATACTGATACAGATTCCCTCATTTATGAAGTAGTTAAAAAGGATCCATATCAAATAATGAAGCGAGATATTCATATGTTTGATACTAGTGACTATCCCACTAATAATATTTATGGTATTCAACGTAATAATAAGAAAGTACCAGGCTTGATGAAGGATGAACTAAGTGGGCGAATTTTAAGTGAATTATTGGATTAAGAGCTAAGATGTACAGTTTAAGAGTAGAAGGTGAAGATTATGTAAATAAAGCTAAAGGAGTTAAGAGTTATGTAACTAAAACATCAATATGCTTTAATGATTATAAAAAATGTTTAAATCAATTTACTGAAATTTATAGACAGCAGAATTCCATACAATCTAAAAATCATGATGTTTTTAGTATAAGTCAGAATAAATTAGCCTTAAGTCCTTATGATGATAAGCGCTATTTAATAAATGGTTCTACAGATACTTTACCATGGGGCCATTATAGTTTATTGAACCACTAGATTTTTTATATAGTATTATTAATAAAGAATTTATATATTATATTTATTTTATTATTTATTTCAATCCTTTAATAATCCATAATTATCCCCATAAGATTAATTACTAGTCTTATAAATCATTTATTTATACAACAAATTTATAATATTTCATTTTTATTGACCCATGAATTGTGTTTTGCAGAGAACCCTAGCCATTTTACAAAAAATTTATTCCGTTTCTTCTTCAATACTTTTTCAACAAGGTAATTATGCGGATATTTAGTCTTTAGTAGTTCTTTTTCATAAAATCCTCCTTTGATTGGATGCCCCTCATAATCCTCTAGAAGATATGTCATAGGATTCGTATTTTGTATGGTTTTAATTTTAAAGATCTCAGTCGTCCAGTTCGGTGTGTACCCCTTTTCAAATATATGTTTGTGCTTGCTGATGCGAACATAGTCACCAACCTTATATTTTGCTTTCTCCACCATTTTAATGTGGTTATATACTGTTTGTAGTAGAAGTTTTTTATTAATGTGATTAACATCAGAGGGGCGCATTTTAATTGTCCTATGCTTTTTATTATTATATTCATAAACAAGATTGTGTACAAAATCAATCCAACGATAGGAGCCATTCTTACTAAATTCTTTCCACATCATGCCTTTCAATGTTCTATTAAATCTTTCAACTATTGAGGCTTTCATTATACTAAAAGTTGAATAGTGTTTAATTCCATACTTTAGCATTAGTGTCTGGAATATTTTATTATAAAACTCTTTACCATCATCTGTCTGCAAATGTTTAGGTATCCGACCGCTTTTTAGAACTTTTTCCATTGCAGCCGTTACCTCTTTTCCAGTTTTATTTTTAATAGGTTCTACCCAAGCATATTTTGAAAATGTATCAATCACTGTTAGTAAATAGTAAAAGCCTTTATTTTCACGAACATAAGCACCCATTTCAACCAAATCTGCTTGCCAGAGATCATCCAAATCTTTCATAACGACTCGACGTCGAGGAAAATTTCGACGAGCTGCTCTGTGCAGCTCACGCACAAGGACCTCTTTACTCATTGTCAGCTTTGACTATAAGTGATTCTACATTTATAAGTCCACGTAAATTCTTTTCAATATCTTCGAACTTTGTATCAATATAAACCTTTAACTTTTCAAATGACTTATTTATGTGCGATTGGGTTGATGTTTCAAGTTTTTCCCTAGTTATTTTAATAATATTATGCACATTCGCAAGCTCTTCCTCTAATTCATTCTTAGCTGTCTTTGTTTCTAGACTAATATGGGATCTACATAAATCTAAATATTTATCAAGTGCCTCATCTATATATAGCTTGTTTACAGCATCACTATCTTCTTCAGGATTTTTAAGATTCTTAATGCTGTTGAATTGCATATCATAGTTTTTATCTGATGTTAATAGGAAACCCACTCCTGCAGGTCCGGGGGGACCTTTTTCACCTGGCGGCCCAGAAGGACCCAGTTCTCCTCGAGGTCCTGGAGAACCTCGTCCAATATTACCATCTCTTAGCGATCGTCCGAACTTGTCAACACTCATTTCATGAATAAATATATATAAAAGCGGAAGGAGGCTTTTATAAAATTAAATCAGACTCTCTTAACTCCTCAATAATGGAAACAATTTCATTGTTATGACTATTATTCCCAGCTACTTGAGAGCCAATTAAAAGCCGTAATCTGTCTACCAATTCATTTGGATCATCCCAGTAAACATAGTCAATAGTCTCTCTGGGAAGCTTCATGAGCCCCATACCTTCATGACTGCTAAATTTTCTAATAATTCTTTTATATTTAGGGCCTTTACTACCTCTTATTTGTCCATGGGCACTATAATCACGTCTATGGGCATTAGAATCCTCCAAGATTTCTCGATAATTAGCTAAGTCATTTTCATCATATATCTTTGATGGTTCTTTCATAAAAAGAAGTTCGCATAAACCAGGTGTTATGTTATATTGCTTGCCATTAATAACAAAATTTTGTGCATCAATGTCAATGCTAGATTTCCCAATTTTCCACCCCCCTTCATCCCTGTAAACACCATAAGTGTGGTCAATTTTAGGACTTTTGGCTTGGTAAAATTCTAAATATTTATTAACTAATCCAGTTGATAAGTTGAGGGTGGAATCTGATTTATTAGCTAAGGTTCTTGAATGAGTTGGTGTTCCATACTCGTCTTGTGATGACATTAAAGAAGAATCTCTATACTTTAGTGGTGTGCTTGTTGGTTCCATTTTCATATACATTTGCTTTGGGTTTAACTCGAAGTTATCATAATCATCATCATCATTTATTTTATTTTCCTTCTTAGGTTCTGATTTTATATCAGCATGATGTTTTACTTTTGTTTCACTTACAAGCTCTTTAAGTGGTTTTATTATGGGCTTAAATGTTTCTTCAAGTTGAGATTCAACATCGATTCGCCCCGTTTTTATAGTTCGATACTTTTTCTTGATAGCATTTCTAGTTTTAATAATATCCCTGATTAACTCCTTCTTATTCGCAATGAATTCCTCCTTTTTACCCATTTTGTACTAATTATTATTTTTTAAAACTGTTCTGCCTGTTAACTGCTTTAACTGGTCTGTTGACTGCTTCAACTGGTCTGTTAACAGCTTTAATGGGTCTATTAACTGCTTTAACTGGCCTGTTAACGGCTTTAACTGATCTGTTGACTGCTTTAACGGGTCTGTTATATTTATAGGGAAATATATATATCGAATCCCTGACGGTAACGTCCCTTGCTTAAGGGGCTGTCTTTGTCTACTACCAGAAACCCATATTTATCCTTCCAACACTTAGCACATATATCTCGGAAAGTATCAAAATTCATATCCGTATTCACATGATCATCATAAGCATGCCTAAGATTTGTATCATCTTGTTTAAATAAAATGAGAAAGTTGGCATTATCTCGTACCAAGTGTTTTGGTATATGAGTATAAGTCTGGCAAAGATAGAAACTATCAATGTTATTATGTCTGCCCATACAAAAATAAGAGCGTATGTTGTCTTGTTTCTCACATGCAACATCATCAAAAATAAAAATTGAATTTTGTTTTGCCTCATCTAATGGTATAACATCATCATTATTAGAAAATGTATAATAGCCTAAGCCTCGTATGGGTGCCAAAAGTTTTCTTAAGTATAAATACTTTGATTGGTGGAGTGACTTGGAATATACATAAACGTTTTCATAACTCAAACCATTAGGATGCTCCAGCAAACTAATCATAACATTTGTTTTTCCACAATTGGAGGGGCCAACTATTAGAGCACGTATACTATTAGGTAATAATGAACTATGTCTTCCAGTTTCTTTAATATTGCTCTGAAAATCATTATTTCTTATTGACAGTGATAGATTTTGCTTAATGAACTTCATTTTGAATACTAACTCCAACCTATAAATGCTTACTAAATTTAAATACTTTTTAGTTTGTATCTGAATGTTGAAGGTTAAAGTCATCCATACTTATGCTTGAGCATAATAAGAAAGGGGCGGGAGTAATTAACACACTCATTAATAATTTGCCGTTTGAATTACACTTACCAGGCTACCAATATTGTGGACCTGGTACGAAACTAGCAAAAAGATTAGCTCGAGGTGATCCTGGTATTAATCCCTTAGATAGTGCATGTAAAGAACACGATATTGCTTATTCTAAATTCAAAAGTACACCAGATCGCAACATAGCAGATCGGATTTTGGCTGAAAAGGCTTGGAGTCGAGTTAAATCTACTGACGCAAACCTAGGTGAACGTGCAAACGCATTGCTAGTTACCAATATCATGAATGCTAAGGCTAAATTCGGGATGGGTATGGCGAATAAGAAGAAAACGAGCACACGAAAGAAAAATAAAAAAGTTAAGAAAAACATTACCCTGAGAACGGTTATCTCAAAGACACGTAAATCAATTCAAAGGCAAAAACCTGATTCTTTGAACAGAGCCATTGCGTTAGCACGAAAGGAAGTAGGAGATATAATTAAATATAGGAAGAAAAATGTGAAAGTTCCGCGAGTCATGCCTATACCAAAAACTGGAGGTATCTTACCATTCCTCGTTCCTTTATTTGCGGGTCTTTCTGCTTTAGGATCTTTAGGAGGAGGAGCTGGTACTATTATTAAAGCTGTTAATGCTGTTAAAGATGCAAAGGAGCAGCTTAAAGAGAGTAAGAGGCATAATGAAGAAATGGAATCCCGTCTAATAGGGAAAGGTCTTTATCTCAAACCTCATAAAAAAGGATTGGGGCTATACTTAAACCCAGAGCCAAAAAACTATTGAAAACGCTACCTAAAAGACCATTAACTGAGGTAGATTTGCATAAATATGCAAAAGATCTGCCATATTTCCGAGGAGTTTTCATGCGAGATAAGCTTCCAAAGAAAGTGAACAAGAAGGAATGCGGTATTATCAACTTGGATATATCATCTGGCCCAGGAACTCATTGGGTAGCGTACTATAAAAATGATGAAGATATTCAGTACTTTGATAGCTTTGGAAATTTACAGCCACCATTAGAAATTAGAAAATATTTAAGTAGTAATTTAAGGTATAATTATTCTCCACATCAAACATATAACTCGATTATATGCGGTCATTTATGTTTGAAATTTTTGTATGATTGTTATGATAAATAAAAGAATATGTATGTATTTTTATTTATTTATTTAAAATATTTCCTGTATACAATAGGAACAACAAGGTCCCTTAATTCTATTATATAACTTCAATAATTTAGATATTTGCAAAAATTTTCTTTTAACATGCCGACAATTACAAGTATTTGGACCCGATGTTGAAGTATTGTAAGCCCAACTGCAGGATTCATAATGCTCCCCATATTTTGAAGTCAATATGTTCATTTCTTTATATTCATCCAAAAAGCGGTAGGATTTTTCTATTTCCTCCTTATGTTCTTCTAGTAACAACTTGTCATACTCTTGCAAGAATCTGCTAATATCGAAATGTTTAAGAAATATTTGCACTTCATCATTTAATATTTCCATATTTTTTATTTCCTTCTTGTACTACTGAATCCACCTATGGTTAAAACTGAAATGATTCTCATTGCCTTTACAAATCTATATAAATGGGGGAGGAAACCAGGCAATTGCGTCATTTTAAATTACACCGCGATGTCATTAACACTTACATTAAGCGGAAATTCATCTATATTAACAACTGAGTATTTCCCCCCCATAGATTTGCCAGGGGATTATGTATGTGGGTTAATTGATTTCCAAACTTACAATTCAATACCAAATATTGAGAATAAAAAAAATAATCTATTTCACGTTGGGGGTGCGGTTATAGAAATACCTACAGGATCATATGAGATAGATGACATAGCCGAATATCTTGAGAATCAATTAAGTAAATTAAGTAAAGAGAGTTACCATATAAAATTGCGTGCGAACAATAACACTTTGAAAAGTGAAATCAAATCTAGTGGGCCTATTTACTTTAACAAAGAGGGTACAGTTGGATCACTTTTAGGGTTTAGTAAGCGACAGCTGGAGCCTAATAAATTGCATGTATCAGATTTACCAGTTAATATAATTAAAGTTAATACAATAAGAGTGGAATGTAATATAATAAGTGGATCATTCATGAACGATACACGAGTTCATACAATACACGAATTCTCCCCAAAGGTGGGACCTGGTTATAAGATAGTTGAGGTACCGAAGAACGTCATTTATTTACCGCTAACCACTCGAAGAATTACTTCCATTAGCTTAAAGCTTATTGATCAGGACGGTGATTTAATAAATTTTAGGGGAGAGACAATAACAGCTCGGTTACATCTTAAACCGCAACATGATAATATATAATAAGGATAAATTACGTATATTAGCTACCCTCAACAACAGTTCTTCTGCAGCTCTCACCGAATTTAGACCTCAAAGAGAAAAAAGGTTCAAACTTACCCCGCAAAATAAGAAATACTTGAGATCTTTAGGATTTATCATAAAAGACAAGCAATGAGTGAAGTCTTAAGTATAAAGGATGCTGTGAGCTATGATAATAGTGTCGCAAAAATTGAATATCATAGTTACTCACCCTTTACGAACTCTTTCAAAAACAATGATGAAATACGTATAGCTGTTCAACATCAAGACATCTATGTACTTCCAAGTGAAAGTTTTATTTACATTGAAGGGAAATTGGAATGTATTCCTAAGGGGGCTGACAAAACTCCGGATGTAAAGTTAACTAATAATGCGATGGCATTTTTATTTGAGGAGATCCGGTATGAAATAAATGGAGTACAAATTGATCGCAATAAAAATGTTGGTCTTACTTCAACGATGAAGAATAAGCTTTCATTAAACGAAAGTGAAAGTAAGATGCTTCTAAATTCAGGATGGTCTCTCACCAATATAACTCTTAACTCAGAAAGAAACTTTAATTTTTGCATACCACTAAAATATCTTCTTGGATTTGCTGAAGACTATAAGAAAATAGTTATTAATGCTAAGCATGAACTAGTTTTGGTTCGTTCCAGAACGGACCTAAATGCAATTTATGCCAAAGATTGTGATGGCTCAGTAAATATACTTAAATTACAATGGCATCTACCACATGTTACTGTAGCTGATATGGAAAAGTTGTCTCTATTGAAAATTACTGAAAGCAATCGGCCAATTGAAATGGTATTTCGAAGTTGGGATTTGTATGAATATCCATCACCACCACAGTCCACCCGTCATACATGGGCTGTTAAAACAGTTAATCAACTAGAAAAACCAAGATATGTGATTTTTGCTTTACAAACTGACCGTAAAGATTCGAGTGAAAAAGACGCATCCAAATTTGATCACTGCAACCTAACAGACCTAAAAGTTTATCTAAATTCTGAAAAATATCCATACAATGATTTGAATATAAAATATAATATAGATCAATACGCTATATTATATGAGATGTATTGTAAATTCCAACAGTCATACTACAACCGCCGACCTGAACCATTACTCACTAAAGAGCAGTTCAAAAACTTGGCTCCTTTAGTTGTTATTGATTGCTCACGGCAAAATGAATATCTCAAAACTGGTCCTGTAGATGTCAGCATAGAGTTTCAAACATCTGTGAATATACCAAAAAATACTGCTGCATACTGTCTACTTATACATGATAGAATAGTTCAGTACAACCCACTAACTAGTGAAGTTCATAAACTGTAAAAATGAATTGCATAATTGATATTCAAGGGTTCAAAGGACCTAGAAATACGTTCATCTTAAAGGAAATTGCCATTATAACTCAGGATAATCAACTACAGCACTTTATTTTGAAACCAATATACAACTTTGAAAATCTACCTCCGGAATTACAAAATCAAGCAAGATGGCTAAATCAATATCACCATGGATTTGTTTGGAATGGAGGATTTACTTCACAGGATAGTGTCACTGCCATTTTTAAAGACATTCTCCAAGACAAGATCATATATGTGAAAGGATATGAAAAAATCAAGTGGATTACCGATATATTAAAGCTAGAAAAGAATGTACCAATTTACAATTTAGATGAAAAGGGGTGTCCTATATCAGAAGAATTAAGAAAAAAATATGTTGATGTACCACGATGTATGATACATAATGGTGTATGTGCATTACAAAATGTTTTCCTGTATAAGAAATTTATGGATAATTTTTAATAAAATACATTTTTTTTTAAAAATCAATTGTTTTATTCACATAATATTATAAACTTTTGTTTCTTATTCACTTTAGCTGGAACTCTACAGTTTATGAAATATCCATATTGTAAGTCTGTTTCATTTTCCTCAAATCAACAGATGTAATATCAGATTTATATGTGGAGTCATTTTCTCTGAAGTATTCAACTTCACCATTACTCAAAATTCGTTCTCCTTCAAGTTCATGATATTCATAACAAGATATTTTTAGTGTTCTAAGCTTATAGTTGCTGTCATATGTACATCGAACTCTTATTGATTTGTCCTCCTCAAAGTTTAGTTTAAAATGTCTGTAAAACACACGATCACTCTCTATAATTCCACCTATGTCTTTTTCTTTGTTTATTAAGTCTTGCCTAAATCCTTCAATTGCCTCTTCAACACTCACTATACCATTTTCTGGTATTATTTCCACATCAGTTTCCTTAGGAGACTTAGTTCCATTTTCTAAAGAGATAACAGAAGAATTATCATTTACATATCCTTCATCATCATCATCATCATTCTCATTCAAAGGCATGTTAGTTGTTGTAGGTATGGCATCATAAGTAGCATTACTTAGTGTAAGTAACCGAAATGATAAAGAAATTTGAATAAAATCATTATTTGGTAATTGTATATTGAAATCGATATTATCACTTGATTTATGCCCCAAGTTTAAATTTATTGGGAGTGCTAAGCAATTTGCATATAAAGAGCATACTAATGCAAATGCAATAAAAGTTTTGAATGACATAATATATCTTTATTCGTTTAGTTGTTCACTCTTCAAAACGTTGACAAAGACTATACATCATTACCTTAATTTAATTTATTATATACAATTCCACCCTTATCACTCAATTTTCATATCATTATTTATTTGAATATTACTGCCTTCACACTCTTTTACATCTTTTATTTTTTCTGATTTGTTTGCTTCCTGTTGCTTTATTGGTTTACGATACCACTCCTCCTCACCTGCAAACGGACAGTTATGTAGGAAGAAATTAGTACTTGGACGTCTGATCGTCCCATCTTGTAGCCAGCCTAATACAGTTATTTCTCCTCCCTTGACTTCAATCTTAACATGTTCAAATGGTTTCATGCGCATCTCCCCAAAATTTGAGGGAATTGGTTGACCTCTAGCCAAGGTTAATACCTTACATCTTTTACCATCTTCAGCAGTCATATATACTTTCATTAAGTCACATCTTACAACTGAATGCACAATCTTCATATACATCCAACCATTCAGACAGGTACAAAAATGCGTTTCATCCCATATAGAATCAGCCCAAAACATTTTTTTATTTTTTCCACCCAAAACATCTACACCCTTAGAACGTATAAAATTAAATGAAACTAAATAAACTTTGTTCAAATATATAAATATTTTCTTATTTAAAAGCTGTACATATTTGAGATTTTATGAGGATAATGAATTTCATTCTCATCTACATCATCATCATCATCTTCACTCTCACCAATACTAAATTTCAAATTGTAAGTTTTATTGGGATAAAACTCATTAATTATTTTATAAATTTGCTTATTATTGATGTCATTGATAATATCTTCTGAGAGATTATTGAATCGGGGTGGTAAATACAGATGGTAATCCTCCAATTCTAACATTATTTTTTCACCGAAACTAGTACTTCTCCTGCTTGCGTTGAGAATTCTGTATGTTTTATTAACATCCATTTTCGCAACAGATAGTGCTGGTTTAAAGTTGAATCCATTTAAAACAGCTAGATAATTCTCCTCAGGTTTTGTCGCTCGAGTTATGGAATGGTCAATTCTCATCTTTTGGCTTCTTTTAATATTTAATTTTTTTGGGTGTTCACAATCCATTTTATCCAGAGCGATGTATTAAACAGTACTTTATTGAACAAAATTCAGAATCTTACTATTGTCCAAATAAGAGCTGTCAATTGGTTTTATAGAGCAATTCTAAGGAAAAATTCCCACCACCCCATAGTTACCATATTTTAAATTTCTTACAGTTATTATTTTCCTTCTAGTAAAAACCGCAACATCCTGTGAATATGTTATTTAAAATTTTTAAGTAAAACCACAACTTCCTGAAGATTTGTTCATGAAAATATTTTATTTCCAACTAGAACACATTTTCCTATAGAAAAAACCGCAACATCCTGTGAATCTGTTATTTAAAATTTTTAAGTAAAACCACTCCTGAAGACTTGTTCATGAAAATATTTTATTTGAAAAATTTTAATAAAATTTTTCAGAAATATCCCACGAAAATTTTTAATAAAATTTACATTTTATAATTAATTACAAAACCGCAACATCCTGTACATCTGTTATTTATAATTTATAAATAAATGGTAAAACCGCAACTTCCTGTCCAGAAATGGCATTTAGACTTAGAAAATTTTTAATAAAATTTTTCAGAAATATCCCACAAAAAGCTATGTCGGTTCTAGACCAATTTTTATCGAAATTTTTCTAAGTCCAAAGAAAAATTTTAATAAAATTTTTCAGAAATATCCCACAAAAAGCTATGTCGGTTCTAGACCAATTTTTATCGAAATTTTTCTAAGTCCAAATGTCATTTCTGGACTTAGAAAAATTTCGATCAAAAGTGGTCTAGAACCGACATAGCTATACTACTATGGTCCTATAGGCGTGGTCGTGGTGGTCATTTGGCTGATGTTATTTTCCATTATTAACGGCATATCTTCTTCTTTATAATGAAATAAAGATCCGAACATTTGTCTCAAGAAATGGCATTTTTCTTTGAATATCAAAATAACACCTCTTATTGGAAAACCCTTTATTTCAATCCTGCAAAATTGATGTGAAAATGATTAGATGATCCATCACCCTAAACTACATTCCATTCAGCGAAACAAAAGTAAGAAAAAGAATGAATAGCAAATGACACATCGAGGATATATTATATAAAAATATCTATGATAAAAACTCTGCCTACCTAAATACCAAACATACCTGATTTAGTCATTGATCTATACTCTTGGGCCTAGACAAAGTCCTTTTAGATTTATGAACAATCCTACTCCAACCTGCTTTTAAAAGGGCTCCGATAAGGACAATAAATTTCTTTTTGCATTTCGCAGATAATGGAGAGGAAAACAAAAGGCTGAAGCAGTTGGGTTTCATGACAAATGTCCTTTGGCCCTCCTGTTATCCCATCAACACCTGAACGATATTTTCTATTCAAAATACGTACGTTATCAATTTATGTCATGCTATCGGATTTACATATACTTATCGAGGTACTTGATACAGATTCTCACGGGAAGCTATCTACACAATGAAGGGTGCTCAGCACACCAAATCCAGTAAGAGTGCGTGTTTCGGAAGCAGCAAATGATATACAACAAGCGACGAAAAGTGCTTAAGGATTATGAATACCAAAAGTTTTGTCAATCCTTATATGAAGCGTGGATAAAGGGTACTGACAACGACTAAACATTTTCTGTTTGTTTTTATGTTCTTAATTCCTACATATACACCTGTACTAGCACGTGAGTATGTCACGTCGCGATATCTGATCCTTGAGATTTTTTCCAACAATACATTGACGGCACTGAATAGGAAATAAACTTTCGCAATATTTCTTGTTTCTTTTTTTGTTTCTTTTTCGTTTTCCAAAAATTTCGTTCACACTAAAATCACCCCAAATATGATCTACATAAATATCATGTTACCTCCCTCAACCACTTCTGTTTTTCCAACATTTCCATTGGAGGCAACTATGTAACTTACACAAAATCCACCGGCAATGTAGATGTAATGCCTTCAAACTTTTACAAGTGTAATAATTTGGGAACAAAATTCAGCCAGCTTCAGTTGCAATTAATTCGATTAATTAAAAGTTTTTATCGCTTCGCTGCAGTTGTAGTCTCAGGTAACTGTGGAGACACTTGTCTATTGGGTTAGGGTAGTTAGCGGAAAGGAGGATACAAGCGAATGGCTTGCTTGAAAATAGTTTCCACTTTTATGTTATTTTCTGCACAATAAAACTTCAAAGGAATAATTACTTCGATCAATATAAGATGGAGTTCGAACCTGTTCAAGAAAATTTAGAAAAAAAAACTTATGAGAGCATTTAGGACTTTTTTTTTGCTTATAATTAATGGTAATAGATTGTAAAGAGCCCTTAAGCGTAATACAGGAAGTAGAAGTAGTAAAAGTTCGAAAAATTTGACAGCAATTTTCAATTTCGTTTAGTAAATAGCCTATTTTAGGGAGATTGTCCCGAGCGCATTCTCTCAATTTTCAGCCCCAATTACGACATTTGTCCAAAATAAAACTAACTACTAAATGTGTTCAGAATTTCTGCTGTAACCGCTTCCTTCATGGTTCACTTAAAAAAACTTAATATCTCTGTTCGTCACATCCAACGACAACAAAAATTGGTAAATTTATTCCACAGATGATTTTAAATTTTGATCGAATATCAACGCAACGTTCGACAAATTCCAGATACTTCTTTATAAATTCAGAGGCTGTAATTAAATTCATCAGTTCAGAAAATCGAAAAATTGTAGGAGTGTCATATCATTTTGCCTTGCCGCGGATAGTATACCTAGTGTATAATAATAATTTACTTAAATTATTTCACCCAATCTACTTCAGACTTAGTAATGATCAGAGATGGTATATCAGCAAAAGAATCAGCAAATTATGATTGATCCAGATTATAATTCTTCACAAAATGTTGATCAGTGAGCACGGAAATGAGTTTTGGAATCAAGTATCAAATTTATTGATTTTCAGCTCGGGGTGCGCCAAGTTGTACAAACTTATATTATAATAAAATTAAAAATATATTAGAATAGAATGTGTAATAAATAAACTAAGGCTAAGACTAATTAGAAAATAATTACATAAAAAAAGAAGAAGAAAACTTATTAGACTAAAATACAAAATTATTTTATGAAAAGAATAGAAGATTATCGGGAAATACTGCGGTTGAAAATTAATTTTATTTGATGAAATATCATAGCGAAGGAGAATTTACTAATAATATAGAAAAATAAACACTAATTAGGTCACACTAGATATTGAAAGGGAAGCCTTCTGAATACTCTGTAAAAATCCGATCATGGCACAGGTAGGAAGGAAATTACAGAATCTGATATCTGAAAAAAGGTGGGAGTATGACTTTGTACTAGAAGAAAAGCAATATACGTTTTAAATATAAATTTGTAGTAAGCTAATTGAGAAGGAAATGCTGATACGGGGATATACGGTCATACCTCTGAAATGGACGAATGCAAACTTCTGTTCAGTGGAAGATTACATGACAAAACAATGTAGGGTATACTAAGTTTGTCATTCCGAAATATTTATCGGAGAACAAAATGGGTTGAACACCCATGCACCCGTCTGTCCGTCTGTTCGTCTATCCGTCTGACCGACCCCGACTGAACTGGCCCCGACTGATTCGACCGTTTGCTCATTTGTCCACAGGATAATTCGAGAACGCATGTACTTAAAGAACTGAAATTTTGATTTTGCGAAAGAGATTTCAAAAAAACAAAAAAAGTAAATTGAAGTTGGAAAATGGGACCAAACGGGTAAATCCTTCGTAGAATTGCCATATAAGAATTTAGTTTTTCAATATATACTTGATTGGACACTGCCTGAGATCGTGTTGATGTAGAGAGCTCAGATCTGGTACATGGTGTTTTCATAGCAAAAGTAAATAATATTTCATATGCCATATAAAAATTACACTTTTTACGTATACTGCGAAAATGGTCAGCCCTAGACGTCTTTATTGTACAGAAAATGTCTTCAAAATATGAAATATATGAGACAGATCGCTCCTAAAATTAAACTTATAGAAATGGATGACCATACGAAATTACATACGGTTATTCATCTAGGGTATCATAAGAATTGGTCTTAGACCAATTCTAGCTTTCTTACTTTTTCCTGATAGAATTCAATCAAACGAGTTACGTGATAACCACAGTTAAGACAGCAGCCCGTTTAATTTTTGCTAAAATTTGTCGAGTTTGGAAGGTGTTCATTAAGGTATACTAAGCAGCGTGAAAAGAATGATCGCATTTTATTCATTCTTTAAAAGAATATGCTTATGAGAATTTTAGCTTTCATTATCTCGCAAATGAATGAATCGAATATTTTTGAGTGGGTTTCATTCTTCCACCAGAGAATGAAATGATTCATTCCCAAATCTTTTGCATACACTTAATGTATTTCAACATTTTTAAAATGTAAATGTTCTGAAAAATTTTACTTTTGGTGGTAAAAATAAAACAATAATTAAATTTGGAGTTTTAATTTTCAGTCGTGTCTTTATAATTATTATTTATATTATATTATTATTATTTAGTTATTTAGTAGCGCTTCGACGGCTGCAGAGAGATATGGAGCATTTGTTCCACTTGGTGTTTCTGCGTTATTCATATTTTTTTTCTAATTTACTCTCTTTTGATAAATTCTAATAGATTTCCCTTTAAAAGCCTTTCACATAATAAACACTTTGAAGAATCACTATTCTTATTATAATTTATTTTTGTCTATATTAAGTTTGGGGTATACATATACCTAAGCATTTTTGTAAAAATCACAAATTCAGAAAACCTTCAACTTTTAATACAATCCTGATCCTATTAATACATCTGACAGTAAAAGAATGAAATATGAGGATGTTATCTTTCATTCCTAATCATTGATTTTCATTCTTTCTCATTCTTTTGCTGTCATTGAAGAATATTCTCGCATGTTCATTCTCTCAAGAACAGAATGAATTCATAAAATTCTCGGCAGATAACATTCTCTCAAAAATTTTTCAACTCAAATATTAATTCGTGAATGAATGTAAACGATAAGAATGTACTTTTTCATTCGCGAAAGAATTTTTCCGAACTCTGATACTGAGTACTTTTCTTTATTTTTTCTGTGGAAAGAATACAAGGAACAGAATAGTGATCACGTGGTACAACAATATGTGGAACAGAAATTATTAAAAATGAATAAATAAAAAATAAAAATTATTAATGAATAAAGAAAAGCACTCACTAAGTTTATCAGTCCGTTTGTAACGCCTAGAAATAATGATGGTAAAGCAAAATGGATTAGATGTCGAATAATATTAAAAGTTATTTTGAATTTTGCAGGTCCGTCTGTCTGTCTGTTTGTCCGTCCGCACAATAACTCGAGAATGCATTCATTACGAGAGCTGGCATTTTGCACATGGGCTTCTTAAAAAAAAATAAGAGTAAATTAAAAATTAAACTGGTTCAAAAATGGGACCAATCGGGTAACTCTTTGGTAGGGTTTCCATACAAAAATTTCTCCTATCCTACCGTCTACTACTTCCGATATCTCTCAGTTCAATAAAGATCTTTCTCTTATAACTGGTCACTCAGAAATGAGGTGTCAATGAGCCCCATAAAAACTCAGAGCATAATTATTTTCAATCACATACTCGACGTTTCATGCTTTCCATCCTTTTATTTATTTTGTTTTTTAAAGGCACTCGTTTTGATTATAAGACTGTTGTTAAAAGTTTTGATAAATTTTTATCGATAGTTGTAAAATGTGGTGGAAAAGTCATATTACTGCTACTGTCTTGTCCAAAGTTTACTGTAATTTAACGGGCTGTTGGTGATATGCATATATTGTTACACGAACGTCTCATTAAAGCTCTGATTGTCGGTATTATTACTTACTGAGCGTGTCTGTATTACTATATTGACAGCTCAGTCATAGGAGGCTCATCGTGACATTCAATTCGTGCACTAGGGCTGTGTTCAACTTTTGGCTAGAGCCGGCTAGAGCTGGCTATAGCCAGAATGAGGTCGTTCAGTGTTTGGCTATAGCCAATTTTGAGCCAAAAATTAGAGCTATAAATGATGAAAAATCATATATGTATATGTGAGCTCAATTGTCAGAATTTATCGTTCAACTCTTGGCTGTTGCCGGCTATAGCCAAATTGGTTAGTGCTCTGGAAGTGAAGCCAAAGTAGCTTGACGTTTGTTTGATTAATTGTTGATGTCAAGTAAACAAAAAAATGTCTCAATTTTATTACTGTGTGGATTTCAAAGGTGAAATTACATACGAAAATAATGTGCCATTATTAACAGACAAGGACGGTAATGTTGAGCATTTGCGCTGTGATTAAATTATTTATTAATATAGGTTTCACTAATTTTGTAGGAAATTAATCCAATCTTTTATTATAGTTGCTATGGCAACTAATTTACAATTTAATTTAAACAATTTATGGAAGTTTGACATTTACTCACACAAATAAGACCCCTAGCACAGCCATTCTGGCTATAGCCAGCTCTAGCTGGCTCTTGCCAAAAGTTGAGCACAGCCTAGATATATTTTTGGCTTCAGGAGATATGATCAAGTGTCAACTGTAAAAATTAAAATATTTCATTAAATTCTTAAAACATTTAGACTGTGCCATTTACTTTCGGTATTGGAGACTTGTGTATCTGCACTAAAAAAACGAAGTGCACTTTTCTATACTCAATGTGTTTTATGTAATATATTTAACAAAATGTGTTGGTCCAAAGTTCGGCTCAGAGTTTCCCAACTATGGACGATTAACAATTATTGCACCAAATTTAGTAATTGGTGGACGAAAACGGGCATTTTCATTTTTTTATTTATTAGCTACTTGCCGTGTTCATTTTTAACTAATACACTGAAGGTATGTAAGAATTTAATATAAATTGTATTTCTAATTTTTGTCCCAAATATCGTCAAGTTTAGGAATTCTGAGAATATCCCTTGATGACGATATTTTTATTGTACCCTAATTTTATCAGAAGCTCAATTACGTACCAACACCGTTTAAGAGATCCTTTCTATAAAACCGACAATAATGGACCAGATTTGGAAATTAAAAATGTTGGTCCTTGCTGGGCACAGACTTCTCATTTTTCGAAAATTTCAAAATATCTCGAAAACTAAATTAATTATAATATTATTAATTATAATTATATGGAAAAGATTTATAATTATAGTGAAGATATCAGAAAAGAAAAGCATGTGTGTGATATTATAAAAATCGTTTATACTTACCACTTTATTAACCTTGCTAATGATATTAATTTTTTGTTAAAAATAGCACTTCATGTCTTACTAGAAGAACAAATCACTTGGGAATCGAAATCAATACTAATGAAATGCATAGCGTGGTACTGGATGTTTGCAAACAAGTGGCAACAAGCACAAGCCTGTCGATCAAGTGCATGTTTTCATAAAGCCAAAACAGTTACGGTGGTCCATATTTGGGTACCTGGTCCATAGGGAATTGACGGTACTTATTATGCTATATGATGCATAATATAATCGAAAATAATGATACACTTGGATTTATTAGGGATTATATTGAATTTCTCTCATCCCAACGTACAGAATTATTGTGACCTTTTTACCATATTTTCCTATTTTCTCTGACTTTTTTCATCTATCGACTCAGAGTCTGGAAAAGTCTTCCTATTAATGTTCAAACACTTCAGAGTACGCCTAAGGACTGAGGACAGTTCAAGCACCTATATGATTTAAGCGATTGAACCACTTAACGGGTTCATAACTTTAATTATTTTATTTTTGTAGTTGCATTTTTAATTTTGCAATTTATCTTCCTATTTTAGTTTTATGTTACATTGAAATATTTCTAAATTATATCATTTATATATATTATTATTTGATTGTTCAACCTACTTACTAGAGTATTCAAATGTTAAAGAGTTACTAGGTTTAAATTGTTCCAATTTACAAAGAAAATTTATTTATATATTTTATTTATTATTATTATTTATTTATATATAGCTATACCTACTATAGTGTGGGACATCTCGAAGAAGTAAATACTTGTAAATTTATCTTATGGTACTTAACCTGGTCTTGCATAGTAGAATCATTTTACAATTCAGAGAAATTGAATCGCCTAAGAAACAACCACTACAAGTCTTGATGCTCCAGTAATGGGAAAGACGACAAGCAAACATAGTATCTTTGTGCAGCTGAGTAGGTATGTATATCTAAGATGCGATTTTATATGAGGAGAAGAGTGCTTTGGATGAAAGCAACTACGGCTAACAAGTACAACATACATTTAATTTTCTTATCAATTGATACACAAGAGCTATTATTTACTCAGCTTCTTATTACCCATGCGCTTTTAACCTTAGTTTTTTTTTAGCTTTACTACAAATAACTCATTTCAACTGACAAAAAGAGAAAGACAAAAATGAAATCACAGCAATTATGATGCGGCCGCAGTCTTTTAAGGAGAAATTTCCTAGCCAAAGCCGACAAAATTAAATCATTGCTTCATGGGTATCTCGGGATGTTAAAGTGCACGAACCTAGTTAATTCCCGATGAGAAGAACGAAAACACAATCATGAGAAATCTGAATAAATTATAAATTGTTTTGGAGGTTTAATTAAGTACCTCTCCACAGACTCGAGTATGCTGGGCGTCGCAGTAGATGATTGTCTGCTGATAAATGGTTGGATGTTCGCCCTTACTTTCTCCTCTCGTAGCTTTATTTTGACAAATGACAAGTGAATATTGATCCCAATCGGACCTTCTCGGAATAAGTTACAAAAGATGTTATTTAATCTGCGAGATCGTGTTGGAAATATTTTTACTTTGAGTAAATTAAAGAATAATCACGGAGCAATCAGACACAGCTCTGAAGGACATTTAACTGTAGGAATTTTATTATGATCTTTCTAACAAGCCTAAGTGAGCCTTAACTGCGTCCATTTGTCCCTTATGTGCCTCCTATTAGCAATTAGAAATTTGTACGGATTTTTATAGCTCATTTAGTGATTTAAAGAAGGCCAAATTACTCGTAGTCTTATAAAACTGTTGGCAAAATAATAGATTTGTCTTAAGTATTTTATTTAATCGTTTCATCTGCCTATTGACCTTTGTCATTCCCAAGTATAATGCCCTTTGAAAATTTTAAAAGAATTTGTAGTAGCAGAGCTTTGATGGAATGGAGCTTGAAAATTTTATAAATTAAGCACGCAGTCCAAGGAACTTTATATGTTTTTTTACGTTTTTTTTTTTATAATACGATCTATAATATACGAAAATAGACGCATATATTTGTTATACAAATTGGAAATAAGTTTTAGCAGACCACGTTCATGGCAAGACCTATTTGTCATAAAAGACAACTACAAGGGTTATCTAGCTTGAGTTAAATCAAAGTACACAATGTTCCTTCAAAGGACTGCATGCTTAAGCGTAAGAACGCTATATTGAAGAAATAATAATACCCACGCATGTAAATGCCCGTCGTTTGGCACTATTGTCTATACATTTGTTTTATCATAGAAAACTAGAGTTTCTGTCAGGAGAATTGTATAGCCTGGTTGAAACATATGAATCGAATTTTTATAAATAATAAACTAATCACGTAAATAATTTCCGCTTTAAGCCTGATTCACACCGCCGCTATAGCGATTGCAATAACAATAGTGATAAGCCAGCGACACAAATCCTTTCACACTTTCTACAATTTTAGTCATAGATCTACTACACATTTTAGCATTTTACTACCATACTCCATATTAATTAATTTTTACTACACTCAAGGAATATTAATAAAATTTACAAAAATTGCGAAAAAAATACCTCCAACAATAGAAAAACTTCGTAAAGATATAACATATTTTCGAGTTCTTCCAATAGCAGAAAAAGGCAAGTGAATTTTTAAAATTCCAAGAATATTTTCATATTAAACCTCACAAAATAGTTAAACCTAGTTTTACTTATTGGCTGAATTGGAAGAAATTCTTAAGATGTTATGCTAAGCAAAAAACTAAAGGAATTAATAAAATATTATGAAGTTCAAATTTGTATATGGTAAATATAAACTCAAAAATGAAACTGAAAATAAAATTTAAAGCGTGAATTTCAGAGTCTATTAGTTATGGCTACGTGCAATCAAAATGCAATGGTACATATGTATATTATTAGATATAAATTAAACTCCGTAATGTGTTCTGGAGATATTTTATGTTTTTTGTCGAAAATTTTCAAAGTGGATCTGTATGTATGTGTTTGGCGGAAAATAGAATGAATGCTGATCCCCTATTCGGCAGTATGCCTATGCGGTAGAGTACTGGTATGACTATAGCTCGCTATATTGCTCGAACGGAAGTAACATTAGCTGTTGTTAATTTCTGGTCCAAGATTCTTCTAGTTGGATTGGACTACACCAAGCTCGGTAGTTTGAGATTTCTTGCAGCTAGAGTTATCTATCCATACAGCAAGTCGATAGTTTGGGGCTTCTTGGAAAGCTGGAATATTGGTTATGTACGCACAGGAGAATTGTTTTTTTCAGTTGTTGTTTTGAACAATTTGACTTCACCTGCAATAATTTAATAGAAAGGCCAAATACCTATGCCGAGTAGGTGTGAACTCCAATGTAGAACACTTCTATGTATATGAATGACTTCGACTGTCTTTATACCCACTCTAGGGTGTATACCAAATCCTACCGTCCGATCAGTCTAAATTCATTTCTCCTCAAAACAATGGAGAAAGTGATAGACAACCATATTAGGTGCTACACCTAAACCAACAAGCTTACCAAGCAGGACGTCCACCACAACTGCCCTACATAGTCTTGTCCTAGGACTAGAAAAGGCAATTGAGGATAAAGAGACAGCCCTATGTGCATTCCTAGACATCGAAGGAGCATTTGACAATTCCTCCTTTGAAGCAATTGAGAATGCAGCTACCAAAAAAGGAATCGAACCTTCTTTTATAAAATTGATAAAAGCTATGCTTGAAAGCCGGAGAAACACAGCTAACATGGGGGAGGACTCTATTGCAGTAGTAGTTGCCACGGGATGTACCCAAGGGGGGGGGGGGGGGGGTTCTGTCCCCTCTGATATGGTCGTTGGTTGCAGATGATCTCCTACAGAAGCTAACCAACTTCTATTATGACAATCAGGGATATACGGATGACCTGGTCATTAAAATTAGAGGCCAACATGATCAAATAATCTCTGATCTATGGCAAAATGCCCTAAACATAGTTGTTAAATGGTGTCAAATAATGGGACTTCATGCCAATCCTGGTGAGACAATAGTTGTTCCCTTGACGAGAAAAAGGAAGCTTAATTTACAAGAAACATGTCTTGAGGGAACAGTAGTGGAATACTCAAAGGAGGTCAAATATCTATGTATTACCTTAGATAACAGACTGACCTGGAACTCTCACTTAAAAAGAGTACTAGATAAAGCTACAGTGGCAACATGGACATGCCACAGCCTTTTTGGCAAAACATGGGGTCTTAAACCAAATATGACTCCATGGTCATACACATCTATTATAAGACACAAGGTCATATACGCCTCACTCGTTTGGTGGCCAAAAAAACAAAAGGCAGATCAAGGTACTTTACAAAACTACAATGGCTTGCATGTCTAGGAGTACTCGGTGCCATGCGTACCTGCCCAACTACGGAGTTGGAGGCTATGTTACATTTGCATGTTAGGAGGCAGACCATGCTTAGCGCAATTAGCCTACAAAGGGCAAACTTTCAAAGTACACATAACTTAGTTGACCGCCTGAAAGTCCTCCAGGATTTCATAAAGGACCCGATGGCCGAAACGCCATAACTTTGAAACACCATTTAAGGTGATTTTGGGGACCGTCAACAGTGGCACAGTGGGGACCTAACCTTGAAAAAGGATCTCTTAAATGGTGCACGAATGGGTTCACAATGGAAGGCAAAGCAGTCGTGAGCATATGTGGGCCAAGGTGCCATCTCGGAAAGGCACTGGGGACTCACCAACCATTTTTCAGGCAGCAAAATATGCCATAGAACTCTACGCTCGCGAAATAATCTACAAGAATATGCGTGGAGCCAAAATGTACGTAATATCAGACAGCCAATCAGCACTTAAAAAGTTAAACTCGTTTACCTTTGAGTCTAAGCTGGTTTGGGACTGTCTTACTGTCTGGAAGCAACTGGCCGAGATAAACAGGGTGACGCTGATCTGGGTACCAGGACATGAAGGCATTAAGGGAAACGAGATTCCGGACCGCCTTGGAAAGTAAGGAGCCAAAACCCCGTTTATTGGCCCTGATCCTGTCTTTGGACACCGAAAGAGTCACCCCTCAGCTCAGATCAGGCTTTGGGAGGACAGAAATAAGAAGGAACACTGGAAAAATACCCCAGGGCTAAGATAAGCGAAGAAGTTTAAAAAATATTCGCTACAGAGGACAAAAGAACTCCTCACACTCAGCAGAAAGGAACTACGGCCTATAACGGGCCTATTTATTGGGCATTGCCCAATTAGATACCATCTTAAAAGGATGGATAAATTCGATGATGAGACCTGTCGATTTTGTATGGAAGATGATGAAACCGCTGAACATGTCTTGTGTGACTGTGAAGCTCTGTGCCGCATAAGGCTAAGACATCTAAGGAAGGCGTTTCCACTGCCAGAGCATGTCGGAAAAATGGCCCCCAAGAATGTTCTAGGCTTCATCAAAGACCTTAATTTCGATTGGGCGCCCTGGGGGATTTAGGGGTAATGTTACAAAAGGTCTTATAGGTCACGGTGACAAGATTAGAGGCGGGAGTCCTGTCTACATTCCCCGTTATTAATAATAATAATAACGACCAAAGGAGAGAGTCAACCACGGAGTCTATACACATGTACCGTAGTTGTTGGCAGTCAGGTTGTGGTATGAGAATTCGGTCGACGTAGGCTTGCAGGTGAAGTCGTCCAGTTGTTCAAAACAACAATCACAAGAAACCAACTATCGTGTGGATAGATAATCAATACTCTAGCTATTCAAGGAGCCTCATACTATCGACTTGTTGTACTACTGATATACGTAGGGAGAGCATGGCTAGCAGCTTCGGTTGAACAGCTTGTGAGTATGTGTGAACTAAGGGGGTTAGCCAGTATATCCACGAACGATTAAAATACCAGACATTGGGACGTCTCGACAGGACGCTTCCAATCGCTATAGCTGATGATAGAAGTAGGGAATGGGAATATCTTCTTGCCAAGCTTAGGCAGTGGACGTATTTTAAAATATGGTGCACAGCGCCGGCCTGGAGTGCCATGCCCTTGAATGCTAATTATTTTGAAACGTAATATTTACTTGGTGAACAAGAATAATCAAACATCAGCTCGTTTTCAAATAAGGTTAACAAGAATGCTTGTTCCAAAATCTTTTGTTAATTTCTTCTTAATGCTCTTCACAAGGATTAATGTTCTTTTTCTATAAAACTGTTTTATATTTTTTGTTACAACTAATTATTTTTAGCTCCTTTTTGAAAGGTCAGAAAAAATAGACTCAACAATTGTTTTGTTATTTTGTACATTATTTTCAAGACACGCCTAGCTAGCTAATGTGTCGCATCGCCGCATGTACATGTTTTCAATAAAGTTTAATAAAAATTTGGTTTATAACTCCTTTTAAAAATTCTTAAAATCTACTACACTTTCACTATTCTTAATACAATTTTTGTTCGAATATAGTATATTGCATAAAATTTCACAAAGGGAGATTCCTGAATATATATCTAGGGAGTCATCACTGCTCAACAAGTTGGTATTGTAAAGCAATTGGCTTGATAAACAAAAATAAAAATGTGTTCAGAAATTGAAGATAAAGTTCTTCTATTAGTACCTTTAGAGGTTGATGGAAATAATGGAAGCTAGAAAAGACGTTAGTAAATTATGAATGATTCACCGTCATTTAAAATACACCAGAGGAATCGAATTTGGGTAGAAGATTGCAACCTTCAACGAACCAACAAAGGAAGATTTTACACCAATTTTGAATATCTTCGCACACACAAGAAGCAATTTTATAAACATTTTAGAATGACAATACAGTGCTTCGATGAGTTGCCATTGTTAATTGAAAATGATATTCGTAAACAGTTCTCCAGTTGGACGTCTTGATACTCTCATAGGACTGACTGCGACATGCGAAGAGCAATACGCTCTTACAAGGTCCCAATTGAATCAATTAATCGCCACGCCAATTTATTTTGAAGTGATTGACGGGCTCATAATTGTACGGTCTTCCTCCAGCTCCTCTTTCTCTTTCCTCCTTCTTATTGATATATATGCAACGTCTGATATTGAAATATCAACATATCAGTCGAGATATTTTAACTGATTCTTGAACGCTTTCATACATTCTTCTCTTCTTAGGGTTGGAGTAGGGGTTAAGGAAGTATTGGTGGTTTCCTTAACCACAATTGCAAGCCCAAGAAGAGAAGAGGGCTTGAAATTGTTCAAGAATCAAAAACTTTTCGACTAATGTTCTTGCAATTCCAAACAGCAAAAACGGTATTTTTAGTTGACTGATCAGCATGATAATATTTTTAAAACCTTCGTCTTGCTTTGTATCCTTCATCCTTTCCATCCATATAATGAATTTCAGAAATTCCTTAATCTGAGTAACAAGGCTTAACTTTCAATATAGTCGCGTATAACTGAAAATTCCTTAGCAAAGTATAAACACTCATACAAACATCCTAAACGAATCAAATCGCTCTTTCGAATTTTATGTTATATACCCTATTTTACCCATGCCTAAATAAAAAATACAAATACAGAAGCCACGGTATTCAAGAAGAAGATAAACAGCAAATATTTCTTCTAAATAACTTCTTTCTTTAAACGCAGCATGCCAAGCTAAGAAACAACGGCCTACCACATAAACCTTTTCAATCTGTATTTGATCGAAAATTTTGATTTCCTCCTGACCACAAAATTCTTTACATGAATGTAGGAGTAAGCCGTACATTAATCCCTACGCTGACGGTATGTTCTCACAATAAGGAGGCCGAGTTAGTTTTTAGTTACGCTTCTACAACGATTGTCGATGCCACGCCGCTGCCAAGGTTAATCTGTGCCCGTAAAGCTGTGTCTTTGAACTTTAAATTACCTACATCCAAAGAGCATTTAACTTAACAAGAAGCCTCATCTGGACTCTAAAAATGCACAAGTTGTATGGTTATTTTTGGATGCTGTCGGGAAGTAATAGACCGGAAGAAGCAACGATTTAAGACTGAGAGAATAGTGCTCTGTTCTCACTGTTCTCCACCACCCCACAGCTATACCAAAGCTATTCTAATGACAAGTTAGGAAGCAGGCGAGGTTTTCGAGTGTTTTACATTTAAATAAAATGCACACAGCGGGAAAAGGAAAAAAGAAAAAAAAAAAAGTCGAAAAAAATCAAACTCTCTTTAAAACTTTTATGAATATAGATAAAAAATGTGAAAGCGCAAATTGCATGCAACGAAACAGAACGGCAAATATTTTATTTTCGTAAATAAATTAGAAGGGGCGGAGTTTTCAAGTTGTACTCTCATAAAATGTTCCCGCGCTTTTGTAAAACCGGTTTTCATAAAATACTGACAATGTTTTGGTCACACGTTGTTACTGCAAAAGGAAACATGTTCTTGCTGTAATCCTATTATATTTGAACAGCTCGATTCTCTGATATTTTCGGGAAAAATGAAAATTTTTTTTGAGAAGCACTTTACATCTCCTTTCATCATCAGGGCGAAATTTATCTCTTTCTTAGAAATGGGAGGTAGTGCGACCCGAAGTACATTATTATGAATAGTTTGATAGGATTTTGGGGGATTTAATAAGATTTTGTCGTTCGGGTAATGCTACGTTCTCTCGTTTTTTGTTTTTAACTTGTTATCTCAGTTGCTCTACAATAATGCATAGCCATCTTTTCCCTCATTCATGCAAAAGACGAAACTATATGAAATGACTTGTTTCATACTAAAAAACACCAGAAATTTTAAAATTTTTCTCTACAGCTTCTTAGCTTTTCATTAAGTTAACTTTGGCTATACATACGCCGACGCCAGCAACCATGCACAGTTTTATGTTTCACTATGCTGCCTAGCTGAAGAGGCGAGCCGGTTTTTCTATTAATTTAGCAGAGGAATCAATGAAAATGACAGTGATTATGACTAGTCTGCTTGTGGCCCACCAATTTCTATCCCATTCGCTCATCTTACCATTCTCCCTCTGTTCTGCTGCATTGCAATGTAAATGAAAATTCTTAAAAAAAAATTATTCTTGATGAAACCGGTTTCTTAGAGAAGAGGTAAAAGAAGCAAAGAGAACACGCAATGCAATGCATGGGCGTGATGCAAAGTGCAGGCTCTGGTCTCTGGTACTACGCTATTGCTTTGACGATGACGACCCGCCCACCACCACTCACCACTGGTGACGGTCGGCGGGCCGTCATTCAAAGCACAGTTTTCGTAAAAATTGTAAAAGCGTGTCGTAATATCACCACCGGTGAGTGGCAGATCGTTAACAAGCAGAGAGTTTTCATACAATTTGTGAGAGCGGATCGTAATGGAACGACCCGCCATATAAAACTTTTCAGTACACGAGATGCGTATTATTTCTGTTAGAAGTTCTTTTCGAAAACCCAAGTAAATTAACTACTAGTTACTAAATGACCATAATTTTAATAAATAAAAAAAACTGGTTTTCATTGAAGTCAAGTATTTTTCTGATCTTCACCCGGCTTTCCTACAATTTTGGTGTCAGAAGTGCTCTTACAGTTCATATGAGGCGGTAAATGATAATAATAATTCAGTAATGAGTTCTATTGGCACAGTTTAATTTCCGAGCTATATCGAAACGCCGCTCTTGAATGGAATGACATATTTATATGCTAGACGGTTGTTATGTGGTGTCGCGAAATTAGCTGTGGAGACTAGTATTGATATTAAGAGTTGTATTGATTTAAAAGTTTTGCTAGGCAGACAGTTTTATACTACTTCAACTTGTTAGAATATTCATAAGGCTCTACATAATAGTAAAGGACAACCAAGGGAAACCTTGTTTGAATAGAGTATAGTATGACAGATATCGCTAGCAGACAAAGAATCATCAGTAGCTTACATAGTGGCAGGAATTATAGATGATGTCTCAAATAAAACAATTCTCTACTAAGCTAAGAATCTTGAAGAGTTGAAACAAAATTCGCGAGCTTATCAGACTATGAAATCTGAAATGGCTATTAGGAAACCGAACGTCAACGAGCAGCAAACTTCAATTAAAAAGAGCGACCAGCCAAATAGCAGCAGCAAAATGGCTCATGGAAACACTAAAGCTAGGTGTCATAATTGCGGGTCATTAAGTCATTTGACAAGAAGCTGTCCAGACAAAGGAAAAGCAGGACGTTTCTGTAACTGTGGGGTATTTGACCATATATCAAGAATTTCAGAAAGTCAAAACATGAGCATACTAATGACCAAGGACATGTAAATGTAATATCGACTCCTGATTTACACATTCGAATCGAGTTATGATGCCATGGTAGACACTTGATGCTCTGTTACACCATTAGAGAACCAGTATGGATTGCGTCATATAAGAATCAGCTTAGAAGGGGTCCAAGCATTCCTTTGATAGGGCTGATATATACACTCAATCATACGATGAGCTTTGTAGAGCTGTGATTATCCAGAGGATGCAATAATTATTCTACAATCGCGCATATTGGTCCAAATACCTGGATTCCTGCAGATGTATTAATTCGCAAAGATCTAATGAAATCCGCTCAGGTTGTAATGAGACGGGGTAAAGCATCTTTGCAAAAAGATGGACAGGATCAGGCAGACGTTGATCCTTTTATGAGCATGAGCATTGTGGACGTAATAAGAGAAAATGAGTTAGAGAGTGTAAATGCAATTACAATTGTTTATCGAAACTCATTTCCAGCTATAATCCAAGGAAGCCAGAGAAATCATGCGTGCAACTGAAAACTACATTGAGCGATACGGGTTGTGTCTATCAAAAGTTACGGAGATTAGCGCCTAAGGAACAGAAGTCGTAACTAAGCAGATTCATGAGGGAATTAATAAGCCGAGCCAATCAGATTTCGTGAGTGCAGTAGTTCTAGCAAAAAAAAAAAAAACAAAAGGATGGCTCATTACGATTATGCGAAGACTAACGCAAATTGAACAGATGCATTATTGGACACAAATTTTCACTCCCGAATATAGAAGTTGTCATAAAAAGTTTATATTGGACTCCAAAAATGGATTCGTCCATGCAGATGTGGAACCCTGAAGTATACCGTGTTTATAGTTCCTAACGGACATTTCGAATTTTTGAAGGCTCCATTTGGGCTATGTAACTCACTCGCTTCGTTTAAAAGATATATCAATAAGTTTTGTGGACCTAGTGCGTGATAAGATAGTTTTAGTTTATATGGACGATGTAATAATTCCAACAAATACTGAGGAAGAAAATCTTAAAAGACTTAAAAATGTTTGAAGTATTGCCGAGAAAAATGGACTTAAGTGGGAAAAATGTGAGTTCCTAAAATGAAAAGTCGAAGTTTTATGGCATGAGGTAGGGGGTGGTACTCTCAACCATCAACTGAAATGACAAAAGCTGTTCCTGGATTTCCAATGCCGAATAATGTGAGGGAAGTACAGAGCTTTCTAGATTTAACTAGATATTTTCGGGAATTTAGGAGGAATTATTCAACCGTAGCGAAGCTGTTATCAGATTTGGCGAAGAAAGATCTGCCATTCGTCTTTGGAGAAAAGCAGTTGATGACTTTAACTAATTGAAGGATATGTTATATGAGGAGCCAGTTTTGAAGATCTTAAATCCTAGTCTTCAAACGCAGTTACATACCGATGCTAGTAAAGATGGGTTTGGCGGTGTATTACTACAAAATAGTACCGAAAATGGCGAGTTAAATCCCGTTTCATCTTAGTTTAATACTACGAATTATGCGTGTAATTACACAAGTGATGAACTTGAGTTCCTATCAGTAATTAAGTGCCTTAAAAAGCTCAGATTATATTTGCTTGGGCTATACTTTAAAATGTATAATTATTGTAAAGCATTTGAATTGACAATGAAGAAGAAAGACAACTGTAGTCGAGTTGCGCGGTGGGCTCTTATATTAGAGGAATACGAGTGTAGTGTGTATCGTCCAGTTGCTGCTATGAGATATGTTGATGTTCTAAGTAGATATCCTAATGTTATGCCTATTCAATGCGGTATCATGCGCCTAGTTCGTAATGCACAACAGAAGGATGATTATTGTAGAGTGATCGCAATACTTTTTAAACTCTCAGATAAGAAGTACCTCATTGTCAAGGAACTTACAACGTGAAATTTTAAGGAGCATTCACGAAAAGGGTCATTTTAACTCTAGAAAAGTTAGCGTTATCACCGCAGAGGAATATTTTATTCCTAAGCTTGAAAATAAGGTGGAAGAAGTAATTTCCGATTGCATAGTATGAATCTTGGCTGCTAAGAAGAACGGTAAGCAAGAGGGGGCTTTTAAATCCAATAGAAAAAGGAGACACACCATTGCATACATTCCATCTCCATCATCTGGGGCTGCTGCCTTCGACAGCAAAAAGTTCCAGGCACATTTTTTTGATTGTCGATGGATTTTCAAAATTTACTTGGATTTTTCCCGTAAAATCAACAACTGCAGAGAAAGTTATTCAAAAATTGAGATTGCTGAACGAAACATCCCTACAGGATAGTTACAGATAGAGGAACGGCGTTGACATCGGGTGTTTAAGACTTTTTGCGAAGAGCGACAGATTCATCACGTTACAATTACAGTACAGCCTAGAGGATATAGCCAAGTGGAACGGATTAATCAAACAATTATATCTAAAATATCAGTTGAAGAACCTCAAAGACAGTGGAAGTATGTACCCCGACTCCAGCAAACCTTGAATGCAAATGTATCCAGATCAACTAATAAAATAGCAGTTGAGTAGATGATCGCTGTTCCAATGAGTAGGTCAGAAGACTAAAAACTGAAGCAGATCTTGAAAGAGGAAATTATGCAGTATTTTGAGGAAAGTCGAAGGAAAATGCGAGCTGAAGCAAAACGTCAGAATGAAGCAGTCCAAAAGGAAAACATTAAAGGATTTACCAAAAGGAGAAAACAAGCCAGTCAGTATGAAGTAGGTCGACTGGAACTGGTTTTCATTAAAGTCAAGTATTTTTCTGATCTTCACCCGCCTTTCCTATATGTATATATTTGGCTTAAATCCAGATTCGAGAATCTTAATTTTCCGCAATTACAGTGACCTTCATCAAATTCGGAAATGGATGACAAACACACAGCCAAACATATAAGCAACCGAACGAGCTGGAATCCTCCTAAAAACGAAAAAAAAAAGAATCGTGGATAATTCCAGATTGCAAAATGCGTTAAGCGGATTCAAGTCATCGCCGTCAACAACCAGACCAAACGAGGAAGAAAATTTCATTCGCTTCAAATTTCATAAAAATCGATGTACATAAGACAATCAGCTCAATGACGGCAGTATTGTCGTCGACAACGGACAAGTCAATGCAAGCGACTAAAAAACAGGTGATTTTATGAGTCAAGAGATTTTCCCCGGACGGAATAGCTGCGACCGAGATTATCGTCTGTGCAAAATAATGTACCGGTAGGCTTGCTAAATGGGGGAAATACCTATAACACGTAAGGCCACAAAAGTGGATAGTGACTAATCGCTCAGGTATCAGTATTCAGTGATGACTTGTATCAACTGTTCGTTCCCACAGTTATCACTGCATTGTTGTCATCATTGTATGCTGCATACTAATCTATCATCTTTTCCCTGCCCTATGTATGTACTAGACCTTTTATCCAAGAAATTCAAAGTTGATTAATGCAGTGAATTGCATAAAAAGAAACTCCATGGAAACTACAATCAATCCCACCGCTATTATTGGCATATCGATTTTGCAGACACTCAGAAAATCATCTGGCTCGAAGGTCAGGGCAACATTCCGTGAGACAACTCCTTGTGGTCCCGAACTCCCAATACCCAGATGAAGTTGTAGAGTGGATGGCATTGAGAGGAAGACTGCCCTGCTCCAACAGGACAGACTCTGTGCGAATGGAATTTGCTGTGCAAAACAAAAACACGAGGAGTTTAAGCAAATTTTGTTTTGTAATTTAAATTAAGTGATGTGAAAGCAAGTTGGTATCGAGCAGTTGGGCTCTTGCGGTTGAGTAGGGAAAATATTTAGACTCAATTCATGACCTCAAGTTAGTCAGTATCAAACTCGCGGTACATTTATTGATTGCATTGAGAGTTTGGGAAAATTGAAAATTTCCGCACAAAAAAAAAAAAAAAACGGAAAGAAAAAACCAATCTGTGTGGGAGGTATGGAAATTTGTATTTTTACATTTGAGTTTATTTTACATTCCAAAAGAGTTCTATTTGGTGATACAACATTATATTGGATCTCTTTAATTTCAAAATCAAATGGTTTTGGAAACTTCTTTAAACGGACTTTGTTATATGGACATCTCTAAAGTCCTATTTATCTATTGCTTAATGATATTATTTTTTCGATGCTCTACAAGAATTTCGTTGTTGTTAGATAATTTTGTGATTTTTCCAGGTATAGAACAAGTATTTGACGAAGTAATAGAGAAATACAGGTGCAAAGCAGTTGTTCATATAAGTTCGTAGAATTTGATCAAACTAAGCGAATTTTCTTAATCTTAGAGAATCTATAAGTTCGAACTCTAATGTTTGAGAGAGACTTCTCGGATTATCTACCTATTATTCATGGTCCAGTGGTTCCACGGACTGCCTTGACGGCTATACAGCGGATGTTCCGTCCGACTTAAGGCGAGACCCCGAACCCGTGTATAATCACGAGAGCTACTACCATATTCTCAGGTATAAGTTTCAGGAGTCTTACGGCATGGCACGGAAAAATCTTCTGATAAGTAAACAACGCTCAAAAAAGTACTATGACAAAGCTGTATGCCCCCTGACATTTCACAGAGGAGAGAAGGTTCTCCTTGAGAGCGAGAGTCGTAAACGTAAGCTCTCCCAGATTTGGGTAGGACCCTATAGGATAACCGGCATCCCCAGTTCAGTAAACACAACAATTAAAATTCGCAAACGAGAGCTGGCGGTACATAACAACCGTCTAAAACCTTTCTAAGAATAAAAGGTGTCCATAGAAGCTAAATAGTGTTAAGGTACATACATACACTAAATTGAAGAACAAGAGAACGTAAGCTACAAATTCACCATAAAACCCATTTTAATTTCGTATCCTATCCTCTCCTAGATAATAATGCCGTCAATAATTTTCTACGGGCTGTTCCTGATCACAATAGGAGCCCTCGCGGAGGAACCTTACTCTATAACGCCCGTAAATAATACGGGAGTACTATTTGGCGACCTTGGAAGCCTATCAGTTTACCACGACACTTGGAGCATCATCACTTAGTTAGATCTGGGCGAGTTGGACAATCAGACAAAACTGGCAGAACGAGCGGAACACTACATCCACCAATTGTGTGGCAAGGGGTCACCTATACAGGACCTTTGTATGCTACAGACCAAACATGTACACGACCTGATGAAAAACATCAAGAGGCGCACCAATGTCATTAAAGAGGCAGTGCCTAAATCACTGAAGCCCCGATCCATCTTTGATAGGATAGGTAATGCGATGCACTATCTCTTTGGTACAATGGATAGCGGAAACGAGCAGGAGGTGTACAGCCGACTAAGCGAATTAGAGTTAAATACTCAAACCTTAGCTGATCTGGAAAAGTAACAGATCAGCGGAACGAAAACCACATTCGAACAAATTCATAAACCCCTATCATCCCTGTCTGAACGACAGTGTCAGATAACCAACCAGATTAACAATTTGCAGAACACAACAGACGAGTTGACAGCCCATAAAATAAGGCAGGAAATCGTCTCTAGTCTGACACTACAATTGATAGGGTTGGAATTTAGACAACAAGCACTACCGGACATAATAGTGTCCAGCAGAAATAATCAAATTCATCCCCTTTTAATTTCCCCAAATCATTTGCTAGAGATTTATCAGAAATCTCACTCAAATTGTCCCAATTTGTAGGACGGCTTATCAGTACTGTATCAAACAGCAGAGATCAACAGCAGAGATCAAGACAAATTAGTTATCTGAATCAAACTCCCCATTTTTAATATCCCCAAGATGAAAATCCAACAGATTAAATGTTTTCCCATACGGGTGGATTCAAACCGCTCATTAATACCTAATATCGGATATTCTCATGTGGCAAGTCAAATCAAGACCCAGGAATTTCTGTTTCTGAAGCGAGAAAACCTTAAATCTTTCAAAAAAATTTCAAAGGGAATCGATGAGGATACGTGGGTTGGTAATCTGAACCCACCCATCACTAAAGCTACTAAATCAGATGAATGTACCATCAAACTTTTGTTGAACCCATTAAACGAAAACCCACTGTGTAGTCTCAGGATTCAAATTCACCCAAAGGGACACGATAATTAAGCTCAATACAATAAATTCGGCCTGTGCTGCTTAACCGAAACCACCATAATATAAATAACATGTACTCAACTCGTCTTACAGAACAAGGAATCATAACAGTCAACGAACCATGTTTTGCCTTCAGCAAAATTTGTCAGTGGAAATAATAAAATAAAAACGAAATCAGAAGGCAAATCGTACCTTCAGTACGATTTGCCGCGAAAAATTCATTATGTATGTACATACGTACATACGTATTACGATAAAAGCTTCCACGATAAGAAATGCGCGCCGCATATATACATTTCATGTGTATGCGCGCCCCGATTTCAAGCGACGGGACGGTGGCTGATATTTTAAAGTGTAAAATTACATTTTTTTGAGGCCACCGTCCGAAGCGTATAATTCTGGACATATTTGAACAAATCCAGATTGAATCGTAAAATTTTCTCAGGGTAAGAAAATGCAGTTAAGCATTTTCTACCCCGAACAACGGCTCTTGATCACGATGAAGGTGAATAACAGTTGAGTTGTAATTTTGTTTTTAGTCGGAACGATATAAGAGAAGTTTTTCTTCCTGATCGTCGGTCGGTGTTCATAAAAAAAAAGAAGAATAGAAAGTAAAATTGTGCTTCCTGAAACTACGAAAAATATTAGAAGTTAAAGTTGCGTTTTTTTTTAATAAAGACATATAGAAAAATAAGTTGTGTTGTGTACCTTATGTGAAAAGAGTCCCCAATTGGACTAGTAGTACAACCAAGTTCAAAAGATGACTTATAAACATAACAATGTAAATAATTGGAGGAAAGTGGATGTTGAAATGCACTTAAGATATTATTATCGCAGTAGTCCGACGTAAGAAGTTGTTTTAAAATCAAATAAAAAAATAAAAAAAAAAACTTTTTTTCAAATAAAGAGAATTAAAAAGATGAAAACAAATAATAAGCAATTTTTAAAATTAAATTCGAATTTTTTCTTTCAAAATAAAGAGAAATAAAAAATCAATAAGAAAGTGAAGTGAAACAAATAATTAGGCAATTTTTAAAATTAAATTAGAATTTTTCTTTCAAAATAAAGAGAAAAAGAGAAAAAAAAAAGTCAAAAAGAAAACACAAAAAACAAAAAATTACGTGACGTATCCATAACGCTATGTCAGTTCAAATTACAAATAAAAATCTGTCATTTTTGCTTGGGTGAGGTACAGTTAATTTAAATCAGGAAGTAGCAAATTTTTCTTTGACGCCGCCGTAGACTTCCCCTGCTAATTACTTCAGGACAAACCATACAAGGTGAGGAAGATGAGGCAATGAATGCTAACCCCGGGGGGTCAACCACAAGGCCTCCCTCAACCTTCTCTAGTACTTACAGT